>OW964828.1:38156537-39356537 GCA_943142095.1 Ophonus ardosiacus
CATGTGCAAGTCAGGATTAAATAGAATCAAAAACAGCTACGACCTACGTTGTAATGAATTTGAACTGGCTGCTTTAAATACAGTTTATCCAATAATTTTGAGTGTTTTAGATATTTATACGACATAAGAAGATGGATAATACATTAGAGATTTGTACTTATAAAGTTTAATAGATAAGATTTGCATTTCAAAGTTCTTTTGAACATGTTGAAAATAGCATATTTTATATATATAATGTATAATGTATAAATCGGCACAGGCGTGTTAGGGTTTTAGTTTGAATTTGCCGCCACAAATTGACCGTTACACTAACGTGGTCTATTCATAGACAAGGAAAGATATATACTAGACCGAGTTTACAATGTTAGGAGTTTGTGCCAAATAGAATCGATGGTCGCCATAACGAGACGCTAATAGAAAGGCGGGAAATTTAAAAATAGGAAAAATATGTTTTCTGAAACTAACAAAATATAGACATATGTATACCCTAAAGGCTGAAAACAATCAAATTTAATAATAAAATATATTTGTATATGAAACAAATAGCAAAACAAGCTTTGTAAACAAATACTAACCAAAGAAATAAACTTGAAAAACTCTCACTAACAGAAATGACAGATTGCTGGCTGCCAATATAAATAAACAAAATTCACTACAACTGAAGAAAATATTTATTATAATTATTGTAAAAATAATGTAAATTAAATATTGTTCGTACTTTTTATTGGGCGACTGAGCTTTATTATTTTGAAATGAAGAAATGATGTAAAATACGTATTTTAAGTTACTGCGTAGTTACTTTTTTTCACTATGTTGTAGAATTTACACTAGAATTAGCGTCTCGATATTATTCAATTCGGCACAGACCTGGACATTGCCGCCATGATGGAAGCTCGGTCTAGTATATATCTTTCTTTGTCTATGGGTCTATTGTTGCGTAAAAGGCTTTACAGGTTTAAATTTTATAGTATTAACATTGATATCAAAATAAATAATCTTTCCTCCTAATCACCTAGGCAGATATCTTACTTATGCCTAAGCTACCGCGCAAAGGTGGCGTTAAGCGAGCATGTTGAAGGTCACCAAACTGAAATACACACGTATAGGGTAGTGACGTACAAGTGCTGCTTATGAGTGTTGCTACTGCTATAGAGCGAGACGACGTTGGCGGACACCTCGCCTTCTATGGTTTGTGGCATAGACCAAGCGGCGCACGCAGCAATTTTTAAATTTGTACGTAAAAAGGTATATTCTATTTATTTTAAAGATATACGACTACGAGTACATTTAAAAATAAAATAAAAAGTGTGTAATTATTACATTACAATTAAGACCTCTCTGAAAAAAATATTACATAAACATTTAGACCGAGAAATACAGACCGAGACGGTGTATGTAAGTAAAATTAATTCGTGTACGTCAACTCGGTCTATATCCAATTTTGGATTTGAGAATCACTTTTTTGAAAAAGTGTGAGCAATTTCTCCGCTTAGATCATATTGCCTTTGTCCAGCATGAACGGCTTGGGAGGACAAATTGCATATTCATATGGCCGACCTAGGGGGAAATAAGGTAAATTTCCTCACGCCAGTGAACGTGTTAAGCTAATTAAATTAATTACCCACAATTCGGTATTTTTGTACCTGTCCGGTCAAAAAAATTATGCTTGAAGTGTATATGCTCATTAGTATCAATGCGCCTATATTACTCGCCCCTAAGGAAGTGTTCAGCGACGTGCACAATATTTGTTTTTCTCTTTTAATATTTTTTTGGTAAAACAAATCATTATTTTTAATTAAAATACGGATTTATCATTGAATCATAATCTAATATAACACCTAGGTAAAAAAAAAACACAAAATAATATTATTAAATTTAAGGCTAGAAATATTCGCTTCATTACGATGTACAATTAGCTCCCAGTTTTAAATAAAATTGACAAGCCTATGGATTCGGACTGCCCACTTGACGATTGATGACGCATTTGGCTTGTTCTTATCGTCTACGCACTCAACTCCCAACGGTAACCAAAAACTGACACAACCGAATGATCATGAATAATATAATGATATGAGAAGTGTAATAAAAAGACAAAGTCATTATTTGGAAGAATGACGTATCATTTATATTTGTAACCGAATTAAACGGACTATACAAACAAACATGAAATAAAACCTGCTCCATTAAGTGGCCATTTGTATCGTTATTTAAATGTAAAAGCAAAAATCACTCAGTACGGACGAAAATGTAATATACGCGGTTTTTTATTTTGTTTTGTGAATATTACTGGATTTTGGTTTGCACCTTCCGAATGGCGATGCTGAATTTTTTATCACTGTTAGATTGCCATGTGTATTGTCAAAGTTTTAATTTTTATATGGATGATATGTTACACCGTTGAAAATTTAAAAAAAAAAACTCATTTCATTAGTATAACCACGGATTACTTATACTGCCGTAAATATATTCCGTTATCTGTAGTATAACTTTCTAATATGACGTCCCTATATACAGTCAAACCTCTATAACTCGAACCTCCATAACTCGAAACTCTCTGTAAGTCGAAGTTACGTGTGTTCCCGGCACATTTTATATATTTACAATGTATTTTGACCTCTCTAACTTGAATTTCTGTATCTCGAAAATCTCCATAATTTGAAACCACTCACATGCTTCATTAACATTGTAGTCTCTATTACTCGAATTTACAGGCACAAAATATTTTTTTTAGTCGACCTTAACAAAAAATTGAATTTTTAATATTCAAAAGCGGACGAAAAGTAATCGTTTTTCGTCCGATTACATTTTTGTCCGATTTAAAGTAACGCCATTTATTGATAATTTTCTACTTTACATCATGATTCCGACATTACCGACAATGTCAAACTATTTGTGAATAAAACAGAGTGTAAATGGTCTGTGAGTTAAACAAACTATCAATTTTGGTGTAAACTGTAATAAATGCGTATTGGTAATGGAATTTTCTAATAATTATTGTTGATAAACATGTTCAATAGTGACGAAAGTGATGTGGAAAGATTCAACATTCCTCCCGAAATAAACGAAGCCAACGGTGCTAGGTTAGATTTGCTATCTAGAAAATAATAAATAAATAAAAATCAAAGAAATTTGTAAATTTTATAAAGAAGGTCGACTAAAAAATTTTGTGTGTACCACTGCCAAAAAGTGTTATTTCGTCCTCGTCTGCATTCTTAATATCAAACTCGGCTGAAAAAAATCACTTTTTGGCCTTGGTACCCAAATAACTATTTGGGTATGCACATTAAAAGATACGGACGAAGAAATTATTGCTACTATTAATAAACAAGATAAGCTTCAAGACAAATCGGATAAAAGTAACACCAATGGAGAATTGCCCAGGGAGAAACCTTCTCACGAGGAAATGATAAAAGTGTTTGAAACAATTCAACTTTTTTTTACTATGAATGAAAATACAACAAATGAAATATTTAGTTTGCTCAATAAAATAAGAAGTATGCCAAAAAACCAAACATCAATCATTAATAATTAATTATTTTAAAAAATATTTTTTTTTGTTCAACGACCCATTTTTTGTTTTAAAGAATGTTTAAAAATGTTTTAGAATTATGTATTTTTGTTAAATAAATTAAACTTGTTTGCAAAAAGTATACTTTTCTCTAACTCGAAACCTCTATAACACGAAGTAATTTCGCAGTCCCTTGCGTTTCGAGTTACAGAGGTTCGATTGTGATAAAAAAAATTAAGCACAGCCACTCGAAAAAAAAAAAATGTGAGTCGTCGTGGAAGGCCAGGCAAATAAAATAAATTATATTTTATTTTATTGACAATGCAAATATATACCTCTCACTCGTATTAACAAAAATATTTTTCCAAATATTGCGTGCTGTGCTGTTGAGAACCGCTGTTGAATTTATGTATCTCGAGCTCGAAACGAAGCACTGCGAGTCGAGACGGCGAGAATTGACGAGTCGCGAGGATGGCCGAATGGCATGTTGCGTTGCATCATAGAGGCCGTTCTTACCCCCATATAGGCGCGCTAGTAGATGCTTCACATAAAAAACGTAATAGATGCCCTAATGTCAAATGAATTATAGTATATTGCTGTCAAAATTACTATTTGATTTTGTTTAGTTGTCTTGTTTAAAATAAGCCTTATTGGTGTAACTGGGTATGAGAGGTGTAAACGAAAATCCAGTAACTAAAAAACTGCATAATTTATATTTTCACTTTATTTAGAGTACTGAGTGTTTTTTTTTTTTTTTTTTTAAATACGATACACCAATAGAATGGTCTTCTAAGGGTACAACTTTCTTCTAATTTAACCGACTTCGTATCTCTTATATGTAGTTCTCGGAATCCCAAGTTAGGCGCGTTAGGGTGTTTCACGAAATTCGGGCTTCCAATGATATGCGCTTAACGTAAGATGACAATTCCTTCTTTATGAGTTACTTCTCAAATGATTTTACCAAAATATACTTTAACTAAAAGTCATGAAGCATAACATTCTGTATATAAATAAAAATAAACAAAATTCATTACTTTGGCTGTGTCCGATGTCGCATTTTGACATTTAGATTTTAGAATTTAGGTCTTCTTCACATAAATACAACTCCGAATTGCACACTAATGACATCCATTAGTTTTTATGGCAACACTTTAGAATAACAAAAATTAATTATACATTTTGATTAAATTTGATGCTTCAAATTAAATATTAATATTATATTTCATAAAACAGAAGCTAAAAAGCTATTATTTGACGTTTCGCACAAAATATAACAACAAACATGATTTCTTTAATTAGTGCGCGTCAACTTCAAGGCATAGTGTGCTCCTGCAAAACCCTAAAATCCTTCGAGTATATATTGTCTAGAGAAGTAATTCCCCATGCCAACGTACAGCACGTTGTGATGGGAAAATAGGCGTCAGGGAGGATTTGCAGGGCTGAAAATCATTATGCATTGCGGGCAGCCTTTTGTTGTGTTATATGTCACTACTTGTCATTTTTGTATTTTTACGTGTAGGTTGTGACCATCGACCTTTAAACTAATAGACGCTACGAGCAAAATGCTTGTCCCGCCATAACGGTGCAGACACGGTATCTCTATCCTTCAACAGTACGGAAGTTAAGAAAACGCGGCAAAATAAAAAATATTTTTTGTCCCTAACTTGTTATACTTGGTGCATAATCGCTAAGAGTATAGATTTAATTTTTTTGTGCATAATTAGTTTTATTATACATTTTTAATACAATATATTATATACATATTATATTATAGGGAACGAACTTACATATGAAATGACACAGCTGAATCGCGTACGTACTGCTGACTGCACGAAATACACCATTTCCCCATTATTTTGTTGCATACACTTTTCGCAACACTTATACGTATGTATTGACAGAAATAATTGTAAATGTTCTCCAAAAAAGTAAATAATACACAAACAGTCACGAAACGTCAAATGTAGATTTTGACAACTATTTAGTGATAGAGAGCGATGTATAGAGGTTTACATATGGCTGAAAAAGATGTACAATGAGTAAGAATGCATGCGCAGTATACTTTAACTGAGAACTTCCGTACTGTTGAAGAACAGGATATATATTTCTATCCTTTTATGTTGGAGCATTATTCTAACAATAAAAGAATAGGAGACACTTGATCCATTAGTTTAAAGGTGGATGGTTGTGACGTTGTGAGTGTATTCCGAAGCATATATTTATTTTTTATTTTGTGTACCTTTTTTCATATTGCAATATTGTTTTATACCGTGTTGTGTCAAATTTCAATGAAAAATATAAAGAAATTATAGAAATTTTCTAAAAATGTGTAAGTAATTATTTTTTTTTTTGCAATAATATAATAAAGTGTAATTTTTAGGTTTCCTGCTAATAATGGGGTAAGAGAAGAGCCTGAAATTTATTGAAAACAAATATAATTTACATATTTCAAAAGCAACAACTAGGCATTACTTCGTAAAAAGGTAGTACAAATATTACGATAATACGCAGCCCGTAATACATATATCTTCCATCTCCGAAAATCTCTCCTCCCGCATATCTTCCGATCACAACAAACACGGTAAGGCAACCTGTAGTTAGTATATATTCGAAGATAAAATCTAATTCCTAAAATTCTAAATAATCACTAGATTTAGGGCTTATAAATTTAGGATTTAAATATTAGGGTGATAAAAGTGCAACATCAGACACACCCATAGTATGTTTTGTAACTACAGAAATTAGATTTGTATATTTTAAAACGATGGTACTGTTACCTTTCGTGCATGCAAAGATCTTTTCCTCTTCGGCTCTCTGAGGATGCGATTCTTCTTCAGGACGATGTCCTATTTTACAACCACAAAAGCCATCGACGCAAGGTAGCTCCGGCTTGCAGTCTTCACTGCTTTTGCATGCAATTCCTTTACTTTCTATGACTGAAAAGTATTGATATGCATAAGTATTATTTGAAAGAACAACGATAAATAAAAGTGAAAACTTACTTTTCTGGGCTCCTGAAACACTGATAAACGCAGCCAGAGAAATTAGTACGATTGAAGTTTTCATTTTGGTTTTCTGAAATAATAATAATAATATATTTTATTTCTGTAGACACAATACAATGTGTGAAATCGTCAGTTTGCAATAAAAAGAAATAATACAATGCATCCACAATAAAAGAAATTATATCATTACATGTTCAAATAATCATTTACATCGTAAAAATTGTGCAGCAAGAAAAGTTTTAACTCTTTTTTAAATTTTATCTCATTCGTTTGATTTTTAATAGTATCAGGTAATTTATTAAATATTTCAAGACCGAATCTGTCAGGGGAATATTTACAAACATTCACTTTTGAGCCTGGGATATAAAATTTGTTGACATCCCTAGTGTTATAATTATGCCGATTACAGATCCTATCAAAAGATTTATTTTTATAAATAAACAAACAGACTTCATGTAGAAAGATACTTGGAACAGTGAGGATATTAATTTTTTTAAAAATGTCTTTACAAGATGTTCTGTAGCTTACTCCAGCTAGGCATCTCATAATGGGGGTATTTACCATAAACGAATTTAGTGTTTATATTAATAAAATTCATTAGTTCACATTTAAATAATGATAGAAATATTATAAATTCATTCAAATAAATTTCTTAATATATAATTAATTTCTGAAAACTGTTATTTTTGCCTTATATACAGGTGTCTCATTTTCGATGTTTTTCAGGGTATCTCGGGAAATATTAATGGTAGAGCAAAATCGGGTGCACATTCCATAGTCAACTTTTTAAGAAAAGTTTAATAGTCACCACAGGAATTTTCGATCTTTTTTTGTTTCTGAGCTACAGGCAAAAACTTGTTTTTCGCTCATTTCGAAAATATCTCATAATTTATTTATTATGGTAGAGAAAAATTGTTTTAACAAATTTTATACCGTTTTTTAGGTAAAATAAAATGGCGTAATTAGATTTTTTTGAAAACTTCATAATTCTTGAGATATAACACAAACTTATGATTTAAAAAAGAAGTTATTATTCCCTGACAGTGCTCTTTCCAGTTTAAATTTTCTGTAACTGTTATTCCTAGAAGTTTAGCAGAATAATTATTAGTTTTTGTATTACTACCGAACTGAATATTTACAGGTTGTTCATTATGAAGCTGATGTAATTTAAATTTTAATATCTTAGTTATTATCATTAAGAAATAATTTGTTTTCATTACACCATGCAATAAGAGACTGAATGTTTTCATTGCACTCATTAATTAAAATGTTAACCGGATTTGAAATAATTAATGTGGTATCGCCAGCAGATAGCACTGGAAGACAGTTATTAGAGAGTACCTAACAAAGATCATTAATATAAATTGTGGATAATATAGACGATAGTACTGTTCCTTGAGGAAGTCCTGTGTTAGTACGCACTAAGGAAGAGTGAGCTCTATGTTTGAAATGAAAATAAATTGTCAATATTATTCGTATATGAAAATAATACCTACTACTAAAGACTAAAGAGCTTGTATGAATACAATTATGAATGTGAACAAGGTGTAAATAATGTCTTTTGAATAGAAATATGTGGCGAAAGATTATTATAGCCTAATTTAGAATTTGCATTTTTCACCTACGTAAATTATGTAAAATAAATAGAATAAAATCATAATAAATTTTGTTTAATGTGTATTGTTTTTATCTTTCATAATCTCTAGGTAAGAAGGGTATTGTCTTAGGTCAAAAAATTCAGTGATGATATTTTCAAGAATATGCACGTTTTGGGTTTTTTACTATTTTTACTATTTTTTTGTCTTTTGAATAGAAATATGTGGCGAAAGATTATTATAGCCTAATTTAGAATTTGCATTTTTCACCTACGTAAATTATGTAAAATAAATAGAATAAAAATGGGTTTTTTACTATTTTTACGAGGATATCTGTATATATATATATATATATATATATATATATATATATATATATGTGTGTGTGTGTGTAGGTGGGTGTGACGATAATTTTTTCTTTAATAACTCCAGTACTACATTTCCAAAAACTACAATTTCCTCGTACTTCCCTTCTTTACATTTTGAAAAACCGCAGATAAATATTTTTTTGACATTTTATTAAAGAACATTTTATTCTCTATACGATTTGACTACATTTTATACTTCATATACAATGGATATATGAGTTAAAGAATTATAAAGAAATAAAATCTCGTAAATTAGTCAGCTATGTTATATTACCATGGAAACAGCTACTATATTATGATAATTCTGATTGATAGAAGTCAGTGTCAAATGCAATTTACGTGGTAAGTGAAATAATTTTACTGGAAATATATAATCTTTTACAAGAAACTTTTTGTATGGAATTTGTACAAAATACATAGAAATGTCGGAAGGTAATGTCACATCAGATCTTTCCTATTAATTTAGGAAAAATATAGTTATAGTAACGTTATAATATCGAAAAAAATAACGTTATTTTGTTTTTTCTTAATTTATTTATAATGTTATGTAACGAATGAGGTATTCCTCCAATTAATTTTTTTTTTTCTGATAATATATTAAAGTCTATGGATATTGGTAAAATTGCGATGTTAAAATTCGAATTAGTACGCGCGATATGAATTTTGAATTATTTGTAACGTCATAGTATAGTATCTGTATTGTCTGCGTTAGGCATATATTTTCATTAATTTTTAAGATATCTTCTTTCCCTTGTCAAATTAATTAGCAATGAATTCAGAAATAATAATGTTTAAAATAATGAAAATAAATATTATTTCAATCTATTCCATGAAACATTTCGACAAAGTCATTAGGAATTAGGATGACACATGACACGTAGTTTTACTATAGTTTTTTATTTGAATTCATACAAAAAAATTATGATAATAATCGATTAGTAGATTCGGAGCGTCCCCAGGCACCATGTCGTCACGTTTACTATAATTAGGAATTTTACTTACAATAAAATAATATTTCATTACATATTTTCTTTTTAGTAAAACTCTTAAATTTAACCTTATAATTATTGAAGTTTACTGTTTCTTTGTAATGGTAGAATTTAGAATACTCCATTATTATTTTTACAAAGGTAACGTTATGAAATAGCGAAGCCTAATTAAATCACACATTGTTTGACATTTGGATAAACTGCTAGATAAAAATTACACGGCGCAGTCACTTACATTTTTTTTCTGTCTAAATCATTTTATATAGGTATACTTAAGGAACTTAAGCGAGACAGAAAAGTTTACTATTGGATATGCTTTCTGAAAAACAATAATTTGCCTTTATTGACTTTGCTATTAAAATGTTATGGACTAATCATGGTCGTATATCCAAGTTTCATGCACTAGTGGTTCACTAATAACAAATATCATCTTAAAAGATGAACTATTTCCATATGGATTGACATACCAAATTTCATTAAAGTCGAACGCAGTGTTCAGCTGATGTAAGCAGAATTATTTTTTTAGGAGAACTTTGAAACAGAATACTGGCTAAACGATGCACTTTCGGGTATAGGTAAGTTTAGTTAAATCGTATTATATTGGGCCCAGTAATCTGTGGTTAAGCCTTGTCCCCCTATTTAAGAAATAACCGGTATATATTCAATTAAATAGCTCAAAAAAAATATAATTTCTATTACCTTTATTAGAAAACATAAATTATTTATTTATTAGGAAACATAAATTATTTATTTCAAACAACAATGGGGTAATGGGGTCATACCACATTTTCCAATTTTTTTTTTTTTTTCTGAAAGTATACTTAAAACCCCTTACAGAAATATATATTTTATGTCACATAAGTTTCTAGTTTTACAGATATAATTTTTTTAAGTTTATATTAAATTTCAAATGACGTCATGGGTTTGCGACCGTAACCGTAGTCCCTCCTATCGAATAAAAATGGAACTACGTTTGACGTTTATGTTATTTGACTTGAAAGCAAACGTAACAGCAAGTTATTTTGTACTGATGCTTTTGTTTTTATTGTATATTGAATAATTTAATTATGGAAATTAATCTCGAGGTTTAGGAATACGAACAAAAACTTTATTTTTGCTTCTCAACGAGATGTTCTCGCAAGACGGCACAGAACAATATTATACAATCATGGTAATAACTAAATCACACATAATTTGTATTTATTAGAACATTTCGTTATTTGTACTTACATTTAAACAAAAACAACTTGTTGCAAACATATTTACTTTGAAAATGTTGGTTTTGTTCGAAAAATGTGACAGCTCTGCGCTGACATTCATGTACAGTACGTGCACGAGTACACGTGTGTGTGACTATCATTGTATGTGTGTACAAACCCATGACGTCACAAAATAAGACTGAAAATGTTTAGAAAGAAAATCATGAATGAAAAGTACAAGAATATTACATATTTTTCATGTATATATGTATAAAATTATGTATTTTTTTTAATTATATGAAAAAAATCAATATATTTTTTTTTGTATGACCCCATTAGTTGGCAGAAACTGTACAATAATTAGGCATCAAGTCAGTTTTTTCACGTCACCCGTAGAAAGTTAAAATATTGTTCATTCGACGTAGATATTAAATGATAATGTATGCCTGAGAGAATATTATTAGTTATTTATAATGTGAGGATAATCCTTAAAGGATTGTAATGACGATTAGTTGATATTTATCATAAAGATTATCATACGAGGCGAAGCCTACGTGTTCAATAACATATGTACCATAGTGATTGGTTGTGATCTGCAAAGCAAAAGTAAAAATACCACATTATTTGGTATTGTGTTATATTTTATTTTTTCTAAATACGAGTATATTGCCAGTTTATTTATCACTGTTGCATAATTATGAGGAGAAACAAAAACGCCATATTAAATTCTTTCCTGAAAAAATCTTCACTTTTTAAAAAATGCTAATAAAATGCATTCAGCACTCATGTTATTAAAATATTGTGATATACTGGAATGTTGATTAATATATTGACCTTTGTGGAAATATTTATCTTATGTGATAATTTATCACACCACATATTTACGTAAGTATTGATAACGGCAATGGTATGTATTAAAAAAAAAAAAACAAACCGGTAAATTTCTTACAGATATCTAACAAAAATTTTCTTAGATTTAAAATAAGTAATTATAGTAACGTTTTTATATTACTTTGAAAGAAAGAGTCGGTAGTATAAATATCCAGTTAAATTTAGTTCCATAGTATATATTATATAACGAACAAATTCTAATAAATTTCTATGCTCTTGTCATTTAGACCATTGCTGATAAAATTCGCGTTGCATTGGCATTTGTTCATTTTATTTTTTACTATGGAAGTAAATTTAACTGGATGTTTCTAATACCGATCCTAAATATACTTTATCTATAAATTCTATTAAATTAGGATTTTAAGCGTTTGTTTTTTGAGTTAATGTAATTTTATGGCACCAGTGTTAAAAATTAATTAATTAATATATGAAAACAAGAAACAACAAATCGATATTTTTGTCATATGTCAAAAATTATCAACCGGTTTATATATTCAATAAACAAATTATAAAACCTACGCAATGGTCAGAAATTTCTACAAATTTCTTTTGACTAGTTTGAAATATAAATGTTAAACTTACGAAAATTAAATATGTTACTCAAGTATTCCATCATTTAATATTGGGCAACATCGCCTTTAGCCAGCTTTAATTCTATTTTTCTTTGAGTATTGTCATGCAAGGTAGGTTTTACAGTACGCACTTATTATGACGATGTTTTTCAAAAATAAAGAGTCTCGGTAGAAGCTAAATCTAGATCGGAAGATGCCCCTTAAAATACCAACCGAACTCATTAATCATTCGGCCAACATTTTTTTAAAGTTTTTAGTCTACTTTTAAAGTAGTTGAAAGAATTTTGTAGAAATTTCTAACCATTTACGTAGTTTTTATAATTTGTTGAAAATGTAGAAGATAGGTAAAATATTCTACGATTTTTAAATGACAGTAAAAATTGCTTATTAATTGTCAATCTTCTCAAGTTGTTTAAGAGTACTGAAACACTATTTAAACGTCTTATTATAATAATGGCAGCAAAATACTATTAGGCCGAACAAACGGGTATGTTATTAATTTTACTCACATCTGCTTTAAAATTATTTGTTTACATCGTGGTTACCATGGCGGAAACTGAAAGATTACACTGGTAAACAAAACATCAAAAATACAATTGGAAATGTAGTCAAGACTCTTATGTTTAAAAAATGATATTAGTTCCACTAAGAAATTACTTTAGAAATTGTCTCAAATCTCCAAGCTTGACATTTAAAAAAATATTCATAAGCCACCTGGCCACGTAATATTTTTATATAGCAACAAGCTTTAAATGTATTTAAAAAATAATTTAAAAACATTTCATTTGATTGCAGTTGTGCGTAAAACGTCCGCAGGCGTAAACCTTTTCTTTCGACCCTCTATATGTAAATAACTATTAGAATATTACGAAACAAATTTTTGATAATCCATAAATAATTGTGACTCTCATTAAAAATTATTTGTTTGACATTTAGATAGACTAGGTACAAGATAAAATTTATTTTAGGAATTACACGGCACAGTCACTTACATTTTATTTTTTTCTGTCTAAATCGTTACAGATATCACAACTTACGCACATACAAAAAAGTTTATTATTGAATGAATCGTTCTGAAAAATAATAACTTTTCGTTATTGACTTTTCCTTATTGCCTTTATAAAGTTATGGACTAATATGGTTGTGACACGCAAGTTTAATGCACTAGTAGTTCACTAATAACAGAAAATATCATTTTATAAGATGAACTATATCTACATGGATTGTCAAACAAAGCATTCCGTTAATATAATAAGGAAAATTATTATTATTTGAAGAACATTAAAGTAGAATTCTGGGTAAATGGTGAACTTTCAGATATTGGTAAGTTTAGTTAAATCGTTTTATTTTGGTCACAGGAATCGGTGGTTAAGCCATGTCTTCCTATTTCGGAGGCATTCTGTATATCTTAGCTACTTTGATATTAAAACACTAACATTTAATTTTATTAGCTATAGTAAATATGACACACAATTTTTATTTAACAACAGATTAGAGTTTAGTTATAAAATTTTAATCTGTATTAATCCTTTTAATTCTTAACAGATTTTTTAACTTCCTGTTGGTATCGAATAATATTTTTATCTAATTTCGTTTTAAAAAGTTCAATTTTGCCCAACCTTTTGACGTTATGAGTTATTGTTTACGCCTGCAGACGAAATTTGAAGCCTGACGCGTAGTGGGGGCCTTTTATTCGTCCAAGGGTGCAAACTTCTTTCGGCCTGAGGTATGTACAACGTTTTATGCTCTACTACAATCATCAAATGAAATGTTTTTAAATTATTTTTTTAATAAATGCAAAGCAATTGAAGAAATAATTCCAAAATACATATAATTAATTAAAAGTTAGTATCATTAAGGGCGTTTTGGTTTTCTTACAACCCGCCGGGCGGTAAAATTGGCAAAAGTCTGGCGGGCGTAATGTTCAACTTTCCGTCATGGTAACAAAGATGTAAATAAACAATTTTGATGTAGTTGCGCGCAAAAATCTTTACCTAACTGAGTTACGTAAAAAATAAAATTCATGTATTTTCACATTACCGCTATCTGCGATAAAGCAGATTTGCACACCCAGAAATGGGTAATATGCCGTGATGATAGATTTATTTATTTTATTTATTTATGTATTTTCACGATTTCGTTTATGTATGTTGAGCTGTCTTAGAAAAACCTGCAATTTGAGTATTTTAAAATTATTTAATTAGATAAAATTTTGTTCAAATTACATTATGAAAACGTGTTGTGTGTTTATTTGAAGTACTGAGACAAATTGTCGCAGTTACACAATAAATTTTGAATAACCAATTAGTAAAATGGTACGTATATTATGGTCTTGATATGTACCAAATACCAGCCAGCAATCTAAAAGTATAAATTACCGTAAATTCCTAATTTTGTATGACGTAGATTACCACAGATTTTTTTAATACTGATCGTTTTTTTCTTATTAAACATTTTCATATTTTTAAAGAATTCTAATACTCCATCATTATTTATGTACCTACCTACATAAACTATAAATTATATACTTATGTAGTTAATTTTGAAATTATATGGATGTATATATAATTGTAATTTTTTTGGCAAGTTATACTAATTTAATAGCTATTTAAGTATTGCGGGCGGAAGGGACATTTTGTAACATTTTTATACAATTGATCGAATAAAATTCAAAAATATTTTCAAACTGGACGAGTAGTTATTTTACAACTATGATTTGTATTTATTCTAATGCTGTTGCCAAGGTGAAGTTCAAAATATTTATTCATTTACCTCCAGTGGTCTTTTTGTACATTTTACAATCAGTTGCACCAACAAGGATTAAATTTTATGTGAGCTTTTTTAAAATAATGCATATCGAAATTTTTACAGCAGTTTATAATGACTCATTTTACATTTCATTTCGATGCAATATTGTCGATTTAAGAAACACTTAAAATGTGGGTTACGTTGGTGCAACTAACCATTAATGCCTTTGTTATCTTACCAACCAAATCTTGGTCAATAAATAAAACCTACTGCCTTGGAAACCGTATCAGTAAACATTTGAAAAACACCGAACGTGCAAAAAATATGCGAATATGAGTGCTTACAATTTTACATTATCTAGTAATTTAGATTAGTACATTACTGCAGTACTTTATCAAAAAATAAATTATAGTAATTAAACATCCCTTCTATTATTCTTTATCATTTTTGTCAATACTTTCTACTGTATCGTTAATAAATATACATATGCTCACGCCATATTCCACAGTGCGGATTGGTGCAAACCTGAAATGATGCAACCAATCAACCGTACACAACAACAATCCTTCGTCATATATTTCGTTCCAAACACACTATTTTATTTTCGCCAACATTCATAATCACATTCACACAAGCTCTTTTACTCTTTCCAATTAATATTCAGTTAATATCGAAGTAAAAAATTCACTTTGCCTTACCTTATTTTCTCCGTAGAAAACACAAACCGCACTAAGTTTCAGGCACGTTTGATCGTTGATTCTGAGTTACACCTATTTAAACATGCAACGGAAACTTTTAATCTTATCTAAACATCCATATCACATACTGGGAATCGGCGATGAAATTTGTGACATGATTCTAGCGCAGGAATGACGAATCACTAAAATAATTTTTCAGAATTTCGGAAAACGAAGAATGTTTTGATTGTAACACAAACATTACTAAACGTTGTTTAAATACGTCAACGGATTTCTTGTGTACACTTCAAGCCTTTATTGAATTAATAGAAAATTGTTTACATTTTTCACAATTTTTTATTTGTTAGCATACAGAAAATACTGTGAAGATGAAAATTATTAACGAGAAAATTTATAGTTGAAAATATTTCATTAACAGAATATAATAGGGTATGGGACCTTGTTCGAGAAAATATAAATAACAACCGTATTTATTTAAAATATTTAAAAGAAACAGCGTAACGTCACCGTGACGTTATCTGTGCAAAGTAATAAAAGCAACGAGAACGAAAGAGAAGATTTAATGTGTTTTTTCTCGAATTCTACTTATATTTAACAAATTTTAAAAAACAAATATATTATATGTGTATTTGATTAGATTTATTTTAAAAAATTAACATGTACCTCATTTTGTGGTTCTATGGCAGACGATATGTAACTTCGTGGAAAAAAAAAAAAATAGATGAATCAGATTTTAAAATTTTTTTCTATATCTTTCTGAGAATTCGTAACAGCAGATATTGATAAAATGATAACAAAATGATAAATCTGTATTATTAGTTTTGATTTTACGTTCGTCGAAAATGACATAGGTATGTATGTAGGTATCTGCTTTTGTCATAAAACTAGAGAATTAATTGAAATGAAAAAGTAAAAATACATGCGATATTTAATTATACACAACATTCTTGAATCGAGGTTGTTTTAAATAATTTAGACATATCTGGTTTTTACTGATTAACTTAATTAATTTCTAATGTATTCTGGAAATTTTTGTCCAAACTAAACATATTCTCTGAAAAATTAGTCATTCCTAATTTATGCAGATTTTATGTTCAACCATCTATACAGGCTGATCATATTTTGTAGGCAACTATTGGGATCTATTGGAGGGCAAAATATTAGATATGCTTTTGTTTTATCAAAAATTTTAATAGACTACTAGATAATGACAGAAAAACTGATTTTGGTCAAAAATCTCGTTTTTAAATAACACTTAAACAACTGGTACCTAATGTGGAAAAATATTTCAAATATAACAGATAGATATTTTTAATTTTCATCTAGCGGTGTAGGTGCGGGTATAAGTTTTCTATCAGTAAATTTTCGAGGTATAACATATACTTTTTTAAATGGAACCCATATTTGACTTTTACTTTAAAAATATATTTTTTTCAAGGGTTTAAGTGTTATTATATTTTAAATTAGTTTTGCCCTTAAAACTTTATATTGTTCATGAAATTTCTTATTATGCAATCCCTATCACTTACTTTCGGTATTGAGTGTTGAGAAGGATAAAATGAACATCATCGCGTCATGTGAAACATGCGTGCATTAGGACAAACATTGGTTTTGATTCTACCTGTTTTAAACGAAAATTTCGGTATCGTCCTCGTCCTGTAACATATAATATATAAACCAAAAGTAACCGTGAAGTAAATTAATTTAAAATAATGCGGCATTGGTTTAATATCTAATTACATTTTTTTTTTCAAATATTGTTGAGAATAAAATATATCTTTTGGCTTTTACCAAACAAAATTGCCCCATTTCCTGCTGTGGTTAGTATTTTATCTTATTCATGTTTTATGTAAACATTGATTTCATTTTTTGTAGTCACTTCTGAGTATTATATAGGATGGTGGCGGTTAGGGATGAACATAAGGACTTAACATTTGAATTAAATTTTACGCAATATCCTGCTCTCCTTTTAATTTTACGACAAAAATTGCAGAGTGCAAAGTTTTTCAGCCTTAAAAGATGCATATAAAAGTGTTCTTACCTACATTTTTTTACGTTTTTGGTTTCCTCATAATTTTAAAAATAGATTCCAAAATTTTGTCCATTAAAAGTAATTAATAGCAATGAAACTTTTTACCTCTCGCTAAGAGAGGTATTGGAATCATGCTAAAAATCGCATGTCTAGATTTTAGTGAATAAGCACGTTGTAAGCTTCCTAGGATCCGAATATATCAGTTTTACGATGATATCCGTGTGTGCGTATGTGCGTATGTGTGTTATAACCACGTTTTTTCAAATAGGTACTTTAAGACTTAAAATATGTTTATCTATGGATTCCTGACTCTACTACAAATAATAAAGTACATTATATTCTAAATCTGATAAATTTAATTGTTTTATTATATCTTCTATAGATTTAGAGATAAAGAATATAATATAATAGAATAAACTGATGTAATAAATCACACAGCCCAAACTACACCAAGGAAACCACTTGATAATTGAAATGTACCATGTAATTGACAGATAAATGTCATTGTCAAAAATCAACAATTTTAGTGACATTACTGAAAGCTTTTTTTAGGAAGTACATTTAATCTTTTTTGTTGTTTTATTTATTAAATATTTAAAATTATAGATAAAATAAATATTTCCGTAAGATATACCGCCAATCCCATCAATGAATTGGAAGAATCTCGAACATTCAAAAGAATAGTAGAAAACTTGCTCATACGAGAGTCATTCTAATGTAACCAGGAATTTTGACCCTGAGACTCAGGAGAGAGGGTTACATAGCTTGGGCTTTAGAGGTAGATGAGTAGTGGTATCTAAGTGGGAGGATCCGCTTCTTCCCACTATTCGTTTGTCAGTAAGCACTGACTGTATGAGAGGTTCCAGCATCTGTTGCGCAACGCATTGTCATTTGATTTCTCGTCAAGTAAAGCGTTGAGTCGAGAGAGTTTTTCACTAGACTGCAAGCAAAGTTTGGGTTGCCACACTGTCTCAGACCTAGGTGTATAATTGGGCAAAAAAAAATTGTAAAGGCCGTGCAGCAGTAAAAACACGCAAATCACGAACATCGTCGGTGGTCGAGTGTCACTGATGGCAACATTCGGGCTAACAATGACCTTGTTGAAGCTGACCGACTCCTAACTGTTGACAAAATTGCATAGATGGTGGGTATAAATGTTGGCGGTTTCCACACAACTCTTACAGAACACCTTGGGTTTCCGAAAAGTGACGCCGAGGTGGGTTCCACGTCTCCTGACTGAGGCACAGAAAAAATCCCGGAAAAACACCAGTCAGAATTTAAAGAAATTCACTGGACACCCTTGAACACCTTCCTTACAATCCTGACTTATCCTCATATGATTTCCATATGTTTGAACAACTGAAGGAGGCGTTAGGAGAACACCATTTTGTTGAGGGCGCGCCAGTTGAAGCGTTCGTGAGCAACTGGCTTTCGGATCGCCCGCAAACTTTTTATGACCAGGAGATCAAGACGTTGCCATTTAGAAGAACAAAATGCATTTCTGTTAGGGTTGTTTATGTAAATAAAATGAAAAATCTGACGTGCCCAGCCCATAACCTGTCACTGGGTAATTAACAGTGATCTCTATAACATATGTTATAAGGATCACTGGTATTTAACCACGCAGTATAAATAAAGCAATCATTATATTCATCCATAACAAATATGGACTAATAGAAAAACAACAAAAATTTAAAATAGTATTCGTAGCTTTACACAGAGTCTTTTCAGAGCCGTATCCTGGAAGGTATTGAAGCAAATCAATAGTACATATAATATTTATGTATGATGGAAAATATATAATTTTTACAAACCTTAATTTCCTTAGAATTAAATTTAATACTACTATATTCTCTTTAACACGGTTTCATTATTACTTTTAATGTAATTGTATCCTGACGGTGACGTTTGTTTTTAAAGTTTTGTTTTTGTTTGACGCATATGCAAGATGATGTATAAATTTAATTATTTTATAAATTCATATTTAAAGCTATTTAAAATTATTTACTAAATACTGTTATCGTAAAACTGAAGATTGTGCCATTATATTCAATTTTTATTAGTAAAAGTTGGTAAAAAATTATATTCAATCTATTTTATTCAAGAAAAACTATAACAGCTTGTATAAGTAATACTTCCGGTTATCCGATATACACTAAAAATTAATGAGCTCTTCCCACATTAGTATAGAATAGGTATACAAAATTTCAAAATTTTCTGATTGATAGTATTTGAATTATCGTGTCCACAGGATCCACGCATCCGCGCACACACACACACACACACACACACACACACACACACACACACACACACACACACACACACAAACACACACACAAATACACATCATTGTAAAAATGTTAATATCGGATTCTGGGAACATCAAAACGTGCTTATTCACTAAAATCTCTATAGCGATTTTTGGCACGATCCCTATACCTCCTTTAAATACAATACTTATAAAACCACGATTTAAAATATACTGGTTGTGCCACTTTCCGTGAAACGCATGTCCTAAGTGATACGTGTTTCCTTGCTTTTTCCGCTAGAGGCGCAACATGAGAACGATCCATCTGTCACTTGTCATTTTGAAAAGAATTAAAGAACTTTTTAAATCGTGTCATATAACCTACAATGAAAATAACGAGAGGTATTAGCGAATCAAGTAGATTGACATAAAAATCTGTTTTTGTTAAATGTCAATCCACTTGATTCGCTAAATTTTTAACGGTTCGTTTTCATGTAACGGATTGTGATTAGAATGCACCCCCATAAGGGGCCTATTCTGTAACTCAACCGTTATTTTTTAACGGTAGGTTAATTTTTTTTACCTTCCGCTACCCTTGGTAAGGGAGGTATAGGGATTGTACTAGAAATCACATATCGCGATTATAGTAAATGACCACGTTTTAAAGTCCCTAGAATCTGAATATTCGATTTTAGCATGATTCCAATACCTCTATTAGATAGAGGTAAAAATGTAAGAACAGTTTTGTATGCAACTTTTAATTTCGAACAATTTCCTCTCTGGAATTTTATCCACAAAATGAATAGATAGTAAAGCAGGATATTGCATAAAAATAAAATCACAACTTAAATCGCCACGAGCGTATTAATTTGTGAATATGATAGCAAACTTTTGTTCACAAATTTCGGTGAAAGATATATTTATACTGTAGGGATGCTTCCAGGCATCATTTCGCGGGTTCTCAGATCTGGAATCGTTTTACCATTTTGGTGCATTTTGGAAATTGGCATAATTTTCAAGTTTGATATCGGTCGGATGCGACTTTAATACAACGTTGCATAACGCATTTAGCCATGCTTGTTCGCCAGCTGTAATAAACCTGAACCTAAAATCTTTTCTTCTTAATTGTTACAGTTGCTGTGACGGTGGTGTTGGTGTGTTTATCCACATTGCCACTTCTGATGCTTATAATGGGTAAGTTAACATATCTTGTATTATAATTTCATGTAGGTATGCCACATTTTTACTTAATTGAACTGGACCTTGATCTAATCTTAAAAATTTCAATAAATAATGAAGTACAAGTTCAAAAGCAGAGCTGGGCAAGTTACTTTTAAAATGTAACTAGTTACAGTTACAGTTACCTCCAAAAAAAAAGTAACTAAGTTACTTAAGTTACAGTTACTTTGGTGAAAGAACTAAGTTATTTACTAGTTACTCATTAAAAGTAACTTAGTTACCTTGAGTTACTTTCTAACTACTTTTAATGGCGTGAAGTGTTGACTTAGTTATTGTGTAGTATACATATCAGGGAGTTTTTACACTAACTACGTCAACCTAAATTTTAACGTTATTGCTTGACAACACCCAATCAGATTATTATTGTTAATGTTAACGGACAAGGGGCCCGCAGGGCCCGGTTGCTGTGGTTTTTTTAAAATTTATTACTTTATTTTTCAATTTTGATTTCTTATACCAAGATATAAAGAATCTACTTTCTTTCTAACATGACATGACCATTATAATGTATAAAACATGCAGACATTATTTCCTAGACTTATTAGTGGATAATGATTAATTTATTGGAAACCTCGGATCAGACGTCGATTTTCAATCTGAGGCCCCGCGCTCACATGGGCCCCGCACATTCAAATATCTAAGAAAATTTGATGAAAAAGTATCTTTTTATAAATATTTGGGGCCCCGCTACGCCAATAACATATTCCCGAGACCCGGCAATATCGCCAACCGTCCCTAAAGAGGAGTAACAAAATATTACGCTAAAATTTCACCTCAAACTAGAATCGAGCATGCGATACTGTAGAATTGATCAGCTTTTCTCTTTAATAAATAAACTTACATTATAATTATACAAATATTTGTGCGTACTTGTTTTTTACTATAAAGAGGGAGGGGCGCCCGAAAAAACATTTGGCCTAGGGCCCAAAAATCTGATAAAAAAGCCCTGCGGACCTACATTGTAATATAATATAAAAATCAAAAGTGACTTTTTATCTTGCGAGAAGGGAATTTGCAAAAATGAGACGAATTCAAGTCTTGCAACCCTTGGAACAACGAACAAAATACACTATTTTTTGTATAACCTGAAAATTGGAATAATTTTGATGATTTAGTGGCAGTTTAATTATAATTTATTAAAACGTATCATTTGTGAGCGAGGAAAACATTTGAAAATAATATATTTTATGTCAAATTTAACATTTAGTGACTTTTTAATTCTAGAATTAAAAGTTAAAATAATGTGTTATTTTTAGTTTTTCTGTTTACCGTACAAACACTCTATTATTAATGAATATAATTACTTATTTTTTAACTATTATGGCTTGAAATCAATCAACAATAATATTGAATTTAATTATGTATTAAAATAAAAGATATACATTACAGAGGGTATGCGCGATGCTGCGCTCAACACTCCCACTCTGGACAGACATTTATTTAAAACAAAACAGTTTTAGTTAGTGTTTCTAGAAAAGGCGTCAGCCTCAACAAAATATTTCTTAGAAATTTTAATTCTCCCCCGTTACTTTTTATGACTAAGTTACATTCCACTTTAAGTTACTTTGACTAACTTAAGTTACATTCTAATTTCTGAGTTACTTTAAGTAACTTGAGTTACTCAAGTAACTAGTAACTAAAAACCGTAAAGTTACCAACTACTTTTCCGCAGCAAGTTAAGTTACAGTTACAGTTACCATATTTTAAAAAGTAACTAAGTTTCGTTACAAGTTACGTAAAAGTAACTAGTTAGTAACGAAGTTCCTAAAGTAACTAGTTACTGCCCAGCTCTGTTCAAAAGTATGTTTAGATATTCTAAGGTTGTGTCCGAAGTCGCATTTTCGCACTTAGTATTTAGATCTTCTTCACATCAATACAACTTCGGATGGCACACTAGTGATAATCACTGATTTGTATGGCAACACTTGAGAATAACAAAAATGAATTATACAATTCGACTCAATTTGATGCTTGAGAGTAAATGTTAATATTATATTTCACAAAATAGAAGCTAAGATTGCTAAGAAGTTATTCTTTGACAGTAAATTTGACGTTTGGACAAATTATAGCAACGAACATGATTTGTTTAATTAGTGCGTGTCAGCTTCAAAGCATAGTGTGCTCCTGCAAAACCCTAAAATCTAATTCCTAAATCCCAAATAATCACTAGATTTAGGGCATATAAATTTAGGATTTAGATATTAGGGTGATAAAAGTGCAACATCGGACACAGCCTAAGAATCTCAGGTAATATTAAAATTGGAACAAATATGTTTTTTTTTGAGCTAAATTTAGCCCCGATTTTTCAATCTCTGGTTAAAATTTTAACTAACACTTAAGTAAACAATATTGTATAGTTTTGTTGACAGCAATAATTATTGTATCATGTGACAGTTCATTTCGTTTTAATTTTGTTTATTTAACTCTTAGTTATTTTATTTTATTATTTATTTATTGTTACTCGCTTTACAATGTGTCTGTTACATATAAGCGGTGATATTTGTGGGGGTGAGACAATTTTCCATGTATATTTTATATATCTTAATTTTCCTTGCGAAGATGATGAAGATGAAATGAAGAAAGACGCACACAACAACTATGCCTTAGCCGGGATTTGAACCCGGGACCCTTGGAGCGTGAAGCGATAACGCTACCGCTACTCCACCTGGGACGGCTTTAACTCTTAGTTAAAATTTTAACCAGTGATTGAAAA
The DNA here is from genome assembly GCA_943142095.1 of Ophonus ardosiacus. NCBI lineage: Eukaryota > Metazoa > Arthropoda > Insecta > Coleoptera > Carabidae > Ophonus > Ophonus ardosiacus. The sequence goes on from OW964828.1 coordinate 38,180,346, forward strand.
ACCGGCTCTTAATAGTCACCACAGGAATTTTCTATCGTCTTTTGATTTTGGCTGAAAGCCAAAATTATATTTTCGCTTATTTTGGAAATATTTCTTATTTCGTTTATTACGAGATATAGAAAAAAAATTAGGAATAACTTTTATAAAGATTTTTTGCATTTTTTTAAACACATCGAAATTGAGACACCTGTACAGTCGGATTCTTGTCATTTAAAGGTTGGAAATGAAAGAATTCTGTAGATTTGAAAAGAATACCTTATTTATATTTGAATTTTATGAACGAGAAATGAAGACTTTATTCAGTTTAATAAATTTATTTAATCACTGTACACAATTTAGAAATTTCCAATAAGTCGCATATTACAATCCCTGTTTATTGCGCCTTCGCAATTCCGCTGTAATTTTCATACAATCCTACAATGTAAAGTTCATTACACAAATTCATTACTCAGCAAAGCAGAATGAAGTGAATTATTTCATTAAGCGTATTTCGTATCAAGATATATCAAAACAATTGCATACGTTCAATGCACATGCAACATTGTCGTAATTTTACTGTGAGCTGCAAGTAGCGGCAGGGTTGCAGGATTTAATTCCTGCCTACACGATAATATCTCGTTAATTTCCGGCGTAAAAACGAAAGTGCACGAGCAGGACGCATGCAAACTCACCGCAGAGCACTTGATCAGAAATCAGATATAAATTGCTGGATGCCCGGCACGAAACGTAGAAAATAAAATATTGAGTAAGATATTGCAAGGTGGAACTTAAGAAATACATCAGGGATATTTATTACTGTAATTATGGTTCTTTTTGTGTAGCATACTGATGATTCTGAATAGAGGTTTTAAAGAATTGAAATGGAAAATTAAAAACTAAAAGAACATTTGAGACATTGTAAAAAATCAAACCATTTATTTCACAAGAAAGATTTTTCTACAAAATCTCTCACGAATTGTACCGAGGGGTAGCTAATAGGGGTTAAAACAGGGATTTTGCATTAAACTGCAAAATTTGTAGTACAGATTTATTCAACATTAAAAGTTGTATACAAAATTATTTGGTTTCTTCACAACTTCAAACAGAAATTTAAAAATTTGTTAATGAATAACACTTGCAATTGCCCTAACTCATGACAATATGGATTATGTTTAAGTACTATTATTTTATTCACATATCTTGTTTTTTTACCTTCCGTCACCTTTAGGTAAGGAAGGTATTGTCTTTGGTCAAAAAATTCGGTAGTGAGTTTTTAATGAATAAGCACGTTTTAGGGTCCTTACAATACGAATTTACTATTTTTAAGATGATGTCTGTATGTATGTATGTATGTGTGTGTGTGTGTGTCCGTGTGTGTGTGTGTGTGTGTCCGTGTGTGTGTGTGTCCGTGTGTGTGTGTATGTATGTCCGTGTGTGACAAATTTTTCTCCGTCGATAACTCCAATACTACAATTCTGAAATTTATAATTCTTTCGCATTCCTCTTCTGTACATCCATATGAAGAGTTGATTACATTTTGGTTATAATTGATCCACCGGAAATACCCTTATTTGAAGTTTTTAACAGTTTTTCTTAAAAAAAACGCAGTTAAATATTATATTTTAACATTTTGTTATTATACATATTAAAGAAAATACTCTTCCCTATACGGTTTGATTATACATTTTCCTTCATATTCAATAGACGTAGATTTAAAGCATTATAAAGAAATTAATTTTCAAAAATTAGTCAGCTTTGCTATTTATCATGGAAACAGCTGATATATTCAAAAAAGTTTAATTGACAGATGTCAGTTGCAAGTGCAAAACCAAATATGGAAAGTATAGGATCAAAAATTGGTATGTCATAGTGTTACTCGCAAGTGACATGCAGAGAAAGGCCAAAGAGAAGATGGAAGGACTGCATCGCAGAAGACTTGAGAAAGGAAGAACTGCGTGAAGAAGATGCGTTGGACAGGAATGAGTAGAAGAGAAGAGGAAACAGCAACCCCTAATAAAATAGGGGATAGCTGAAGAAGAAAAAAGGAAGTGTGCATTTTACTTATTGTATGTTTGTGTTATAATTTTATTGGAATGATAGAACCTTTTCAAATGAACTTTTGGTATGGAATTTGTAAAAAATAGTATGTGTTCGTGTTCGATTTTACATGATATTATACAGAATCTGTTCCAAGGACCTTTTGGTATGGGATTTGTACCAAATACATCGAATTGACGGAAGGTCTTGTGCTGGCCACAACAGATTTTTTTTAAAAATAAAATACTGAATTTTTATTCGACTGAGGAACGTGTTTTTATTATAAATAAATATTATGGTGGAAATAGTTTGAGAAAATGTCAGGATTTATTTTATTTATTTATTCAAAAGTAAGACTGACGATTAAACAATACGAGAAAAACAAAAAAAAAAAATACGCAGGGTGCTAATTAAAAAGTGGCCCATAGGTGTTTACCATGAGAAATCAAATTTTCCTTGCACAAAACTTCCCATTTCATTTCAGATAAAAAAGTTTTGAATAGTTTTTGTATTCTAAATCTACATCACTAAACAGATGAACTGGTAGTATGTATTCTTAATTAGGAAAAATTAAGCTTTAACTGAAATAACAAATTTATTAGTTTTTTAATCAGCCATGGTAATTAGTTAGGGTAACTAAAATTTTGAGTAAATACTACCGGTCATTTATATTTTTACCTCCCGTTACCCTAGGTAAGGGAGGTATAGGGATCGTGCTAAAAATCGCATATAGAGATTTTAGTGAATAAGCACGTTTTGAGGTCCCCAGAACCCGATTTTAACATTTTTACAATGACGTCTGCGGGTATGTGTGTGTGTGTGTATGTGTATATATATATATATATGTGTGTGTGTGTGTGTGTGTGTGTGTGTGTTTATGGATGTGTGGATACTGTGGACACGATTTTGAAATTTTGTATACCCATTCTATACTAATGTGGGAAGAGCTCATTAGTTTTTAGTGTTTATCGAATAACCGGAAGTATCATTCAAACAAGCTTTTAACAGTTTTTCTTGAAAAAATACATTGCATATAATTTTTCAGCAACTTTTACTAATAAAAATTGAATATAATGGTACAATCTTCAATTCTACGATAATAGTAACAATTACATTAAAATTAATAATGAAACCGTGTTAAGGAGAATGTAATAATAATATATGTACTCGCATGTATTTAAATCTATTAAAATTAAGGTTTGTAAAAATAACTTATTTTCAATTATACATAAATATTGGAAGTACTATTGATTTGCTCCATTGTCTTCCAGGCTAGGGCTCTGAAAAGACTTTGTGTAAAGATGCGAGTACTATTTTGATTTTTCTATTAGTTTGTCAATATTTGTGACATTTATTTTGTGTATGATATATTTGTTTAATGTAAAATAAAGATTGTTATGTGAATATAAAAATTTTTGATCATAATGATTGCTTGCTGCGTGGTTAAATACCCAGCGGGAGGTTATGGGCTGGATATATCAGTTATTTTTTTTGTAGGCAACAAAATCGAAATTCTGACAGTTCACAGGTTCCAAAGATGTGCATTTTTTGTAATTTACTTTAAAATCCATGGCTGTTACAACCAATGAGCAATACTTATAATATTTCAAATTGTGTTATGCAGGTTAACATTTAAAATAATTTTATTTAGTGATGTAGGTGTAGAATTTAATTCTATACAATTTTTTTTATCTGAAAATAAAATGGGAAGTTTTGCGTAAAAAATAATTTCCTACGTTAACCGACTGTGGCATGCTTTTTAATAAACTCTTACGGGTGGCGCTCGAAATAAATTGCTTAGGCATTTAACATGGGAAATTAGAATATTTTTGCATAATTTTAAAAATTTATTGTTCAAATTTAATGAGAAATAATTAAAGAAAATTAAAAAATGTTACAGCACAATTAGTTAGCATTTATAACCTTTTCGCATTCAGTAGCATTCCTTGAAGTTGACGCCGCGTTTAAGTAGTTAAAATAATCTCTTAAAGATAACACGTAATTAAACATTATAATGATAAATAATAATGACATCTAGATTAAATACAACAATATTATGCACTTAGTTTTCATATACAGTACAGGTCGTAGTTAAGTTGACTAGTGTCGCGGCAAGACCAAGACCAGTCTTGGTCTTGTCGAGACAAAACCATTATTTTGGTCTCCGACTAAAGTTAAGACTAGACAAGACCAGTATGGAGTCTTATCGAGAAAGTCTTGAAATCTCGACAAGACTCTCGATTGCAGTTATTTGGTATTTTTTAAAATATATTTTCTAAAAGTGCTTTAAAAATTAGAATTAATGCGACTAATACTATTTGATTAGTTAATATAAGAGATATTAATTTTTCAAATATTGTAATAATGCATTTTTACCTCCTGCTCCCCTTGATAAAGGAGATAGAGTTTGTGCTAAAAATCATATGTCGAAATTTTGGTAAATGACCACGTTTTACTGATTTTAACATTTTTACGATGATGTTTGTGGGTGCGTGTATGTGTCTATGTGTCTGTGTGCGTGTGTATATATGTGTGTGGGGACGTTCCAAGTCAAATGTTATATCATTCAGAAAATTTTGAAACCCTATATTTCTAACTTATTCTAATATGAAAAGTCATTACATTTTGGTGTAAATCGGATAACCAGAAATGGCACTTCACTTGAAGCTCAAAATAGTTTTTCTTCAAAAAATACCTTTAAATGCTATTACTCGAGGCAAGACAAGACTGACTTCAAGTCTCGCCCCGACAAGACAAAGACAAGACCAATGTAGTCGAGACTTGTGGCAACACTAAAGACTTTAAACAAAAATATGCAAATCTAAATTTTGCTAGCAATATAATTTAATTCATTTGACATTTCATTTCGATGTATTATTGTCAATTTAAGCCAAGTTTAATATTTAAGTTACGTAGGTGCAACAGGCCATTAGAACATTAAATCACGTACTATTCAGCGCGCGAAAAAAAAATATTTGAACCGCCAATATTAAAACAGTTTTGTTTGCAAGTTCTAGATAATTCTGAACAACATTGCACTCTACAGTTTCTATAGTAAAATGAACTGGACAGCAGGAAATGAGGAAATTTCATAAAACTATTATCACATTCACATGTTAAATCCTTACATTTACCACAAACCGCCTCAACACGATATACACTTGTCAACTTCTTAACAAACTTTTGAATGCTGTCTTGGAAAAACGTTTTAGATTTCGAGCATAGCCAGGACTTAAATTAAACATTTTGGACCCCAGGCAGAAAAATTGTGATCGATATTAGCAATTTTCATTATTTTAATAAAATTTTCTTTAATGTAATTAAAAAAATCTTCTGCTTTAATCAAAATTTGTTAAATAGAAAACTGCGAGGTTCTAATTGGAGAAGAGATTATATGATAGAGGGTTCAGAACACAAGTAGAGCAAGTCTATCGCCCATCGCATCTTAGGTATTTTGAGAAAACATATACAGTCGAACTTCGATAACTCAAACCATGACTTGCCACAAAAAAAGTTCGAGTTATCAAGACTTCGGGTTATTAAATAAAATGCATATGTATATTATTTATGTATTTATTCGAGTAAAAATCACTTACCTTATGATATACATATACAGATTAATATATACAGATCAAAGTTATAAACATTATTTTAGTGTAAAAAAGTCAGTTATTTGTGACTGACGAGAGAATTTTTTATTTTGATTTTCAATAAAAAAAAAGCTTCAATGTTCATCAATAAAGTTTTTAAAGTACGTTTCAATGACATGTCATCAGGAATGAAAATGTCTTAAACTTGATAAATCAAGTAGGCACAGTATTTTTTTTTTTCACTTAATAATAATTAACAAAGCATATGTTTGAACTTCAGTAGCGCGAAACCGTCATCTTGTTATAAAAACACCTCTTACAAAATCACGTAATTAGGGGATTCCCCCCAGAATTCGACTTATTGAAGCTGGCGCCAAATATTCTGTTCGAATTATAAAGATATTCGAGGAATCGAAGTTCGAGTTATCAAGTAAAAATTACCCATAATTCTCACTCTTGGCGCTATTGCCAACCAGTTTGATTCGAGTTATCAAAAATACGAGTTATCGAAGTTCGACTTACTGAAGTTCGACTGTATTTTAACTATCAGTTTACAATCATTTCTACGTATGTACTCTTGATATTCTACTACCATTGTTGATCAAACTTATGAATTATGGATTAGTAAGGATTTAACTCTGAAAAATACTTACTTTTGTGGTCTGAGCCCTCCATATATTCACTAAATTATCTGCAGTTTTGATTCTCTTTGTACTTATGTATGTTTGAGTTAAATTAAAAACATTCACAATTATTATAATATTTTTTTGTTTTATTAGGCATTTTCAATATTTTAATCAGGTTTTTACCTCCCGCTACCTTTGGTAAGGGAGGTATAGGGATCGTGCTAAAAATCACATATCGAGATTTTAGCAAATGACCACGTTTTAAGGTCCCTAGAATCCAATTTTAACATTTTCACGATGATGTCTGTATGTGTTTGTGTTTGTGTGTGTGTGTGTGTGTGTGTGTATATGTGTATGTGTGTATGTGTGTATGTGTGTTAGTGAATGGGTTTTGGTTACGCTCTAACTCAAATACTATCATTCAGAAAATTCTGAAACCTTGTATTTCTACCCTATTCTAATATGAAAAGACACCATTAGATTTTGGTGTAAATCGGATAACCGGAAATGGCATTTTATCAGAAGCTCATAATGGTTTTTCTTCAAAAAATGCCATTAAATGCCATTTTTCGCAATTTGTCATTATGAAAATTAAATATTATCGAATTTTCTACAGGTATACATTAATACTTTTTCTATATATTTTACAGATAAATTTAAAAATCAATTTTTCTTATAAATCCCTATGCCTAAGATAAACACAATTCCTTTGTTACACAGTTCATATTTCAAATGAATGTAACTGACAATTAAATATCATTGTCAAAAAACCTATCATTTCAAATTGGTAATGATGACCTTTTAAAAAGAAAATAGTAAATAAAGCAATAGTTACGTGTTATATGCAAAGGAACTTATATAGTTTGCAGCATTAGTAAATATGTAGATATGTATTTAAATTAATAAAAATTAAGTCATTGTCAAAAAACTAATCACTTCAAATTAATAATAGTGACATTTTAAAAAAAAAATAATAAATAAAGCAATAGTTATATGCAATGGAATAGTCTGCAGCATTAATAAATACGTAGGTATGTATTTTAATTATTAAAAATTAAATTGCGGGTGGTTTTGTGTTGGCCACATCAGATTTTTTTTTATTGTAATTAAACATTTTTTTTATATTTAATCAAATGTACTCGTATATATAAAAGTTGATGATCGTGATGTAAATATACTTGTCGTCAGAAAGACATATTTTCACTAGATTATCTGCAGCCTATGATAAACAAATGTACATATACCAATATTAGAGTAGAGGTAGAATCATACATTAACAGTTTTTATAATTATATTTTTGAGTGTTTAACATTTTCAATATTAATCAAATTTTCTTTTTTTGTATACTGACCATTTATTTTACAAAATACTAACCGTTAATGAACAAAAATACGGATTAAATAAATAAAATTATTATTGTAGGTCATAGGATATTTCTGCCTCATGTTTTGTTGTTATTTTTTCTCTTTTACTGGGAAATTGAAAATTGTATTTCAGTAAAGCAGTTTGATTTACAGTATAATACTTAATGTTATAAGTTTTTTTATTTCTTTCATCTCAACTTTTAGTTCCCGTGGTGTTGATGTACAATTTATGTTAACGTCATTTCCAAACAGAAATGTGTCAGCACATTTCCTAAGAAACATATTTCAAAGTATATACTTATTGACAATCTTGTCATGTTCTACCTTCTATTAAATATTTTCTTTAGAAATATCACTAATCATTAGTGAATCTCTTCGCGAAGTTTTATTTCTTCAAACATATAAGTCATAGGTTTAAAATATTTAGATGTGTTTGAAAAGAAATGGTACAAGACATCAATAAATCTATAAGAAAGTTTGAATCCCGGTAGCACGATTCGTCTGTTGCTTGTTGCAGGGGTCCAATTCCTGCGAGACTGCCCGCAGGAGCCCCACATCCCTGTCTACATGGTGGTGGGGGGTGGACTCGGGTGCATCAAGATGGCCTGGGTAAGTAAAAATATAACTTTGTTAATATACAACATAATACAATTTTCGTGATTTCATATTTTATCTAATATACAGACACAGAGTGTTTCCTGTAAAACAACAAGCGCTTTTACGGACGAACTAATAGCTTTAGAGAAAAATGTTATATATAAAAAATGATCAGGAAAAAGGATTAATTTATCAGTATAACGAACTGAAAATTCAACCAGTGGTTCTCAAACGACAGATTCCAGCGATATATTGTATAGGGTTGTATAACAATTATTCCGAGAAATATAGTATTAAAAATTTGATATAATATTATAATATTGAAATAGGTTATGCAATAACAACATTGTATTGTCATTCATACTGTTCAGACGTCTTATCTCTGTGCTTATTTGAATTGCAGTTTTTAATAGTTAATTCTTTATCTAATTATAATTTTTTGTGATCAAGTTGGAGTAAATAGTGCATCCTATCCTCATATATGTGTATAAACTTACGAACTTGCTCTGTTTAATAGAAATTTGTCAAAAATAACAGTGATAGTGAGTGCATTTTAATATTTTTAACATAGTGCAAAATCGTAAACAAGTCACAACTCATAATTACACCTACAGAAACGGTCGTTTACCTACAACTAACCAAATATATTATTTTAAATAAATAGCAAAATCAATAGCAATAATCACGATGGTCAATATCAATTCATGTACCAAGTGTAAAAGCAACTTGAACCGAAATAACCCCGGATTGGCTTGCGCGCGCTGTCAACTGTATTATCACTATTCCTGTACCACCATCACTCCTGCTGCAAAGAATGTTCTAATTTCAACAGATCTTTCATGGTTATGTCCGGATTGCAAATCCGGTGTATCACCAATGGAACAATCGACATCGACGAATTCGAATCAACCGACTATGGCAGATCTATTAAATGCCATAAATGGATTAAAAACCTCAGTCGAATTTTGTTGCAACAAAATCGACGATTTCGAAATAAAATTAAATGCCATTTCGGACAAAGTTCAAATAGTCGATAAACTAAAAAGTGAATGTGATATATTAAAATCTAAAGTGAATGTGTTGGAGCAACGGTCGCGACTCAATAATATTGAAATCGCTAGCATCCCTGAGAAACAATCCGAGAATCTACTTAATATTGTAAACAATATTAGTAAAATAGTGGATTATCCAATCAACGAGAGTGATATAGACGCACTTCACCATGTCGCACCATTTCAATACGATAAAAACAAACCGAGGAATATCATCGTTAGGTTCATATCGAGAATTAAAAAAGACAATTTCATTTCTTCAGCACGCAAAATAAAAAATTTACACTCATCACAACTAAATTTCACAGAAAATAATAGAATCTTCGTAAATGACCATTTAAGTCCATATAACAAAAATATTTTAAGACAGATAAAAATAAAAGCAAAAGAAAATAATCACAAATTTACATGGGTAAAATCAGCTAAAATTTTTGTGCGTAAAAACGAAACATCGCCCATTCTGATAATAAACACAGAAAACGATATTAATAAAATAAAATAATTTTTTTGTTCTTTTCGCTTAAATATTAATAAATTATTTGTTACGTAGCAAAACATGAGTGTAAGCCTATGCTATCAAAACGTTCGAGGTATCAAAACAAAACTTCATAATATTTACAACGAAATTTCAGCCAACGATTTTGATTTAATATTTTTTAGTGAAACGTGGTTAAACTCTAGCGTGCTGAACTCAGAAATTTGTGATTGCAATAAATATTTTGTGTACCGAAGAGACAGATGTGATATAAATAAATCTCAAGGAGGTGGCGTTCTAATTCTTGTTAAAAACAATTTAAAATCAATTATGCAGTGTTCGTGGTCCTCTACAACAGAAGACAACTGGGTAACTATATCACAGTCTAACTTTAAAGTGCATATGTGTTGTGTCTATATTACGCCTTCGACTTGTCCTGAAATCTATGAAGATCATCTTAACAAAATCTCTCTCCTCAGACTACAAAACCCCAATGACCACTTTTTAATTATTGGCGACTACAACCTGCCCCAGCTAAATTGGTCTCCTAAACACAATTATTATGAACCAGTTACGTGTAACCGAAATTTGATTTATTCAGAATTTATTAATTGCATAAATATGTGTAATTTAAATCAATATAATGGGATTATGAATGCAAATAATAAAATTCTGGATCTTGTGATATGTTCTACTGATTGTGAGGTAAATCTGAGTGCCTCCCCTATATCACAGATTGATTCTCACCACCCCCCTCTTGTGATATTGTGTAAGTTCGACCATTTTAAACAACTCCCTTACAATAACATTATACTTCACAATTTTTATAAATGCAATTACGAAGATTTAATATATAAACTCGCTGCCATTAAATGGAAAAATAAATTTTCTAACAATGATGTTAATGCTAATGTTAATATTTTTTACAACATTTTAAATAACTTAATAAATGATTACGTACCCACTAAAGTAATACAGAAAAATAATTTTCCCATTTGGTTCTCAAATTCAACTAAAAAATTAATTAAAGAAAAAAATAAATATCACAAGAAATGGAAAGTGTACGGAAGGCACTCAGATTATACTTCTTTCTCCATACTAAGGAATAGAGTCAAAGTACAAATAAAACAAGATTTTCAATTATTTATATGTAACACAGAACAAAATGTAAAAAATAATCCCAAATCCTTTTGGAGTTATACGAAGACCATTAGAAATAATAAAAGTAGAATCCCAAACGTCATACGCTATAACAATCGTGAGGTTGATACTGGTCAAGAAGTTACTAATTTGTTTGCAGATTACTTTGAGTCAGTATTTGTAAATAACAATCGTAATACTAGACAACTTAATTGTAACAACAATATTCCCAATGTAATTAATTTACATGATGTACATCTGTCTTATGAAACAATTGTGCAATACTTATCTAATTTAGACATAAACAAAGGTCCTGGACCTGATCAAATTCCAGCTAAATTTATTCGTACATGTGCCCACTATCTTGCAGAACCACTCTACATTCTATATAATCAATCTCTTGAATCTGGTGTTTTTCCAGATTTATGGAAAACTTCATACATAACACCAATTCATAAATCCGGTGATATTAATGACGTAACTAATTACAGACCTATATCAATTTAATCAGCTTTCAGTAAAATTTTCGAAGCCCTCGTGATCCAAACAATTAAAAATGATATTTATAATATAATTATTCCAGAGCAGAACGGATTTTGCCCCGGCAAATCAATTATTACAAATCTCGTACCTTTTACTGAATATCTGAGTTCTAACATGGATAAGCGAATCCAAGTTGATGTCATTTATACAGATTTCAGCAAGGCTTTTGATCGGGTTCATCATCTTACACTTATTCACAAATTAGAAGCATTGGGAATACATGGATCATTGTTACGTTGGATTCAATCATACATAACAAATAGGTCGCAGTTAGTTAATTGCAATGGTTTTAAGTCACGCTATATCTATGTTACTTCTGGGGTTCCCCAAGGGTCATTTGGGTCCATTACTGTTCAATTTATTTATAAATGATATATCTACCTGTTTCAAAAGTTCTAACTTTCTATTATATGCAGACGACCTCAAGTTTTTTAAGACAATTACAAGCAATAGTGACAATATTCAATTGCAAAATGACCTAAATAATTTGCAAAAATATTGCGACCTTAACTATTTAACCCTAAATGTATCAAAATGTTATGTAGTACATTTCACAAGTAATCACGATACTATAACATCTGACTACCATATTAACAATTCCATCTTGCAAAGGAAGACTACTATTAAGGACTTGGGAATATTTTTTGACAATAAATTGTTATTTAATGAACATGTAGACATTTGTGTTAAGCAATCGTACCGAATACTTGGATTTATATTCCGATCTAGTAAACATTTCATGAACCCTAATTCATTAATATATTTGTTTAATTGTTTAGTTCGATCAAAACTGGAATATGCATCCACGGTTTGGAACCCATACTATAAAAAGAATATTGATTGTAAATATTCAAAAAAAGTTTTTCAAAATTTTAAATTACAAATTTAATTTAAACATGAGTAACTACGTAGATATGTTGAAACATTTTAATATGCTCTCACTGGAAAGTAGAAGAACCCAAACTGACATGGTATTCTTATTTAAATTACTTAATAATATAATATATGCACCTTCAATAATTTCAATGTTACAATTTTCTGTGAACCTTAAAACCAGATCAACTAATTTATTTGTTTTATATAAAAATAATACTAAAAATAACGATAACTCCCCAATAAACCGCATCATGTCTTCTTACAATTCCACATTTGCGCATATTGACATGTTTTACTTATCACTCTATATGTTTAAAAAAGAGGTAGTTAATGTACTCTCATAATTTTATAAAACTTTTTATCATTTTTTGCACTTACTTTATTTTGAAAATTGCACTCTGATATGATTTGTGAACTAAAGTATGTATTATTTAATAATTCATAGGAACCTGTTATTGGTATATGTATACTGTTGGTTTCTTATAAATAAATAATAATGATACAATACGGTATTGATACGACTGTTACCTAGGTTACGCTATTAGTAAAGCCATTTTTATTACATTGGGCGCATTCATAGCAGATTTCTTTGTTCCCTGAACACCTGACCTTCCGGTCACCGAATAAGGAGGTCTCTGCTGAATGCACTTTTCACATTCACGTGGTTAAAACGTCAAATAATCATAGCCTTAATTTTATAATAACTTTTATGTTATTTGTTATACAAATTAAAAGATTGCAATATAAAAAAATTTTAATAAGTAGTCGTTTTTTAACTTTTCAATCAATTTACTTATCGATATATGCATAATATATTAATTTATTTGCGGTGCTGTGCATGTAAATTAATTTTATTTTGATTTTATTTTACTACACGGATAATAGATAATAAATGTAACCCTTATTCATATGAAAAAATAAGAATATTATAAAAACTAGGTAAACCTCAGTTAAATCCAAAGATAAAACAAATTACGATAACTTCCATACGAGAAACTTTATTGACAAAATTTGAAAAATACGATTCAATGACACTTATATGCACCGTCATATAGTACAACTTCAGTACCATCTAGCAATTATTTTTAGGAAAACTTGCTCTGTGTCATCTCTCCCGGAATTACCCTACATATACAAATTTGGCCTAAATCAATTCTCTTAAATATAGCAGTTTCTTAAAACATTTTAGTAAAAAAGGTAAAATATAAAAAATAGTATAAAGGACTCATTTTGTAATGCGATTTTCTTTGCACTTGTCATTTAGAAAACTCGCCACGGCTCATTTTCTAAGTTTTGACGCTTGCGAAAAAATATATCTCATAAAACTCGTCCTATAATATAGTATTAAATTTCATTAGGTATGCAAAAATATCGCAACTTTTATTTTGTTTTTCTTTATATTTAAAATTCATAATATAATACATAATTTCTATATAGCCGTAGACTTGGACGAGCTTGTTATACAGTCGACTCTATAAATCAAATTCACAAGGGGAATTCGAATTTGTTCGAATTAGAAAGAATTCGAACTAGAGAGAGTAAAAGAAAATTAAACTAACATTTGTATAAATTACAAAGAGTATGTATATGTAATGGAAAACAACGTTTGTTCAGTTAATATAACAAAAAAATACATTTTTATTGTCTAGAAAAATTATACCGAGTGTCCCAAACAAACCTATTTCAGTTATCTAAATTTAAATTCGATTTATAGAGAGTCGAAGTTCATTGAAATTGATGACAAATGCCCAATATTTAATTCGATTAAAGGAAAGTTCGAAATAAAAAATTCGATTTATAGAATACTTTTTACATATAAAAGCATATACAGTGTAACATGTCAAAAAAATAATTCAATTTAGAGAAAAATTCAAAAAAGAGAGAGTATGATTTATGGGGTCCTATGGCCGCGAGCCTGAGTGTCTGGTCGCGAACCTGGGGGAACCGGGTTCGATCCCGACCGACGCCAAATATTTCCAATTTTAAATGGCACAAAAGTGACCCCTGTGATGCACTCTCCACGCCAGCTATGAGTGCCCGTGAGGTGACGCCTGGTAAGCGCCCACACGGTAAAATATATCGTCATCATTACCGATGACTACATGTGTTGTAGATACTGGCACACCCAGAAATGGGTAATATGCCGTGATGATATATTTATTTTATTTATTTATTTATGATTTAGAGAGAGTCGACTGTATTGAGATAACGATATATTGTAACACATTTTGTTAAATACATATTAGAATGTATTTACTATACAAACTTTACGCAGAATTTGATAAGATATTTAGGTTTGCGTGCCTTAGATAACTTCATATATGTGACAATATTTTGAAGATTATTTAGTGTTTCATTTTAAAACTAGTTTATTGAAAATTTTACAACAGTCAATTTCCGCATTTGTTTACAAGGTCTAGATCAGTGGCAAGTGTTTGGGGAGGGAAAAACAAAACATATGATGTTTTCTCAAAAAATCATTATGTGATGGTATGAAACGATTATATATCGTTGAATTCTCTAGCGAACAAGAAAATAAAAATATTTGTTTCTCTCTAAAATAAAAAAAGTTAGGTCCCATATTTTGGTAATCGCTGTTATAAATATACTTTTGCCGATATCCACAAATTTTATAATTCAAAATGGCACAGTTTGAAACATCCTGTATGGAAAACTTTTTCTTAAAACAACTTTCTCCAAATATATTTAAATTGAAATTCTTTTACCAGAACATAAATTCATAGTTCAAAGGATAGTTATTATGTATGTGATCTATGAGCGTATTATGGTTAAAACTTCTTCTTTGGACAGGATCCATTACAGATTTACATAAATTCCATAACGCTATAAATAATCTTTCCAATATCAAATTCACAATAGAAATACAAAACCAAAATAAAATTAACTTCCTCGACCTAACCCTACATAATATAAACAACACCCTGAAATATAGTATTTACAGAAAACCCACATCCACAGACATTATTATACCAAACGATTCATACAACAATCCAAAAACAAAACTAACTGCTTTCAATTTTTTATTCAACAGACTCCTTTCCATACCTCTAACAAAAGAAAATTTCAATACAGAACTAAACACCATTTTTACAATAGGCCTTAACAACAACTACTCACTGCTTTTCATGAAAAACCATTTTAATAAAATACAATATACAAAATTAATAAATAACAAAATATATACACATATAAAACAAAAACAAAACTATATTTCAATACCATATTACAATAATCTCCACAAAACCCTATCTAAAACAACACACCAACATAATACAACCCTTACGTCGAAATCCCACCCCAATCTATACAACATCCTCAAAAATAATACCCCCAAAACCAACCAACTACTCAATAGCGGAATATACAAAATAGATTGCAATAACTGTGAAAATTGTTACATTGGGCTCACAAAAAGAAATATACAAACTCGTTTTCAAGAACATTTAAAAAATAATCCACCTTCAGCAATAGGCACACATCTCCAAAATACAAATCATAAAATTACTCTAGATAACTTACAACTACTACATTCAGAAACAAAAATTCAAAATTTATATCTTTTAGAAAAATACGAAATTCTTAAACATATACATAACAATTATACATTAATAAACGAAAACGTATCTTTTCCGGAACAACACATATTTAAAAATCTCCCGCCTTTTTCACAATAAACATTTAAATTAAAAAACTAAATTCTACTATAATTTCAAAACATACTTCCGCTAAACAAATATTTCCGCATAAGTTCCATTTCTCTGGCTCTGTGAAGACGTTAATCTACAATAAATGAAAAATTAATTTAATCAAACAATAATTTTGTACATCACTCAATAAATATGTCAAAGACAACATAATTTCTCTATGACGGTTAGTATTTTTACATTATTTTTGTAATTTTTCTCATAATACATTTTTTATGATTGTCATGTTCACCTAACCTTAAAATATACAAAACCATACCTTATAAATAATTTATCTACCTACTTAATGCTTGTCATGTAACACAAATTATAATAAATTTCACTCCTCAGCATTTTTCCCCTTCATATCACATATATATATATATATATATATATATATATATATATATATATATATATATATATATTATATTTTAATATTTTTATATTTTTTCAATGTACATATTTTTCCAGCTGTTAAGGCTCTGAAGATGCTATAAAAATAGCGAAATCGATCAGCCAAACAAAGTATAAATATATAAAATATTTTTTAAAATTCAGAGTTATTTCACCCCTAATATTTCATGAAAATGAACTCTGATCTAGAGTCGTTCATCAATAATTATAAATAAAATCTTTTATTATTCATAATCAATATTACAGTTAATTCTATTACAATATACCGACTAAGATATTGCTTCATTGTGAACGGGGGTATTTTTGTCTATTCATTGCATTAAAATTGAACAACACACATTAAAATGTTGATTTTTTTGTTAATCGTGTATAGGCTAATTTATTATTCATTAGTGTTGATAATTCATATCTAGAAATTTTATATGTTGATTTGATTTTTAAAACGAAGATTTATTACATTTCTGTCATTTTTGACATTAGTGTGTAACCATGGAAGTGATTACCATATGTTGCATGTTAAAATAAATTTCCTGTATATGAGAAGCATATGGTAGAGATCAAAATAAGTGAAAAAGTCCTAAAATGAACCTGTTCTGGCATATGGTAGGTTTTTATTTTTTATATATCAGGTTTTTGTGTGACAATCAGACTCATAAAACTGCACTCAATTACTTGTTAAAGAAATGGAAATTTTCAATTGATGATGGAAATATTATATGATGTGCTCTTTTCCTTGATTTAAAAAGAGCATTTGAAACTATAGATAGGGACATTTTACTTGCAAAATTAAATAAATATGGAATAAAGTTTAAAGCTTTGAACTGGATTCGAAACTACTTAGTTTATAATTAAATAAATTTTATTTAACATTACACAAAACAGTAGGCCATGATCAATAACAAAACAATTAACTTGTATTTATTTACTTATTATAAATAATATTTTGACATAACAATATCAGTTTAGTACAAGTTAATTGTTTTGTTATTGATCATGGCCTACTGTTTTGTGTTATGTTAAATAAAATTTATTTAATTTTAAAATGAAATTTTCTCAGTATTTTTGTTATGCAAGAACATAAAATATTTATGTAAATAAAGGAATTTCTGGATATCAGCCACTAAAAATTTATTCAGTCTCGACCGTTTCGACCCCACATGGATCTTCTTCAGGAGCTATACAGTAACAATTATTTATATGAGTACAGAATTACTATTTTTAACATAAATTATATGACTAGAGACTTACATGAACTTTGTAAACCAGTAGCAATACATGTAGTGTGTAATGTAGTTTAAAAAATAAATAAATAAATTAATAAATAACATGGAAATTCATAGAATTAAAATTGTTAAACATAATATTTAACACAGTCGTCAATATAAAATAATACATATAAAAATATGATTGTCTAACATATATAAAAATGAAAATATAAAAAAAATATATGAAATTAGGTGTGCCACACCCTAACGGACACCTTAGACTAAGTAAAGTTTAGACTTGACCAGTTAAGTAAAGGTTTTAATTAACTACAAAATCGCGCCAAACGGTTTAAATCTTCTGAAGGTTATAGCTTGTATTAAAAACCAATAGAGGTAGCTGTAAGTTATTTGTTTATTTTATAGTCTACCAGGTGTTGCAAGTTGTTTAATTTTAGTTTTAAGTTTTGTTATATTTTAAAATGTTGTTATATATTTTACTGATGTACATAGTATCTGTTTTTAAATTTATGTTGTTATTGTCCTGATTTATGTATAGCATTTCTAGTGTAAGTCTTTTATGTAAATTGTGTTCTTTATCGAGTATTGTTGTATTGTTAAAATTAAATGTATGATTCTCGGACTGGGCATGGTGAACTAGAGCACATTTGTTGTTAGTGTTTGGATTTTTATTGCAATTTTTGTTATGTTCATTCAATCTAGTTTTTAGATATCTCCCAGTTTGACCTGTGTAAAATGCCGTACAATTCTCACAAGGAATTTTGTAAATGATGTTGGATTGGATATTTTTGTCTATTTTTGCTTTCAAAGAACTAAATAGATTACCGACTGTTTTTACTTCTTTGAAGCCAATTCCAATATTTAAATGGTTCGTAAAACATTTCTTAAGTTTAGTTGCTATCCCATCTACATGTTTCATAGAATAAAAACATTCCTTTGTGTTATGCTGGTTTACATTGTTGTTAGTTATTATCCTGTTTTGTGTGTTTGAAGTTAGTGTAAGTGCTCTATTGAATAAATTTGTTGCATTATTAATTCTCTGTGATAAAGGATGTTTAGCATTAAAGTTTAAATATCTTGAGCTTGCTGTTTGTTTTCTATACCATTTAGTTGAGATAGTGCCATTTTCATTATGTATTAAGGTCATGTCAAGGAAAGCTATTTTTTGTTGGGTTTCAATTTCCACTGTGAATTGTAGGTGTGTATTATAATTATTAAAAACTTCGAGTGTGTTTTGAATTTGATCTGTTGGTACCGCTAAGATAAGATCATCAACATATTTCTTCAGGAAAGGAATGTCAAAGGGAAGCAATGGTTTGAATTCAGAAAAAATACTCTGTCGAATGAGCCTAAAAAATGTATAACATCCCATTTAATTTTATTTTCTTCAATTGAAACACCTGTATATATATATATATATATATATATATATATATATATATATATATATATATATATATATACACTAGAAAAATATTGTTCGAAGGGTAATCGCTCAATAGCAGCTGTAGACACTGTACTGATGAGCTCTAATAAGAGCGAAACACGTGTATGTAATATTTTTCTAGTATATATATATATATATATATATAAATCCAGGGTGTTTCAATTGAAGAAAAAAAAATGAAACCAGTGGTTCTCAAGTTACAAACCAAAGTTATATATTTTTAAATGGGATATTATACACTTTTTAGGCTCATTCGACAGAGTATTTTTTTCTGAATTCAACCATATAAATATTTTATGTGTTTGTTATTGATCATGGCCTACTGTTTTGTTATATTAAATAAAATTTATTTAATTTTCAAATGAATTTTTCTCAATATTTTTGTTATGCAACAACATAAAATATTTATATGGTTTAATTCAGAAAAAATACTCTGTCGAATGAGCTTAAAAAATGTATAATATCCTATTTAAAAAAATATAACTTTGGTTTGTAACTTGAGAACCACTGATTTAATTTTCTTTTTCTTCAATAAGTGAATGTCCCCCTTGATTTACTGCAATCTTTATTTGAATGATTTTCTTCTATTCCTAATAATTAAGAAAATAATTGGGGTGTTCCATATCCGTGAAACACCCTGTATTTTAACTATCAGTTTACAATCATTTCTACACGTATGTACTCTTGATATTCTACTACCATTGTTGATCAAACTTATGAATTATGGATTGGTATGGATTTAACTCTAAAAGATACTTACTTTTATGGTCTGAGCCCTCCATATATTCACTATATTATCTGCAGTTTTGATTCTCTTTGTACTTATGTATGTCTGGTTTAAATTAAAAACATTCACGCAATTATTATAATAAATTTTTGTTCTTTTGGTCATTTTCAATATTGTAGTTAGGTTTTTTTTTTTTTATTGTAATTAAACATTTTTTGTTGTACTTAATCAAATGTACTCGTAAATATATATGTAAAATATATAACTTTGGTTTGTAACTTGAGAACCACTGGTTTAAATTTTTTTTCTTCAATAAGTGAATGCCCCCCTTGATCTACTGCAACCTTTATTTGAATGATTTTCTTCTATTCCTAATAATTAAGAAAATAATCGAGGTGTCCCGTATCCGTGAAACACCTGTATAAATGATCTACCAAACATTTTAAAATCGTCTAAAATACACTTATTTTCTGACGGCACTCTCATTTATATGGAAGAAAAAGACATCAATAATATTATTATGTATATTAATGAAGAACTGGAACAAGTGGCAAGTTGATTAAATAATAATAAACTTAAACTAAATATTAATAAAACTAAAGTAATGTACATATTTCCATCCTAGAAAACCATAGAAAGTAATACCATTACTAAGATTATCTTGAACTCACATGAACTAGAAATAGTAAATGAAATAAAATATTTATTGATCATAATTGATAATAAACAAAAGTTTGATAAACATGTAGAATAAAAAAATATCCAAATAAATTAATTATTTATCAAGAATTTCAAAAGATTTATCAACCAAGTAAATTACAATCTACAATACTATTATTTTACCACATTTTATTTACTGTTCAACGATTTTGTTTATGTGCAATCAGTGGTCGAAGTGGACAAAAAAAGTAGTGGGATGGTTAATGTGACCATTTTTATTTTTTTTACCTTAGAACGGAATAGCTACGGGTTGCTTTTCGCTTGCGTAAATAAAATAATTTGATACTGTCGTCAACAATTACAACCACAATTTTACAAATATAATGAAACAAAAAAAATAATTTTCAAAAATAAGACAATAATAAGTTCCGGGATACTAATCATTCCCAAAGGAAGTAGTGGGATGGTTTCACGTTAAAAAAAAGTAGTGGGATGCCATCCCGCATCGCTTCGACCACTGTGTGCAATAAAACAGACCTAGATAAATTACAAAAGCTTCAAAACAGAGCCATGAGAGTAATCCTAAGATGTAATAAATACACTAATATTCAAACTATGCTAGATTCTTTAGGGTGGCTATGCATTAAAAACTATGTAGAATATAATGTTTTAATATTTATATACAAAATGTTAAACAATATGTTACCACAATATCTGACAAAGAATATTTACTCATGTGAAGGACCTACATAACTATGCTACGCGCAGTGCAAATATGTTATACGTACATAAAACAAATAAAGTAAGAACTAGTATGTATGTGTATATATCATAAAGGTTTAATATTGTACAATTATTATTATTATTATTATTATTATTATTATTATTATTATTTTTATTATTATTATTGTCGGGAGGTGGTTCATTCTTGCCCCTGTACTGCGACCTTTCTGGTCTATTGTACCCTCCGTGTTTCCTCCTATTCTAGGAGCCCTGTATGTTTTGTAAACTCCAGGATTTTCTTTAGACTAATGTCCTTTAGTGTCTCAGTGTGCAATTTCTTTGCTCCTAAAAGACTATGTCTGCTTGCCATAAATGCTTCGCAGTGACATATTAAGTGTTCAGGGGTTTCATCCTCTTCTCCACATCCTCTGCATGTTGGTTCTTGTTTGAGGCCCAACCTATGCAAATGTTTATTTAATTGACAGTGTCCTGTTACCAGTCCTGTTATTAGTCTGACATCTTGCTTGCTCATTACAAGTAAGTTGTCTGTTCTTTTCTTGGATGGCTCATTCAGGAAGAGCTTGGAATGTCTTTGGCCTGATGAGGCAGTCCAATGCCGTTTGTGCCATTGCCAAAGCAAAGTATTAAGTTCTTGCTTAATTGTTTGCGCAGTTATTCCGCAAGCAGGTTCTGGTCCTATAAAAGGTATATTTGTCCCATCTTTTGCAAGATGGTCGGCTGCCTGGTTTCCTTCAATTTCTGAATGCCCGGGTACCCATATCAATCTTAATTTATTCGTCGCTCCTAAGGCATTCAATCTATGGATGCAGTCCAGAATTAGTCCTGAGCCTACCTCACCCGAGTTTAGTGCCTTAAGTGCGGCTTGGCTGTCTGTTACTATGGAGATTCTTCTATTGTGGTAGTTTTTCTCCAATAGTAATTGCACGCTGGTTAAAATTGCGTGTACTTCTGCTTGGAATACTGTTGCATTTGTCCAAGTCCAAATATTGTACAATAAATTACCTTTTGTTGTAAAAGACTAAAAATCAGTACGTGAATTTAAATTTAAACTAAAACAATTATTGTAAATACTTATATAAATTTATCACTGTTACTTTTATTATGTATGTTTTGTATTTATTTTTGTATTATTTAGCGTAAAGCTGTTAATAAAGAATTATTATTATTATAAAACAAAATAACGTATATTTATCGATGTCTTAACAATGACGTCTTGTTACTTATTTTGACTAGTGCAAATTTAATAAGTATAATTAACACATATATTTTAAAAAATAATACTTGACATTCTCGGAATTAACCTCTCGATCATTTATCAGGTACTGGCCATTCGACCAGAACAACAGGCGCGTTTCACTCTCATTGGAGCTCATCAGTGTGGTTCACTGAAGTCCCTAGAAGGCACTGACTAGGACTAGGTTGATAATGATGATATGATGTCTGTAGGACAACTAATCACATTCAGAGCCATCTCTTGAGAGTGCCGTGAGCTTCGCCAGCAATAAATAATGAATGTACAACAAAGTACAATGGGGATACTTGGTGAAACTGTTTTTATATAAATTTTTAAAAATCATATTTGACACGTTTCACAAGATTTTAGTTTCTGAATCAACCTCTTCATCATTTATCAATCATTTATATGATTTTAAAAAATCTATATTAGAAAGTTTTCATAAACTGGCTCACTTTAAGACTATAATAAAATTACTTCAGTACTATCTAATTTAAATTAATTCGTCAGTGCTCGGTAAAGTGCTACAGTTATATCACAGGTAGTGTCTCCAAAAAATTTTATTGGCAGCCATGTTTTTAATGAAATAATTTACTACCTCAAAATATTACATATAAGGACAGTACAGCTTGGCTTGTAGTCGAGTTGGTTAGAGCGAGGGTTAGAGCAAACACAGAATCTATGTGAGGTCGCGAGTTCAAATCCGTAGAAATTTCTATTTTTCAATGTTTTTTTTTTTTACTAAATAGTCATTAGATATCATTTTATTTAAATATATTACTAATATAAAAACAAAGAATTAAATAATACAATACCTATTATTTATAATAATATGTAAAAATCAACTGCTACACTATGCATTAAATGACAACATAACATAAAAAAAAACTAAGAATCAATTATAAGCCATTTCTTATTATTTGTTATAATAATAATAGTTTTTTTTCCTTTTATTGTATTAAAGTTCTTGTTTATAAACTTTCCTGTCAGAGATGGGTAAATTCAATTTCTTTAATTTACTTTACAATATTTTTAATGATATTAAATTGTATTGCTACAATTTCAAAATTTTGAAAAAAAAGTGTTCCATTTTATTTTCACGGTACTGACTTTTATATTTCATATTTATTTTGCAAACTATAACGGCAAACTAAGAACACGCCATTTTATTAACGAAATATGGCATGCGCAAACAACCTGCGCAGTTGAAAATTTGCCCCAACGAAATCGCCGAGTGTCGCATCTGTATACGGTAGTATAGATAATCTGTGGTTATATTATGAAAACGAGCACAACTTTAATTTTAATTCTAACTATTAAAGTGAATATAAAGTTTTTTTATGAAATGGCCCAAATTTGATACTAGTCAGAATAAATGATAAGGCCTAAACCTATCATACCTATGTATATAAGAAATGGTTCATTTTCGGATTCATGACTTTTTAAATTAATTTGATCTCTACTATATGTTCACCAAGTAAGGGTGTTAGCAAAAAATCTGCACAAACTTTTAACTATATTATTTAACTTATAGAAGGCAACAAATTAAAACAACTTTGCCATAACATAACGTACATCTAGTATTATCAAATTATATAGTGTAGGACCAGGAATGCCTTGTTTATAAAAATAACTTTTATTTCCTGCACAAACGTGAAATAGAATTCGGCATCGATAGGTACAAAGTTCTTATTTTCACGCAATCAAGTTTTATAATTTATTAACTCTTGCATTTTGGCAAAAAAAAATCTGTTTCTTATTATTCCTATATTTTGTATGTACATGTTTACATATACATGTGAAATTTTGAATTCTGCCAAATTTTCTTAAAGGTTGTCTATTTATCGCAATAGATTTCGTTTGAAGCTTCGTTTTCTTGTTTTCATCATTTTTTAGCTTCTTTGCAACCATCCTTGGCTCTTTCCAGTGATTTTCCGCTGTGAACTCTTTTAATAATATCGTACTTAGTCTGCCATGGTATTTCCATTACAACATTTTTTTTCTATAATCTTTGTTTTAAATAAAAATCGCTAGTGACTCGCCTTCGATTATTTCCTTTCAAGATATTTTAGTTTTTGCAAATAACTCATATTATTACATTTTAAATAGTATCAATAAATTAGACTTTGTGCAGATTTTTTGTTAACCCACCCTTACCTGACATTTGTTTAACACTGTACAGGGTGGAACAAATTCGAATTCCTTATACGAAAAACTTTCTTCAGAAAATTGTTGTAGGTCTTTATGAGAAAACTGTAACAGGCACCACAGGAATATCTTTTGTTTTTGAGCTACAGGCTAAATCTTGTTTTTCGCTTATTTTGAAAATATCTCATATCTCGCTTATTAAGAGAGATACAGAAAAAATATTTAGATAATTTTTATACAGCAGTTTTTCTACGTAGAATATCGTGGTGTAGTGTAATAAGATTTTTCAAAACTTAATAATTCTCGAGATATAATACAAACACCATAGTCTCATCTTTTTACTTATTTTATAAGCTTTTCATCGATGTGTAACAAGTCTACATTCTATTGTTTTAAACACGAATAAAACGTTCCTTAAGAAACAAAAGAAAAATTTAGTTACAGATCTTCATTTGTTTGTTTTGATTATATATATATATATATAGTTGGCTTTGACATGATTCCAAAAATGTCGAAAATTATGCTCTCTAAGGTATATAAATTAGCAAAATTAGTAAAAATAATGAAAATAACATTAAAAATAAACAAACCATGATCTGTAATTATTATTTGTTTCTTATTAAATTTAATTTTTTTCACCCCAAAAAGTTAATATTTCAAATTTTATTCACGTTTAAAACAAAAGAATATAGACTTTTTATACATCGCGTTGAAAAGCTTATAAAATAAGTAAAAAGATGAGACCATTTTCAACATATGTTCTTATTAAAATATATGATGTTTGAATTATATCTCGAGAATTATTGTTTAAAAAAAATAATTAAATCATGTTATTCTACGTAAAAAACTGTATAAAAATTACGTAAACATTTTTTCTGTATCTCACAATAAGCGAGATATGAGGTATTTTCAAAATAAACGAAAAACAAGTTTTAGCTTGTAGCTCAAAAACAAAAAATTGAAAATTCCTGTGGTGCTTATTAAAGTTGTCTCAAAAAGTTGGACGATAAAGGCTTATATTAATTTTGTATAGCGTGCTAAATAAGAAATTTTTCATATAAGGAACTCGAATTTGTTCCATCATGTACAATGAAAGTCAGACTTGAACTATAATAAACTAACATGTAAGACAATTACAATATTTGGTGCTTTATTGAAGTAAGAATAGCAGGGAGCTGTAAAAGTATTCACCAGAAATGCAGCAAAAATAGTTTTGTATACATGTAGTTTTAAACTATTGTGGTTATTTTAAGACAGTGTAACCCCGGCTTGTGTTGTATATTTTCTTGTTTCTAAATTAGTCAAGTTAAAAAATAAGAATAATTAAGTAAAATTCGCTGTTCTCGTGAAATACCATTACTCAGTAACACCAGCTATTCCTGCTAAAAAAAATTGATTTATAGTATACCCCGAACATAAAATTTACAAAAATAACACAAATCATTTCATGAAAGTTGTAGAAATTTATTCTTAGTTCTTTGCATTCAAAATATTACTTGAAATTCTTATGTAACTTGTAATAATTTATAATATGAAATAAATACTTTATTATCTCCATAGATATGTTTGTGTTTTTTAGCATACATTAATTTGATAGCATATGTAGTCAGGATGGCCGAGCGGTCTAAGGCGCTGCGTTCAGGTCGCAGTCCACTTCTGTGGGCGTGGGTTCGAATCCCACTTCTGACATACATTTTATCAAATAAGTAACAAGAGAAATATACTTAGAACAGAACACCTCGCAAAATACTACCAAAATTAGATAAAATTGAAATTAGAGTTTATTGTAGAGTCCTTAGTATAATCGGTCTCGGCCGAGGTCTCAACTTACAGAAAACTGGTTACCGGAAGTATATCTATATGGAAACTTGTTTTCATTTTTAGGTTCGATAAATATAAACCATATCCGGGAATCATAAATATCCAACATATTTTATAGGATTCTGTTATCTTTATACTCTATCATTGGTTTAGGACAACTTTTTCAAATTTAGTGGGATTCCTTACAGGGAATTTGTTGGGACTTTTTATGATCATTATTACAGCCTTAAAAATATGTCTTTTATGGATCTTTTTATTCAAGAATAAATTTGTCCATATTATAATGAATCAAAGTGATAATAAATAAATACCTATACACAATCATAATTAAATTATACTAATATTAGGTAATCATCATTATATCTGCAAATAAAGCAGGTTGGCACATCCAGCAATGGGTTATGTAGAGTAAAGATATATTTATATACATATTTATTTATATTTTTCTGACCTTATCCTGACCGGTCGATAAAACAATAATCAATCTTGTGTTGAGATGGGTTTACCCTTATTAGCGAAATCAGTCTATTCGCTATAAAAGTTGAGCCAACCTATAAGACCTCGCCGTTTTTATATGACAATAATTATATTACGTTAACCTGATACAGTTTTAGAAAGTAGTTTATATTAATTTATGAAATCTTTGAAATATATGCAGTCGTGGCCGAGCGGTTAAGGCGTCTGACTAGAAATCAGATTCCCTCTGGGAGCGTAGGTTCGAATCCTACCGACTGCGAGAATTTTATTTTACGCAATGGACATTATTGACAGATTTGAGTTTATAATGACAAAGCATTTGACAAAATCAGGTGTGGAAAACAACATCTTGCAAGTGTTATCCGTTATCATTAATGCATTTCAGAAGGAACTGCAGTTACCTTGAACTCGGAACTTGTGCCTGAATTACAAAGAAACTGTATTCCTATCTGACGTGTGTGATTTCAGCAAGATAGGGTAGCCCACGCAACCAGGGCATCAGTGGACGTTATTCGCCCTCTCTTTCTCGAACGCCTCATTTTCAGGTTTGGTCTCCTCATTTGTCCTTATGCGATTTTTTCTCAGGATACGTACATACGAACATAAACCCCGCACTTTACAAAAACTGAAAGACGCTATTCTCATAGAAGTCGCCCAAATTGACAGAGCGGTATTAGAAAGAGTGCAAACTTCGTAGAACACCTCCAGAAATGTCAAATGCTATGTCATTACGAATTCAATACTGTCAATACATTTTTTCTTAAGCAAAACGTATCAGTTTTGTGACGTTTCAAAAACGTCCGTCGTTTCTGTCCAACCCTGTATCACGGAGTCTGTCTACAATAAAACTCGTGTTGCATGAAAATTACCCTGAACTAACTATTTGTATTAATTTGCGGGAATCCTGGTGACTGGGTAGAAGAATATCTATGTTCAGTTTTTATTCCGGGAGTAAAGAATTTTTAAAATTACTTCTTCCAAAATATGGTTGCTTGGATTGCGAGTTTT
This sequence comes from Ophonus ardosiacus, assembly GCA_943142095.1. Taxonomy (NCBI): domain Eukaryota; kingdom Metazoa; phylum Arthropoda; class Insecta; order Coleoptera; family Carabidae; genus Ophonus; species Ophonus ardosiacus. Next base: position 38,208,235 of record OW964828.1, read on the forward strand.
GTGAAGTCCATATTGAGATAAATTGTTTCAGATATTACCCATGTCAAAAGATGGTATCGAAAAAAGTTCAGTAAACTGAAAATAATAAAAGATTGTAAAAGAAATACTGTCAAGTAGAAGAAGATGAAAAATGGATATGACAGATTTAATTGATGATTTTACAAATTTATTTTTATTTATTTTTCTGAAAAAACGTGTGGGGGTGGGGGTTCCGGCTATACTTGCGTAATAGTCCTATATTTCAAGCCACGTTACTGCTTTTACATAAATATATATGACAATGACATACTTAAATCGCACGTTATATGCGTTTAAACAGAGATCTAAATATAGATAAGGACAACATAAACGAGAAAATAGTAGCTATAGGTTAGTGAAATTACAACTACGAAGTACAAATGTACGAACTCATTAAAACTGTTTTTTAAATAGAGACTTTTTGTGGAACTTGTATTTGTACGTCTATTTTAAAACCTGGGCATTGCAAATGTTAGGTAAAAATAGAACATTATTTACATGAATGGATTATTTTAACACTGTTCTATTTTCTCTGCAGGGATTAATATGAAAATGAAATTACCCAATATAGTTTCCGTGGTGTAGTGGTTATCACATCCGCCTAACACGCGGAAGGTCCCCGGTTCGATCCCGGGCGGAAACATGTTTTATTATAACAATACAGGGTGTAATAAAAATAAGTATGTACGTTAATTATAACCAGCGATAGAATTCGGCAAGAGCAACAATATTTCTTAGTAACTTTTTTTCAAAATCGCAATTTATATTTAGGAAAGAAATATTTCCAAAAAGGTATGTAATATTGACAGAACTCGTCGAGAGAAACAATATTTCTTATTAACATTTTTTTAAATCTCATTTTTTTAGTATTTTAGATAGGTAATGATTTTTTACCTTCCGCTACCCTTGGTAAGGGAGGTATAGGGATCATGCTAAAAATCACATATCGAGATTTTATTAAATGACCACGTTTTAAGGTCCCTAGAATCCAATTTTAACATTTTCACGATGATGTCTGTATGTATGTATGTGTGTGTGTGTGTGTGTGTGTGTATGTATGTGTGTATGTATGTGTGTGTGTGTGTATGTATGTGTGTATGTGGAGGGATTTTGTCTTCGCTCTAACTCAAATATTATCATTCAGAAAATTCTGAAACCTTGTATTTATATCCCATTCTAATATGAAAAGAAGCCTTTAGATTTTGGTGTAAATCGGATAACGGAAATGGCACTTTACCTGAAGCTCATAATGGTTTTTCTTCAAAAAATACCATTAAATGCCATTTTTTCGCATTTTGTCGTTATGAAAATTAAAGATTATTGTATTTTCTACAGGAATACATTAATACTTTTTACCTCCCGCTACCCTTGGTAAGTGAGGTATAGGGATCGTGCTAAAAATCACATATGGAGATTTTAGTAAATGACCACGTTTTAAGGTCCCTAGAACCCAATTTTAACATTTTCACGATGATGTCTGTGTGTGTATGTGTGTGAATGTATGTGTGTATGTATTTGTGTGTGTATGTATGTATGTATGTATGTGTATGTGTATGTGTAGGGATTTTGTCTTCGCTCTAACTCAAATACTATCATTCAGAAAATTCTGAAACTTTGTATTTCTATCCTATTCTAACATGAAAAGAAGCCATTAGATTTTGGTGTAAATCGGATAACCGGAAATGGCACTTTACCTGAAGCTCATAATGGTTTTTCTTCAAAAAATATCATTAAATGCCATTTTTTCGCATTTTATGTCTTATGAAAATTAAAGATTATTGAATTTTCTACAGGAATACATTAATACTTTTTCTATATATTTTGCAGAGAAATTTAAAAATAATTTTTTTTATTAGTCCCGAAGCCTAAGAAAAACACAATTCCTTTGTTACACAGTTCATATTTCAAATGAATGTAACTGCCAGTAAATGTCACTGTCAAAAAACTAATTACTTCTAATTAATAATAGTGACATTGTAAAAAGAAAATAGTAAATAAAGCAATAGTTTTATGCAATGGAACAGTTTGCAGCATTAGTAAATACGTAGGTATGTTATGTATTTAAATTAATAAAAATTAAATAGCGGGAGGTTTTGTGTTGGCCATATCAGATATGTTTATTAAGCTTTAAAGATTTTTAACACAATATCTAGAAAGTTTACAAAAAAAAAAATACTAAGAAATATTGTTGCTGTCGACGAGTTCTATCACTAAATAAATTTAATGTGGTTATTTCTGTTACAACTTATATATGCGATATAAAGTAGACATACACATCAAATATTTCCAATTTTAAATGGCACAAAAGTGACCCCTGTGGTGCACTCTCCACACCAGCTATGAGTGCCCGTGAGGTGACGCCTGGTAAGCGCCCACACGGTAAAATATATCGTCATCATTATCGATGTCTACATGTGTTGTAGATACTGGCACACCCAGAAATGGGTAATATGCCGTGATGATATATTTATTTATTTATTTATTTATTTATACACATCAATCTTATTTCGTTACTTCTTATGAGAAAGAAGAAATAATAATAGTGACCACAGGATCGATTATTGTGAATTTGTGAGTGAAGTTGTTTAATGCCTGATTATCCAATTTTATATTCGAGTAGAATATTTTGACATGCTTATTCATGAATACATATACAGAACATATTGTAATAACACGAGTATATCATCACAGCTTAAGACGATCCTATAGCAGCCCTCAAAATGATGCAAAACATGAGATTCGCTACAACCCGCTCTATTGAACATATTATGAAAGAAGAAAGTATGATCAACAAATTAATCGTAAACTTTTTGAAAAAAATATCTAGGGGTCAAGTTATGGCTACTTGAATAACAGCTAGTTGTGATAGCTGATATCATCAGTCCTCGCTATCGTCGAATACGTATTTATGGGTGTAGTAATTTGATTTTATTCGCGGATTTCGGTAAAGATGATATATCTACATCTATACCTTTGTGGTTATTTTGCTGATGTCAGATTACGGTACTGACGAAATATAATTTCTAAAATGGCCTGAAAAACTGTACCAGTAAGAGTCCCATAGGACAAAAGGGCTCACATTCTGATAGATTCGCTTAGGCATACGGGCTACTATCAACGACCCACAAATCCATTGGGCCACCGGGAAACGTTCCTACGTCCAGATTATGCAGTTCGTCCATACCTGACGGGCTCTCGAGGTTTTCGTGCAGAGAGCAACACAAAAGTCACTTTTGTGCTTTTTTTTATGACAAATTAGCGAATACCAAAATTATTCCCGGCAAAATTATCTAAATGTCCTGGCATATTCCACTCCACTTTCTACCAAACAAGAAGAATAAATCCGCATAACTTAACTGTGACAACAAGTCTGACGTCATTAAGTGAAACAAGTCTCAAAATGAATTAGAATTAATCCCTAGACCTCAAATTAAAAGATACAAATTTGTAGCGGGAACAGCGGCGGGATATTTTTTAAGGAACTGCATGTGCATAGCTGATCTAAAAATTTTTTTTTTGTGAAATTTCCATTCCTTCAATTTTTACAAATTATACAGATAACAGATAAAATAAATCTAGTAAAAATATTAGAATAAATCGCTGTCTTTTATTGTCTATTTGTTGCTACTTTAATTTAGGGAAAATCTTGTAGAAATGCCATGTTATAAACACTATCTAAAATACTTCAACGGAATCTCAATCAGCACAACATCACCTATTTAACTAACCTCGTAGCTCTTATAGGTCCCGAGATCCCAATAGTATACCACTTAATTTGGGACATCCTCTTTTACAGGGTGAGTCTGGGAAGACGCACTGCTGTGTGTAATAAACATTGTACATACTCGCTGTCTTTTATTGTCTATTTGTTTCTACTTTAATTTAGGGAAAATCTTGTAGAAATGCCCTGTTATAAACCCTATCTAAAATACTTCATTTAAATATAATATGGTATAGTTTTGATAGCATTTGTAGTCAGGATGGCCGAGCGGTCTAAGGCGCTGCGTTCAGGTCGCAGTCCACTTCTGTGGGCGTGGGTTCGAATCCCACTTCTGACATACATTTTAGCAGATACTTAAGTAGATAACAAAGTATATGTAAAAGCTAGTATGGATTGTAAAGTCAACAATGAAAACTGAAATTAGAAAATATCGACACCAGAGTTCATTATATTGAACATTATACGACTTTGTCGCATTTATGTAATAAAATTTTTGTTATGTTATATTGATACAGTTTTAGAAAGTAGTTTAAATTAATGTATTTGATATATGCAGTCGTGGCCGAGCGGTTAAGGCTAGAAATCAGATTCCCTCTGGGAGCGTAGGTTCGAATCCTACCGACTGCGGACTATTGTTTTTGTACATTGTTAGAAAATATTTCCAACATATTTAACGGTATATAGTACTGAATATACTGATCACGCAAATACAGTGATACTTGAAATTTAGGTTCTCATTGAGAACACTACCTACCCTTTAATTTTGTGGATTTAAAAAAAATATTTTCGTACCGTGATCAATATTATTAGTACTATATACCTACCGTTAAAGTTAGTGCCTGAATTTCTGAATTATCTTCTATATGTTAAAAGATTCTGATAATACAGTGTGTCCCATTTAGAGGTGCCACCATTGGGATCCCGAGAACTATAAGAGATATGATGTCGGTTAAATGAAACTTTTTGTGCACCTTTGGGAGGCCATCTCAGATGTGCTTTTGTTTTTCCAAAAATTCTCATAGGGCACTAGATAATGACGAAAAACTGAATATTGTTGATTTTTTCTTTTTCAAATAACTTCTAAACTATTAGTAATTGAGAAAAACGTTTCAAATATAAAAGATAGATATTTTTATTAACTAACCAGTGGCGTACGAAATAAATTTTTATATTTGTAAATTTTCGAGATATAACACACACTTATATTTTTTTAAATGGACCCCCTATCTGATTTTAGTCTCAAAAAAATCATTATTTGTTTCTCTTTTCAACGATGTAAGGGTTATTATGTTTTATATTTGTTTTGCCTTCAAATTTATTATTTTTTCCTTATTTTGTATTAAATTTATAATTATTTTGAAAATATTGGTAGATTTCTATTTAGAAATACTCCTTGTATTTAAATAATTTATTTTGTTAGAAAATGTTGCTCAAAACTCGTAGCAAACTATTTTTTATAATATTTTGTATCTGGTCGCCCTTGGCACATTAGTGTAATTTGTAACTATGAGTCTAGAATGAAAATATTAAGTAATAAAAGCATAAAACAAATTATTTCGATCAAATACAATATAATTAATAAAAATAATAATGTTTTTTTGGGAAATAATAAGAAAGTTCAGTAAAATAAAGAGAAAAATTAAATTTTAGGAGCAAAACAAATATAAAATATAATAACCCTTACATAATTGAAAAGAGAATAAAATAATGATTTTTTTGATACTGAAATCAAATATGGGTTCCATTTAAAAAAATATAAGTTTGTGTTATATCTCGAAAATTTAGGGATATAAAAATTTATTTCATACGCCACTGGTTAGCTAATAAAAATACGTATCTTTTATATTTGAAACGTTTTTCTTAATTACTAATAGTTTAGACGTTATTTGAAAAAGAAAAAATCTGTTGTGGCCAGCACAAGACCTCTCGCCATTTCCATATTAGGATATACGAGTATAAGTATTGTATTGCACTTCGCTTTCGAACCGTCGTTTTATAACAAAAAATTACAGAACTTTACTCAAATATTGTTTTTTATTGTATTTAACATGTCTTCTGCACACATATAATTCTAATTATATCTATTTTTCATTGTATGAGGAAGTTTCTAAATGTCAGATTCTTCCAATTCATTAACCAGATTGGCGGTATTTCTGATGGATATATGCATTTTCCCACAATTTTACCTATAATTTCAAATATTTAATTAATAAAACAATAAGAAAAGTTAGATATACTTCCCAAAAAAAGCTATCAGAATGTCACTGAAACTACTGATATTTGACAATGACATGTGTCATGTTATAAACATTGGAATTTGTGAACTGGTTTCCTTAGTGCCTTGGCCTCTGCAATTAGTTTACTCTATAAATTATAGTGTCTTTATCTCTAAATCTGTACAAGATACAATAAAAATTTTAAGTGTATTAGATAGAGAATTTTATGTTCTTCAATATTTAATTAAAAAAACTCCCAAAATATTATATTTAGAAGAATTTTTTTAAAAAACTACTACTTCCGGTTGTTCAGTTGTTACCAAAACCTTTTCAGCTCTTCCCAGAAATGTCAGATTGAAGAAACTGCAGTTAAATATTTTTTAAATCTTATAGTTTTTGAGGAATCGTCCCTCCAACATCCATACATACACACACACACAGACATCATTTTAAAAATGTTATAATCGGATTCTAGGGACCTTAAATCGTGCTTATTCAATAAAATCTGGATATGCGAATTTTAGCATGAATCCAATACCTCTCTTAGCGAGAGGTAAAAAGCAACAATATTCAGTTTCTCGTCATTATCTAGTGCCCTATGAGAATTTTTGGAAAAAAAAGCACATCTGAGATGGCCTCCCAAAGGTGCACAAAAAGTTCCATTTAACCGACATCGTATCTATTATAGTTCTCGAGATCCCAATGGTGGCACCTCTAAATGGGACTTACTGTATATATACTCGTGTAGAGATCATTGCCCGTGCGAGAGTCCAGTGTTTATATGTTATAAAAATAATTAGTAGATACATGTATATAATTCTTTATGAAATCAGCTAAACAAATAGAAAATTAAATGAAATGAATTTAAGTTGGGGAAACAGTGTGAACTCTGCAAGGATGAAATGCCAGGATCACATATTATTAAATAATGGAGTTTTACTATGTGAAATTTGAATTTTTTAGTACGAAATACCCAGTGAAAATATATCATGTATTTCATATTTCATATATACGATACATTAATTGTTTGTAGCAAGTCATTAATTATTACGTGCATGATATTAAAATGATAACAATAAAAATATATAAATATATATGTACAAAATAGTTTATAAAATATTACAGTCTTTTGTTTGTTGAAAATATTTATCTACTGAATAAAAACAATGCCTCAAAAGATAGGTTTTAATTTTAGATTTAAAAATATTATATGGTACGTTAAGAACGATTCAGGTAAAACGTTGTACAAGTTCAAATTCAGAGAATTGTTCTTTGATTTATTTAGTTTAAATTTTGGAACTTTCAAAAGATTCGAATTTCTAGTGCAATAATCGTGATGCATTGATACAGTCGAGAAATTACTCTTATTACGATGAATTTCTAAAAGAGTAGTGTAAATGAATAGACAAGGTAGAAGCATTATTCCTAAAAATATGAAATGAGGTTTACAATGATCTCTGTGATTAACACCCTTAATGATCCTTATTACTTGTTTTTGTGCTTTAAAAACTCTGTTAGCGTGAGAAGAGTTACCCCAAAGAATAACACCATAACTTATCAAAGAATGGAATAGTGCAAAATATGTCATCTTAAGAGTTTCAATATTGAGGTAATTTTTTAATTGTCTTAAAATAAATGTAACTCTTACCAGCTTAGGTAACAATTCATCAACATGTTTGATCCAGGTTAATCCATCGTCAATATTAAGCCCTAAAACTTTAATTGATTTACCTTGACTTGAGATCGAGTGCGAAGATATTAAAAATTGTGTTTTGTCACTATTTAATTTTAAGGAGTTTCGCGCAAACCAGACCTCCGCTAACTTGTAATTTGATTCGAATAAATCTTCTAGTGACTCTATACTCTTACTGGATGCTACCAAAGTAGTATCATCTGTAAACAAAATAGTTTCTATAGGATTCATGCTCAATGGAAAATCATTTATGTATATAATAAATAAAAGAGGTCCTAAAATGGATCCTTGTGGAATTCCATGTTTGATTAATTTGAAATCTGAGCTATTATTACCCTTGTACACACTTTGTTTACGATTATCTAAGTAAGATTTGAACAGCGCAAGTGGAGTTCCAGTTACACCATAAATTTTAAGTTTTTCTAATAATCTTTCATGGGAGATGCAATCGAATGCCTTCGAGAGGTCACATATGACTGATGTGTGGCAACCTCTCTCCATGTTCTCAATAATATTACTCACCTACTCTATTAATAAATATAAAAGTAATATTTATTTTGTTCCTTACTATTAAAAATTTTAAATTAAAAGTGTAACATATTTCAAAGGAAGTAGTTGTTCGCCATTTAAAATCCGGTTATAAGATTCTGATAATATATATACTCGTATAAAGATCATTGCCCGTGCATGGTGTAGAACAAGATACAAACTATAACGTATCTGTTATTCTGCGTATCCCCACAGCAAGTATAACCTCATTCGTATTATATTATTTTGTTGTGTGAGAGATGAGTAAGTTTTCTTTTTTGAAATTTAAATAGATTAAATTTAAAATGCATATCGCAACGTAAAGGAAATAAGTTTTATACCTGACTGTCCAGTCTGCACTACGAAATACGTGTCCCATTGCGCACATATATATTCTAGACATTTTGCTCTGTCGAAAGTCTGATGTTATAACTAGAGTGACCATAATTTTTTTAGAAAAAAATAGTACAAAAATACTAGAGGCAGAACTGAAAATAAAATTGAGAAATTTATTTCGTTTTAGTTCAATTTTGAAGTAAAAAGTAATTAATAATAAGCACATATAAGTCAAGTAAAACATAATGTTTCATAAAATATAACAAAATAATACAAAAATTGATTGTTTCAAAAAATCCTATTACATTCCGCATCATGTTTGTACCAGTCTTTTAATACCAGTACTTTTGGGAATTTTAAATCGTCTTTAAAATTTGAAGACTGCTCTGGAGTAAATAGAACATTTCAGTATTTCAGCATTTGATACGCTTGTCCCAGGTAAACAAAAAATGAACTCTAGATTGAAATAAAACTTTCGTCGAGACACTTACATGTTAAAACAATTTTTTTTTGTTGCTTTAAACTTTTAAACAAGTCAGAAATGAATAAAATACTTAAATAATTAATGTTAGAACTAATATTTGGTGATAAGGGGGAAGAACAAAAATACTTTACTCGATCGACGCCGAATCTGACGCAACATATATATTTACAAATACATAGCTAATTACTTTAAGTATGACTCGATCAAACTATTGTTCTACAAAAAAGTACATTTACGTGTACTAAATGAACCTTTTAAGTACAGTAGGACATCATTCAAAAGAAAGTACTGTCCTATTAAAATAAGTACATATGGTCAGCCTAGTTATAACCGGATTTAAAATGGCGAACAACTACTTCTTTTGAAATATGTTACACTTCTAATTTAAAATTTTAAATAGTAAAGAACAAAATAAATATTACCCTTACATTTATTAATAGAGTAGGTATTTATATGATATATTTTCACTGGGTATTTCGTACTAAAAAATTCAAATTTCACATAGTAAAACTCCATTATTTAATAATATGTGATCCTGGCATTTTATCCTTGCAGAGTTCATACTGTTTCCCCAACTTAAATTCATTTCATTTAATTTCCTATTTGTTTAGCTGATTTCTTAAAGAATTTTATACATGTATGTACTAATTATTTTTATAACATATAAACACTGGACTCTCGCACGGGCAATGATCTCTATACGAGTATATTATCAGAATCTTTTAACATATAGATGATAATACAGAAATTCAGGTACTAACTTTAACGGTAGGGGAGACCGGGGTTGAATGTTACAGGGGCAGGTTGTTACATTGTAGTTTAATACTAGACCTTATGGTTATGTTATAATAAAGTGTTTAATGTCAAATATGCGATTGGGGTACGTTGTTACACGATAAGCGGGGCATGTTGTTACAGTGTACCAACCAACCGCAACGTTTTCTTTTTATTAATAAATTAATTAATTTATATTTAAATAATGAATTAATGTCATTTGTTTAAATAAATATGAGAACTTACAAAAGATAGACCGAACGGGGAAATAAGTCACAAGATGTTTACGGAAGAGCTGCAGATGAAGTTTTGATAAACAAAAAATCTTTGCGAACTGTTTTGAAACGTAAAGATAATAAGAGGGGTTGTAAAAAAAAGAAGTGTGCTATTCTAACCGATGCACCAAATAAGAATGAACTGGCAGCCGAAGAAGAGAATAGAAATGCGAAAAAATTTAAACAAAATTTATTTTCGGATAAAAACGGAAAGAAGAAATTCCACCTAAAAAACGCAGTGAAGTAATAACTGATGAATCTAGTTCTGAAGATGAGACTGTATGTTTGGTTTTCGATAAGCCATTTTCAAGGCCTGGAAAGAACTGCATTAAATATACCAAATGTGAAAACTGGGCACATAAAGACTGCACAAATAATCATTATTATTTTGTATGTCAGAACTGTGATTCTGACCACGATGTGTAAATATATATAATTTATTTTTCTATTACAAAAATTTACCTATTATTTTTTATACCAGATCTGCGATTCTGATGACTATATGTAAATATATAATTTTATTTGCTGTAACAACTTACCCCACTGCTGTAACAACAAATCCCTGAGTGAGGTTAGTTGTTACAATTTGCGGGCTCAATAAAAAAAAATCTGTTGTGGCCAGCACAAGACCTTCCGTCAATTCCATGTATTTTGTACAAATCCCATACCAAAAGGTCCTTGGAACAGATTGTATATAATATCATGTAAAATCGAACACGAACACATACTATTTTTTACAAATTCCATACCAAAAGTTCATTTAAAAAGGTTCTATAAATCCAATAAAATTATAACATAAACTACACTAAGTAATGGCCTTCCATCTTCTCTTTGGCCTTTCTCTGCGTGTCACTTGCGAGCAACACTATGACATACCAATTTTAGATCCTATATACTTTTTTTCCATATTTGGTTTTGCACTTGCAACTGACATCTGTCAATTAATTTTTTTTGAATAATTATGTCAGCTGTTTCCATGATAAATAACAAAGCTGACTAATTTTTGAAAATTAATTTCTTTATAATGCTTTAACTCTACATCTATTGAATATGAAGGAAAATGAATAATCAAACCATATAGAGAAGAGTATTTTCGTTAATAAATATAATAACAAAATGTCAAAAAATAATATTTAACTGCGTTTTTTTAAGAAAAACTGTTAAAAACTTCAAATAAGGGTACTTCCGGTGGTTCAATTATAACCAAAATCTAATCAACTCTTCATATGGATGTACAGAAGAGGAATACGAAAGAATTATAATTTTTAGAATTGTAGTATTGGAGTTATCGTCGGAGAAAAAATTGTCACACACGGACACACATACACACACACGCACACACACACACACGGACACACACACACACATACATACAGACATCATCTTAAAAATAGTAAATTCGTATTGTAGGGACCCTAAAACGTGCTTATTCATTAAAAACTCACTACCGAATATTTTGACCAAAGACAATACCTTCCTTACCTAAAGGTGACGGAAGGTAAAAATGATTACACATCTGTAATTCATTTTTTTATATAAATTTCATTTTCAGGACGTAAAGGAAGATTCAGTGAATAATTGCACATAAAAATAATTTTTCTATCACATCACAATATTTAAAAAAAAATCAAAACTGAAAATTGTAACATCCGACCCCGGTCTCCCCTATATAGTACTAATAATATTGATCACAGTACGAAAATATTTTTTTTAAATCCACAAATTTAAAGGGTAGCTAGTGTTCTCAATGAGAACCTAAATTTCAAGTATCACTGTATTTGCAAGATGTTGTTTTCCACACCTGATTTTGTCAAATGCTTTGTCATTATGAACTCAAATCTGTCAATAATGTCCATTGCGTAAAATAAAATTCTCGCAGTCGGTAGGATTCGAACCTACGCTCCCAGAGGGAATCTGATTTCTAGTCAGACGCCTTAACCGCTCGGCCACGACTGCATATATTTCAAAGATTTCATAAATTAATATAAACTACTTTCTAAAACTGTATCAGGTTAACGTAATATAATTATTGTCATATAAAAACGGCGAGGTCTTATAGGTTGGCTCAACTTTTATAGCGAATAGACTGATTTCGCTAATAAGGGTAAACCCATCTCAACACAAGATTGATTATTGTTTTATCGACCGATCAGGATAAGGCCAGAAAAATATAAATAAATATGTATATAAATATATCTCTACTCTACATAACCCATTGCTGGATGTACCAACCTGCTTTATTTGCAGATATAATGATGATTACCTAATATTAGTATAATTTAATTATGATTGTGTATAGGTATTTATTTATTATCACTTTGATTCATTATAATATGGACAAATTTATTCTTGAATAAAAAGATCCATAAAAGACATATTTTTAAGGCTGTAATAATGATCATAAAAAGTCCCAACAAATCCCTTGTAAGGAATCCCACTAAATTTGAAAAAGTTGTCCTAAACCAATGATAGAGTATAAAGATAACAGAATCCTATAAAATATGTTGGATATTTATGATTCCCGGATATGGTTTATATTTAGCGAACCTAAAAATGAAAACAAGTTTCCATATAGATATACTTCCGGTAACCAGTTTTCTGTAAGTTGAGACCTCGGCCGAGACAGATTATACTAAGGACTCTACAATAAACTCTAATTTCAATTTTATCTAATTTTGGTAGTGTTTTGCGAGGTGTTCTGTTCTAAGTATATTTCTCTTGTTACTTATTTGATAAAATGTATGTCAGAAGTGGGATTCGAACCCACGCCCACAGAAGTGGACTGCGACCTGAACCTTAGACCGCTCGGCCATCCTGACTACAAATGCTATCAAAACTATACCATATTATATTTAAATGAAGTATTGTAGATAGGGTTTATAACAGGGCATTTCTACAAGATTTTCCCTAAATTAAAGTAGGAACAAATAGACAATAAAAGACAGCGAGTATGTACAATGTTTATTACACACAGCAGTGCGTCTTCCCAGACTCACCCTGTAAAAGAGGATGTCCCAAATTAAGTGGTATACTATTGGGATCTCGGGACCTATAAGAGCTACGAGGTTAGTTAAATAGGTGATGTTGTGCTGATTGAGATTCCGTTGAAGTATTTTAGATAGTGTTTATAACATGGCATTTCTACAAGATTTTCCCTAAATTAAAGTAGCAACAAATAGACAATAAAAGACAGCGATTTATTCTAATATTTTTGTACGAGTATGTACAATGTTTATTACACACAGCAATGATAGTACTCATCAAAAACAAAAGTCAAAAGAATTATACTGTAGCGTGCAAGCAAAGAAGAGACCTATAGATGCAGAAGACATGAAAGAGCGTATTCGAAATGCTTTCCAGAATATTTCTCGAAATATATTGGCAGATGTTCGAACACATCACGTTCAACGCTTGGAATTTTATATTACACAACATGGTCCCAATTTTGAACATTTATTTTAAGTTGTTTTTGTTACTGAATTTTTTGTTTTAGTTTGTTAAGTTGTATAACACTGTTTCATTTTGTTTATTTTCACATAGCCACATATAATATTTGTATGAAGATTATTACTAATATTTCTCAATTTCCTTATTTTTCTCGAATTTTTTCAATTACATTAATAAAGACTAATCCATCGTTGAAAATAATGACGGTTTCTATTTTATTAAAATAATTATAGGTTGCCATTTGAAAAATAAAAGTTGATAATCATCTTGTAAACCAGACTTTATAAAAAATATCTACATCTACCATCAAATAGTATATTTAAGATAATAAAACTTTTATATGCGTCATTTTTTTCTATTACTTATAATAAAAATGTTAAGGGGGGGGGGGGGGGTGGCGTCTTCCCAGACTCACCCTGTAAAAAAGGATGTCCCAAATTAATTTGGTATACTATTGGGATCTCGGGACCTATAAGACCTACGAGGTTACTTAAATAAGCAATGTTGTGCTGATTGAGATTCCATTGAGAAAAATTAAAAATTCTGAGCAGTTCGAAAGTTATTTAAAAAAATAACTAAAAATCCCGATTTTAAAAAAGTCAAATAATTCAGTTGTTGTGATGTCAGAATAAAATTCAAGATGGCAGTTCTCGAGAGATATTAATAGGCACTTTCTTATTTTAAATAAGTGTCATTTTGGTTTTTTACATTAATAAACAGAACTTTTTTCCTCTTTTCGACGATGTGTAACATAATATGTTTGAATTAAAATTTAATGAAATTATTAATTATTTCAATTTTAAATTATATAAAATAGGCATAAAACAAATGCAGTGAGTACCAATAAATAAAACAAAATTTATTATAACGTTTTGTTTAATGAATGTAATTGGTGAATTTATTTATTAATTATTTCTGTTAAAATTAAAAAATGGCGACTTTTTCAGCATTAGTACAATACGATATGTTTTGGACGTATATTAAATGTTACATAAACGCTCGTCTTGCAGCACAAACTTATTTCGATAACTTTCCTGAGAGAAGGCAACCCAATGATAGTCTTTAGTAGATTGGATATAAATATACAGCAACATTTATGCTTAAGAAAACCGAATCGTAAACCAAATATGATAGTTGAAGTTGAAATTGAGGATGAAAAGTTGGCAATGGTATGTGTGGCGGCTAATCCGAACATTTCAACTAGGGAAATAGAGGCTTTTGTAAATGCACCTAAGTCAAAAGCATCAAAAATTCTTAAAAAGTATGAGTTTCGCCAGTATAAATTACACATTGCCCAGAATTTCGACGAAATGGTCATATCCGTAGATAAATACTTTGCAGATGGTTCACTTACTTCACTAATCAAATGAGACAAAATGATGATTTCATCAATCGCGTTTTATAGACTGACGAATCTCACTTTTCCAATTGTGACTTATTTAATCGTTATAACGAACATTATTGGGTACGGGAAAATCTATATATTGTGATTCCACGGCGAAATCAAGTTAGGTTCGAGTTTAATGTTTTTTTTTTTTTTTTTTTTTTTGTGGCATCGTGGGAAATCGTTTAATTGGTCTTATAATATTTGAAAGAAACTTAAAAGCGCAACGGTATTTGAAAATTCTTCCAACATCCCTAGAAGATTTACTAGACGATTTACTTTTGGCACAAATTTTTCGACTATGATATCAACACACAATGCTAGAAATATTGTTAATTATTTAAACCATCGATTTAATAACAGAATCATAGCAAATATCACACCCATTTCAGGGCCAGCCAGATCACCAAAATTAACGCCTGTTGATTTGTATTAATGGTGCAGTCTAAAAGATAAAGTGTATGGAAATAATATTATTTACAATAATGTAGGGGAACTACGTGAAGCAGTGGTGAATACTTTCAACAGTATCAATCGAAATACTTTGCGGAGAGTAACTGGCAGAATTGCAAAACGTTATCAGTTATGTTCGTACAGTAATGGATAGCATTTTGAACATTTGTTATAATTTTTACCTTCCATCACCTTTAGGTAAGGAAGGTATTGTCTTTAGTCAAAAACTTCGGTGGTGAGTTTTTAATGAATAAGCACGTTTTAGGGTCCCTACAAAACGAATATACCATTTTTAAGATGATGTCTGTATGTGTGTGTGTGTGTGTGTGTGTGTGTGTGTGTCCGTGTGTATGTGTGTCCGTGTGTGACAAATTTTTCTCCGACGATAACTCCAATACTACAATTCTAAAAATTATAATTCTTTCGTATTCCTCTTCTGTACATCCATATGAAGAGTTGATTAGATTTTGGTTATAATTGATCCACCGGAAGTACCCTTATTTGAAGTTTTTAACAGTTTTTCTTAAAAATAAAAGTTAAATATTATTTTTTGACATTTTGTTATTATATATATTAAAGAAAATACTCTTCTCTATACAGTTTGATTATACATTTTCCTTCATATTCAATAGATGTAAATTTAAAGCATTATAAAGAAATTAATTTTCAAAAATTAGTCAGCTTTGCTGTTTATCATGGAAACAGCTGACATAATTATTCAAAAAAAATTAATTGACAGATGTCAGTTGCAAGTGCAAAACCAAATATGGAAAAAAGTATAGAATCTAAAATTGGTATGTCATAGTGTTGCTCGCAAGTGACACGCAGAGAAAGGCCAAAGAGAAGATGGAAGGACATTACTTAGTGTAGTTTATGTTATAATTTTATTGGATTTATAGAACCTTTTCAAATGAACTTTTGGTATGGAATTTGTAAAAAATAGTATGTGTTCGTGTTCGATTTTACATGATATTATATAGAATCTGTTCCAAGGACCTTTTGGTATGGGATTTGTACAAAATACATGGAATTGACGGAAGGTCTTGTGCTGGCCACAACAGATTTTTTATATTAGTAAAGATAAAATTCACATGAATTCGTTTTTAAGCTTATTTGATTTAAAATTGAAATAATTAATATTTTCAGTAAATTTCAACTCGAACATATTTTGTTACACATAGTTGAAAAGAGAAAAAGAGTTCCATTTAACAATGTAAAAATCCAATATGGCGCCCATATTATATATAAGTTGCTATTAATATCTTGAGGACCGCCATTTGAATTTTATTCTGACATCACTTTTAAGTGTGTCATCAAATTATAAATAAAATAAATAAATATTTGTACCATGCGGGCGCTTACCAGGCGTCACCTCACGGTCACTCATTGCTGACGTGGAGAGTGCACCACAGGGGTCACTTTTGTGCCATTTAAAATTCGAAATATTTGGTGTCAGTCGGGATCAAACCCGGTTCCCCAGGTTCGTGACCAGACACTCAGGCACGCATGTAACTTTTATATGAAACATACATTGACTTTTAGATAGAGTTTATAAGCATATCTTTACCAAACGATTATTTGAACCCTACTTTAAGCAGTGGTTCTCTAAATGTAGGTACTCTTTGAGAAAACTACCTACCAGTTGGATTTAAAAAAATATATTTTCGTACCATGATTGTTATAATAAAACATGTTTCCGCCCGGGATCGAACCGGGGACCTTCCGCGTGTTAGGCGGATGTGATAACCACTACACCACGGAAACATTAGGTACTTTGATTTTCATATTAGTTCCTCCAGAGAAAATAGAAAATTGTAAAAATAATCCATTCATGTAAATAATATTCCATTTCTACCTAACATTTGCAATGTCCAGATTTTAAAATAGACGTACAAGTACAAGTTCCACAAAAAATCTCTATTTAAAAAACAGTTTTAATGACAGAGTTCGTACATTCGTACTTCGTAGTTGTAATTTCACTAACCTATAGCTATTATTTTCTCATTTATGTTGTCTTTATCTATATTTAGATCTCTGTTTAAACGCATATAACGTGCGAAGCACGTATGTCATTTGTGTATATTTATGTAAAAAAAAGTAACGTGGCTTGAAACATCGGGCTATTACGCAAGTATAGTCAGAACCCCCACCCCTACACGGTTTTGATGAAAATAAATAAAAACAGTTGATTTGCTTTCGAATTTGTAAAAGCATTAATTAAGTCTGTCATATCCATTTTTCATCTTCTTCTTCTAACTGACAGTATTTCTTTTACAATCTTTTATTATATTCAGTTTACTGAACTTTTTTCGATACCACCTTTCGACACGGGTAATGTCTGAAACAATTTATCGCAGTATAGACTTCACAAAATTTGCAATCCAAGCAACCATATTGTGGAAGAAGTAATTTTCAAAAATCTGTACTCCCGGAATAAAAACTGAACACAGATATTCCTCTACCCATTAATCAGGAGTCCCGCAGATTAATACAAATAGTTAGTTCAGGGTATTTTTTATGCAACACGAGTTTTATTGCAGACAGACTTCGTGATACAGGGTTGGACAGAAACGACGGACGTTTTTGAAACGTCACAAAAACTGATACGTTTTGCTTAAGAAAAAATGTATTGACAGATTTGAATTTGTAATGACATAGCATTTGACATTTCTGGAGGTGTTCTACGAAGTTTGCACTCTTTCTAATACCGCTCTGTCAATTTGGGCGACTTCTATGTGAATAGCTTCTTTCAGTTTTTGTAAAGTGCGGCGTTTGTGTTCGTATGTACGTATCCTGAGAAAAAATCGCATAAGGACAAATGAGGAGACCAAACCTGAAAATGAGGCGCTCGAGAAAGAGAGGGCGAATAACGTCCACTGATGCTCTGGTTGCGTGGGCTACCGCCCTATCTTGCTGAAATCACACACGTCGGATAGAAATACGGTTTTTTCGTAATTCAGGCACAAGTTCCGAGTTCAAGGTAACTGCAGTTCCTTCTGAAATGCATTAATGATAACGGATAACACTTGCAAGATGTTGTTTTCCACTCCTGATTTTGTCAAATGCTATATCATTACGAACTTAAATCTGTTAATAATGTTTTTTCTTAAGCAAAAATATTAATTTTGCGACGTTTTAAAAAACTATTACAGTAGCTACGCCACTCCATTGCGTAAAATAAAATTCTCGCAGTCGGTAGGATTCGAACCTACGCTCCCAGAGGGAATCTGATTTCTAGTCAGACGCCTTAACCGCTCGGCCACGACTGCATATATTTCAAAGATTTCATAAATTAATATAAACTACTTTCTAAAACTGTATCAGGTTAACGTAACATAATTATTGTCATATAAAAACGGCGAGGTCTTATAGGTTGGCTCAACTTTTATATCGAATAGACTGATTTCGCTAATAAGGGTAAACCCGTCTCAACAGAAGATTGTTATTGTTTTATCGACCGGTCAGGATAAGGTCAGCAAAAATTAAATAAATATGTATATAAATATATCTTTACTCCACATAACCCATTGCTGGGTGTGCCAACCTGCTTTATTTGCAGATATAATGATGATTACCTAATATTAGTATAATTTAACTATGATTGTGTATAGGTATTTATTTATTATCACTTTGATTCATTATAATATGGACAAATTTATTCTTGAATAAAAATATCCATAAAAGACATATTTTTAAGGCTGTAATAAGGATTATAAAAAGTCCCAACAAATCCCTTGTAAGGAATCCCACTAAATTTGAAAAAGTTGTTCTAAACCAGTGATAGGGTATAAAGATAAGAGAATCCCATAAAAAATGTTGGATTTTTCTAACATCTGTTAATAAAGAGTACGGCTGCGGTATTTCGCTACCGATAAAGCGTCTCTGAGTTATACAGATCACTTCTCTGCCAGTTTTTGGGACGGTTTTTCCTCTGGCAAAAGGAGATTTTTTCCTGAAAAGATGCATGTTCGCCGTCCATGTTATTACCGAGCATGCATATATTGTCTAGAAAATTGTATACATAAAAAAGGTAACATTTATGAACATTTCTTGTTACCTTGGTTACTTGTTGTTTTTGTTATTTCACATATTTATATCAATATATCCCCTGAAGAAGGCACCAGTTTATGGTACCGAAACGTTGGGTTTAAATAATAAATACAGAACTTAAACTAAAAAAGGATAGTATTATTCCAATTAGAATCCTATAAAATATGTTGGATATTTATGATTCCCGGATATGGTTTATATTTAGCGAACCTAAAAATAAAAACAAGTTTCCATCTAGATATACTTCCGGTAACTAGTTTTATGTAAGTTGAGACCTCGGCCGAGACAGATTATACTAAGGACTATACAATAAACTCTAATTTCAATCTTATCTAATTTTGGTAGTGTTTTGCGAGGTGTTTTGTTCTAAGTATATTTCTCTTGTTACTTATTTGATAAAATGTATGTCAGAAGTGGGATTCGAACCCACGCCCACAGAAGTGGACTGCGACCTGAACGCAGCGCCTTAGACCGCTCGGCCATCCTGACTACATATGCTATCAAATTAATGTATGCTAAAAAACCCAAACATGTGTATACATATCTATGGAGATAATAAAGTATTTATTTCATATTATAAATTATTACAAGTTACATAAGAATTTCAAGTAATATTTTGAATGCAAGAACTACGAATAAATTTCTACTACTTTCATGAAATGATTTGTTATTTAGCACGCTATTGAAAATTAATATAAGCCTTTATCGGCCAACTTTTTGAGACAACTAAAATAAGCACCACAGGAATTTTAGATTTTTTGTTTTTGAGCTACAGGCTTATACTTGTTTTTCATTTATTTTGAAAATACCTCATATCTCGCTTATTGTGAGAGATACAGAAAAAATGTTTACACAATTTTTATATAGTTTTTTACGTAGAATAACATGATTTAATTAATTATTTTAAACAATAATTTTCGAGATATGATTCAAACATCATATATTTTAATAGGAACATATGCTGAAAATGGTCTCATATTTTTACTTATTTTATAAGCTTTTCAATACGATGTATAAAAAGTCTATATTCTTTTGTTTTAAACGTGAATAAAATTTGAAATATTAACTTTTTGGGAGTGAAAAAAAAATGAAATTTAATAAGATACAAATAATAAAATCAATTACAGATCATGGTTTGTTTATTTTTTATGTTAATTTCATTATTTTTACAAATTTTCCTAATTTATATACTTTAGAGAGCATATTTTCGACATTTTTGGAATCATGTCAAAGCCAACTACAGCGCCGATAAAGTAAATAAATTAACTAATCCGAAAATGCTTGACTAAAAAGAATTTTTAGAATATAATGAATAGATATATAATCAAAATAAACAAATGAAGATATGTTACTAAAATTTTCTTTTGTTTCTTAACAAACGTTTTATTCGTGTTTAAAACAATAGAATTAATACAAATATTTAGTACAGGGTAATATTTATGCAATACGAGTATTATTGTAGACAGACTCCTTCATACAGGGTTGGACAGAAAGGACGGACGTTTTTAAAACGTCACAAAATTGATACTTTTTGTTTAAGAAAAAAATTATTGACATGTTTGAGTTCGTAATGACATAGCATTTGACAAAATCAAGTGCGGAAAACATCATGCGTGTGGTGTCTGTTGTCAATAATTCTTCTTACAGTTTTTGCATAGTGCGGGGTTTATGTTCGTATGTATGTATCTTGAATTGACTCCACAAGAAAAAATCGCATATGGACAAATCAGGGGACTGAGAAGGCCAATGAATGTCACCAAACCTGGAAATGAGGCGATCGATAAAGACAGGGCGAATAACGCCCATTTTTGCTCTAGCTGCGTGGGCTGCTGTCTTATCCGGCTGATACCACACACGTTGGATAGGAACACGGTTTCTTCTTAATTCAGGTCCAAAAAATTTGTGTATCATTTCGATATAGCGCGGCGAGTTCACGGTAACATCAGTTCCTTCAGATATGCATTAATGATAACGGATAACACATGAAAGATGTTGTTTTCCACACCTGATTTTGTCAAATGCTATGTCATTACAAACTCAAATCTGTTAATAATGTTTTTTCTTAAGCAAAATATCAATTTTGCGACGTTTTCAAAACTATTACAGTAGCTACAACTACTCCATTGCGTAAAACAAAATTCTCGCAGTCGGTAGGATTCGAACCTACGCTCCCAGAGGGAATCTGATTTCTAGTCAGACGCCTTAACCGCTCGGCCACGACTGCATATATTTCAAAGATTTCATAAATCAATATACCTATAAACTACTTTCTAAAATTGTATCAGGTTAACGTAATATAATTATTATCATATAGAAACGACGAGGTGTTATATGCTGGCTCAACTTTTATGGCGAATTGACTGATTTCGCTAATACGGGCACATCTGTCTCAACGAGAGATTGGTTATTGTTTTATAGAATTTTATTTTATAGTCAGAATAAGGTCAGCAAAAATTAAATAAATTTGAATATAAATATATCTTCACGCTGCTACTGGGTTTGCCAATCTGCTTTATACACAGATATAATGATGATTACCTATTATACTCGTACAATTTAACTATGATTGTGTATAATTCGAGATGAATACCGGGCTATATAAGGAAGATGCAGCTTGGAGCGAGTTAGTTAGTAAAATTAAGGAGTTGAAGGGGTGTAGTTCAGTAAGAACAATCGGTAAGTGTAGTTGAGTTAAATGAGTGGATTTTGAAGTAAGACAGTCCGGCAGAGGAGACAGTCTGAGTCTGAAAAGGAGACGGTCTGTAAAATAGCGATATAAATAAACAAATAGTGATATAAATAAATAGTTAGTGATATTAATAAATAGTAGTGAAATAAATAACTACAGAGCCATAAATATTGTTTAAATAAATAATCGTTAGTGTTGTTTTTAATAACAATCCTAGTTTTTAATTTTTCTTAATATTAATTTATTCGTATGAGAAAGGGTTTATTTCTTGGCTGGAAATGGTGATGTAAATAAAGGAATTTCTGGATATCAGCCACTAAAATGTATTATTTAAAATAATACATATCTATCATATGTATTATTTTATATTGACAACTGTGTTAAATATTATGTTTAACAATTTTATTTCCATGAATTTCCATGTTATTTATTAATTTATTTATTTATTTTTTAAACTACATTACACACTACATGTATTGCTACTGGTTTACAAAGTTCATCTCCTGAAGAAGACCCATGTGGGGTCGAAACGGTCGAGACTGAATAAATTTTAGTGGCTGATATCCAGAAATTCCTTTATTTACATTAATTTATTCGTTGTTTAATTATATTTTTTTAATTAATTCTGTTTAACAAACTTTTAATCTTAATCTTTAATAATTCCTTGATTTTAACACTTCACCCAAACAAATAAAACGTTTCAAGGCATACAAAAATACTTATTATTGTATGGTTCATTACACAATTATTATTATGTATTGTAATGTAAATATGTTTATGTCCCAAATTAAGTGGTATACCATTGGGATCTCGAGAACTATAATAGCTACGAGGTCGGTTAAATGGGCAATGTTGTGCAGTTTCAAGATGAAAAGTAGGCATTGCCATGTGTGGCAGCTAATCCGAACATTTCAACCAGGGAAATAGAAGCTATGGTACCTAAGGCAAAAGCATTAAAAATTCTTAAAAAGCACAAGTTTTGCCCATATAAATTACACATTGCCCAGAATTTACGACCAAATGATCATATTTGTAGATCAATATTTTGCAGATGATTCTTACTTAATCAAGTGAGATAAAATGATGATTTCATCAATCGCGTTTTATAGACTGACAAATATCACTTTTCCAATTGTGGCTTCTTTAATCGTTATAACGAACATTATTGCGTACAGAAAAATCCATGTACATATTGTGATTTCACGGCGAAATCAATTTAAGTTCTGGTTTAATGTTTTTGTGGCATACTGGGAAATCATTTAATTGGTCTTATAATATTTGAAGGAAACTTAAGAGCGTAACGGTATTTGGAAATTCATCAAACATCCCTAGATGATTTACTATTGGCACAAAGTTTTCGACTATTACGGTATCAACAAGTTGACGCTCCTGCACACAATGCTAGAAATGTTGTTAATTATTTAAACCATCGATTTAATAACAGAATCATAGCAACTATCACGCCCCTTTCAAGCCAGTTCACCAGAATTAGCGCCTCTTGATTTGTATTAATGGTATACTCTAAAAGATAAAGTGTATGGAAGTAACATTATTTACAATGGGTAATGTCAAGAAGTTCAAGAATATTATTTACAATAATATAGGGGAACTACATGAAGCAGTGGTGCATACTTTGAACAGTATCAATCGAAATACTAATAATATAATAAAATAATAATGGCCAGCATTTTGAACTTTTGTTATATTAGTATTTAGTAGTTTTGTTTTTCATTTACTTGTTTTCAAGATAAAATTCACATAAATTTGTTTTTAAGCCTATTTGATTTAAAATGGATGTTATTAACATTTTCATTAAATTTTAATGCAAACATATTTTGTTACACATAGTTGAAAAGAGAAAAAGAGTTCTATTTAACAATGTAAAAATCCAATATGGCGCTCATTTAAAATAAGATTATGAATTTTATTCTGACATCACTTTTAAGTTTGTCATGTAACTTTTATATGAAATATTTTTTATATCTTTTAGAACAACGGGATTGTTTGAGTTTTTTAAAAATCGCGATTTTCTATTCAGAATTTTAAATATTTATCAAAGGAAATTCAATTATCACTCAAAACTGCACAACATTGTTCATTTAACTGACCTCGTAACTCTTATGGTTCCCGAGATTCCGTATGGTATACCACTTTATTTGGGACACCTATATATACAGATGTTAATACTAAGTTGTAACACCCGAAAACGGCAGTTAGAACTCATTGAAACAAACAACTTTTCTTTGTTCAAATTTTTTATTTGGAGCCCCAGTTCATAGTTACTGGCGTTTTCTTGTTTTTCGAAAAATCATCGTTACTCCCTTATTTTAAGGAATATTTGAAAAATACAAAAACTTCCAGAATTTGCTTTCGGATTTCTAAAATATTTATATTTACAATTATTTTCTATTTTATCAAATAACAAAATGGCGACCGATCAAAAATTTCAAAACAAGATGTTTTGAAAACCACTTGATCGATTTTTGAAAATAAAACATTTACTATAACTATATACTATAACATTTGTCTGAAACATTTTTTTCGGTCTGTCCAAAAAAAGTTTTTATTCAAATTGAATTACAAAATAAATTTTAACAAACTACAATAATCATTTAAAACGAAGTAGGCTTGCTGCCATTAAACAAGAAAATTAAACAAGAAAAACAAGAAACAAACAAACAAACACACAAGAAAAATAAAACAATGAACAATGAAACAACAAGGCAAGGACTAAATTTGATTTTCAAAATGGCCACCATTCGCAGGAACGCAAGCCCGGCAGCGTGTTTTATATCTCTTGCTGTAGCTACTATTCTAGCCACCAGTTCTAATTCGGTGTATACTGCTATCTCATAATATAGTGGTCTTCATCTGACCCCAGAAAAAGAAATCTAGGGGAGTTAGGTCGGGACTCCGGGCTGGCCACGTAACAGAACCTCCTCTCCCAATCCACTTATTCGGATATTCTCTATTTAGTAGTGCTATGACTTCTCGGGTTGTGTGAGCCGGTGCTCCATCAAGTCTTCGTCTGATGTTTAGCGGTAAGTCATCAAGAAGCTCTGGCAGAACGTTATTTAAGGAAGTAAAATAATTTTGCCCATTCAATCGGTTTGGGAGAACGTAGGGTCCAATAACGTACTCCCCTGCGATTCCAGCCCATACATTTACTGAAAAACGTCGTTGATGCGCACGAATAAATGTTGCGTGGGAATTTTCATCACACCACAGGTGATTATTGTGAGAATTAAATACACCGTCCCTTGTGAAACAAGCTTCGTCTGTATATAAAATAAACTTTTCAAAACGCCTCTCAAGATTGCAACGTTCAAGAATGACAAAACAACAATCTTGGCTGGAAGTTTTCAGGTCCCAAAGCTTGCACTTTTTGTCTAGAAAATGGATGAAGACCTTGTTCCTACATCTAATTTATTTGCTATTATTCTTGTGCTCGTCGATGGCTCATCTTCAATAATATTAAGAACAACTTCTTCAAATGAAGGGGTTCGACGTAATCTATTGGAATTCCCACCAATTGTTGGGTGAAAACTTCCAGTCTCTGACAAACGTCCACATATTCTTCTAAAAATGCGGCAACTTGGTTGCTAACGATTTGGATATCTTCTCAGATAAATTCTACGAGTTTCTTGTGCAATACTCCTTGCCTCTCCAAAAACCAAAAGCATGTCAAGAAGTTCAGCGTTTTGATAATTATGCATTTTTATACATAAATTATGCAAATAACTTCTCATGATGAAGCAGTAAATTTTTTTTTTTTTTTTTGAAAATAAAGATATTTTTAAAGAACAAGATCAAAAAGTATTTTATGTTCTACTGCATCATAATCACTTGGTTTATGGTTGCATTTAGTGTTCATAATGTGACACTTTATTGGACTAGTACATTTACTTTATTTCATTGGACAGAACTGTCACTGTCAAAAAAAAAAAAAATGTTACAAAAAATGAATTTTTATTTACATGAAATAACAAATAAGTATTTTCAACATATATTTCGTCTTGTTGGACAAGAGTGATTCTTTGGCACTTGTTGCCAACTCTTCTACACTTTCTAAACTATCCATTTCTTTGTGTATAAATAAACAAATTATTAAATCACATTTTAACAATTTTTGACATTTGCTTAAATACAAAAAAAAAAAAACGATGAAACAATAGCATCATTAGTAAAGCACACTAAGTTATACCGAATTTTTATAAAGGGAAATATAATTTTAGGAGCTATCCAGCTTTTCTAAAACAGTCGAACATAAAACTTTGTATGTAATTCGTACATAAACAAACTTTATAGACTCACCTTATTTAATAGACTCGCTCGCTCTGCTCGCTCGTCCATAAACAGCGGCTCGTCCAATAAAGTTGTATATTATGTACTAATTACATAAATAGCTATAAACTAGACAACACGTGCATCAAGTTTGAAGTACGCGTTTATTATTCGGCTCTTGTTTCATTGTTTAATAGCAGCAAGCCTACTTCGTTTTAAATTATTGTTGCAGTTTGTTAAAATTTGTCTTGTAATTCAATTTGAATAAAAACTTTTTTTGGAGAGATCGAAAAAAATATTTCACACAAATGTTATAGTAGATAGTTTAAGGTTTTATAAATGTATTATTTTCAAAAATCGATCAAATGGTTTTCAAAATATCTTGTTTTGAAATATTTGATCGGTTGCCATTTGTTATTTGATAAAATAGAAAATAATTGTAAATATTAATGTTTTAGAAAGCCGAAATCAAATGCTGAAAGTTTTCGTATTTAAAAAAAAAATTAAAATAAGGGAGTAATGACGATTTTGCGATAAAAAAAAAAAAACGCCAATAACTATGAACTGTGGCTCCAAATCAAAAATTTGAACTAAGAAAAGTTGTTTGTTTCAATAAGTTTTGTGATGGCTCTTTGTTCTCATGCATGCTGCATGCCTTTTCTTTAGCTTTAGCGGTATCATATCATAGCCTTTATCATGTAGTCTTCTATTCCTTTTCCGCCATACAGTTTTCTTCTACGCTCTTACGCTAAACTGCATTATGTAAATTAATTCGTTTCAACAAATATTTCCTTTGTTTTAATCAATTATAATACTACCTCAACACATACCAGCCACCCACAGGCTAATATATGTACAAACAAGACGCAATATAAAATAATGTTTTATTTATAATTCAGAGATGAATTAAATAATGATAAAGGACGACCTATTAATATATAGTGGCACCCTGTGGCGAGGCAGTAAAGTTACTACACTATATTTCTAACTAGAGTATATATGCTGGATAGAGATATAGTGCATTGACAAAAAAAAAAAAAAACTGATCTGGCGAGCACAACACCTGCCGCCAGTTAACTTTTATTGAAATTCATACCAAAATTTTTATTGATGCTGAAAACTATATTAAGTTCCTTTCCGTTTTATGTACTATTTTTTTTTTAAACGTTATCACTATTAATTTGACATGTGTTTTTTGACAGTGACATCAGTCATTTACATACAATATTTGAAATCTGAACTGTGTAACTAAGGAATTGTGTGTATCTTTAAAGTACAAGCACCGAGATTTATAAAATTGATCATTTTATAAATTTATCATACGTAATATAACAAGTGATATGATTATCATCGATGATATTTTCGAGTGAAACCGAGATGTAGATTTCACGAGTCCGAAGGACTAGTGAAATGTGCTGCTTCGGTTTCACCAGCAATATCTTCGATTATTAATCATATTACGAACTTATATTTAATGAGAGAATATAATGAATTTTTGTTCAAATTAACTGTCAATGTTGTAAATAAAGAAATCAAATCCTATAGTAACGAAAGTAAATAAGATGATAATTTCTTTGTTTTTTATCATCGCTGTGATAGACATGTAACTAGGGAAATTCTGAATGTTGATTGGCGAAAAACATGTCACGTGACTAATGAATTGTATTCTCTATAAAATATATAGAAAAACTATGAACACATATCTGAAGAAAACTTGATTATCTTTAATTTTTATAATAACATAAATCGCGAAAAAATTAATTTAAAGAAATTTTTGTAAGAAAATTAGAGGTGGAACAGGCAGCATACAGAATAGGCAAATAAAACAAGTGACAACATCCACATCATAAGAAATTTAATAGAAAGAAAAATAGAGAGGGATAAAGAGCTGTATCTCACTTTCATAAACTTAAGAGCCGCTTTTGACACGGCGAACAGAAATAGCATCTGGAGGTGCCTGGAGCAACTAAAAGCCTCAAATAATATAATAAAAATCATCAAATGTGTATATAAAGAAGTGAGAGGAATAGTACAGATGGATGGAATTAGATCTGAAGAATTTGAAATGGAATTAGAAGTGAAACAAGACGATAACATCAGCCCTTTACTCTTCATTATAATAATGGATAGGTTCTTAAAACACACCAAAGCAAAGACAAAAAATCTACAGATGCAAGTTGGCTTTAACAGAATGCACCCGGTAAAAATAGATAGTCTTTTGTATGCCGATAATAATATCAGACTTCTATTTAAAAATGAAGGAATTTTTTATGATACGGACAGAGAAGATAGGAAAAATGAAAATGCAAATCAATACAGATAAAAGTAAAATAATTATAATTAACAAAAATGGAAGGAACATGAACAGAACAGAAAAGAAATCAATGGAATATGTTTAAAAAGAAAAGAGTAATGGCTTATGCATATCTTGGCAGTATGATAACACAGGATGGGGAAATAGGTCTAGAAATATCGAACAGGACTAAGAAAATAGAGAAAATTTTCTTTCATCATCAAATTACCATAATTATGGAATAAGGTATTCAAATTTAATTCGTACTCAACGTTTTAGATTAAGCAAATCTGAAAACAATTCTTTACATATAAAATTATATTCTTATATAATATTTTACCGCTTGAATTGAAACATTTAAATAACAATGCTTTAAAAGAAAAGTAAAAACATTTTTTTCGCGTCATTGTTTTTATTCCATACAGGAAGTTTTATATCATGATTTTGTTGGCGAGGAGTGGACTAAATTATTTTTAAAATATTGTTTATGTATATAAATGTGGACATATTTATACCTATGTGACTTGCTGTAAACAATGTGACATTGTAATGTGGTAAATAAATATTCTACTCTGCTCTGCATGGATGATATTATTGTTGCGTGAGAAATAAATTTAAATAAAATATAATCGTTGATTTCAATAATTTCAAATTTATCTTATCATTGATATTACATTATGTGTTGGTTTTTATACAGTGTGACTGATTTTGCTTGAACTTTGTAATTATTAATCACCTGGAAAATTTTATTGTTTATAAATATTTTAGATGAATCCAAGGTACTAAAAATGATATACTATCTGTAATATACAGGTGTCTAGGATAAATTGTGCAACATGGGTATCTCGAGAATTCTAAGATATATGAAGTCGATAAAATTAGATAAAAGTTGCCCCATTAGGAGACCATTTTAATGGTGTTTTGCAATTGCGAAAAAATATATAGGTCACTAGATATAGGGGAAACTGTAAATTTTGCAGTTTTTTACTATTTAGTGATTCTGTCGAGACGAGATATTTCTCGATTCTCGTCTCGTCTTGTCTCGTAGTCGAGATTTCTCGTCTCGACGAGACGAGACAGAAATGTAAAAAATATTTTACCAAACGAGATATGTATGCCGAGATCTCGATTCTCGGAAACTGTCTCGAGATTTCTGGGTTGTTAGTTTTCTCATAAGTTATATTTGCAGACGTGTGAAATTTAACATATTTTTAGTGATATCTGTCTCTATTCAGCTAAGTCATTTTTGAACAAAAAGATAATAAAGTATTTGACATTTTATCTGTCAGAATTTGTTAAGCGTGCATTACACGATAAAGTTTTTCTTTTCAAGTGACTTGAAAAGTTTTCTCTCTCTCACAATGACATGAGTACAAGAGAGACAAATGAATAGACTTTTAACGAAAAACTTTTAAAGAAAAACTGGAACATGCGCTACTTTTTCTTAAAATTCCCTACAAATTTTAACTGTCAAATGTCATTTGTATTTATATTTTTGATGTATACAAGTAGTGTTATTAGAAGTGATCGATATTAAACTGAAAAATGGCAAAATGGGATAGAGGGGTGTCTAAAATCTGAATGTAAGTATAACTTAAATTTTGACTCTTGGATATTTTAAATCACGCAAAACTTGATCGTGTAAATATGCTTGTAAGGTCACTTATAAAGACACTTTTCAAGTCACTTGAAAATAAGAACTTCACCGTGTAATCCAGGCTTTAGGTAAGACTTTTAGCGTTACTTTCTTTTTAATGTTTTATAACAGATTAGAAAATGCTAGATAAATATTAAATTAATGAAATTATAACATAATAAAATTTGCACTAGTTTTAGGTTATATCAAATTTTGACAGATAAAACGACAAATATTTAGCTTTTTGTTCAAATTGCTATTAATACAAAATTGTATAAATTTAATAATTAGTTTATGGGACTGAAATATACATATTAAATTTCCACCGAGAAAACTCGGCGAGAATCTCGGCCGAGACGAGACTCTATTAAACAAGACGAGAAAAATTTCGAGACGAGACATAATTTTATGAATTTGCAACGAGACGAGACGAGACAATGAATTTCTCGTCTCGTCTCTTGTCGACCGAATCACTATTACTATTGCATGTATCTTCCAACTGTGAAATAATGCTGGATTTTGGTGTACACATTTTTAGGCCATTTTTATGTTCTTTCAAATGACGATGCCCGTATTCTATAAATATTGGATTTCGAGTTATGATATCCAAGTTCTGATTTTTTATGAGCGCTAATATTGAAAAGTTACACTTGGAAGAAACAACAAATTTTGCATTTTGCCTTATACGTAGTTACCTATGTATTTTTTTCTCACCATTAAAATCTTCTCCTAATGGTACAACTTTTATCTAATTTAACCGACTTCCTATATTTTCAGTTCTCGAGATCCCAGTGTTGGACAAGTTATCATGGACATTCTTTATAATACGGCCTGCATTTAATTTTAATAATAGAGAATAAAATATTCACAAAAGTTCTTTAGATAAGATAAAATTTATAATGTACGAATTATCAATTAATAATTTTTTATTTATTTCGAATATTTAGAGTAGTAAAAAAGTACCTAAAAATTAATATTAGCTAAAAATAGTACCTATTTGCAAAAGGCGTAAAGAATTGGAATTTAAATTTACAGACAGATTGGCAATAATTACAAAATAAGGAAATAGACCTAAGAAAAAAATTACTGTGTATGTAATATTTTAAAATGCAACTAAGATTTAAATTTTTTATCTGTACTAATTAATATTTTAGTCAATTTTATTTTCTTAGGATTTTTTTGTTCATAAATGTTAAAATTTATCTAAAAATGAATAATTCACAATGTACATTTACATTTCAACTTAAATTTATATTCTAAATATTTTTTTGTGTTGTTAAAGGTACTTTGCTTGAAACTGCAAATACAGACATAGTCATTGTGGCTATGTGATGGTTATAGAAACTATATCTTTGTATTTTTAGTACCTACTATCAATACAAAAATGTTTAAAAAGCATAATTTTTTGTTAGCTTAATTTAAAATTTTTCTTATTATTCTGCTGCAACCAAATTAATCACACTGTTTAGAAAGGCTCCGAAACGCTATATATTTGGAGACCCTGTCGAATAACAAATATTTAATTACTCTTTACATTATAATTGAAAAAAGAAAACAAATATTTGAATCAGATAATAAAAATAAAGTACATACTCTTAAATCCATTTATCTAATAATTGCAATGAATATATGTATAAAGTTCCAACTTGGCCAAGTTCTAGAAATTGAAACTTGTCAATTTTAAGCCACTGAATAAACTGGAAATAGAGAAAGTACTATTATTTTTCCTTCATTTTTTTAGTGCTTTCTAGCAATTTTAAGAACACTCCAAACTCCAATATTAATATGTCAATTTAATTATATGACTTGAAATTGATAAATGTAAATAGTTGGTTAGAAATTGATGTAATTATTGTACAATTTTAAGTTCAATTTATTGAACTTGTTCAACTTCTTAAAACTGACAGAAAAATTTAAATGAAAAACATGCTTTAACTAGCACAAACCAAACTAAGTTTTTGTTTCGTCTAACTCAACCAAATCTAAGCCAAAGAAATTTCAAGCCAAACCGAGCTTTTTATTTTAAGACAAACTACTTCGCTTGGTGATTTATTAATTATTTTTACTATATAAATGTAATAATCCCGTATTTTTAGCTGTTTGAAACAAATAGAAAGCTCAAAAAAATTCTGCATGAAAAAAATCGTAAACATAAATTCAGTATTTTCTTACATGCAAAACTAAGAGTTGTAAGACTTCTTTTATTTTATCGGCCATATCTAATGACCGTTACATTTTTTTTACCAATAACATTATATCATTAAAAAATCTACCAATTGGACAACAACAATTTAGTACATTTCTCATATTTCTTGGGAGAATTTTACAGAAAGTATATCCGTTTATTTTATTCATAAATTTAATGATTGCTTGACACGCTGTACATGGTCAACTGAGTGAGGGTGACTGGACCATGGTCAATTGAGCCATAAAATAATAAATATGTAGAATCATAGAATTGTGCTTTAGATTAGATTAAGGTAGGTACAGAAAAATCAGACCGTTACTTTTAACTATTTTTCCTATAGCCCAGTGTTACTCGCTCAGTTGTCCGTCGCTCAATTGTCGCATACCAACTAAACTCAATTGTCATACCTACACCATTACTTCAAAAAAATTTTTTTGCCCTTATTAAATCTATCCTCTTTTTCTTTCAGGTCCTCTGGCGCCAGCTAGGCTACCGCCGTCTGGCCCCTGGCGGGGAATCCGACTCTTCCGCTGGCAGCCGAGTGGCCTCTTTGGCCCTCACTGTATTCCTCGTGGCGTGGTTCTCTCTAGGCAACTATTGGATCCTTCGCATCAAGTGGCCTGAGTACACAGCCACGCTGTACGAACCCAACAAATGGTGCCATCGCACGCTGTACGTGTTCGCCCTGATACACCTGTACATCGTCTACAGCGTCTTCTCCCTCGTTGGAATCCTGGTTGTGATGCTGGCAGGCTGCCAGTTGGCGGGATGTCCGTGGCTTGGGCCGGGGAGGTATAAGTAAGGGGGGTTGTGGATGTAAACGGGGGACATGGTGTACTTCAAATAGTGAAAATTTAACAGTCACATAAATTGTCTTACAGATCTTTTAATTTGAAAACAAAACTATCTCTTTATATTATTAAGCGCAAAAGTTTTTCATTTTATATTAATAAAGTGAAAAAATCTTTGATTTCTTCTTTCCTCGAATTTTTATGAAACAAACTCCATCTTTGTGTCAAGTTTTGAGACAAACAATATTTTCATAATTGATTCAACTATTACAATGAGATTGGGGTACACAGAAAAATTTCGATATGCGATTTTTAAGGTGGATTTATAATTGACACAAAACACAGAACATAATTTAATATAAAAAACATACAATTTGATCATACCGAAAATAATATATCCATTTATAAGAGATATAGCACATAGAACATAATTCTGCCAACATAGGAATCGACCAATGTTCAATTTTCTATGTCTGTGCGTACAGCACGTACGCCCTATGTTTTTCGTGCACCTTCCTAACATTTCGTGGTAATTCGAAGAAATATTTGATGAAATAGACGACATCAAACTATTTGTATAAATTTAATCATAAATAACAAAACCATATAATAACACTAACTGGAAATTAAATCTGACAAAATTTATAAAATTTTCACAGTCAAAGACAAACATATGTTTTTCTTATTATTATTTAAAAATGACAGGTACTTCTTCTTTTACGTCTTATTTTCACTATGTTTTGTGTGATAGAAAACCTCCTGACAAAATTCTATGTTTTTTATGCTAAATTAATCTGTGCTAAATTATGTTCTGTGTTAGTTATAAATCCACCTTTAATATGATTACAAAAATAGATATCCACGTAAACTTTAAAGAATGATCTACCTACATTATATTTAATGTCTGTTAAAAGTTTACATACTGTACGTTTTGCTGAACTTGTTTTGTGGAGGACTTCTTATTTTTTAAAAAGGTAGAAGAACTGCATGAAACTTTCTGCTAGTAGAGTATTCACGCATGCCAATGTCCTTTTTATTTTTCCCCAAATCTCATTGCAAAGGAGCGATATTTTTGGCAAAGTATCGATATTGCAAAACACTGTCATAGGTTCCATAAATAGAACGTAAATATAATATCTATAGATATTTTTGTTTTCTATTAAATGAATATCAGATCAGAAAGACATATTGAAAATTATGTTCAATATTATATATTGTTCATAATTCAAGGGATTTGAGTACACCTTGTAAACCACGTTCTACATCCACACATTAATACTTTGTGTATGCAAACTGTCAGAAACATTTTATTTGAAAAAAGTTTGTGATTGATACAATATTTTGAAAAAGTGACAGTTATTTAGGTGCCTCTAGTTTACTAGAAAAGTATTTATATGTAATGGACAATATTTATTACAAAAGTGGTTTATGTCTTGAAATCAATGATATTTATGGAAATGATATCATTAATATTTCTTGTATTTTCGAAAAGAATATACTACATTGAAGCCAGATTTATAGCAATATTTAACGAAGGAAGATATAGTTTAATTTTTTCTATGCAATATTTTCATTAGCAAACGAAAATAGTAGCGGTTTTGATCGTAATTAAAACGCGTCGCTAATGTAAGAACGCTAACTATAAAAGCGAAAAAGAAGGGGTTTATTTCGAAGTCTGAAAGTTTTGAAATTTGGTAATTTTGTAAATTTAAATATCCCTAAAATTATACTGATTTTGTAATCTCGTAATTTTTTTATATAAATATATAACATGGTAAGACGTACAAGTATACAAAAGGTTTTAACATTTAAAAACAGTTTTTCAGTGAGCATTGCTCCCAAATTATTTTAAACAAAAATGGTTCAAATAAAAGTTGAAGAGTATAAAATTCTACATCTGAATTAATAATTAATAAGCAAAATTAATTTTACATGCCCTGAAATTTCAGATATTAGCTATGAAATTCGAAAATCATCTCAAAAATAGCGATAGACATGGAATTGAGACAAAATAATTAACAAATGTTACAAAAGTAGAATATTATGGTGTACAACTTTTATTTAAAGCATTTTAGTCTAAATTAATTTGGGGAGCAATGCTCAATGAAATACTGTCTGTACATGTTAAATCCCTATGTACACCTTACCACCAGGTATATTATTGTTTGGTATTTTCATCTCTGGATAAACTGTCTGTTAACGAACTGTCAGTTAAAAAGAATGTCACGTGATGTCACATCGAAAAATAACTTATGCTACCATGCTACCTATAATATCGATATTATATTGTTTTTTTAATTGACAGTTAAGTTAACAAACATGAGATGAAAATACAGTTAGTCAACCTTAGTTCCGTATAACGTAACGTAAACGTACAACTCAGAAAATGACGTTTGTACGGTACGTAATCTATATTTCAACGGCACGATATTACCAGTTATTTAAGTCATATTCGAAACAAAATAAACTTCATAAACTATTTCTAACGTAACGTGACAAAATCTAACTGTACGTAACGTTATAATATGTAACTAAGCAAATAGTCAGAAAAATTGACTGGCGGGTTTAGCAATAAAACTATAAATGTCATAATTATGACAAAGCGGCATATCGCTCACTGCTTGACGTTGGGAGTCAACGGGTTATTATTTGCGCCGCTCTGTTGAAATGAAGACATGCTGTGTATAGTAAAATATAGTAAAATAATTTTACTGTTCCTTTAACATAAATGCTATTTTTGTTTGAAATAATTTCTTATGAGAATAAAAACTTATAGTTCCAAAAATTATTTCAAACAAAAATAGCATTTAAGTTAAAAGAATAGTAATATTAATATTTTACTTGCAGAGCACTCAGGGTAGGTAGAAGTACCAGGCGCAAATAATGTCCTGCTTTGTACCCAATATTATACAGCAAACAGTAAGCGATATGCCGCTTTGAAATAATTATGATATTTACCGTTTTATTGCTGGACCCGACAGTCAATTTTTTTGACTATATTAAGAATTTAGTTGCCATAAATTATGTTGCAAATTTAACTGGGCTTACTGTACAGTATAAAATTAAGCTACTTCTTCTTTTCTGGAAGCTTGGATTCTTAAGGTAAGTGATACTTCGCGGAATACAGGGTGGTCTTTCTTAAAATGAGAAATATTTGCTATTATTCGTATACAAGAAATGTTTAATGAATCACAGAACGTTTTGAAAATCGGTCACGGAATTTTAAAAGTGGCTTCCAAATAGAATATAAATAACATACATGTGTGCTGAATCTTCTAGTGCTACATCAAAAATGAAAACATAAATGTGATTTTCAAGAGTGTCGCTTCAAATTTTTGTTTTACATGTATTGTTATTGTAACTTACGTGCTGCGTACTATAGTAACTGTGACAGTTACTACAAGTCAATTAAATATATACAAAATTAGCTGCGCTAGATGTAGTTATAATTTATATATGAGACGTTTTTACTTGTACATAGTTGTAGTGAAGCTGACGTTACATGACTTATGAATATCTTCTTAGTTATTATTAGTAGATATCGGGACCTGATTATCATATTCTAGCGACCAATGGCTCGTTGAATGTCAAACATATACAGGGTGATTACCAGCAAATATTTCCGTTATTAATGGAGATAACTATTATCTTCAAATAAGCAAATTTAATATGAACAATATGAGCAATAAGATGTCTTATTAAGAAGCGTTTTATTACTTTCTGTTCCGGAGTACGTGATAAATCATTAACATTTGAAAGTTCAAATGGAATATACTATATTTTTTTATCTTATACTTCTAAACCGGAAGCGATAGATAGCTTTTTCAATACGATATCTTATTGTCTATATTAAATTTGCTTATTTGGAAATTATTGTAATCTTCAAAAACGGAGATATTTGTAGCTTCTTTCTCGCGTAATTATCTTGTATGCAGGTGCCCCATGAAATATATCAATACTGAAACCACATAATATCTAAACAATTTTATGTAAATAAGTTCGAACAAACGTACCCGATCTTGTCTCGTATAAGTGTACCAATCTTTTGAAAATAGCCCTATTTGTTTATTTTGAATAATTTGAAAACAGACTCAGATAAAATTATGAAAACCTACTTTCTTGTGTGATTTATGTATTAAATTTATTATTTTATTGTACTAATTTTTAATATCATCATATTTTTATGTCTATATGATGGATGCATTTTTTTCGATGTATACATATGTGTTTTTCAGTAATGAGTTTTGGTAGTTTCAATCAGATCGCGACAGATTTACAGTACATATAACTGGGTGAATGCGCCATGACTTTTTTTCTACAATTTGTTTATAACTGCGATAATAATTGAAGCATATAAATTCAAATGGATCTAATAATAAGTGCAAATTTTGTTTCAAAATAAATCAACAATATAATTATTGTCAAATGTTTTATATTTATTTTCAAATTGTGTTATTTTATTGTACATTTTTACTCTGAAGATGGTTTAAATAAGAAAACCAAAATCGATAAGATTAGTTGAGTTTTATTTATATCTATAACTAACATATACAGAATGTTAATGAATACGTGTTACAAATTTATAAGGTATGTAGGGGATGCATAATATATCAATTCTTACTAATAGATTCAAAAACGCACCGTTTTCGAATTACAAGCTCTTAAAAGAGTAATTATCTATCTTACCATTTGTTGGCTGTGACCTATCACTTCAATCATTATTTTGTTTAATTTAATTTTCCAAATAATTTTATTCAATTTTGAAATACCTATTATAATAAATAATAATTGCTAAAAATTACGAGAACCAACTTCAATGCAAGCATTGCATCTTCGGAGCATATTTTGATACATTCGTTCAAAAACGACAGCATTTGTTCGAATTTCTTATGCTGCCGTAATACATTAATATTATGTTAGCGTAATCGCTAACAGTATGCTCATTCATAATGCGACTGCAATTTATTGTCAAAAGTTCAATAAACAAAATAATAACCGAATTGATAGGTCACAGCCAATTGAAATTAAGGTAGATATTATTACTCTTTTAAGACCTTGTAACCCGAAAACGGTGCGTTTCCGGATATGAGTAAAAGATAGTGTCTTGCATCCCCTACATATCCTATAAATTTATAACACGTATTCATTAACACTCTGTATTGTGGTACTACATCAAGAAGAAAGAAAAAAATATTTTAATACTGCAGAGTACCTAATTTCTTCAATCGTTTTAATATATAATTTATTTTCAAATATATATCATCAAGTCAAAAAACAACATGAAATTTTTTTATTAATACATATTCTTATCCACTTTGTTTAAATATGTGATAAACACTTATGATCTTTCGATGTATCAAAATATTTTAATATTTATTTATTTATCTAAACAACTTTTTGGTCATACCATTATTTCTAGTGACATTTCGATTCTATTTTTAGTTTCTATTGCATTTGTATCATTATTATTATTATTATTATATATATATATATATATATATATATATATAACATAAAAACCGGGTCATAGGCGTTTAACATGGGAAAAAAGCTTTTCCTTGGCCAAAAGTAGCCTATTAGTTTTACAAAAATGCTTCAGATAAATGTAAATTCTGCATCTAAACCATATTTTCTTTTGCGTCTTTGGTAACCGAGAAAATTGGGTGGTATTAATAGTTATTTTTTATACAAGACGATAAAATTGTATTTTATCAACGAGCGGAAAGTTTAATTCACGAGCGATTTCGCGAGTCGATAATTTAATTTTATCGTCGTGTGTAAAATTCTATTTTTTTTCTATAGCAGATTTTAAAGAGCAAAAATTAGAAAAACCGATTATAAATTAAATTATTTAAGAACAATTTAAAAATCTCAATAGCGTGGTGGTTATAGAATTTGTTTGAAAACAATTTCATTTTATTCATGTTTATACAATTGAAGTTATACATAATATGAATCGCCAAAATGTATAATGTGTTTTTATTTAAATAAAAATTAAAGTTCTTTATCTACCCTTGCTGTTAAAGTATTATTTTATCTACCCTTGCGGTTAAAATGTCAGTCAATTATTTCGAGTTGAGCAAATCACACTTTAAAATTTGCTATAGAAACAAATAAAATTTCAAACAGTTTTTATGACATTTTATCTGTCAGAAATTATAAAATATAGTTTTTATCAAAATACGAGAATACTACTATCTTCCGTTCGTTCTGAATAATTCCACATTTTTAGAGCGTTTCTGATAGGTAAAATTACAAACAAATATAATGACATTTTACCTTGTAAGGAACGTATCTGTCAGATTGTGACATGTTTTACCTGGCAGACACGTATCTGTCAGATTGTGACATATTTTACCTGTTAGAAGAGCTTTGTTTAAGTTATAATTATTTAAAATGGAGAATTATGCACAGGAAGAGAAGATACAAATCACAGAGTCAGAATCAATACCATATAAAGAAGTAACTTTTATGAAATTTTGAATTAAATTTCTTTGGTTTCGAAATGTTTAAAATAAAATATGATTATTGGTTTAGATGCAGAATTTAATTCTCTACAATATTTATTTGAAGCATTTTTGGCTCAAATTAATAGATCACTTTTGCGCAAGGAAAAACTGATTTCCCTGTTAAACGCCTATGGCCCGGTTTTCGTGTTACACCGGTATATATATGTAACTAATTGTACATGTTAAATTATAAATTTTTTTACGGCATCTATTCTTCTTTCTTGGCATGCTATTAATACATGCTTGTACCGTTTTTTGCATCTGTGGATGATGATTCCTAGCATGTACTATCTTAGCAATCAATTGAACTTTTCTAGTAATTACCTCTTTTACCACATCTCCTTTCATCAGCTTCCACACATTCTCAATATGATTCATATAATTTAAATGATTAGAAATAATGATAGATGACATATATTTGAAACTTTGACTTCGAAAATCAAAAGATTATAAGAAATTAAAGTGCGTCTAATAATATGGCCAGGGACTGAGGTCATATAATGTATTCACATAAAAATCTTATACGAGTATAAAATATTTCTGTCATTTAGATCCCTTTGAAATTAAATTATTCAATTATTATATTCAGTAACAGTAATGCCATGGAAGTTTATTATCTTCAAACCATAATTCTTTTATGTAATGGATTTTTTATGGACTTTTTAAAATTTAACTCAAAAACAAGTTCACTATCAAGATAACGCGCCATTCATATCGTTGATTTTAACTCTTATGTGTTTAGTTCTGAATCCAACATTAGGAAAATAAATTTAACAAAATAAAACTACCAATATGAAGGTTTAATTTTAGTAAAATTAGAGTACTTATTCGAGGTAGAAACACATTGTAATTACTTTGATATGTTCATACAGAGTTCCGTATATTTTAATTCTGAAATATTCCATTTCCATTAGTGAGCTAGTATAACAATTAAAGGCTTCAAATTGCAAGCCTTTCATATACTATATATCGGAAATAGAATTTTCCAAAAAAACTTTGTATTATTGAAATTTTGTTACAACAATAGTAAACGTTTAGTACATTACAGAACCAATATTTTATAAACAATATAACATAGATTAATCCAAACACATTTTAATTCGAATTCCTCAGTATACCGAACGCTTATGAAAATGGGTAAACTACAGAAGTAGGAACGTATTTATAATACACAACAATAATTTTATGGCCCTTGTCAACTGAGCAAGTTATACTTGGCAATGGTCAACTGAACGATAAATAAATGGAAAACAGATAAAAAAGTTAAAGAGACAATTTAATTTTTCTTGACTTACTTTAAAAACCACCTCACCTATCGCACAATTTTGTAAATCTGCACATCTAAATTTTATCGCCCTAATGTTCGGCTTAATTAATTTTCAATTTAAAAAATTAAAGCACCTTTGCCTAGTTTCGTTTTTATAAATGTAAAGTACTATTCCGATACAGACTGTTTACGGACTTCCGTTTTCAGTTGGAATGGACAATACTACAAGTCAAAAGAAGATGTTTTTAAATTTTTATGAGCCAGGAGGAGCATTTTTATAGATTATTCTACTTTCGTTCACTTTAATTTTCATTTGGTTTTCAACTGTCAGATGTAGTTCGTTATCATTTGATACTGAAGTGACTTAAAACTTTGATATTTTTGGGTGAAAAGTGAAAACCGCAGTAGCGCAGCGATCACCAAAATTAGATATACTGCTCGCTTCGAATGGTTCTTCCTGTTTCAATAGGGTCCTCCACCGCAGTAACAAATTAGAACAAGGGTCAGCTATATTAAAACTAGACTTTAAATCTGTATATTAAGGACTATCAAAGTTGAAAAATAGTTATTAATTTCTAAAATAATCGAGTTTTTATTACCATTTCCTCATCTTTAAATCTACGTCACACATTTATTCTATTCCAAATTCTTACTACTTTGAAACCTTCTGCTATCGCCTTTTTGAACTACGGAATCCATCTGCAAGTATATAAATGCAGAAAATAACAATAAAACAATAGAAATAAATCAAATAATACTAGTTTAAATTTAAGATGCCATGACAATTTACAAGCGTTGGTATGGTAATCAAATATTGGACTATAATGTATGTATACGTAGTATTTTTATTAATTATAAAATTAAATTACTTATTATCCACGCGTATTTCCAATTATTGACCACAAATTTATGTGACTTCAATTATAAGCGAAATCCACTGTTTGAGAACAAAATCATCTCTATATCTTCGTTATAAAATATTAAAAAAATTATTACGGCTTAACGAATAACAATAAAGAGTTTCTAAAATTACATATCACCTTCAGTTTAGATGAAGTTTTGTAAAAAAATTTAAAAAATATAGTGGAGGACCCTATTGCGCATGTCCATTAATGAAATGAAATGAAAATGTGCAGCAGTAAAAATTTGACATTTGTTCTCTATATATGCCTACATCAATACTTGTTATTTGTATCACTAGTATAAAAACAACCCTTTGCGAGTATAACTACATTGTGACTAATCTGGTATGAGCACTCGCAAAGCAAATTCTGGATGTGTAATAAACAAATTTTTTGTGTGACGACTTCTCTAGGGATCAAATTAAATGGATTTACAAACATAGCCTGAAAAATCAACAAACACTGTGTTTCCCCGAATTGATACTCACGTCATCAATTTCTGCTTCAAGAATTACTAAACTTTTATCGAGCATCTTTATTGTACACACAGAATTTTATTAGATTTTTATTCTCTTACTCATTAATGTACGTGTTACAAAAGGGGGATATATTTTGAATAAGCTTTCTCAGTACAACCAACGGCAAAAAATTAAATAGAAATATTAGTGAAACGACGGTAACGAATGTTATTCTGGCATTTATATGGTGATTTAGGCTTTTTGGCGTTGATAATTTGTGTTATTGCAATATATTGCTTTTAGACAATAAAAAACAAATATATCATCCATTATACTTACGTGCCCCGTCCCGCTTTAGTTGACCCACTTTTTAAAAAAATCAGTCATCATGAGTTAACTAATAGAATTTGTCATAATAATTAAACAAATCTTTACTTTTTATTTAAAATAAAGATTTTTCAACATTACAATGTAATTTTAAATTAAATTTTTAGCTAAAGATTAAAAATTTAACGGTATAACAGTACCAGAAATCGATATATTAATTTCATATTTTTTATCATTATTGGATAACATCGCTTTTATTGTAAATTACTACTGTAATTCTTTTAGTCATTTTATTTAATATAATCTAACATCTACGACGTAAATTTGTATTTTTTTTTTACATTAAAAAATAAAATATTTTAGCAAATATATCTTCCTATGTGTCATTAGAACGATAAATTTCTATAATATTGCCAAAAATTGGTAATAATTTACGATGGTCATTATTTGTATCATATACCTATTAACTAATTGGAATAATACTATCTTTTTAGTTTTAGTTCTGTATTTTTATTTAATAACAACGTGTCGGCCGCATACACTGCGGCCTTCTTCAGGGGAAGAATATGAATTACAAATAAATATATAATTACAAAACAAAAGCAAGTAACCAAGGTTATACAAAAAAAAAATATACAGTAAAATATGTAAATTTGATAATTATGCAATTCACTAGGCATGAATTCAGAAAACAGCAAACTTGCTATTTTCTATGAAAAATGCAAAACCCGGCATAAACTAAGATGGCGGGGATGCATTTTCTCCGGAGATAAACTCCAAATGCTAGAGGAAAAACCGTCCGCAAAAACTGGCATAGAAGATGCATCCCCGCCGTCCTAGTTTTTGCCGGGTTTTTCATTTTTCACGTTTGCTGTTTTTTTATATTCATGCCTAGTAAATTGCATAATTACCAAATTAACACATTTTATTGTATATTATATTTTTTGTATAACCTTGGTTACTTGCTTTTATTTTGTAATTATAAGGTAGTATTATTCCAATTATTAATATGAGTTCTGGAAGATATTTTAATAATATATTACCAGGTAAATAAAATTAATTTAAATCGGGTGGACCAACTGAAATTGGACACGACTCATATATCGTATTTATTCAATTGGTTTGTTATTGTTAAATAACTATTTATGCTTCAAATTTTTATAAAAAGAAAAACAAATTTCACGCAATATAGGTTATATTATAATTCTGTCAGTTTTGACATAACAACAATCCTCCCCCACCCCTGGAGATTTGAACAACATGCTTACAATAATTACACATTCATGACGTGCGTATCAACTCGTGGAAACGAACTTTACTTTTTTGTTTTGTAATGCTAGTTCAAATGTAATTTGTACTGACATTTAGCTTAAGATATAATATAACATTTTCTTAATTCTTGTGTTGAAAATACTCATAAATTGACATTTCAGCAGAATAATAATGCCAAGTTATAACTACAAAAGTCCCTTTCTTTTAACAAACTATTTCTCGATATAAAACAAGTTATAGACAACGGACGCAATGTTACCATAAAATCCAATTTTTAACGCTGCGGCATTACTGTTAACCCCGTTAGAGCGAAACAAGTACATATTCGTATAATAGTAACTTTTCAGCAACTACTTAATCAAACGAACACTAAAGGATGACGCGACGGTAAATCGTA
Organism: Ophonus ardosiacus; assembly: GCA_943142095.1. Lineage (NCBI taxonomy): Eukaryota > Metazoa > Arthropoda > Insecta > Coleoptera > Carabidae > Ophonus > Ophonus ardosiacus. The sequence goes on from OW964828.1 coordinate 38,252,627, forward strand.
AACACAAAATGAAATTAAATACACTCAAACTTGTTTTTTTTTTATTTTATAAATACGAAGATTTGATAAAATATGGTACAAAATTGACGATTTTCTAAACCGTGTTATTTCCAAATGGTATAAAAATAGTCCGCGTTAAATCATATCTGAGTGTATTCAACTACAAAGTTATTATTCAGAGGAATCTTTCCTACTAAAATTACTCCCCAGAAGAACTAATTACTTTGGAAAATATAATCTTTGATGTTGGTAGTCTTATTAAAATGTCTGTAACGCAAATAGCTCCTTAGAGAACAATAAAAAAAACCTTTGACTCATGGCCAATTTATCTTGGGTAGAGGTTTAACCTTTTTGTAGTAGTTTCTCGGTAATCTCGTGTATTTAACGAGTTATACTGCTGTACATCTACATTGAGGTGGAATTAAAATTTACGGCGTCTTTTGTTTTATTACTTATATGCTATCAGAGATTTGTTTCAAGACATTTCTAAAGCAGGAAAATCTGAGCGTTAAAATCATTTTAAATATGAGTGAAAAGCTATCTAACTGTACTCGAAAACCATCTCCAAATTTTCCACGAATGTAGTTTGCTTATGTTCACCACAATTGCAAAGTTACGGAACTTTTGTTGGTTGCAGACCATTCAGTTAGTTATTTCATCCTTCACTGCACACAGCATGTAATAATCACTAGTACACTATTTCATAGCCAATCACAAACTTGTGTTCACGGTAAAAATAATTGCAATTGGTTGAAAATAACGTGGTATTGAAGTTAGACAAAGACATATTTAGGTCATGCCATATTTATTTTGAAATGTCAAAATTTTTGAATTATTGCAATTTATTAATGAAACGTCGTAGATAAATAATAGTATTTTACTCGTGAGAAATTGCTGTAACTCATTGGGACAAATTGAAACCTCACCATCTGCCGCCGGTGGTTTCTCCATCTTGAGTTAATCATTACACTACACGTTGTTGTATAATATATCAAAGTACTATAATGTTGGACGCAGAACATAAATCTGAATTAATTTCCTTACGTTACATTACAATTTGTCTTCTACTTTTTTCTGCAAATATTTAAAAATCAAAAGCTGAATGACATGTCGACGAGCCAAATTCAAAATTCCTAAAATACCTTTTCTGGCAGCGGAATTTCTTGATTTTGTTTGATTTTTCACAGTTTACGGGCAAGAACGCCAAGGTTCGTAACACGGGTTCATATGGTATGTGTCTACTGCAAACTTGAATTTGTTATATGTGTTTTTCTTCCACTTCATGTTCACTAAATCGAAGAAATAACATTTTACAATTATTATGATTAACTCTTTTCTTGATTCAAGAGAATGTTGGTAATAAGCTGCAATTTTCACAGAAATTTAATCAAAAATATGCAGAGTGGATTTTATAAATAAACCTGCTTTAATTTGTTAATTTTTGAAATACACATTTCGTTATAGATATAAATATATTTATTGAGTTTTCCATTTATATTTTTAGTTGTTGTTACAGGTACAGTGGTGCGTAACTTTTTATGAAAAGGGCCAAATTTTATTTCTTTGATATATAATATTACCTAAATTTTTTTGTTGATACACTCTTTTCATTACATTATAGTATATAAGCTGTAGATATAATTTTTACGGTATTTTTTTTTTTGTGTTGCTGATTTTTAAATTACCGAACTTGTTAGTAACCATATTCTATATCAAAGGGCTGTAACCTGTAACATTTAATATTATTATTTTTTCGCATTAATTGACGTTTTTGTTTATTTTATAATTTTTAAAAAGGGCCACCTCTCAACTTCAAAAGGGCCACGAGTGACCCTCGGGGCCACAGTAGCACACCCCTGTTACAGCACATGCGTAGCGCATTTTAAATGAAACATGTCACAAAAGTTCAGTGCAAGTTTGTTAGCTTTCACTGTCAAATAGAGAAGTTACGAAGCAATGGATATCACTTCACAAAATTCGGACTGGGAAGACTTAATTTTTTACATCAATTGTACTTAATAGATACTTTTTACGACTCAAAACAGCAGTCAAAATAGTGTAAAAATACAAAGACACATTTGAAAATTTATAAATGAAATATTATCGGCAAAAGTGAGAGAATAAATATATAAATAAATAAGATAAAACAGTAAATAATTTAAATAACTGGCGCAGGATTAGAAAATAATAAAAAGTGGCAAATTGTTTGATTGGTGTAACTGACGGTGTCACTTGTCATTGATTTTATTGTTTTTGAGTGATACTTGCTAACTTGCTTCATTGAATATCAGCTAAAAGCGCTATGTGACAACGGATACATTTTAAAAAGAATAATAGTATATTACAACAAAAGTAACGGAAGGCAATCTGTCAAACATAAGTTTCAAATTTGGCCACAACCGCGCAGCAGCGTGTTGGCTAATGAACGAGTGCTTGAATATCTTTCTGTAACGAGTGTTTTATACTATCTCCTCTGTTTAGGGAAATTTTCATTCTGTCCGTAATTTATAGTGTTTTTAGCTTAGCAAAATTTAGTGCACACTGAAAACACTCTGTGTAATGTGCATTACACTGATTTTGTGAACAGCGCGCACTGAATGCGCACAAATCAAATGACAAGCGAAAAACAAAATCTTAATTCATTTCACGTTCATAGAAAAATTTAAGTTGGTATTGTGATTATGTTCCATATTAAAGATATAAGTAGGTACTGTTTTGAATATTTAATAAAATAACAAAAATGCTGAAAGAGTTTAGTGATAAGAGTTCTGCAGTATACTTAAAAAATATATCATTAATTTTGAAATTTTTACATATATTCTAAAACTGCCTCTGTTAAAACACTATCAGATGACGAAGATGTCGAACATATTTCTTCAAAAATGTTGCAAATGTTACGTTCCCTGAATTTATCGCTAACATATTTGCACTAAATCTGTTGAACTTGCTATAGTAGTCGGTTAAATAAAATATGCACACAGTACTAGTTGAGAAGGTGAAAACGTGGAACGTGGAGCCAAAAGTGCGCACCGAAATAATAAGTGGAAAACGCTATTATTATTATTATTATTATTATTAATCAGTGGCATAGCCAGGATATTCAAATGGGGAGGAATATTGAATATAATGGGGTGAAGGGGGTGTAACTACTAACACATTTTATACTGTGACTTGTAAGGTCACAATTTTGCGTGAGAATTATACATTTTATGAAACAGGTCACTTATTCATTAAAATAAAATATTCATAATCGACTTCAATTTAGTACATTTAAAATACCGGAGCATTATAAAATGAAAATAAATATCTTGTAATAAAAATGTTATAATTATTTTTCATGAAATTTTATATTCTTTTCATAATGACGACTGACAGCTAGGTCACGTCATTATCAAGTTGCGCCTCCAGCGGAAAAGACAAGGAAACTCGTATCACTTTGAATACGCGTTTCAAGGAGAGTAAACCTACAGTATATTTTAAATTGTCTGATAAGTAATGAAGAAATAAACAAAAAACTGTATCAAAACCAGGATACAGTGTTATTTGTCATTTTAGAATTAATCATCAGTTAATTTATTATCTACCCAATAAATTTAAATGTTCAAATTCATTAAGAAAATAACTTCTCTCACTGCTATCTGTCGAGGATAAAATAACTTTGAAACTGACATTTAATTTCCCCCTGCTCCAATTTGTACTTCACTGCACCACCTTGCTCGCAAGTCAGTTCAAAAAATGTGCATTAGTTCTGAAATTTTTCTCTTCCAACAAGCTGAACAAATTGAACTTCTTTCATCAAGGTCTTCAGTGTTAAAAAGTTAAAACTGGAACTGGAGCGACTAGCACGAGGAAAGTATTACATTATATTTTAAGTGCAAAATATGTATAAATATTTGCACTGATAACTAATGAGTCATCTTTATACAGCCTTTGATAAATAAAGTTCTTTTTAAAAACGACACATATCAAATTTTTCATATAAATTCTACAAAATGTGAGAAATACTAATATTTTCTTTAAAATGTCATTATTTACATTTCAATTTAAAATCTTATTTATACTACTATTTTCTATTTTTTTTTATTTACATGAGACACGAATGCTTTTACAAATATATAAATTTTTTAAATACATATGTCAAATTTTTATATTTTCTTCAAGAGAACAAAGTATATGGAGATAAACAACCGTAGGTATATTTTAAATATAGAATTTTTTTATAATAGGATATCCGTATTTCAAAACACACCAATTCTAATAGATTATGACGAAAAACTGGTTTTAGACGAAATTTACCTTTAATAATAACTAATATGTTGATAATAGAATAGAGCAAAAGGTTTTTGATAAAAAAGTTATATATTTCTATTGTTTATTCAGCGGCGTGCAAAAATATTTTTTCATCAGTAAATTGTCGAAATGAAATACAAACTTCTATTTTTAAGTGAAACCTATACTAATTTTTCTTTAAAAATTATGGCTTGTAGATAGTATTTAATTTTAATTAGGGGTGATTAAGCTATGATTAAAATAAATTCAGTTGTTTTTTTAATCGTTCCAGTGTAATTTTAAATGGTAGCCATGGTAATTAGTTAAAGTGACTAAAATTTTGAATAAATAATACCAGTCTTTTTTTTATTTTTCCATTGGTACAAAGATTATTGTGTTTTAATTATATTTTGTCGTTAAAATCTCATATTTTTCTTGTTGATTGGACGTGAAATTGAATATGATGCAAAAAGTTTATTTATGAGATGAAGAGAGAACTATGAAGTTTCAAAGAAAACAAGATATCATATGTCCAAAATTTATTTATTAATGATATACATTATGTATATTGTATTTATCTAATAGCGTTTTCCATTTAAATATTTAGTGCGAACTTGTATGCACTGGGTTTTCCATTAACTCCAAGAACAATCGAACATCGCAACCATCATTTATATCTATTACCTACAAATTAAAACTGAAATGTAGAAATTGAGAATAATTGCATCATTTTACCAACAATTCTCTGAAACCGTGCCCAATAAAAAATCGTTTACGAGATATGAGATTGGCGATACATTGGCAGATTCCCACGGTATCTTTGCTGATTTTTGTTTTTATTGAAAGTTGCCGTGTTATCTGCGGATAAAGAGGCTCAGCAGTTTCGCCTGGCTGGAAATTGAAAGCTGAACCTCAAGTATCTATCGATTAAGTCGAGCGGATTGAGTTATCCTCCAATCCCTCCGGATTTTGCATTCAAATCGGATCATAATTGAGGGAGAGATGAGGCGTAGGCGATAAATTTAATAAAAAATAATTGCCGTAAATGTTTTTCATTCGTTTCGTATACACCTACCGTGTTTAAACTAAAAATTCAATAAAAGCTATTATTTAATATTGGAGGAATTTTAAACAGCTTTGTCTGAAGGAAAATACTCGAGGAGAGTATGAGCAGAATTTTAAATTAGATTTTTTCACCAATTTGTAAAAAAAATACACATTCTTCGCAGAATTTTAGATTCAGTACATACTGAAAATTACTGAAGCGTTTATTTACGGAAAGAAAAATTGGACGGACAGTTTCACAAGAAGAAAATTATTTTGATAGTATTTACACTGTACCTATATATAAAAACAATATAATTATCCTTAAATTTAAAGCATTTAAATGCATCGTCGTCTTTTATTAATATTTTTATTTATTTTGTTTAAATACATGCTAAGGTTCGGACTACACATCGGTATAAACCTTTTAAGTCCTATCTTTCACTTCAAATAGGGAATGAATTATATTGCATAATTTTGATCGCCCTCTTTTTCCCAATACAATTTTCTCGCTTACCAAAGATGCAAAAGAAAATATGACTATTGGTTAAGATGCAGAATTTAATTCCCTACAACATTTATTTGTAGTATTTTTGTCTAAAATTAATAGGCCACTTTTGGCCAAGAAAAAACTATTTTCACATGGTAAACGCCGTGTTACACCCGGTATATGAATGAGTAGTCTTAAAAACAAAATTAAAATTAACCTTTACAACTTCATTTCACGTATTTAACAATTAAAATCCTTGCAGTCGGCGCCTATGAAACGAACAATGTTTTATTTATAGCGTTTTGTTTTCAATATTCCATGCTTTTTATTTAATATTTTATTGTCCACGTTTCGAAAACACATTTAGCACTTCCACCAATTTTATAAATCAATGAATTTTTGATATACTATACACTATTTATTATTCAAAATAAAAGTTTTTGGAGGAAGTCAATATTAGTATAGTGTAAATACTATTGTAAATAAACCAAAATTTATTTACTTTTCATATCTTTATATCTCGAAACGCATGTTTAGTATCAACATTTATTTTAGAAATAGTGCTTACGCATTTGATATGAATTTAAATTTTGTCTACAACAGGGTTGGCTTGGGAGCATACATAATATAGTAGCTGTTTATTATAAATATTAAATTATATATTGTAACAAAACGATAACCATTTTTTGTACAAATATTAATATTTGTATTGTATCAAAATATTGTACATACATAAAGATATTTATCGATTTTTAATTCTACAAAGATATTGAATGAATTAACACATAATTTAAATATTGGTTTTCAATTACATTAATAAGTAAATCTTTTTTTTGCAAAATATGTACTAATTAATTGCACTGCTATTTTACAGTTCAGTTTATATTTATGAACACGAATGTGTTTCTGGAGAACTGTAAAATGTATTCAAAAAGATTAGAAATTTATTTTTAGTTTAATTTTTCTTGACGTCAAATATTCTCATTTTGAATTTATATTTTATAAAAGGTTCATAAGAAGCAATTTTATGTAAAATGTATAGTAGGTTACGTTTGAAATATGAGGACACAATATGTACATTTTTACAATTTATGTGGACACTTACTTTAAACATTTAATACTTACATTATTGATTTTGTGAAGTGTCTATTTTTACTGTGTGTTTCGTTACATACCCAGTGATTTATAATGTAACAAACTGTAATAGCATAGGTATTTCTTAGCTTATTTTGAGTAAAAAATGGCCTATATATAGGCAGATTTTATTCCTTTTAGTTACCAAAATAAGCAAGTCAATTTTTTATAAATAACAGTTAATTACAGAATTAATATCAAGTTTGTAATTCAACAATACATGGAGAAGCAACAAAATATATGAGCAACAAAACACAAAATGACTTATGTCCAGTTGCACCGCTAACACTTAAAATTTAAACTTGGTTTTATTCAGTTAGCCAATTCAATTTTATACTATAATTAAAAAATTATTCGACAGGAATTAACATTAATTTATTTGGTTTACTGAATAAAACCATGTTTAAATTTTAAGTGTCAGTGGTGCAACTGGGCGTTAATAAAACAAAAATAAATCAATTTGATGATATAATCAGCGTAAAAATGATTAGCTAGGACCATAGCTTAGCCTTCGAGTTGAAAAATAATAATTTAGAAACAAATGTATTGGAAAGACAACTTAAGAATTTAAATGCAGCGGGACCTATTTGCGATTTTATGTTTGAAAGTTCTTTAACTCTAACTAGTAACTTGCTGCCATTCGTAACCCAAACCAAATTAAACTAATATTTTTGCATACCTCGCGTGAGATTTTTCGACACCAACAATATTTTATATTTTGAAACAAACAGAACTTTCTTGGGCAAACTAATGAGTAGAGAAAAATATTGTATAAGAAAATACTCACGTAGAGGGCACTAATTTATCAGTAATAACAAACCAAAACTTCAACTAGTGGTTCTCAAACTGTAGAACAAAATTATATTTTTTTAAAATGGTTCCCTATATACCAAATTTCTTAGACCATTATAGAGATTTTTTTCTGATTTCATCAATATAAATATTTTATGGGGGTATAACAATTATTTCGAGAAAAATGTTGTTAAAAATTAGAAATAAAGTAATAAAATGGCTAGGTAACAGTTGTATTAATACTTTGTTGTATTGCACAGCCTATTTCCATATTGTAACATTATAACATTTTTGATACCATATTTCTCGAAATAATTCTAATACAACCCTATACAATATTTATATGATGAAATCAGAAAAATATTCTCTAATAAACTAAAAATATATATAATATTGTTCTGTACCGTTTGAGAACTACTAGTTGAATTTTCGATTTTTTATTACTGATAAATTGACCCTTTTTTCCCAATTACTTTTTGTATATACCATTTTTCTCTAAATTCATTAGTTTGCACATAATAGCACTGGTTGTTTTAAAGGAAATATCCTGTACTTTTTGTATCTTGTATTGGTCTACCTATAAAACTCTTTGTTCTTTGTTTATCAAATTAATTCCATCTTTGGCTTTTCAACCCTCCAATATCTAGTACACTAAGTTTGACTCATGAATGTTAATGTAAAAATCTTGTTTATTTTTTTTTTTTATGCAAAATATCTTTGAAGAACATTCTCCAAACATAAAAATATAATAAGAAAACAATTGGTAGACATTATAAGCAGTGGAGTACGCTAATGCTGATATTATTTTTTACGAATGCTTTATACATATTTATATAAAATATAAAAGTGATTGTTTAAAATTAAAATGAATATATTTTTGTTTTGTATTATGCATAGAATTTTTCCATTTCATAAAATGTCAGTAATATCTGCATATTTTATTTTTGTTTCATTAAAAAATTCGGGAGACCATTTGTAATAATTATTGTAACTGTTTCAATTTAGAATTAAAAATCGATAAATAATTAATGAATGGACGAACTAATTTACAAACCGTAATAGTTCGTTTATATGTAAATTTTTCAGCCGTTGTGTCGTATATGTACGTATAAAGTATAATATAAGTTAAAAGCTGTTATATAACAATCAAAAATTGTACATTTTGATGTTTTGCTGATCGTCTCTCGACGACAGCGCTTTGGCGGTCCCGGCTTTAACTAGACAAGGATGTTCGTTATACTATATTTAGATTTATCTCTATTAGAGTTAACTCACGTAATCATATATCGCATATTTGTAATCTATGACAATGTAATCATATATAGGCTGCTCTATTGACAATTACATCACTGCTCTGAGATAGACGTCGTATGACGTCACGCCAAGAGCTGTGTAACTACATTCGTAAAAGCTGTTTGTGTAGGATGTTAGGTATTAATGCTTAATACTGTTGTCATCTTATGTGTTTCTTACATCGAAATTATATTTGCATTGTGTACTGTGTGTTGTGTCAATCTATTTACTACTCTGCAAAATTGTAGTGTTGAATGTTTTATTTTATTCTAAAATGTCATACTGCAAAATTAATGGTAAAAATGATAAGGCTTGTTTTTTTTTTTATAAAAAGAAACTATTAAAAAGAACTATGATTTATTATATGTGTATATGTACTTATATGACTTTATATCAAAATGACTACATATCAAAAAATTCAATTAAATATTTAAAATTGTAATTTGTATTCAAGGTTTATGTTTCACTATTCATTGAGAAATTTAGAGAAACTAAAATTTATATTGATATATTTGTATTGTCCTGTGTCCTCTTTACAAATGAGAAGTTCAGTAGAAAACTAGGTATACTTAAGCGACAAAATCTTGACATTTAGAAAGCACTGAGTAAAGTTGTACTTTAAAACAAGGATGTTGCTTATTTCATTAAGAAGGCTTGAATAATTTTTCTACTTTGTATCGTTTCTTGCATTTATATAATATTTGAGTCAATCACTTATCTCACTATTCCACTGATGCACTGAGATATTCATACGTATATTAAAAAAGAGGATTTTAATAGTTATTTATGGTACAATTCAATAAAGAAAGGTATATTTTATATTTTATCTACAAGCGGAAAATTAAAAAATTAACACACTTACTTGACAGTTCGTGTGCTAATTTCCGAGAGTGAATAAATGCTTCTACTTTCGAATGATATTGATATTCCATCCTACCTTTTTTTGATTAAAATTAAAGACAAAATTTTAAATTCATATGTACGAGTATTTCAAATTTCTTGTAAACTCAGGTTTTATTTATTTAGTCACTCGTGAAAATAATAGTTTTTTTTTCTTATTAGATGACGGAAAGTGATAGATTTCTAGCGAGTGTAAAAGTTTAATTTTTGCCATTGCCATCAAATATTTTTAATAAAAGAAGCTATCTCGTACACCTGTTAACCATCGTACGACGATTAAATAAACAATATAATGCTTACTAATGAGTTGAATGAATAAAGTTTGGCAGTAAAATAGTATCACTTTTATTTACTTTTTATCCAGGAAATACTTTTTTTATTGTCAGCATATCCTGATAGTTTAAATTTGAAAACTACGGATATGATGATGAATTTGGTTTTGTACCGAGATTTCAAATAATAAAGTGCCATTTTAAAAATAGGTGTTGAATAAAGAATGTTTCTTTTCTTGATGTCTCTAAGTTTCTCATTGACTGAAACTGTATAGAAAACAGTGCTCAAAGAACTATTCAAGATGCAATTGGAAAAGTTTATTAATTAATACTTCTTTCCAATCTTGACATTATTTTGATATTATGATGGTAATTTCATGAATAAAATTAATAATGATGGAAAAATTATTAAATTCATTAAAAGTTGCAAAATATTTTCATAACTTCACTGACCAAAATCATTAGCATGTTAATTAAATTGTCGTAAATATCACGGTCTGACTTCCGAACTTATACTGTCAGTGTTTTCTTCTCCGCAGAAAATCATATGCTACACTTTAAAATATTCATATATGAGTGACGTTTTATAAATCAAACCAATCTGACGGTGGTAGAATTATTAGAAAAATTTTAACAACGTTGTACCTATGTAATAAATTACAAAATTTATAAAGAATTTTACGTTATATTGTCAGTAATTCTAAAATTTATTTCACTATGTGCGGTTTTTTATTCTGAGGAATTACCTAAAAATTATTAATGGTAACCTTATTGTATTGAGCATCAAAATAAAAGAAAACCCAGTTAGTGGCGAAACGCTAAATGTCTAACCGTAATGTGCAGCACGGTTACATACAACATGGTTAGTGTAGATGTTACACTTCATTCCCAACCTAAATATTTTTCAAGCTGTCTAGCACGACTAACTGAAAACTGAAATCATTCAGATTAAGATTTGACGCAGTGATCTTATCATTTTGGTCATTTTTTAATTAACGTAGAAAAAAACCGTGCTTGTCACAAACTTCAAGTATCTTTATCGCTATAGAAAGATTGCCGGCCTTTACTTTTCCTAAGCAAGAAGTATTATTTTTCGTTCTAGATACAGAAACAAAAATAACTAAATTTAAAATTTAGCTTATAATTCTACAACCATAATATATACTATATAATATTCTTTGTAATTCTAACTAGTTATAAATTCCGTTCCACTGGTTTGTATATAAGTTAATATTATCATAGATAATAGTTTTATTATACTGTGTATTTCTATGTTTATGCCATGCAGATGATTATTATATTAAAATGCTTTTTGAAAATATTTATCTTGACTGTATTAAATTTAGAAATCACTGTATAAAATAATTTTTTATAAAAGTATAAGAGTAAATTTGTAAGTAATATGTAAATAAATATATACTCATTTACTTATTACAGCAGTTATAACACTGTATATTGTGTACCATAGTTGCAGATATGTGGTTTGATATGCTGTGATAACTGTGTTTGTATGTGTGTAAGTGTATATTATATTATAAGATATATCTTATATAATATATTTGTAGTAAGATGATAAAGCTGCTGTATTATATTTATGAAATAATATATAACTGGACCTGTACTACCAAACAAAGTAACTTTATATGTAATTTTATATCCCTTGTTTCTTTAATTTCAGTTCAAATATCAAAGGAAGTGTTACAAAAAGTAAGTACATTATTAAAATACCTTTCAAAACCCATATTAACAATTAGAATAACACTACCTTTTAGTTTAAGTTCTGTACATGAAATGAAAACCAACTTTTCGATCGCATACACTGCAGCCTTCTTCAGGGAAAAAAAATATAAATGACAAACAAATAATTAGAAAACAATATAACAAGTAACGAAGATTATACAAAAAACATAATAATAGGTATACAGTAAAATATGTTATTTGGTAATTATGCAACTACATATTTCAAATTAAATTCATATTACTTTGCAAGCAATAAACGTTGTCATGTAGTTGCCATTTTTGCTTTAATTTTTTTGCGGAATAAATATAAGTAAATTTCGCAATAAAAAACCATTATAATTCTGCAAGTTTAATAAAATATATTGTAAACTTGAGAATATATTAATATTATTACAATACAAACTTATTAAATGCAGATAGTTGTATATTAAAAGACGAATTTACTGCAAATACAAGTCTCTGCCAGATCATAACCTCTAACCAAAAACCAAATGTCAAAAGTAGTTAATATGGGCTGCGTTTCAAAAACAAGATTACTGAGTTTTGCCGTAGGAGTTAGAGTATGATGTGTAATGTGTTTTGGAACGAATGAGAGTTTCGTATAAGTAAAAAATTTAAACTAAATTAAAAATAATTTAAAAAATTAACAAATCTGCTTATAATTACAACATTAATGTCAAGCCCGTATTAAAAGCGCACTTTTATAATAAAACCGCTTTTATGAAGCACTCTCCTTCTAACATAATGTCAAAGTACGCTCCATAAAAGCGCTTTTATTATAAAAGTGTGCTCGTAATACACGCCTACGAGTTTACTTATGTTTATTTTCAACCAAAAGCATGTGTTCTTCCTCCAGAAATCAAATTACTTTCGTATGTTGAGAATCGTGAACATCCACGTTTGAAAATGTTGTGGAGTAATATCTTTACCCTCCTCGATAGTAGGGCAAGTAGAACATCACTTTGAATAAACTCTGGCTGTTTTGGAACAGGTTGAGTAAACTCCGAGAGTAAGGTTATTATTTTTTTTTAAATAACTTTCTTACTATAGAGTAGTGTTTTGGAACGCAGCCATGGTGGTATGATTCCACTATATTTCTCTCTCTTTCTTAGTACTATAATTGTCTCACTTTCCTATTGCAGGGAGCGTGACGTAATAACCCAAAGCCGACAAATGAATGAATTACTTATAAATTAATTGTAAGCTTGTTCAAATGCGTATAACACTGTTTATATTTTTTTCAGAACTATTTAAGTATTATAAAAAGTAAGTTATGTCTAAATATTAAAATTTTTATAGTAGTGGAAGAATCCATTATCTTATATTCTTCTCACTCACAATTCCTGCGTTCTCTCTTAATCTAGCCGGATATACAAGCGATACATGTATCGGTATAAACTTGCTCTATGCAGTAGTTAACAAATCCCTTATTTATCAAGCAATAAAGTATTGCGCATTACTGACATAACACCCTGTATAACAATTCACATATTTGGGAAGTATGTATACAGGGTGTCTCAGGACGAGCTTACGCTATCTATATTTTAAATACTATTTAACATAATTTAACGAAATTTGGTATCTAGGGGTTATCCAACATGTCCGTTTTAACTAAAATATTTTCAAAGCAGTAGCACTTCCGGTTTGACCGGAAATTGACCTCAACTTTCTTATTTTAAATGGAATACGCTATATTTTATTTTACCATTGAATGCAGCGGAAAATTTTACATATGAAGCAATAAAAACATTTTACTCATGATCAACTACTTCCGGCGTTATTCAACTTTTTTTGATTTTTTGTCTGAAATCCGGCATATTTTCAAAACTCTGTATATCGGGAACGAGATCGAATTTTTATAATCTGAAAAAAGCCTTTTATAAAGGAGACTTTAAGCTACATTATCCATAGAAGAATCCTCGATTATTTATAAAAATGTGACGGGTACGTTACACCAAAATTACAGTTGACAAACTTCAAAAAAGACATTTTTTTTTAAATGGAACCCCTCTTTTTTATTACATAAATGTATACTACGACAAAAAATAAGGGTACTTTATGTAACATGTCCTATGTTGAAAGTTGATAGAATTTCAGTAAATTAGAAAAACATATAATCTGGGTATAATTATTTTATTAATACGGAAGTAGTTGATCATGAGTAAAATGTTTTTATTGCTTCATATGTAAAATTTTCCGCTGCATTCAATGGTAAAATAAAATATAGCGTATTCTATTTAAAATAAGAAAGTTGAGGTCAATTTCCGGTCAAACCGGAAGTGCTACTGCTTTGAAAATATTTTAGTTAAAACGGGCATGTTGGATAACCCCTAGATACCAAATTTCGTTAAATTATATTAAATAGTATTTAAAATACAGATAGCGTAAGCTCGTCCTGAGACATCCTGTATACATAGTAACTTAGCCTCCTTTACAGAATCAGGTAAAATCAGTTAAAATGTCTATATCTAAAGTTAAGGATTTTAAAACAAAGTTTATAAATCTATATAGGATGCAAAATTAATTAATATTTCATAGGAAATATATTATTTATTATTATATAACATCTGTAGCTACATACCAGTTTGTTATTATTTATTTATTTTTTCTTTGAGAGTATTGTTACAGTCTATTTTTGCAATTTAAATTTTGAGGATAATTTAAACTAATCCCTAGTATTACCCTTATTGTAAACAATATTTGATACTCTTTAGCATTGCTGGTCGTCTGTTGTCAGGCTTGTTAAATTTTTATATTTATATACTTTATGCGTTTTTGCAAGTTTTAGCTCATTCGCAAATTTGAGTGAATATATTCATTCTGTCTATGATCGTCGTTTTCGCTACATCTCAGTGTTGGTTATTATTTTTCAATCGTTGATTTTGCATTGTTGGAAGAATTTTAACGTGCCCGTTATTTGGGGATTTAACTGAGGAAAGTAGTTAAGGGAAATATTGTTCCCGCGGAAATTTGTTCCGGATTTTATTGCACTACGATCACTGATATACTTCAATGCCAACCACGAGCCAAGGTATTTATATTTGATAATAATGTTTAACCCGGTTGTAGAAGTATTTATATAGTATTTGGTGTTAATATTTTGATTATTGTGAATATTTAAATTAGTAAAAGTAACATTTAAGTTGTACTTGTCGACCTGTCAATTGGCAATGCTAAATGAGTTCTCCTTTTAGGCTTTTATTTTTTGGTTCCCCTTAATTTTATGTTGGGTTGTACTTTGTAATCCATTGTGTTGGAAACACATTGTTGGATTGGGACTTCGAGCCCTGATATTTGTGGATAACATTTTAACGGAGGATTTTGGAGAATTGGATGATTGACGCCATTTTGGAAACTTCACACCACATCCCCACCCACTACTACATCACTACCGCAACGTCGTCGCCAGCGATTCTCCACATAATATATGCAGATAACCTCCATTTTTTTTGTGTCGAAACGTGTTATACCCAATGCGGAAAGATTGAATATCTTAAAAAAGATGCAGGATGCCCCTACTTCAGGACATTTAGGTGTATTTAAAACTTACAATCGCATTTTACAAAAATATTATTGGCCTCGTATGAAATCGGATATAGCTCGTTGTGTCAGAAATTGTAAAATCTGTTCGGCTAATAAAACGGAAAGAAAACTACCTGCTGGACTTATGGCTCAACGTTTCATTGTAGATAGACCATGGAAACAAATTAGCATAGATTTGATTGAACCCTTGATTAGGTCAACTTCGGGTCATCAATATATTCTCACTGTAGCTGATACGTTTAGTAAATTCATTTTAACATTCCCTCTCAGGAAAGCTACTGCTACTGCCATTATAAAACATTTAGAAAACGACGTATTTTTGTTGTTTGGAAGCCCCGAATCAATTTTAGTTGATAACGGCACACAATTTCGTTCGAAAGAATTTAGACGGCTCGCTGATATGTATAACGTCAAGCTAAGGTTTAATGCCAACTATCATTCTCAGGCTAACCCTGTCGAAAGAGTACATTCCACCCTTAAACAAAGTATCCGCTCGTACATTGGTGAGAACCAACGTAAATGGGAAGATAACCTGCAGAAGATATCTTGTGCCTTACGTACCTCAGTTCATGAAAGTACTAAATGTTCCCCATTCTTTGTAAATTTTGGAAGGGAAATTTCATTTGCGGACGAAATGATAAAGTCGGTCCCAGATCGAGTAGGTTCATTGGAGGATAAAGACACGCATTGAAAAGCATTTCAGGACATTTACGTTAAAGTTAGAGAACGTTTGAAGGAAGTAAATGAAAAGACTAAGCGTCGTTATGACTTAAGACGTAGAGATGTGCGATATTTACCTAATGAATTAATTTGGCGTAGAAATTATGTATTGTCCGATGCTTCTAAGTATTTTAGTTCGACTTTAGCCCCAAAATACATTGGCCCCTTTACGGTTATTAAAAAGTTATCTCCGTGGACTTATGAACTTCAAAATGATGTAGGAAAGAATTGTGGCGTTTGGCATGCCAAAGATTTAAAGCCGTACTCAGTAGATGAGAATTCTGAATCGTACTATTTGTTGTCGTTGACAACCTTGTCTTTAGGTAGGGGGGAGTTGTTACAGTCTATTTTTGCAATTTAAATTTTGAGGATAATTTAAACTAATCCCTAGCATTACCCTTATTGTAAACAATATTTGTTACTCTTTAGCATTGCTGCTCGTCTGTTGTCAGGCTTGTTAAATTTTTATATTTATATACTTTATGCGTTTTTGCAAGTTTGAGCTCATTCGCAGATTTGAGCGAATATATTCATTCTGTCTATGATCGTCGTTTTCGCTACATCTCAGTGTTGGTTATTATTTTTCAATCGTTGATTTTGCATTGTTGGAAGAATTTTAACGTGCCCGTTATTTGGGGATTTAACTGAGGAAAGTAGTTAAGGGAAATATTGTTCCCGCGGAAATTTGTTCCGGATTTTATTGCACTACGATCACTGATATACTTCAAAGTCAACCACGAGCCAAGGTATTTATATTTGATAATAATGTTTAACCCGGTTGTAGAAGTATTTATATAGTATTTGGTGTTAATATTTTGATTATTGTGAATATTTAAATTAGTAAAAGTAACATTTAAGTTGTATTTGTCGACCTGTCAATTGGCAATGCTAAATGAGTTCTCCTTTTAGGCTTTTATTTTTTGGTTCCCCTTCATTTTATGTTGGTTTGTACTTTGTAATCCATTGTGTTGGAAACACATTGTTGGATTGGGACTTCGAGCCCTGATATTTGTGGATAACATACCCACCCACTACTACGTCACTACCGCAACGTCGTCGCCAGCGATTCTCCACATAATATATGCAGATAAGCTCCATTTTTTTGTTTCGATTATTTGTTCGAATTTAAAGTTCATTGAATTTAATAATGGGTTACTTGCGTACCTTTTTTTTATTTCATATTTTTGAAGAGCAGGTAAAAACTTGCTACCCCTATTTTTTCTTTTGACCAATTTTTACCTCCCGTCACCTTTAGGTAAGGAAGGTATTGTCTTTGGTCAAAAAATTCGATGGTGAGTTTTTAATGAATAAGCACATTTTAGGGTCCCTACAATACGAATTTACTATTTTTAAGATGATGTCTGTATGTATGTATGTATGTGTGTGTGTGTGTGTGTGTGTCCGTGTGTGTGTCCGTATGTGTGTCCGTGTGTGTGTCCGTGTGTGTGTCCGTGTGTGACAATTTTTTCTCTGACGATAACTCCAATACTACAATTCTAAAAATTATAATTCTTTCGTATTCCTCTTCTTTACGTCCATATGAAGAGCTGATTAGATTTTGGTTATAACTGATCCACCGGAAGTACCCTTATTTGAAGTTTTTAACAGTTTTTCTTGAAAAAACGCAGTTAAATATTATTTTTCGACATTTTGTGATTATCAATATAAAAGAATATCTTATTCTCTATACGGTTTGATTATACAGTTTCGTTCATATTCAAAAGATATAGAGTTATTGAGACATTAAGAGAGATTAACTTTCAAAAATTAGTCAGCTTTGTTAAAATTATGGAAACAACAGACATATTCAGAAAAATTTAATTGACAGATATCAGTGTCAAATGCAAAACCAAAGTTGAAAGTATAGGGTCAGAAAGTTATGTGTGAATGTGAGTGTCCCTCCAAAGAGCAGAAGATGGAAGGACTGTGTAGCAGAAGATTTGAGAGAGGAAGAATTGTGTGAAGAAGATGCGTTGGACAGGAATGATTACAAGAGAAGAGTAAGAAACAGCGACCCCTAATAAAATAGGGAAAGGAACTTTCGGTACAGAATTTGCAAAAAATAGTGTTTTCGTGTTACAATTTTATAGGATATACAGAATCTTTTTCAAGGAACTTTTGGTATGTGATATATACAAAAAACATCGAATTAACGGAAGGTTTTGTGCTGGCCACAACAGATTTTTTATTAATTAGCCAGAAAAAAAATAATGAAATTTGATTATTTGAATTACCGCCATGTATGACGTAGAATTACGCCGCACCAATGAGTGGTCGTAAAGCCATAGCGTTTGTTTGTACGGGTAATGTAGACCTCCTTTTTGATGTTTCAACAATAGTTTGGAGGTTAGTATTTTAATTTGTCCTTTTGGTATCGATATTTTAAATTACATGTAACTACCTATGTATTTATTTGTGAAGTAATTAATATATTTGAGAGCCCAGAGAGAGAAAAATGTCAAATTAAAATTAAAACTTTCTCGCACGCAATGCCATCTATAAGTTATATTCTTCAACATGGTCCTCTTCTTCAGTTAAATATAATGACGTCACAGAAAATTTTCTTTCTTAATTTGCTAAAAAACAAATTACTTTTTTAAAATAAAATTTATATTTTTATATATGTTTTCAACATAAGATTACGTATATACCCAAGGAGCACAAATTAGTTTGTTATTAGTTCTATTAACTTTAAAAAAACTTTTCTAAAAACTTTTAACTTGTATTATACCTTTTATGCAACGATAATTTACTGATTCTAACGTTTATACGACGTTAATGTCAGGCGGCTGGGGAATCTATTCAACTAATTTACAACGTTTTTTTAACTACTAAATAACTTTCTATTATCACTTAAGTAACACTTACATGTAATAGTTGCACATGTATTTTGCATGGACTATAATATGTTGGTTTCATTAAAGTTAATTGATAAGAGATATATTCACTAATAAAACTATAATATGGGTTACTATTCAAACTACAATACAGATTTCTCAGCAAACTATTTTCTACCGTAAATTCATATTTTATCATATTACGAGTTGTATAAGTAGTCTAAGCATGACTATGTTGTATAATTATATGTACCAAGACTTGTAATGTCTTCTGCAACTTTTTAAATCTAAGATCATCTTTATAAAGATCATATTTTTTACATATCTGTTGAACTCATTTTATAAACAAATTTATTTTTACTGTGAAATATTATATTATACTTGGAAAAAAAATCAAGGGACATTATAATATCCTAAAATAAGTAAAAGAAAATTTATTGAATTTTTATGAATAATAGATTTTTGTATTTTTTTTTAATCATTCGATATTATAATGAATAAAGTATATTATAATAAACAATATAGAAGAATGATTACTTGCAGAATATTAAATTAAAAACACAATAAAATTAATTTATACTAAATTTTACAAAATGGCTTCTAAACTAGTTTCTGTTTAAATGCATAAATATGGCCGTACATATTATAATCCGATATTTCAGTTATAATAACTTCCTAAGAACTACTTTACATCAGTTTTTTAGTTGATGCATTAAGTTACTGAGAAACTATACTCCCACTTTCTTCTGTTTAAAATAAAACTGTTATTTTTGCAGTGATTTAAAAGTTTTAAATAAATTTATAAAACTTTTAGAAAACTTTAAACTAACTAATATATGTAATATATGTAAACTTTAATGCATCTATACTAAACAATTATTTTTAAACTGTATTATAAAACTTTAAAAAATGTATTTATAAATAACTGTCAATTACGTTTCTAACACTTCCTTTAATTTAGTGCGAAAGGCGTTAATAAAACTAAAAGGATCGACGCCAATAAAACTTAAATATAAAACGTTTTAATAACTATTATGTGACCAAATAATAAGTACCACACATCATAACTTTGCATTGTAGTTTAACAGACTAGAAAAAAGTTGTACAAGGCAAAATAACTTAAAAGTGTTATAATTCCGCTAAATGTAAGTCGCAGTAACAACATTATTAGTTATAATGTCTTAATAAAAACTCTGTGTTCCTTGGGTAGTGATAGAAATCGGATTTTCAGTACCACGCAAGTAGCCCATTGTATTATATTTGATATTTGCATTTTGATTACATCGTGTGCTATAATTTTGAATCTGAGAATTCTAATTGATTATTGTCTTATATTGCTATGTGCTAGCTCACGCGAGTTTATTAATTTTTACTGTGAGAAATTCTCATTTAGGGTTTGTTTTGGTCTAGAAGGGTTAGGACTAAGTTTATTTAATTTCTAGCTTATGTTACGCACGCATTACCCTGATTGGTCGACCAACCACCCGTATTGCGCCGATTGTTGCGTTTTATGTTTTATATACGTATTATACGTTCTTTCGACGTTTACGGTCCTCGCTCATTCACGCACCACGCACTCCCTATTTGATGCGCTTTATTCTCCTAAATTATCATTATTTTATTACTCATATCTCGCATGAGTTATATATTATTATCAATTATTTAACTTTATATTTTAATTTTATAATACTATTCACTTTCTGTACATTTATTCAATTTATTTCATTGTATTAAATAAACCTTTTTAATATATGTTTCATTTTAAGTTTAAAAGGAGCTTTATTTGTTCATTGAATCTTGCTTATCCTCCACATATTGGTATTTTCGAGGTTGTATACCATTTTAAAAATAAACAACCTCGTGGCGCCCCTTTTTTTAATATTTTAATTTTATGTACATATTTGAAAATCGTACTAACCCACTCCCGACTCCACTGTCTAAAAGTTGGTGGCCGCATTCCTGAAGAACTAGGGTGCGTTACACTTGGATTTTTGTAAAACCCTTAGGGTTGTTACAGTACGTAGCAGTATGAATGTTCATACATATATTAATAATAATTATTAATGAATTATCAACAAGTTCAATACACATGGTGATTCTCAACTTCAAGTACATTATTGAAATGGTACAGTGCGTTGATCATGCAATGTAATTTTCCTGAATTTCATTGTAATTATTCGGTTATACGTACCAAACATTCAGCATTTTCTCGTTTATTTCTAAAATTAATAATTCAAACAAAATAAAAATATTTTATCATGTAGATACTTCTTGGGCCCAGATATCCACCTCCTAATAACTTTATTTGGCGAATAATAACTATGGATACAATTGTATCAACAATTATTCGCCAAATAAAGTTATTAGGAGGTGGTTTTCTCGGGCCTTTATTTATTTGAAAATGATTATAAGATAATAAAGAAAATATTTATTTATTAGAAAAAAAAAGTCGCAATACTTTTAAGATAATATACAGAAAAAACAGTAACATAACTAACATTTTTTTTAAATTTAATATGCAGAAGGTGCAACACTGTTGGCCGAATATTCGGTAAAATTAGGTTATTCGACCATTGTATTGAGCGCATCACTAGTTATTATCAATCATTTTTTCAATTCATCTATAAAATACTTTAAAATTTTGTTTTGTCTTAGTACTTGAACTACTTGTTCGCAATTTTTATTCAAAATATATTAAAGTTATATAAAGCTCATTCATTTTAATGATAATTATTATTTTCAGTTTGTACGTAGGTATTCTTGAGCTATGAAATTTAATTAAATACATTTCATTGCAACAAGCTAAAAATATACTGAATTAATTAAATTTTGCACTTTTACAATTGTATCCAGCAAGTTTCCAACACAAATCGCTCATTAATAGAAACTTTTCTGTATTTCCTTACCCTTCCACACATTGGTACAAGCTAATATTAAATTATAAAACAAATTTCTTTTCATTTTTGCTCGCTAATTGTGCAGTTGTCTGGAGTCACGTGGCAAAACACGTGACTGATTTTAGTTAGGACAGGTCATGGACTTCCCCCAGCCCCAGCTATAGAAAATGGACTCATCATTCACCCTCTTA
Source organism: Ophonus ardosiacus (assembly GCA_943142095.1). Lineage (NCBI taxonomy): Eukaryota > Metazoa > Arthropoda > Insecta > Coleoptera > Carabidae > Ophonus > Ophonus ardosiacus. Next base: position 38,274,749 of record OW964828.1, read on the forward strand.
GTTTTTACAAAAGACACGTGCGATTGTTTTATTAACTCTAATTAATATTGAGTGTATTGTTGGTATAAATATGAATTATGATTTGTATTTTATTTGATATTGGATTATGATGTTTTCAAATATAGATTATAAGCCCGCATCTAATAAAATAATATTTTTAAACTACATAATATGTATATTTTTCAAAGTAAATTTATAATCTGCAAAAGTAAAAAACTATATCAAAGCATTTAAGAAAATAAAGTATTAAATATATTTTGCCAGTGCAAATAGCCCTGCTCACTCAAATTTACAGGTCGACAATTGTAAGAATGTAATGGTATATAACAGCGTACAACTTAAATTATTAGAAATGAAGAATGATGAAAAATTAATCTCGTACAATATCAGTGGCGGCGCTAGGCTCTGAAATCTAGGGGGGCCAGTAGGGACCAGGAAGAAAATTAGGGGGGGCATATATTTTTTATCATTTTAATAATAAATAACAATGTTGTCAATATTAAATTTATTTGGTACCAAACAAATATAAGTATAATATAGAGTAAAATCTCTTATAGCATGCTCTCCTACAACACTCCAACTAAATTTACGACTCACATCAGTCTATTACAACACGTCAAAAATCTCACATATAACACGTGAAATAACACAAAATCGGCGCTTCTTACTGTAACGTGCTATAATACAGTCGAGCGTCTCCTACTGCACGAATCTTTTACAACACGAAACGAGTTAGCGCGTGCTGTAGGAGATTCTACTGTATGAATAATAAACAAAAACAAGCATATTCTTTAAAAATAAAACAAAAAATGTTCTCTAATATAATTAAAAGAAAATATGATAAATACAAAACACAGCAGTGATTTAGTTATACTAATTTAATCCTTCGGTTTTTATTTAAACTTGCAAATTTGTCTACAACTTCATTAAGATCTATTAATTTTGATATGTCTTTTTCTACACTTAATATACTAATGTTGTTTAATCTTTCATTTGTCATTCTTGTTCTTAAATAACTTTTAATTCTTTTTAAAGAGGAAAATGATCTTTCACAAGAAGCTGTTGATACAGGCATTAAAATACAAATTTTTACCAAATTATAAATGCATTCAAATGCTTGCTTATATTGTTCAACGAATGGCAGAAACTCCATGAGTGATTTAATATTTTTATTTTCCTCCCTACACAAAAGTTTCTTAACTAGCGTTATTTCTGAGTCTAAACAATCACAACTTATGTTATAATGTTCTGCTAATTTAGTTAAATGAATTTTATTGAGGAATAAATCATCTGTGCGGTCAAAAGCTTGTAATGATTTTAAAATAGTATCATTTTTTGTAAATCTTTCTTTTAATTCAATTATAATTTTATCTAGTATAGGGATGTATAACTTAAGTTTGACAACATCTTTCTCATTGTTTACTTCTACGTCTACAGAATCATCTATTTCACAATCTACTATAAACTCTTGTAACCTTTTTGGAAAAGATTTCATTCTTTTTGGTTTGTCAAAAAAATCGGTTTTGTCTAAACCAAGAGACAAAAAAATATTATTTGCAGATTTCCATATAGAATTCCATTCATTATCATTGTTTCGTAAGTTTTGAAATTCATTAATTGTTTCTTGAACTAAATTTAAACCTTTTACATAATTCATATCAGGGGATTGGAGATAATTAGATACAGTTGTAACTAGTTTTAAAATTTTTATAAAAATAAGCAGTAAAACAATAAATTCTTTATCAATTTGTAAAAGTAAACCTTTTGCTTCACATCTTCTATCCTTTTTACCTTCCGTCACCTTTAGGTAAGGAAGGTATTGTCTTTGGTCAAAAAATTCGGTGGTGAGTTTTTAATGAATAAGCACGTTTTAGGGTCCCTACAATACGAATTTACTATTTTTAAGATGATGTCTGTATGTGTGTGTGTGTGTGTGTGTGTGTGTCCGTGTGTGTGTATGTATGTCCGTGTGTGACAAATTTTTCTCCGACGATAACTCCAATACTACAATTCTAAAAATTATAATTCTTTCGTATTCCTCTTCTGTACATCCATAAGAAGAGTTGATTAGATTTTGGTTATAATTGATCCACCGGAAGTACCCTTATTTGAAGTTTTTAACAGTTTTTCTTAAAAAAACGCAGTTAAATATTGTTTTTTGACATTTTGTTTTTATATATATTAAAGAAAATATTCTTCTCTATACATTTTGATTATACATTTTCCTTCATATTCAATAGATGTAGATTTAAAGAATTATAAAGAAATTAATTTTCAAAAATTAGTCAGCTTTGTTATTTATCATGGAAACAGCTGACATAATTATTCAAAAAAATTTAATTGACAGATGTCAGTTGCAAGTGCAAAACCAAATATGGAAAAAAAGTATAGGATGTAAAATTGGTGTGTTATAGTGTTGCTCGCAAGTGACACGCAGAGAAAGGCCAAAGAGAAGATGGAAGGACATTACTTAGTGTAGTTTATGTTATAATTTTATTGGATTTATAGAACCTTTTCAAATGAACTTTTGGTATGGAATTTGTAAAAAATAGTATGTGTTTTTACATGATATTATATAGAATCTGTTCTAAGGACCTTTTGGTATGGGATTTGTACAAAATACATGGAATTGACGGAAGGTCTTGTGCTGGCCACAACAGATTTTTTACATCAGTTTTAGAAATAAGATTGTTTAATGTTACAAAAATAGATTCAATTGTTTCTAAAACAGTCTCGCGTGCTCTGAACTGAACAGTCCATCGCGTATCACATATCCTTTTTAATTCTCGAGCCTGTTTTGTAGGATAAATTTGTTTTTGCGTATTTAAAAATAGAGGATGAATTGTAGAGTTTGACATAAATGTATATAATTTTTCAAGATTAGAAAAAAAAAATAGCCGACTTTTTCAAATGTTTGCAACAATCAACAACAACTAAATTTAATTTATGGTTAAAACAATGAATATATACTGCTTGCGGAACAATACTTTTAATATGATTTTGCACGCCACCTAAATGACCACTCATTACAGCAGCACCATCGTATCCTTGTGCTATACAATTGCTTAATGAAATATTATTTTCATCTAATATTGTTTTTATATAATTTGCAAAACTAGCAGCATCTAGCATACCGTTTGCACTTTTAAACCCTAAAAACCTCTCCTGAATTGCATTTTGACGCAAGTACCGGACTATAACAGTTATTTGTTCATCTTTACTCAAGTCTTTTGTTTCGTCAGACATTATTGCAAAAAAATTTGATTCCTTTACATCGTCTGAAATTTTTTTACGTACAATGGTCGCCATAATAGAAATTAATAAATTTTGGATATCATGATGTAGGTATTTAGCATTCTTTGAACTATCCTGTAACTTTTTTTGTACAATGGTGTCATGTTTACTTATCAATAACATTAATTCTCTTAAATTACCTTTATTTAAACTTAAAACACTTTCATCATGACCACGTTGAGCAATATCTTGCGTACATGTAAATAATAAACACTCACATAAAGTTTTGATGTAGTGTCTGTTTTCTTTAATTTCATTTTGGTATTGATCATTCACCATTTGTTCAATATTTGTTTTCTGTTTCTTTAATTTCATATATTTTATAACACACATTTTATGTTGTTCAGATTTATCATGTTTTACTAGTCCTTTACTTGAATCAAGTGCATTCTTCCAGTTGCGAAACCCTTCATTCACAAAAATGTTTGCTTGATTTACACCATGGAAAAATCGGCAGTATAAACAAAAAACACTGTCTTTTAAAACACTATACTCCAACCATGTAAATTTTTTAAACCACGTTGATTTAAAGCTTCTCATTCTTTCACCTTGTTTAACTTTTGGATACTGCGATAGTATGGGCTGACGTGATCCTTCTTCAGGAGTCTGTGACAAGTCGCTAGGTCCAGAAACAGTAAGAATTGTTTGTTCTGGTTCAGGTCTCACTGTTGGGGAATGTACGCCAGTTTCATTATCATCACTTATATCATCCTCACCAGTTTTATTTTCACAAGAACTAGACTCACTATCACTTTCTTCAGTAGCACTTAAGTTACAAGATGTCACCATTTCATTCGTTTTTAATATATTTTCTAAATTACTGCTTGTACTGCCGATACTGGTCGAAGGCAGGAAAGTATCAGTTTTTAATTTTTTAATATCTGATTCTGATAAAAAATAATTTTTAATATTATTTGTGCGCTTCATATTTATTTTTACTTTACTCTTTGACCACAAAATAACGAATGAGCATTGAGATTTTCATCACTCGTATAAATACCAAAATTTGCAAAACATGTTTGAACTTGCTAAACTATGCACGTGGACGAGTAAGTAAAGTATAGAACAATCTTAGCAAGTAATTACAAGTTCATTGCGCCGCTATCGGACTCGCACAATTAATTTGACAAGTTTGGACAAGTTCGGCAGCGCGTTTATTATAACACCAATGATAATCATGGTTAAATGCAGATAGATATTTTTAGATACATGTGCACTGATGCAAAAAAAATTATGCTGTATAACAATGTTTTTTTGTTTCTTTCAGTGTTTCTGTCTTTTTTAAATGTTAAGATGTTAAAAGCAATATTACTAGCAAAAATTTTTAGATTGACACTAAAAGTCGGGGGGGGGCAACCAGGGGGCTACTGAAAATTTTAGGGGGGCAAGTGCCCCGCTAGCGCCGCCACTGTAACAATATCGATTAAAAAAATCCGTTGTGGCCAGCACAAGACCTTCCGTCAATTCGATGCATTTTGTAGAAATCTTAAAACGAAAGTTCACTGGAAAATATTCTATATAATATCATGTAAAATTGTAACAAGAACACATACTATTTTTTACAAATTCCATACCGAAAGTTCCTTAGAATAGATAATAAATCCAATAAAAGCTGACTAAATTTTGAAAGTTAATCTCTTTATAAGTCTTTAATATATAATTATAATATAAGATATCAAAAAATAATATTTAACTGTGATTTTTTAACAAAAACTGTTAAAACTTCAAATAAGGGTACTTCCGGTAAATCAATTATAACCAAAATCTAATCACCTCTTCATATAGCTGTAAAAAAGAGGAATACGAAAGAATTATAATTTTTAGAATTGTCGTATTGGAGTTAGCGTCGGAGAAAAAATTGTCACACATGGACGCACACACACACACACACACACACACACACACACACACACACACACACACACACACACACAGAGAGAGAGAGAGAGAGAGAGAGAGAGAGAGAGAGACCCTAAAACCAGCTTATTCATTAAAAACTCACCAATGATTTTTTTGACCAATTACAATACCTTCCATACCTAAAGGCGACGGAAGGTAAAAATCAACAATTTAAAAAAACAATAACTACGATATTTGCCATTTATCATTTTCAATTTACATAAAAAAATGTTAATATTAAAAAAGAAACTTAATCACTCAACACAATATATTTTTATGCGAACTATTTCCGTCGTTATAAAAAATTTGTTATGTGATTTATAGCTTAGTCAATTTATATAGATGGTGTGAAATGTATAAAATAACTATTAAATATATAGGAATGTTACGTAGTCAATTTTATAAATGAATTTCAAAATAAATGACGATAGTTGTTGCTAGAATAGAACAACAGTCAGATTTAAGCATAACGTAATATTATTGACCAGTTTCGGCCGAAAATAAATTTAAAAAATCTGTTGTGGCCAGCACAAGACCTTCCGTCAATTCCATGTATTTTGTACAAATCCCATAAAAAAAGGTCCTTGGAACAGATTCTATATAATATCATGTAAAAACACATACTATTTATTACAAATTCCATACCAAAAGTTCATTCGAAAAGGTTCTATAAATCCAATAAAATTGTAACGTAAACTACACTAAGTAATGTCCTTCCATCTTCTCTTGGCCTTTCTCTGCGTGTCACTTGCGAGCAACACTATGACATACCAATTTTAGATCCTATACTTTTTTCCATATTTGGTTTTGCACTTGCAACTGACATCTGTCAATTAAATTTTTTTGAATAATTATGTCAGCTGTTTCCATGATAAATAGCAATGCTGACTAATTTTTGAAAATTAATTTCTTTATAATGCTTTAAATTTACATCTATTGAATATGAAGGAAAATGTATAATCAAACTGTATAGAGAAGAGTATTTTCTTTAATATATATAATAACAAAATGTCAAAAAATAATATTTAACTGCGTTTTTTTAAGAAAACCTGTTAAAAACTTCAAATAAGGGTACTTCCGGTGGATCAATTATAACCAAAATCTAATCAACTCTTCATATGGATGTACAGAAGAGGAATACGAAAGAATTATAATTTTTAGAATTGTAGTATTGGAGTTATCGTCGGAGAAAAATTTGTCACACACGGACACACACACACACGGACACACACACGCACACACGGACACACACACGCACACACGGACACACACACACACACACGGACACACACACACACATACAGACATCATCTTAAAAATGGTATATTCGTATTGTAGGGACCCTAAACCGTGCTTATTCATTAAAAACTCACCACCGAATTTTTTGACCAAAGACAATACCTTCCTTACCTAAAGGTGACGGAAGGTAAAAATCTGTTGTGGCCATCACAAAACCTTCCGTCAATTTGATGTATTTTATACAAAACCCACACCATACCGAAAGTTCCTTTGAAAATATTCATAAATCCAATAAAATTATAACACGAACGTACATTATGTAAATTGCACTTGACACTTCCTCCTTCTTCAGCTTTTCTCTATTTTATTAGGGAGAGCTGTTTCTTACTCTTCTCTTCCATTCATTTTTGTCCAACGCATCTTCTTCACACAGTTATTCCTCTCTCAAGTCTTCTGCGACAGAGTCCTTCCATCTTCTCTTTGGCCTTCCTCGTACTCTCGGAATTGAAAATTACAATTCTGAGGCAGAGCTGCAACTGCATGTCACTTACGAGAAACACTTTATCACATATAATTTTCTGATCCTATACTTTCCACTTTGGTTTTGCCCTTGACACTAACCTCTGTCAATTAGAATTTTTTGACTATATCTGCTGTTTCCATAATTTTAGCAATGCTGAGTGATAGAAAATAATATAATCTTTCATATTGATAATCACATAAAATGTCGAAAAGTGATATTTAACTGTTTTTTCAAGAAAAACTGTTAAAAACTTCAAATGTGGAGACTTCCGGTTGACTAATTATCACCAAAATCTAATCAGTTTGTCATATGGTTGTAAAGAAGAGGAATACAAAAGAATCATAATTTTTAGAATTGTAGTTTTGGAGTTATCGCCGGAGAAAAATTTGTCACACACACGGACACTCAGACACACGGACATAAACACACACACACACACAAACACACACACACACACAAAACAGACATCATCTTAAAACTAATAAAATCGTATTCTAGGGACCCTAAAACATGCTTATTCATTAAAAACACCATCGAATTTTTTGAACAAAGACAATACCTTCCTTACCTAAAGGTGACGGAAGGAAAAATTTACTGCGTATCCAGGAATTTTTCAACCCTATTTACCTTTCCAGTCACGGAGAACCCTCACAGATAACATAATATTGTAAAGTGTAAACGGTTATCTGACGATCATATTAATAGCATTATAATTAACTTGTAATTTTTTTGTTAAAATATAAAGAACTAATCTGTAAGTAAGATAAGAAAATAAAAAAACTTGAGCAAACACTTTATTTATTAAGAAAAGATATTGATATTAAAAAATTAACTAAAGTAGGAGAAATACGAAAGAATTATTTAGAATTGTAGTGTTAATGTTATCGCCGGAGAAATTTTTATCACACATATATATATATATATATATATATATATATATATATATATATATATCTTATTCTAGGGACTATACAACGTGCTTATTCGTTAAAAACTAACCACCGAATTTTTTAACCAAAGATTATACCTGCCGTACTTAAAGGTGGCGGGAGGTAAAAAATTAAATTCTTTTATAACAGATAAAATAAGTTTGGCTCAAAACTTTTGCATACAACTGTGTCTATCTTTCGGTATGCTGATGTGTTTGCAACCAACTTCTGCAATTTCGCTTTTTCTTTAATGCATAAGTAATATGCCGTTGCAGCTATTTCCATGGTGATTTTCGTAGCCAACTTTCGATCCAATGGTTCCGGGTTCGAATCCCGGGTAAGGTATGGTCGTTTATATGTCCTTTCACAATTTCATTCTCATCAAGGCATCGATAAAAGTGTAAACTTATAAGAATCTTGTTTCGTCCTCATATATCAACGCTTATATACAGAACTGTATCACATAGCTTTGAATAAATAAATATATAATGGAGATTTTCAACTTAATTAATGGGAATAATTCAAACGGTTGTATGTTCGGCGCGCTATGTATATAAATAAATAATTAAATTATTATAAAATGCATTCCTTTGTGATGCGACGATCTCACCAATTGACTTCAGTATAATTTTTTAAAGATATCTGATAAATGTCATCTGTATCATGAACGAATTACCATGTTTGCATTCAATTATCTTTCGCAAATTTGCATTGACAGAAGAGCACGCGTCATACAGATTTAACTAAATTACAATATGCCATGTTAAAACTATGATTGCCCCGTAGCGTAAGTTTCATATTTACTAATAAACTTACCAGTTTTCTTATTTTTGAATGCTTTTCTGTAACATATATTTTTATAATAACAAAAACTTCTCGTATTCATATTTCACTGATTCTTTTCCGTCGTTAAGACTTTTTTGAAAAAAGACTATGTATTACCTTCGATTTTATATTTAATTTTGTCCACCAATAATACCTTCAGTCAATAAATTTCGTGGATTCAATTATAAGAGATTTCTGTAATAAACCAACTTTTAAAATTTTATTCTATTTATTTAGTCCTTTATATAAGATCAATACCTACTAAATTATTGAATTTTAGTATGGTTCTCTCAGTTTATACTATTAAAAAAGAATAATAGAAAATATGCAGAATTAAGGTTAGACGTTTATTTGTAGTGCAATATTTATAATTAACTATGAAATTAGGTTTTGAAAAGGTAAATTCTAATAATTTAATTTACCAAATATTAATGTTGCAATGCATAACGGTTTTCAAGTTTTACATTGCAATATTCATGGTAAAGAACACAGATTCCATTTCTACAAAAAGTCAATAATTTACTTTTGGGAGACTCTGTATTAAGTACAGAGATAAATATTTCTAGTAAATGATGTATAATATTCTTAAACATCTGTCTTTTTTCATCCATTAAAATAAATACGTACCTACAGATAATAAATAAGGATAAATGGAAGTGAAGTTCATTTATTACTGAAATTCTCCATTTCATTTATATTAGTTTGAAGGCAGCAACTTTAGTTGAGCTGGTTTATATTTAGATTTATTGTCTCTTATTTCCTGCGGTGTTGGTCTCCGTAGTAATTTTCTTGCGAGAAAATCTAATTTATTTGTTCGATGAGACTGGAATAAGGTTACTACTTTTATCAAATAAAACGAACTTATATTTTACAAAACTAATTATCAGATATTACTACTTAATGAAATGTATAAGAATTTGACTTTCTCTCTATTCAAATTATCAGCATGTGCTATGTTTTATTTATAAATAAAATATTGATAATTTCATATGATAAATTGACCGCATTAGTCATTAGTCATATAGAACATTAATTTTTTATGATATAACGTCTCCATTTCATTTAATTAAAAAAGTTTTGTCTATTTACATTTTTAAAAAAAGAAAGTTTAAGCATTGAATCTTGATAGAAAATAATTGTGTATACGGGGCATGTAGACAGTTATTATTTGATATCAAATTTCTTGTATAAAATTTAATGCTTTAAATTGGCAACAACTTATTTGTTCTCTACATTATTTAAATGAACAGTATTTTATCCTCAGAATTTTTTCATAAATGTTCAGTAATATAATATTTATTCAGTATTAAAAATAAATGTTCAGCTCGATGTTTAGTTAAATAATATTTGTTCAGTATTAATAATAAATGTCAATAAGTTAATATATGTTCAGTATTTAAATTAAATGTTCAGTATTATTCATAAATATTCAGTATTAATAATAATTGGTCAATAAAATAATATTTGTTCTGAATCCAGGGGAGTGCGTAGGTACAAATTCTTAAATGCATACATATAGCTCTGTGTATTTTGCTATATACATTTTTCTATTTTCATAGGTACGCTAACATAATATGTAGTCTATAACTTAATGTCGTTTGCTCGTTACAGATTGCATGGGCGATGTGACCTGTGAAGTAAGTTATTTTGATAAAATTTGCACTGCTTGGGCAGTTTGGGTGGGCATATATATTAATTTATTTAAGCTGAGATTTATTTCTGTCATTGTGATGTTGCAATCAAGGAATGGATGACGAACATCAATAAAATTTGTGTCATTGCTAATTTTCGGTTCATACCACAATTTGAAATGTTGAGACCTAGCATTTAAATTTATTTCCGGGGGTGTAAATTTTATTGGATGCAGCGACTCAGAAGTGTTCCAATATTCCCGTTGATCCCTTATGTTTAGTTTTAGTAGTTTCTCATTTATTTTTTCTCTCGAAATTTATTTGAGCTTTATAGTTTTGTTTGTCTATCAGGAATTTGTTAACGTATTCAGTTTCAAAGCTGTGATTTTTATAATCTCTGAAACTTTTTCTCATAATTCGTTTTAAGTCTCTGCATTTCTGAGTGTACCATGGTTTGACTTAAATATTTTCGTTACATATTTTTATCTGTTTTTTCATACGGAGATTTCCAGTTACTGAAACATTGAGTAAAAAAATCTGATGTGGTCAACACAATACCTCCCGCTTTTAATTTTTATTACCTACATATTTACTAATCCTGCAAACTATATTAAGTTCCTCTGCATATATCTATTGCTTTACCTGATCCATTTTGTTAATGTGTAGTTGTCATTTTGATAATACGTGCTTATTCACAGCTGTTTGATTTTTAGAGCTGCAAACATATAAAATTTATATTGGATCATCCTATACATCTAATATTTATGTATGATGGAAAATATATTATTTTTACTAACCCTAATTTCATTAGACTCAATACAATCTTCTTAACACGGTTTCATTATTAATTTTAATGTAATTTCTTCCTGACAGTGACATTTGTTTAAATATGTCAAAATTTTTATTAAAGTATTATGGTTTTGTTTGGCGCATAGGCAAGATGATGTATAAAAATAAACTACATATTTTATAAATTTATATTTAAAGTTATTTACTAAATTCTGTTATCGTAGAATTTAAAACTGTACCATTATATTCAATTTTTATTAGTAAAAGTTTATATTTAATGAATTTTTTACAAGAAAAACTGTTAAAAACTTTTACCAGTGATACTTCCGGTTATCTAATATACACTAAAAACTAATCCCACATTAGTATAGATTGGCTATACAAAATTTCAAAATTTTCTGATTGATAGTGTAGGAGCCCGTAATTGGGAATTAATTAATTAGGAATTGTAGTTATATTGTGTAATATTATTATTATGTTCTGTCTGAAGATTTGGGGGTCAGTCAGCTAAAGGCAGCTGAATTGTGTACTTCGCAGTGTTAAACATATCTGTGTAGTGGGTTATCAATAAAGGTGTTATAAGTGAAACGAATCGTGTTGTTAGTGACCAGCAGGGTAGCACAGGTAGTATTTGAGTAATCGTGTCCACACGATGCACACAGCCACATCCACACACACACACACACACATTCACTCACACACACACACACACACACACACACACACACACATACACACAGTCACAACCATCATTGTAAAAATGTTAAAATCGGATGCTGCGGACATCAAAACGTGCTTATTCACTAAAATCTCTATATACGATTTTTAGTACAATCCTTATACCTAAATTACCTAGGATAGCGGGAGGCAAAAACGAAATTGATGGACAATTTTTTCTTTTGGTTAAAATTTTTATAAAGCTGTTAAAATTGGTATACAAGCTGTATTCTATATCGCACCATGTTTGTCTTAATAGTCCGTTAAAATTTATTGTCAGTAGAAACAAATTTATTATTTATCATTTAATTTTTTTATTTAATTACTTTTACTATTATTACTATTACTTATTACTGGTGAAAAATTTAAACATGATGGTAAAATGAACATGATATTAATTTTTTTTAAATATTACGTGTGTAATAATGTTTTTAAGATTTATTTTATTTTTATTTTTGAAAAAGAAAGATTAAATAAAAAAAAAATATTACTTACTAGTTATAAATCATAATATTAATATTTTACAACAATAGCTACAGGATATTATAATTTCAAAAGAAAAGAAAAGATAATTCTTTTCATTTGTACCTATTTATATTAAAAACATTCAGATAGGTATCAAGATTTAAAATGTGTAAAATTTTTCTTTGATAACGTCTCATTAATTCATAAAGAAACAAAAAGCATCCCCTTTAGCTGAAACATGTCCTGAAATAATTTCTGTGGATAAAGAACTTCACAATCTTTTAAATTAAAAACCGCCAAAGAGTTAATTAAAAAATTTAAAATATCAGCGGTTAGGCTGTGGCTACCTCTAATGGAAACGGCTTTAGTGACGAAAGGAGAACTCTTTGTGTTCGCATCTCCGCCGGAATAATAGAGTGATAATAGCGTCTTCAGGTGTAATCAAGCGACCGGGCTCTCAATGCATCTCATTTACTCAACAAATTTATCGCAAATGACAATAGTTTGTAGAGGCGGAGAATGGAGCAAATTCCACTTTTCAACTTCAACACTGTTTGTGTTCTACTTTCAGTTTGAATAAATTGTTTTCGAAGTTTATTTTCTCATACTTGTGTCTAAATAGTATTCAAAGTACGAATAATATTTTTTCAAGTCTCATTTTTTGGAATTGTTATACTTCGTTATTGATGTTTAAATTAGTTTGGTTAATTGTGGTTTTTCTTCGTAACTTTACTTATTGTTATGAATTTGAGAGCCCATAAGATGACAACATAGATTACACGCTTATACAATATACAATGAAGTCAACAAGCTATATGTAACTAAATTTTATCTGTCCTTATATTTGTATGAATACTAAATAAAAAATCTGTTGTGGCCAGTCAATTCGATGTATTTTGTACAAATCCCACACCAAAAGGACCTTGGCACAGTTTCTATATAATATCATGTAAAATCGAACACGAACACATACTATTTTTTACAAATTCCACGCCAAAAGTTCATTTGAAAAGGTTCTATAAATCCAATAAAATTATAACATAAAGATACACTGAGTAAAATGCACTTGACACTTCCTTCTTTCTGCTTCAGCTTTCCCCTATTTTATTAGGGGTCGCTATTTCCTCTTCTCTTTCACTCATTCCTGCCCAACGTATCTTCTTCACACAGTCCTTCCTTTCTTAAGTCTTCTGCGATACAGTCCTTCCTTTCTTAAGTCTTCTGCGATACAGTCCTTCCATCTTCTCTTTGGCCTTTCACTGCATGTCACTTACGAGGAACACTATGACATACCAATTTTTGATCCTATACTTTCCATTTGGTTTTGCACTTGCAACGGACATCTGTCAATTGGAATTTTTTGAATGTATCAGCTGTTTCCATGATAAATAGCAAAGCTGACTAATTTTTGAAAATTAATTTCTTTATAATGCTTTAACTCTACATCTATTGAATATGAAGGAAAATGTATAATCAAACCGTATAAAGAAAAGTATTTTTTTCAATATATATATATATATATATATATATATATATATATATATATATATATATATATAATAACAAAATGCCAAAAATAATATTTAACTGCGTTTTTTTAGGAAAAACTTTTAAAAACTTCAAATAAGGGTACTTCCGGTAGATCAATTATAACCAAAATCTAATCAACTCCTCATATGGATGTACAGAAGACACACATACAGACATCATCTTAAAAATAGTCAATTCGTAGTGTAGGGACCCTAAAACGTGCTTATTCATTAAAAACTCACCACCGAATTTTTTGACCAAAGACAATACCTTCCTTACCTAGAGGTGACGGAAAGTAAAAAATCTGATGTGGCCAACACAAAACCTCCCGCTATTTAATTTTTATTAATTTAAATACATACGTACGTACTTACTAACGTTGCAAACTATATTATGTTCCATTGCATATAACTATTGCTTTATTTACGATTTTCTTTATTATTTAATATGTCACTATTATTAATTTGAAGTGATTATTTTTTTGACAATGACTTTTACCTGTCAGTTACATTCATTTGAAAAATAAACTGTGTAACAAAGGAATTTTGTTTATTTTAGGCTTCGGGATTAAATGATTTTTAAATTTATCTGTAAAGTATATAGAAAAAGTATTAATGTATACCTGTACAAAATTCGATAATATATAATTTTCCAATGACATAAAATTCGACAAAAATGGCATTTAATGGTATTTTTTGAAGAAAAACCATTATGAGCTTCAAGTAAAGTGCAATTTATGTTTATCCGATTTACACCAAAATCTAATGGCTTCTTTTCGTATTAGAATAGAGTAGAAATACAAGGTTTCAGAATTTTCTGAATGATAGTATTTGAGTTAGAGCGAAAACAAAATTCATACACACACACACACAGACACACACACAGACATCATCGTGAAAATGTTAAAATTGGATTCTAGGGACCTTAAAACGTGGTCATTTACTAAAATCTCGATATGTGATTTTTAGCACGATCCGTATACCTCCCTTACCAAGGGTAGCGGGAGGTAAAAATCTGTCGTGACCAGCACAATACCTCTCGCCATTCCCATTTTATGTTATATATAAGTATTGTGTTGCACTTCGCTATCAAACCGTCGTTTTATAACAAAAAAAAATATAGAACTTTACCCAAATATTGTTTTTTATTGTATTTAACATGTCTTCTGCACACATACAATTGCAATTATATCTATTTTTCATTGTATGAGGATGAGTAAGTTCCTAAATTTCAGAGATTCTTCCAATGCATTAACTAGATTGGCGCTATTTCTCATGAATATATGCATTTTACCTACAATTTTAAATATTTATATAATAAAACAATAAGAAAAATTAAATGTACTTCGCAGAAAAGCTTTCAGAATGTTACCAAAACTGATTTTTGACACTGACACCTGTCATTTACAAACTATGCTATAAACATTTAAATTTGTCAACTGGTTTCCTTAGTGACTTAGCCTCTGCGATGTATGACATTAGATTATTCTATATATTATAGTGTCTTTATCTCTAAATCTATACAAGATATAATAAAATTTTTGAGTGTATTAGATAGAGAATATTATGTTCTTTAATATTTATAGAAACAAAAATCTGCAAAAAATTATATTTAAAAGTTTTTTTAAAAAAAACTATTACTTCCGGTTGAACAGGTGTATACTAAAATCTAATCAGCTCTCTCTTGTCAGGAATGTGAGATTGTGGAAACTGCAGTTAAATATTTTTTGTTTTATAGTATTTGAGAAACCGTGGTTCCAACGTGCTTATCCACTAAAATCTGGATATGCGATTTTTAGCATGATTCCAATACCTCTGTTAGCGAGCGGTAATGATAACAGAATTTTTGCAGTGAAAATTTAATTTGGCGCATTTCACATTTCTTCCGCCAGTGAACAAGACTGATCCGCCACGCGTGACGCATCATTGTCAGTCGGGTAGCCTACATACGTTATTACGAGGCCGGGAAACATCACAATATCTGTCAAAAAGAAACTGTAGTTTAGAACTCGTCTTTTCGGCATGACTTATTTACTTATGCTGTCACTGCTGTCATTTACGATAACTGTGTACAAATGAGATAGGTACACTCAGATTAGCACACCCAGTAATGGGTGAAATGCCGCGATATAGTTATATAGGTAACTATTTATGCATAAGTAAATAAAATATTGCTTACCGTTGTATTTTTTGTTGTAGACTTTATTTGTTTATAATTTTGAAAAACCTTATTAATTGTGTTACAAAGTGGTTACAACCGCTAAATTGATTTTTTGAAAGTCTAAAAATGACATTTAAATGACAACGGGAATAAATCACGCACTCATTACCGGTTTTAAAACTAGAGTTTTTGGCTAGATTTTAAAATAAAATTTGAGTTGTTTCCCAGTTTTCTCCCAAAATATTAAAATTCTTTCTTGAAATTTTTATTAGAATTTGGTTACACAAAAAATATGAATATGAGCCCAGCACACTTAAATATTTGCTGTACGATCCAAATGTCAACCATTTAAATTTTCACTTCGACGTGCGGTCTTAATCACATACAATTTTTTAATCAGTTAATTATTTGCAACTAACGATAAATAAATTATAAACATTGTGAAGAATGAGTATAATCGCGTAGCTGTGACTCGATCGTCGTAGATAAAGATAGACAATATGCCATAGCGGTTGAAAGAAATATAAATTCAGACCATACCTACGTCACCATATTCCTCCTCCAAAACATTCAACCTTCACTATATTATTACGAAATATTTAATTTTTATTATTATAAAAGAAGAAATAAAATTAGCTAATCCCAAAAAAACACCTGGTTACGATCTTATAACAGGAAATATTTAAAGGAACTACCGGAGAAAATAGTTATACTCATAACATTCATATTCAATGCCATCCTAAGACTCAGTTACTACCCCCCTCAATGGAAAACAGCACAAATTATACTAATACATAAAGCTGGACAACCGGAAGATGAAGTTACGTCATACAGACCCATCAGTCTCTTATCAATCTTATCTAAAATCTTTGAAAGATTACTTTTAAAAAGACTAAAACCAATACTAGCAAAAAGAAATATTATACTGGATTATCAATTTGGATTCACACAACGACATGCAACCACTGAACAAATTCATCGAGTAACAAATGTAATAAAAATATCCTTAGAAGAGAAAAAGTATTGCTCAGCAGCCTTTTTGGATGTTACTCAGGCATTTGATAAAGTTTGGCATGAGGGACTTCTCTACAAACTTAAAAAAAAACTACCCCACAACATGTACCAAATCATAAAATCATATCTAAACGAAAGATATTTCCAGGTGAAGTTCCAATGTGAATTTTCTACTCTTCATCAAATTCAGTCAGGTGTTCCACAAGGAAGCGTTTTAGGCCCAATCTTATATGTATTATATACTGCAGATTTTCCATTATCACATCAAACAACAACTGCTACATTTGCGGACGATACTGCTATCTTGGCCAACAATGATTGCCCACAAATAGCTTCCAGAACACTCCAAGAACTTTTACAAGAAATAGAAATATGGCTCATAAAGTAGAAAATAAAAGTGAACGAATCAAAATCAGTACATATAACTTTTACAACGCGAAGAGAAACATGTCCACCAGTGTATTTAAATAACCAACCTTTACCTCAAGCAGAAAAAGTCAAATATTTAGAAATGTACTTAGAATGAATATTAACATGGGCGACACACATAACAACAAAACGAAAACAATTAGGAATAATGCTAAAAAAAATGTACTGGGTGCTGAATAGAAACTCTAAATTGTCAGTTGAAAACAAACTACTTTTATACAAAATAATATTAAAACCGATATGGACTTACAGGATACAACTCTGGGGGTCAGCTAGTGAGTTCAATAATAACAAAATTCAACGTCTTCAATCCAAAATTTTAAGAATGATAGTAGACGCTCCATGGTTTGTTAACAATAATGTTATACACAACGACTTACAGATGAACACAATAAAAGAAGAAATAACAAAATACCGTGAAAAATACCTAAAAAGACTAGACGTGCATCCAAACCAAAATGCAGTAAATTTATTGGACAATAGTATGGACACGTACAGACTAAAACGACACAACACAATAGAATTACCTTTTAGATTTATTTAATATTGTATTACTTAGTTTATTTTAGTGTTATGTAGTTAGTAGTTACTTTACTTAGTTTATTCTAAAGTTGGCTTAAAGAGAACAGGTCGCTGGATGTGTTCTCTACATGATATTTTAAATTTTAAAAAATTTACTTATTGTCAATTCTTGACAGATTGTACATAAATATGGGAAATAATAATAAAAAAAATATTATAATGAGAAGTTAGTGGTTAATTTTTATATTTTATAAACCATATCATATAATGAATTTCCGTTATGGTCGCACACCACATTGGTAATTTCAAATTCAACCATTTTCTCTGAGATATTTTTATAAATTATTCGTTTTGGGTTTCTTCTAAATTTTACTATCAATTTCTCTAAAGAAATTAAGGTAGGTAATTTTGAGGCAAAATACTTATATTTTCCTGCAAGGTTATGAATCACTTGCTCTATTTTAACATTTGATGATAATGACAATCATACTTCACAAAATTTGTTACATTTCTGGAAATAAAAACATGAATAAATTTTGGACTCATGGAAAATGTTAACTTCACGATTTTTTTTCTTTTTTTTTTATTAATATTATAATGATGTTTATTTTACATAGAAACTTCTTTCCGCTTGAAATGTATTTTTATTCAACTGGTCTCATTTTTCACTTTATAAAACCATAAGGAAGTATTATTACACTACTTTCTTTGTTAGGAAAATTATAATTGCAATATTAATATACTTTAAAGAACTTCTTATATAATATTTTGTGTCTTTCCTAGCGTACCTAACATATGGAAATAGATGTACATAAATACATCAAACAGTAATGAATTCTTCGAATATTTACACTTTATACTCACTGAAATTAGTGCTAATATTTATGTAATTTTCATAAACAATGAGTAATTAAAATATTGCTAAGTAAACTTATTTTTTGTTTGTTCTTAATTGCAGGTGAAATACATGTTATTGCGTGTATTACTTTACGCACAATGAACATTGCAATATGCTATTTTTTGGGATTTACCTATGTAAAACTTTTAAAAATATAATTTTTATCTCTGCTAAAAAACTCTATCCGATACTTTTAAAAATTTTATTATATCTTTTATGGAGTTAAAAATAGAGACATACATATACCCAAATCGTTCAAGCAGCCAATGCACGTCATTAATAAAAATTGAATAAAAGTAACTAGATGTGTGACGTCATGTACTGTACTGTACTGCAATAAATAAAAATGAGCCGAATTTCAAAGAAATATACCGAATTCTTCTGATTGATTAGAAGTGCTACTTTGGCAGATTCACAGAATTTTGTTTGCGTTAACGGTCACGTTGCGTCGTTGCGTTGCGTTTAACATTACTTCATTATAAATAGGCCTTTACAACGCACAAAAATGTTTCAAATACGATGCAAATATTTTTCAAATTGTCAAATAATAACTTTGACATACAAATTATCAATGTTACCAACAATAGAAATAAATAAACGAATAATATGACGTTGATGTACATTATTTATATGTTATTCATGTCATATACGGTAAGTAATGAACTCTACTATGCATCTAAATAATAATTATATAAGGCCATACACTTTTTGACGGTTTAAAATGATTGATATTTTATTTCATTTTTCATTATTAGTGATTTCAATGCATTAAGGTTTTTTCACTAAGTGATGACGTGCGTTGGCTGCTTGAACGATTTGGGTATACAGTGTGTCCCATTTAGAAGTGCCACCATTGGGATCTCGAGAACTATAAGAGATACGATGTCGGTTAAATGGAACTTTTTGTGCGCCTTTGAGAGGCCATCTCAGATGTGCTTTTGTTTTTCCAAAAAATCTCATAGGGCTCTAGATAATGACGAAAAACTGATTATTGTTGATTTTTTCTTTTTCAAATAACTTCTAAACTATTGATAATTGAGAAAAACGTTTCAAATATAAAAGATAGATATTTTATTAACTACCTAACCAGTGGCGTACGAAACAAATTTTTATATTCGTAAATTTTCGAGATATAACACAAACTTATATTTTTTTAAATGGAACCCATATCTGATTTTAGTCTCAAAAATAATAACTATTTTTTTTCTTTTCAATGTTGTAAGGTTATTATGTTTTATATTTGTTTTGCCTTGAAAATTATTATTATTTTCTTTATTTTGTATTAAATTCACAATTATTTTGAAAATATTGGTAGCTTTCTATTTAGAAATACTCCTTGTATTTAAATAATTTATTTCGTTAGAAAAATTTGCTCAAAACGTGTCAAATTAATTTTTATAATATTTTGTATCAGGTTGCCCTTGGCACATTATAGTGTAATTTGTAATTATGAGTCTAGAATAAAAATATTAATAAAGGCATAAAATAAATTATATCGATCAAATACAATAATATTTTTTTTTTTGAGAAATAAGAAAATTCACAAAAATAAAGGAAAAATTAAATTTTAGGAGCAAAACAAATATAAATGTAATAACCCTTACATCATTGAAAAGAGAAAAAAATAATTATTTTTTTCAGACTAAAATAAGATGTTCCATTTAAAAAAATATAAGTTTGTGTTATATCTTGAAGATTTATGGAAATAATAATTTATTTCGTACGACATTGGTTAATTAATAAAAATATCTATCTTTTATATTTGAAACGTTTTTCTCAATTACTAATAGTTTAGAAGTTATTTGAAAACGAAAAAATCAACAATATTCAGTTTTTCGTCATTATCTAGTGCCCTATAAGAATTTTTGAAAAAACAAAAGCACATCTGAGATGGCCTCTCAAACACGCACAAAAAGTTCCATTTAACCGTCATCGTATCTCTTATAGTTCTCGAGATCCCAATGGTGGCACATCTAAATGGGACATTCTGTATAAATACATAAAATAATAAGTTGTAAATAAATCTCACAGCCCATGGAAAACAAGTAGAAAAATTAAAATGTTTGTAATTGACAGATAAATGTGAATGTCAAAAAGCCAGAGACATTATTGTAGACTCTTTCTGGGAAGTACATTTAATATTTCTTATTTTATTATTAATTAAATATTTATAATTATAGATAAATATATTACATATACCCTTCAGAAATACCGGCAATCTCGTCAATGAATAGGAAGAATCTAGAACATTAGAAGAATAAGAAAGAATAGAATGAATTGAAAAATATGTAAATATATAAAGAAGATATGTGTGTATCAGAAATGTCAAAATGTACAATACTTATATAGCCTAATATGGAAAGGGTGAGAGGTCTTGTTCAGGCCACAACAGATTTTTTACCTCTCGCTAAGAGAGGTATTGGATTCATTCTAAAAATCGCATATCCAGATTTTAATCACGAATAAGCACGATTTAAGGTCCCTAGAAATGTGAATATGTGTGTGTGTGTGTGTGTGTGTGTGTGTGTGTGTGTGTGTGTGGATGTGGTGTGTGTGTACATGTGGATGTTGGAAGGAGGATTCCTCAAAAACTATAAGACTTAAGACCTGTTTAACTATGAATTCCTCAATCTCAGATTCAATTGTCAATTCATGGGAAGAACTGAAAAGGTATTGGTAACAATTGGATAACCGGAAGTAGTAGTTTCTTAGAAAAATTCTTCTATAATATTACTTTTTGGAATTTTTGTTATTACAAATATTGAAGTAGGTACATAAAATTCTCTTTCTAATACACTTAAAATTTTTATTATATCTTGTATAGATGTAGAGATAAAGACACTATGGCCCGTATTCTGACATCTTGAAGTTTCGCTACTTCCGAAAAATCGCTACTTCAACTGTCAAATGTCAATTTTAATATTATAAATAAGAGAAATAAAAATAAATTAAATTATAAATGCCACTTATTTAAAATATTAGAGGTTTCATTCTTATCTATTCATGAATATTTTTTAACGTGAAACCACAGAATAAACATTCATACAGAAGCGACAGTCAGAGAGAAACGAAAATTAGAAACAATTTTAAAGGGCTAGTCGGTGTTTCGGCATATCTTCGTATCTTACGGTTCTTTGTTCTTTTCATTATATCGACGAGAACATTTTCTGTTAGGGATTAATATATATATATATATATACAGTGTGTCCCATTTAGAGGTGCCACCATTGGGATCTCGAGAACTGTAAGAGATACGATGTCGGTTAAATGGAACTTTTTATGCGCCTTTGGGAGGCCATCTCAGATGTGCTTTTATTTTTCTGAAAATTCTCATAGAGCACTAGATAATGACGAAAAACTGAATATTGTTGATTTTTTCTTTTTCAAATAACTTCTAAACTATTAATAATTGAGAAAAAAGTTTCAAATATAAAAGATAGATATTTTTATTAACTATCCAGTGGCGTACGAAATAAATTTTTATATCTGTAAATTTTTGAGATATAACACAAACTTATATTTTTTTAAATGGAACCCATATCTGATTTTAGTCTCAAAAAAATAAATATTTTTTCTGTTTTCAACGATGTAAGGGTTATTATGTTTTATATTTGTTTTGCTTTCAAAAATTATTATTTTTTCCTTATTTTGTATTAAATTTACAATTATTTTGAAAATATTGGTAGATTTCTATTTGGAAATACTCCTTGTATTTAAATAATTTATTTCCTTAAAAATATTTGCTCAAAATTCGTATCAAATTAATTTTTATATTTTGTGTCAGGTCGCCCTTGGCACATCATAGTGTAATTTGTAATTATGAGTCTAGAATGAAAATATTAAGTAATAAAGGCATAAAACAAATTATTTTGATCAAATACAATATAATTAATAAAAATAATAATGTTTTTCTGGGAAATAATTAGAAAATTCAGGAAAATAAAGAGAAAAATTAAATTTTAGGAGCAAAATTAATATAAAACATAATAACCCTTACACCATTGAAAAGAGAAAAAAATATTGATTTTTTTGAAACTAAAATCAGATATGGGTTCTATTTAAAAAAATATAAGTTTGTGTTATATCTCAAAAATTTACGGATATGAAAATTTATTTCGTACGCCATTGGTTAGTTAATAAAAATATCTATCTTTTATATTTGAAACGTTTTTCTCAATTACTAATAGTTTAGAAGTTATTTGAGAAAGAAAAAATCAACAATATTTAGTCTTTCGTCATTATCCAGTGTCCTATGAGAATTTTTGGAAAAACAAAAGCACATCGGAGATGACCTCCCAAAGGTGCACAAAAAGTTCCATTTAACCGACATCGTATCTCTTATAGTTCTCGAGATCCCAATGGTGGCACCTCTAAATGGGACACACTGTATATATATATATATATATATATATATATATATAAAGAGAGAGAGAGAGAGAGAGAGAGAGAGGTGAAAGGTAATTACGACTGTAATTAGTTAAGGAAACTGGATAGTGGGTTTGATAGTCAATTTGTAGGCTTAAGTGTAGTACACTCTTTTTAATTTGTCAAGCTTTCGGTTATATTTTTAACCATCCTCAGGACACTGTAATACAATAATGCAATACATACAATTTGTTTAAAAATTAAATTTAGTTTTTAGTACTCACATTAGTTGAGATTTTTTTGTAGAATTTACAGCATTTACAAACATGTAATTTTTAACATGCACACGCGCATGATATAGTAAAATGATAAGTCGAAATAACTGGATTACATATTAAAAATTTTGGCCAAAATAGTTATCACAGTAAAATTGATAAATTACAAACTAATAAAGTAAACAATTTTGTTAAAATAATGTTAAACTTTTATAATTGTGCACAAGTTGTCGAAGTAAACACGCCGTGTACAACAACATTTTGTGAAAATTTAACTGTCAAAAAAATCCACTAAAACATAGAAATAGTTGTTTCTAAAAAGTATGCGTTCAGTAGTTTCATGTTATTTAGTAGTAAATAAACAAAGGAATGTTTTTAATTTTTTAAAAATTTAACCCGGATCTAGGTTTGGTGGATTGTGAATATATACACTTATCTGTTAAAATTGTCGAATAATATTAATAATGGATTAACCACAGATTCCTGAGGCTAAAATAAGACGATTTAACTAAACTTGCTTCTACCGGAAAGTGTACCATTTAGCTAGAATTCAGCTTCAGAAAAAAAATAATTAATTTTGCTTATAATAACAGAACGCTTTATTCAATTTGGATGTTTATAAGATAGTAATGTTTATAACATAACATAGTTCATAAGTGACAAATATCAGTGTCAAAAATCAACACGTTTAGTGTCTGATAGCTTTTTCTGGGAAGTACATTTAATATTTCTTATTGTTTTATTAATTAAATATTTTAAATTATAGGTAAAATGCATGTATCCATCAGAAATACCGCCAATCTTGTTAATGAATTGGAAGAATCTCTGACATTTAGGAACTTCCTCATACAATGAAAAGTAGATATAATTTGAATTATATGTGTGCAGAAGACATGACAAATACAATAAAAAACAATATTTGAGTAAAGTTCTGCAATTTTTTCTAGTGCAATACAATATTTATAATTTATACTAGCTGTACCCGTTGCAAATATTTGCAACAAACAATATGGGGTAACGTTATTAAATTATAAACGTTCCGTAATTATATTCAATGTTTGGTACTCTTCTACACTTTTTTAACCATCGCTGCTTTGCTGGGCACATAGGAATAGGGAGATTGATTATGTGGCAGAACACTGGTAATAATAAGTAAATTATTTAGGGTCGGTTTGTTAATGCACAGTTAAAAGTGATTTAATAGCAACTGTTAGTTATTTAAATTAAATGATTCATTTACATATTTATTCGGTTTAAAACAATATGCATAATCATTGCATATCTATACCTTCTACAGTATGACTCCACCTTAACAAAACTTGATTTGAATTCGCAGTAACGAAAACTCCTGAATACCGATTTTGCAATAATGAAAACAGAATTCACAATTTTAAAAGCCAGTTTCAACTAAATGAAAACAGATTTTACATAGGAATCTTAAATGGGCACCGCCAAGAAAGGGCAATAGCCACCTTTGAAGAGGCAAAAAAATAAAGCAAATGTATTGTCTCTAAAGTATATTAAAATATTTTTCTGAACTTATAAAATATTAAATAAATAACGAATAATATTTCTAAGAAAGTTAACTAAAGATTAAATTTGATTACAACAATGAAATAATTTAATTATAAAAATGAAAGAGCTTGATTAAAACAATGATGAAACTTGATTACAACAATGATAAAAGTTGATTACAACAATGTTAGCTACGCTAGAAGCGAGAATAAGTAATCTGAGGGTTTGAAATATGTTTTCGTTTAGTTGAAATTAGTTTTCATTGGTGTGAATTCAGTTTTATTTTACGTGAAATCAGTTATCATTAATGTGAAATTATATTTCGTTACTGGGAATTCACTTTTCATTTGTGTGACATCAGTTTTCGTTAATGTGAATTCATATTTTGTTAATGTGAAATCATGTTTCAAAAGTGTGAAAACATATTGTAAAAGGTAGCATTAAGGGATAGCGTTTAAGAGCGGGAAAATAGGGACATCCATTGTTGATTATAATATATTCTTTTGTATTTAATGATTTAGTTATTTAAAAACATGTAAATGTACACCTGTCTTTTGCCCATTTCTAAATAGGTAATAATGCTATATTTTAGATAAGGGGTATATAATATAATATAATTTTTAAACTTTAGATTAAAAAATTTCTTAATTTATAATGCAAAATATGTATCTCTATTAATTTTGCTCAATAATATTAAATTACTTACCATATTTGAATTAACGAAATAACTATTATATTTATTAATTTTTGAGGGCAAAAATACCTTCTTATATTTTCATTGTAAGTTGACATGTTGACATATTTATCTCTCATTTAAGGTTAACTTTTGACTGTGGTATGTTAAAAGCTTTGCATGTTTTAAGATATTTACCTGTTATATTATTTAACCTTTCATTGATAAACCAGCCCTAAATAGCACAAAATATTATTCTTCTACCAATTTTCACAAATTGTTTGTATTTTACATCATTCTCTTCATCTTAATGTTCTTCAGTGCTGCCATCTATCGCTTGACACCGGTACTTAATAAAAAATCTTTAAGGCCTTATAAAAAATAGACGGAATCAAAACTGTAACATTTTAGATTTTTGTGCACATCTACATGCTAACAGCTTTTATTTAAAAAAAGAATTATTAAAATCGGTTCGGTAGAAGTCCATAACTAAGGCACCAAAGAAAAACCTTATTTTTTTATATATACAGTATGTCCCCGGATTGAGTTTACAAGAGGAAAAAAAAATTTATTTTTGATTTTACGAAAAAATGCCAAGGGAAGTAAAATTTTTGCTTGAATTAAAACGCATTTTTCATTTATTAAAACTTTTAATTAATGTAAGGTTCTTTTATTATAACGTTTTTTCGTATTTTGTCCTCCTAATAATACAGTTATTACATTGAATCTAACATGATTTTAGTTAGCTTTGAAATATTGACAAATGATTATTAATTCTAATTTCAGATAAAAAAAACTACAAGTATTTTGATTTTCGCCGTTTTTACCTCTCGCTAAGAGAGGTATTGGATTCATGCTAAAATCACATATCGAGATTTAAGTGAATAAGCACGATTTAAGGTCCATATAAACCGATTTTAACATTTTTACGAAGTAGATATAATTAGAATTGTATGTGTGCAGAAGACATGTTAAATACAACAAAAAACAGTATTTGGGTAAAGTTCTGTAATTTTTTTGTTATAAAACGACGATTCGATAGCGAAGTGCAATACAATACTTTTATAACATAAAATGGAAATAGCGAGAGGTCTTGTGCTGGCCACAATAGATTTTTTTCTGAAATTAGAATTAATAATCATTTGTCAATATTTCAAAGCTAACTAAATTCATGTTAGTTTCAATGTAATAACTGAACTGTATTAATAGGAGGACAAAATACGAAAAAACGTTATAATAAAAGAACCTTACATTAATTAAAAGTTTTAATAACTGAAACGTGCGTTTTAATTCAAGCAAAAATTTTTCTTCCCTTGGCATTTTTTCGTAAAATCAAAAATAAAAAAAATTTTCCTCTTGTAAACTCAATCCGGGGACATACTGTATAGACTAGCTGTACCCGTTGCAAATATTTGCAACAAAATTATGGGGTAAAGTTATTAAATTATATATTTTCTGTATTTATATTCAATGTTTGGTACTCTTCAACACTTTTTTAACCACCGGTGCTTTGTTGGCCACATAGGAATAGGGAGATTATTTGATACAACACTGGTAATAAAAAGTTAGTTATTTAGGGTCGGTTTGTTAATGCAAGGTTACAGTCTATCTACCAGTTTATAAACTTATAGTTAACTCTAAATTGCGAACTGAAACTGTTTTAACAAATAAAAATACAGCTCTTGTAACACAGGCACAGAATGGATTTTATTGCTCGGTAATTATTTGATGAGGATATTATTGTACAAATTTTACAACAAACTCCAGCAATATTAAATTTTCTAACAGCTAAACGTACCTATTAAAAATATGCAATTGATATAGAAAATAATAATAATTATTATTATAATAATAATAACCACAGTAGGTGTTCATTTAATGAACTCGTTTATGATTTGAATATTTGATGCTAATGGTAAATTCGACATTTCATTTTAATTTTTTTTTCACTTATAAATTTAAAAGAAGAGAAAGGTAAAACATCTAATAGAGATTATCCTTCAATGTTATATTTTATTATTATAAATTATAATTATGAATCAATGTTGCAAATACAATCATTCTGACTTCATTTTATTCCATTTTACAATGTATTTAATTTATTCTCACCAACAAATATTGTTATTGTCGTAATCAATGTGTTTCATTTATGATTTGAAGTTCAATTATTGTAGTAATAATGAATATTTTATTGTACAGAAATTTTTTATACATTATTGTGATCTATGAGGGATTAACGTGTTTCTATTTTGCAAATTAATATCTTCATTCGGTTTAAAACAATATGCATAACCATGGTATGCCTACTCCTTTTACGGTATAATTTCACACTTTTGAAATTCTATTTTAGGTTAACAAAATTTGATTTCCCATTAACGAAGGAAATCGGAATTCACAGTAACGAAAACTAATTTATCACTCCTGAATACCAATTTTACAAATAGAATTCACACTTGTAAAAACCAGTTTCAACTTAATGAAAACAGATTTTACATGGGAAATTTAAATGGGCACCGCGAAGAAAGAGAAAGAAGGAGCAGTTGCCACCTCTAGGGGAGGCAAAAAATAAAGCAAATCTATTGCCTCTAAAATAAATTAAAATATCTTTCTGAACTTATAAAATATTAAATAAATAACGAATAGTATTTTTAAGAAACTTTACTAAAGATTAGATTACAACAATGACAGAATGTGATTATTACAACAATGAGAGAACTTGATTAAAACAATGATGAAACGTGATTACAACAATGATAAGGGTTGATTACAACAATGTTAGCTGCGCTAGAAGCGAGAATAAGTAACCCGAGGGTTTGAAATCTGTTTTCGTTTAGTTGAAATTAGTTTTCATTAGTGTGATGTGAATTCAGTTTTCCTTTACGTGAAATCAGTTTTCGTTAATGTGAAATCATATATCGTTACTGTGAATTGTGAATTCACTTTTTATTTGTGTGGAATCAGTTTTCTTTAATGTGAATTCATATTTTGTTAATGTGAAATCATTTTTCAAATGTGTGAAAACATACTGTAAAAGGCAGCATTGAGGGGTAGCGTTTAATAGCGGGAAAATAGGAACATCCAACTTATTTATTATAACATACATATTATATCGTAATACAAAATATGTCGCCCTAATCATTTTGCTCAATATTATTAAATTACTTACTAAATTTGAATTAATGAATTAACTATTATATTTATTAATTTTCCTTCTTATATTTTCACTTGTAATTTGACATGTTGACATATTTATCTGTCATATTTATGGTTAACTTTTGACTGTTGAATGATAAAAACATTGCATGTTTCAAGATATTTACCTGTTAAATTTTTTAACTTTGCATTGATAAACCAGCACTAAATAGCACAAAATATTATTCTTCTACCAATTTTCACATATTGTTTGTGTTTTACATCATTCTCTTCATCTTAATGTTGTTCAGTGCTGCCATCTATCGGTTGACAGCGGTACTTAATAAAAAATCTTTAAGGCCTTATAAAAAATAGACGGAATCAAAACTGTAACATTTTAGATTTTTGTGCACATCTACATGCTAACAGCTTTCATTTAAAAAAAGAATCATTAAAATCGGTTCGGTAGAAGTCCATAACTAAGGCCCCAAAGAAAAACCTTATTTTTTTATATATATAGACTAGCTGTACCCGTTGCAAATATTTGCAACAAAAATATGGGGTAACGTTATTCATTCATTTCATTTTATAACGTAAATAATTTATAGTCACCAACAAATATTGTTATTGTTGTAATCAACGTGTTTCATTTATGATTTCAAGTTCAATTATTGTAGTAATAATGGCTGTTTTATTGTCCACAAAAATTTTATGCATTATTGTAATCTATGAGGGATTAACGTGTTTCTATTATGCAAATTAACATCTTTATTCGCTTTTAAAACAATATGCATAATCATTGCATGTCTATACCTTTTACAGTATGATTTCACACTTTTGAAATTCTATTTCACGTTAACAAAATATGATTTCACATTAACGAACCTTGATTTCACACAAAGGAAACTTGAATTCACAGTAACGAAAACTAATTTGTCACTCCTGGATACCGATTTTGTAACAATGAAAACAGAATTCACAATTTTAAACACCAGTTTCAACTAAATGAAAACAGATTTTATATAGGAACTTTAAATGGACACCTCCAAGGAAGGGCAGAAGGGACAGTAGCCACCTCTTGGAGAGGCGAAAAAATAAAGCATTTTTATTGTCTCTAAAATATATTAAAATGTCTTTTTGTCCTTATAAAATATTAAATAAATAACAAATAGCATTTTTCAGAAACTTAACAACAATAATGAAACTTGATTACAACAATGATAAAAGTTTATTACAACAATGTTAACTACGTTAGAAGCGAGAATATGTAACCCGACGGTTTAAAATCTGTTTTCTTTAGTTAAAATTAGTTTCCATTGGTGTGAATTCAGTTTTTTTTTCCCTGAAACCAGTTTTCGTTAATGTGAAATCATATTTCGTTACTGCGAATTCACTTTTCATTTGTGTGAAATTCGTTTTCGTTAATGTGAGTTCATATTTTGTTAACGTGAAATCAGTTTCAAAAGTGTGAAAACATATTGTAAAAAATAGCATTAAGGGGTAGCGTTTAAGAGCGGGAAAATAGGGTTATCCAACTGGTTGATTATAATATAATACTCTTTTGTATTTAATGATTTCGTTATTTAAAAACCTGTAAATGTAGACCTATCTCTTGTGCATTTTTAAATAGGTAATAATGCTGTATTTCAGATAAAGGATATATAATTCAATAAATTTTTAAAATTTAGGTTAAAAAAAAAATTATTACAAAATATGTATCTCTATTAATTTTGCTCAATATTATTAAATTACTTACCATCTTTAAATTAATGAATTAATTATTCATCTTTAAATTAATGAATTAATTATTATGTTTATTAATTTTTGAGTGAAAAAAATCCTTCTCATGTTTTCATTGTAAGTTGACATGTTGACATATTTATCTGTCATTTAAGGTCCACTTTTGACTTTTGTAATATAAAAGCTTTGCATGATTTAAGATATTTACCTGTTAAATTATTTAACTTTGCATTAATAAACCAGCCCTAAATAATGCAAAATATTATTTTGTAGCAGTTTTCATAAATTGTATGTATTCTAAATCATTCTCTTCTTCTTCATGTTGCTCAGTGCTGCCATCTATCGGTTGACAGCGGTACTTAATAAAAAATCTTTAAGGCCTTATAAAAAATAGACGGAATCAAAACTGTAACATTTTAGATTTTTGTGCACATCTACATGCTAATAGCTTTCATTTAAAAAAAGAATCATCAAAATCGGTTCGGTAGAAGTCCATAACTAAGGCCCCAAAGAAAAACCTTATTTTTTTATATATATAGATAACATAAAATGGAATGGCGAGAGGTATTGCGCTAGCCACAACAGCTTTTTTTTATTATTAACTTTAAGGCAGAGCGACATCTATAGTCATTTGGCGGAAAGTATGGTTATTTTATGTTTAAATACCCATATTCATAAACATTCGTGAAATACGAATAAACATTTTGTAAAAAATTCATGGACTTCACCGGGATTTGAACCCAGGACCTTCGTATTGCCGGTACGATGCTATAAAATGATTTTATCTCCCGCTACCCTAGGTAAGGGAGGTTGGGATCGTATAGATTTTAGTGAATAAGCACGTTTTGATGTCCCCAGATCTGATTTTAACATTTTCACAATGATGTCTGTGGGTATGTATATATGTGTGTGTGTATGTGTATGTGTGTGGGGATACGGTGGACACGATTACTGAAATACTATCAATCAGAAAATTTTGAAATTTTGTATACCCATTCTATAGTAATGTGGGAAGAACTGATTAGTTTTTAGTATATATCAGATAACCGGAAGTATCACTTATACAAGCTTTTAACAGTTTTTCTTGAGAAAACTGCATTGAAAATAATTTTTCAGCAACTTTTACTAATAAAAATTGAATACAATGGTACAATCTTCAATTCTACGATAATATAATTTTAAATAATTTTAAATATAAATTTATAAAATAGGTTATTTTTATACATCATCTTGCCTATGCGTCAAACAAAAACATAATATTTTCATAACAATTTTGACGTATTTAAACAAATGTCACTGTCACATTTACATTAATAATGAAACCGTGTTAAGGAGAATTGAGTAGAAATATTTTTGAGTGTAAATATATATATATATATATATATATATATATATATATATATATGTCAGTATATGTACGTGTTTTCAAAGTGTCAAATATTGGTTTACAGCTACACATTTACGAAATGGATCATGTACAGCAAAGAATTTACACAGATTGCCTTTTTAGAGCACCAGGAAGTTGATGCTGATTTTTTGAGGATTATCTTTTTCTTTGATGAGGTACATTTTCACCTCTCTGGGTATGTTAATAAGCAAAATTGCCACATATGGGCAGAGGAAAATCTTCATGTGATTTACGAGGTACCATTACATGCCTAAATGAGACTGTTTGGTGCGCACTATGGTCAGGTGGCGTCATTGGAAATTACTTTTTCGAAAATGATGAAGGTCGAACTGTTATAGTTGATGGTGAGCGCTAAAGACACATGATAATCGATTATTTTTGACTTCTATTTATTAGAACAACAAATTAGATTTAATTTACAAACGACCAACCGGAACGGAAAAAATACTTTACATAAAGCTCATTGCTATTTTAAACATAGAATTTGCTCGAGGTCATGTGCTGGCCGCATCAGATTTTTTTACCTGTCTTAATGCTAGTCTATATCCAAGTATACCATCCTTTCGGAGCATTGAGTACAGCGCAATATACTTAAGACGTAAAATTTTAAACCGTTTGTTATAATTTTTATCCAATAAAAACAGACGGCTTTGAAAGAAAAGTATTTGTCAAGTTTGATTCTATTTGTTAAAAATTGTAACCAGCCATTTTGAAACTGTGAGTATTTATGAATATGGGCAAAAATTATAATAAATGTTGAAAAAAAAATTAGGCAGCCATGATGGTAAACGAACACGATTAAAATTCTAAAACAAAAGTGGCTATACTCAAGTATAGCGGAAATTAAAAAAAAATTATACGTAGATATAAATCAGAAAAGATACATATAAGAACAAAAAAAGAAAAATAAAAAAGTTGGAACTCCAGATATTTGTATTATAAAATACAATGTAGGTACAAATGAATCGGTCATTTTGAAACGGGATCAATTTTAAGTACACAGTTTAAATATTTTACAGGAGAAGCAAAAACATCATAAATTCTCTGTTTTTGACGAAATAGTTTTAATTCAATTATAAGGAGATCAAAATTGAATAGGATTACATTTTTTAAGGAGAAGAAGAAATGAAACTAAGAACATTTCACGTCCTGGTATATTAAAATTTTATTTTTTTATATAAATTTTGTAATACATTCCTATTATTAAATATCATTTATTCAATTTTGACGTTTTAAACTGTCAACTCCATGGTAACAACTATAAGCAACATTTTATTCACAAGTGAATTAAAAATTTTTAAATCACTCTTACAAAATTTTAACTCACTCTGCAACAAATAATATATTGAAAATAACACTCACCACAGTATTTGTTAGATATTATCTGTCATTTTCATTATTTTCACGACACCAATGACAGACAATAAATCATTTTAAATAGCTGACTTGACGTCTATCAGCGACGATTGTCATGCTCAGCCTACTAACTAATCAGTTTTTTATTTTGTCAAAATTAAATATTATAATGGTTTTTATTATTATTTCGGTAAAATTGAATAAAACATTGTACAAACCACATGAGCTAAGAATGTTTATTCACTCGAAGAAACTTTCTTCTCATGAATAAACATTACCTTAGCTCACTTGGTGTGTAAATATCTATTAAAAGATTTGTAATATATAGATGTTTTAATATATTTTTCAATGATTGTGCGTCATTGGTTAGGGTTAGGGCTTGTTTGAGTGATATTTTATTGTTGTCTTTGGATGGTTTGTAACATTGTGTGATAATGTGTTGTGTCCCATTATGTCGCATACTTCTGGTTGTGTTTTTTTGTAGTGGGTGGTTGTATGTAAGTCAGATGAATTCTATTCTTAGTCTACATATAATAATTTGGAATTTTCTTTTCTATAAATCAATAAAATAAAATTTTCCGTATTTTGTACAGTATAATGTACTCAAAATTATACAGTAATGGGTTACTTTACAGCATAGTATCCGTTACTGCATAGCAACGGTTTTGTCATTAAAATACATTTTGACACAAGGAACTGTTTATTTTTATTTTATATTGTTTATCTTCGAAATCATTTTCCATGTTCTTTTCATCATCTAGATCCATCGTTTTGCAAATCGATCTCCAAAAATTAATTTGTTTGGAGGTTGTTAGGTACAAAAACAATAACTGTCAAGTTACTTTGTTATTAAGAATCAGACTACTATGTTTTTTAAAATGTTTTTAATTCAGAATATTATGCCGTAAAAAAATCAAATTTTAATAGGTAGGTAATATAAAATATGAAAAACTAGTACACGCATCGCGTCAGGAAAGTGATTTTACTGTACTCGTAAGGCATTTAAGTAATGTATTTCAAAGATTAATACCTTTTTTTATGACAAAACTGTTATATTGTTAATAAACACTAATAATAATAATATAAAATATTATTATTATTATTATTATTATTATTATTATTATATATATTATTAACATATTATTTTAATATTTTTAATAGGTACCTACAGTAAAAACCACATATTATAAACCAATAAATTTTAATTGTTCTAATATGTATGACTTAAATAGTAAATAAATAAATAAATAAAATAATGACAATTTAATTGGAATATGTTTTGAAAACACATTACAAAGAAAATAACTAATAAAGAAAATTGTAGTTTTTCAGATGCTTTGTCCATAGAGTCGTAGACGTGGTGGGCGAGTGCTACTCGTTCATTTCTCGGTAAACCTTATTCGTGTGTGTTTCCATAAGGAATAGCTTGACTGGTGTTCCAGGAATACAAATTATACAATATTGGATATATAGAAACTTTTTCAAGGAATTTTCGGTATGGAATTTGTAGAAAATAGTTATGTTCGTGTTAGTATTTTACTTGATACCTAGAATCTTTTCTAAGGAACTTTAGGCTGTGTCCGATGTTGCACTTTTATCATCTTAATATCTAAATTCTATATTTATATGCCGTAAATAACATCATTATTTAGGATTTTAGGAATTAGATTTTAGAGTTTTGCAGGAGCACTCTATCCTTTGAAGTTGACGCACACTAAAATGTAAAATTTACTGTCAAAGAGTAGCTTCTTAGCTTCTATTTCATGAAATATAATATTAACATTTAATCTGAAGCATCAAATTAATTCGAATTCTATAATTAATTGTTGTTCTAAAATGTTGTAATACAAACCAATTGATGTCATTAGTGAGTCATTCGGAGATGTATTTATGTGAAGACTTAAATCCTAAATATTAAATGCCAAAATACGACATCGGACACAGCCGATTTGTCGAAAGGTAATGTGCTAGCCACAACAGACGTAAGGATGGGCACATTCAAATAAAATCAAATATAGATGAGTAATGTCCTTATTTTATATTGTACTTTAATTACATTTAGAAAGATAGATATATTAATTAAACTTTAATAATTAAAAGTTGATTGCTTATAAGCGTAGACATCACGCATTGCGTTAATACTCAAACACCGGAAAGAAAGATATAAATATGTAGAAAGCTCAATTTGAATTGCGAATATTAGTATAAAAAGCCACGCAGCCTTATGTTGGACATCATTCACTGATCATACTCCAAAGAACACACAATGAAGACTCAAGTAAGTACAAAAGAACAAAGCAAAATCTAGTTAAAAAAAACAAACAGTCGATAAGTATCAGCACGATATTATAGTTCCATTTTTGAAAATATTAATTAGATTATCCACTCGCTTCTTCCAAAATAACCAATACAAAAATATCACCGAAAATTGATCAGGTAATACTTGCAGTATTTTCGTGACGTTTTAAAAAATGTAGTAGGACATTATTTTGGTAGAAATAGAGTGGATTGGATGAACTAGTAAAAATAAATTTCGATGCTTAATAAAAAATATTTCTGGTAACTAATAGCAATATAGTGTTCATTTATTAATTTTGTGATGAAGTTAGTTTTTGGCACGATTTAAAACATACTGGTTATGCCACTTATCATGTTTTTCATTACCACAGCAAACTATTTTTACATAAAATATAAAAAATGAAATGCATAATGAATTTATTTTTAATATAAATTTATATATTTAATGGAAACCTGAATCAATACATTGTTAGAATTTAAAATTAGAAAAACTAAATAAATTTATAGAACCGTACGCTTCCAGATTTCCATTCGGTAATAATATCTTCTTCCCGAAAATGTTTTCGACAAACATCATTCAATCTTAATTCGCGATCATCTCTACCAATTGCACATTGCCATTTTTTAAAAAGTGATATGTCGAGCGGAGCAGCAAACAGAGATTCTTTTTCAGTGGATTTCTTGTAACCGGTTTCACATCCAGGAATTAAACATTTTCTATTTAATTTTCTTTTCATTTTGCATTAATTGCAATATCTTTCAACAAAATATTTATATTATATTACATATAATACGAATATGTTCTTCAAAAGCTGTTTTATTTACCTTTCTATAAGATGTAATATGTATTATTTTCAAAAAGGCATGCAAATGACAGGTGTCAGTTGGGTCGTTCTCACGTTGCGCCTTTAGCGGAAATAACGAGGAAACACGTATAGCTTTGGACCCTCGTTTTGTGCAGAGTGGCACAACCAGTATATTTTAAATCGTGGTTTTTGGTAATAAATACTTAAGATTATAAGTAAAAATTTGGTTACCAAAAAGTATTTTGTTGTTTACTTCAATTATTTTTTATGTATTTCCACATATTTTTGTGCACAAATTAATTTTAACTAATACCTTTTACGAATTGTATTCACAAATTCTGGATTTTGTCGTTTGCCACTATTTCATTGAGCATTAAATTTTTCTGTTAGCTTTCGCCACCATAAATGTTTTTTTTTTTTCTAAAATTTTTCATTTTGTGAAATAAAATGTATTTTCCTTAGCAAACTCACATTGTTCCTCAAATTGATAAATACGCAATCAGACTCTTTTTAGTACCGATTGTGAATTATTTGAGAGTGAAAATTTGGTACCCGAATTATTAGTTTGGGTACAATAATAATATAATTTAATATTTTGTAGGCTTTCAACTAATTTGTTATAGCACTAATACCTTATTATTACATTTTTTACAATTTATTGTTACATTTCACATATATAAAGTATTTAAGGACACACACGAACATCCATACCCCTGGTGGGAATCGAACCCCCGACCTCAGGGTCCGAGCAGTGAAGGTCGATTCGAATGCTGCCGGAGACATACTGCCTCAACACGCACGGCTACCGAGGCGGTAAAACAAATATTTGGAAATCAAATTAACCTTTCATTACACGTGCCGCCGGCTTTTTCTCCGGCCATGCATTATTTTCTAGAATGTTTTTACAATTTCTTTACAAAATTATGCCAAATCTTTAGTACCTCCCTAAAATTGGATCTACTAAATAATACCAAAATATATTTTTAATTAGTGTATTTTCCGGGAATCCCACATTTTCCTGTACCAATTGTCATGGCGAAAATTAAGATTAGTTTTTCGTTTTAATTAATTTCTATTTGTTCGGATTGTTTAGTACGTGTTATATTTTAATATGCCTATGTGTATTGAACATAGTTGTAGGGTTACATCATACTGTTATAGTTTTAAACTTATTTAAATACTCGTATATTTATAATAACTATATCTAATATTATTAAAACAAATAACACTTCAAAGATATGTTAATAAAAAAAAAATTAAAAATTTGTAAGCAAATCGGCCAGTAATAAAATCCCCGTAGTGCGGGTAACGTATAAACTGCTTTTTGTACATGTAGCGAAGGGAATTTGAGTCCTTGTTAATTATTTCACTTTAAACTTTAGGAAAAATTCTAAAAATTCTTCAAACAGTAATATATAAAAATAAATGAATATTTAAATACTTACCTTCCAACAAAACATCAATTGGAGATAATATAAAGAAATGACTTCTAGCATGTTAAATGAGTTAATGAAATGCAAGAATTTTTAAATAGATTTTATTGTAAATTTCCTTATTTTCAGCTTTTCTTGTCCACATTGCTGGTTGGAGTCATTCTTGCCTCTTGCGAGGAAAAGAATCCCAACACATCCTCCCTTACAAAGAAAACCAAACGTGGTTTAGGTTTAATCGACTTGGGCGAATCCCACGGCTTCGATGCTTTTTCCCACGGTCATGATGATATCTCTTTCGACGATCATCACCAGGATCACCACAAAGAACACATTACCACTTCTATCAAAGAAATCAAAGTCCCTATCCCAGCTCCATACCCCGTCCATATCGAAAAGAAAGT
The DNA here is from genome assembly GCA_943142095.1 of Ophonus ardosiacus. Taxonomy (NCBI): domain Eukaryota; kingdom Metazoa; phylum Arthropoda; class Insecta; order Coleoptera; family Carabidae; genus Ophonus; species Ophonus ardosiacus. The sequence continues at coordinate 38,313,015 of OW964828.1, forward strand.
TCCAGTACCCTACCCGGTTAAGGTTCCAGTGCATGTTCCTCACCCGGTACCCTACCCAGTGGTGAAGCCATATCCAGTGACGGTGGAGAAACCTGTACCTTATCCAGTGGTGAAGCACATCCCAGTGTCAGTTAAGGTTCCAGTAAAGGTGCCCTACCCAGTTAAGGTGCCGGTGCCTGTAGAAAAACCGTATCCTGTACCAGTGGTGAAGAAAATACATGTACCTGTGAAGACGCCGTTTATTGTGGAAAAGAAGGTTCCGTTTTTTGTGAAGGAGCACGAACATCATGATTTTGGAGGATTTGGATCGAATGATCACCATTTCTAATTTTTATTGCATATTTGATCAGAATGTAAAATTGTTAAATTTGATTTTTTGTTGTTTTATGTTTTATTAATCTTATACATGAAAAAAACTAATAAAATTATTACCATGCACAAACTTATATTAATTTCAACTACGTCGAAAGATATACAGTATGCAGCAAAAGTCATTTAAATTTAAAGTGATATAAGTGTAATTTTCATGTTTTAAAGTTAATCAACAATAAATATTTTTCTTCAGTAGTGTGTAAAATAAGTATTCTCAAACTGGTAATAAGCGAGGGAAATGAATAAAACTGTCATGATCACTTAGCTTAAACATAGGTACCCTGCATAGCTGCTCTAGTAGTAGATTATATGCTATGTCAAATATTTAGAATACATTTCATGATTTTTGTTATTTTTATAGACGATTGCAGAATATTAAGGGTTGAATGTATCTCTTTACACAGTAAGGCTACGATTGGATGGTCACTAGTTGACGCCTGCGAAAATACTTTCAACTAGAAATATGCAATTAAAAAGCAGCAACCGTGTACAAATATTAAGACAATACGCAGCCCACAATACACCACGGCTTCCGTCCCCGCAAACCCCCCTACCGGCTATGTTCCGATCACAACAAAACTGTAAGACGGCCTCTAGTCAGTATATGCTCGATGAATTTATAAATTGAACTGACACTGACACGTAACACATTATAAATTTTCTTGTTGAAATAAATTGTGTTATTTCGTTGTCAAGGATAGGTACTCGTATATTTAAAGCACCGCTACGTTCATTAATTATTGACATAACAGATGTGTATAAAAATGAAATACATACATAATTTTATTTTTTGTAAAATTATATAAGACGTAAAATAGAGTCGCATACAATGCAATTTTCTGTCTCGAATGCTCACTTTTAAGTTCGAAAAGCCTACTTTTTTATCGATCATAGAAAAAATATTCGTTTACAATCATTCATTTCAGAATCATTAATTTCGCACAATTGTTTGAAGAATAACTATTATTTTGCATTTAAATAGCTTTTTGCACGATCGTTTTTTTTTAATGTTTATCGATATAGGGTTTCCTAGAGAGCATGTTTTATTTATAAATTAAAAAAGACTTTATGGTTGGTGTTAACAGCTACGAAAATAAAACGTAAATTAACATCAACTGTCATTTAATATATTCATAATTAAAAAGCTTCATATCTTTTAAAAGCACTTTAGGCAAATATATGTATATGCGAACCTTTGTCTCAAAACAGTTTTTTAAAATTATGTTTAAATTGAAATCTTTTTGTCAGAACGTTAACAGCTCAAATGACATTTGTTATGTATGTGCTTATTTTTGTGTCCTATGTTTAATTTTATTTTCGAGAGCTGTGAACACTTTCATAAGAATCTATTGTTTATATCGTTATTTTTATTTTTATGTTTAATTTTATTTTTATTTTCGGAGATGTGAATGAGTCTTAAGTTATTGTGATTACTTATCGATCAGAAGGCGCGGAGGTAAAAGTAAAAAAAATCTGTTGTGGCCAACACAAGACCTTCCGTCAATTCGATGTATTTTGTACAAATCCCATACCAAAAGTACCGTGGAACAGTTTCTATATAATATCATGAAAAATCGAACACGAACACATACTATTTTTTACAAATTCCATACGAAAAGTTCATCTGAAAAGGTTCTATAAATCCAATAAAATTATGATATAAACAAACCCTACGTAATATGCACTTGACACATTTATTTCTGCTTCAGCTTTCCCCTATTTTATTAGGGGTCGCTGTTTCCTCTTCTCTTCCACTCATTCCTGCCCAACGCATCTTCTTCACACAGTCCTTTCTTTCTTAAGTCTTCTGCGATACATTCCTTCCATCTTCTCTTTAGCCTTTCACTGCTTGTCACTTGCGAGGAACACTATGACATACTAATTTTTGATCCCATACTTTCCATATTTGGTTTTGCACTTGCAACAGACATCTATCAATTAGAATTTTTTAAATGAGCAGCTGTTTCCATGATAAATAGCAAAGCTGACTAATTTTTGTAAATTAATTTCTTTATAATGCTTTAACTCTACATCTATTGAATATGAAGGAAAATATATAATCAAACCATATAGAGAAGAGTATTTTCTTTAATAAATATAATAACAAAATCTCAAAAAATAATATTTAACTTCGTTTTTTTAAGGAAAAACTGTTAAAAACTTCAAATAAGGGTACTTCCGGTGGATCAATTATAACCAAAATCTAATCAACTCTTCATAGGGATGCACAGAAGAGGAATACGAAAGAATTATAATTTTTAGAATTGGAGAAAAATTTGTCACACACGGACACACACATATACACACAAACGGACACACACACGGACACACACACATACATACAGACATCATCTTAAAAATAGTAAATTCGTATTGTAGGGACCCTAAAACGTGCATATTCATTAAAAACTCACCACTGAATTTTTTGACCAAAGACAATACCTTCCTTACCTAAAGGTGACGGAAGGTAAAAAAACTGTGATCAAAGCTTACTTTAATAATGACAAATATTTTTTTTTTTATATGTCAAAATAATTTTCAAACCTAATTTTTTTTGCGTCGATCGTGCAAACAACCTAATAAGCATTGCGGTTGTATTGGAAATCTCGACTTCGTTTCGATCTCCAAAATTATCCTCAACCGGTAGGAAGCACTTACTGACCTTAATACTTAAATAATTATAAATTTAAAATCTATTTCTCACTTTGCTGATTCTGTCCGTTTAAATATATAGTCGTGGGTCAGGAGCACAGACAACAGATCTATTAAGATAGTCAACTGCTATGATAAAGTAGTAGGCATTCATGCCCTGCAACACTAGAACTCGGTGTCGTAATACATAATCAAATTCAGCATGGCAGGTAGTATCGGGGATAGTCTGCATCCCGCATTACTATTGAGAATATATTTATTCTTTTTATTGATATAGTAATATACAGAAAAGAACAAAATATATATTTAACAACAAATAGAACGCATATTTATTTCTTAAAATTACATAAGGAAAATATAAAAATATAGTCAGATATCTTTTTACCATAAGGTGAAGGGTATACAAATACATTTAGTTGTGTACAAATTTCGCCCATTCCTTCTTATTCCATGCCATTTTCCTAGCGTTTTGAATCGTCGTATTTTTCTTCTCCAAGATCTTCAATATTACCTTAACCCAGTTGTCTTTCGGTCTGTTTTTTCTATCACTTTTGTCATCCATATTTGTCTCACCGGTCTAACTTCGTTCATTCTGATCATACTCGTTCAACCCAAATTTTGTAAATTTCTTCTTCATAAATAATAATAATATTTTGTTGTATTTTCAACATCACGACCCAGCACAAAACAACCTCATGGCATTTTGCAGAAGCAAATAAACACAAAAACAGAACAATATAAAATAACACAATAATGAAGAATAACACTTCACGAAAATACAATTTCAAATATGAATTGTCAGTATGACTTGCCGTCAAGCCGCCACGATTTTAAAATCACCGAACATTAACGAATTTTAACGAATTAATCCGAACGAAGTATTACTAGCGCTAAGTGTCGTAATACATAACTAACTGAAAGTCTCAAGGTCATGCTATATAGTTGACACGGCCAGGTCAGGAGGGTGTGGCCGATTCGAATTTTGGTTGCTACTATCCGTTCTCTTCTGCTGGCACTTATTTTCCATGGGGTTACTGTTTCTTTAATTGTTCTCAAGTGATAGTTTGAGTCCATTGCTGTTGCCATTTTTCTTTTATTTTTTTCTTTTTAGTCGATATGAGATCTCTTGCTAGTATGGGCACTTGCGTAATCATTGTCTGGGTTGCAGCTTGTTTAGCAAGGGTGTTCGCTTCTTCGTTGCCTTTTATTCCTCAATGGGACGGTACTCAAAGGGTGGTAATGAATTTGGCTTCTGAAATAGTTTTGTGGAGGTTCTCTTGAATTTTTAGAATTATAGGATCGGATGGGTATAGATTTTAAATACGCTGTATGCAGCTTAGTGAGTCAATGCATACTACGAATTTTTTACTGTTGCATATGTTTATGTACTGTGTTGTTTTTAAGATGCTAAATGCTTCTGCTGTATAGATAATCGAATAGCTCGGTAGGTGATATTTTTTTTGATGATGTTTCGGTGAACATAGCGGCACCATTTTGGGTGCTAATTCTGGACCCACCTGTATAGACATATTCATGGTTCGTATATGTTTCATTTTTTTAGTTCTAAGAATTCGTTTCCTATAATAGTTGCTGGTGTGTTTTGTTTGTCGTATTTTGTTAGTTGGAGGTGAAAGTGGGCTTTTTGGAGTGACCATGGTGGATTCTGAGTTTCATATATTTCTTGAATGGGTGGTATGATTAAATTTATAGATTTTAATATGTTGTGATACTCGTTGTCGTTTTTTAACATTAGTTTGTGATTTTTGTGTATGAATAAGTTGTTATGTGTAGGATTTTTCGTGTTTGATGGTAATTTGGTTAAGTAATTTAGAAGGAGTTGTTCTCTGCGTATTACTAGTGGTTGTTGTCCTGTTTCTGCCATAAGACTCACGACAGGGCTTGATCTTAAAGCTCCACCGAGGGCTCCACATATTATTCTTATTGTTGCGTTATAAATTACTTCTATTTTACGTAGTTGGTGTTTCTTAGCAGTTAGATATACAATACATGCGTAATCGAGTTTCGACCTAATCAGTGTTCTATAGATTTGCATTAGGCTTTCGTGAACTTCGCCCCAATTTTTACTAGCCAGGTTTTTAAGTAGGTTTAGTTTGTTGTTGCATTCCTTCCTTAGATGTTCAAAATGTGTCTTCCACGTTTGTTTTCTATCTAAGTGCATGCCTAAGAATTTAATTGTATCTGCGTATGATATGTACATGTTATTTATAGAGAGTGTAACACAAAACTCACAGTAGAACACCTTCTTCAGAATGCAGACAGTACACCTAACAACGTAGTACACAAAATACACCATCCACACTCATAGAATGCCCCGGAAACGAAGATAACCTAAACTATGAAATGATATAATTGTTAATAACAAATAATGTACTGTAAATTATACTTATTAACAAACTGTACAATACTCTAAATGTAAATAACAAATAATATACTGTAATTTATACCATTGTTAAGCCGGAGCACTAATAATTTCTGTAATTGAAATGCTCGATAATATTAATAAATAAATTTGAATAAATCTATTTCTCAAGTCTTAAATACCTTTTTTCCAAAACCATCACATTGAAGGTAATAGTGCAATGTAACATAATATACGTAGCTGCCAAGATGTTCTTACATACTTAACTATTTTAAATTAATTAAAGTAGTTTAGGACAAATACATCAAATTCAAAAGGATGTAGGTTTCGTTCTCAGGCCAATGAGTTTGCGATGCCTATAGATAGGTACCTAATATTGTTTATAAATATTCGTTCTCGTTAAAAATGCGAATGGATTACACCATTTTTTTTTTATAATTTCATCTGAAAATATTAAGAAAACTAAGACTATTGATGAAAATCCGGTGAAAAAATTCCAATTAATAAGCAAATTATGGTCTCCCGAATTTTGAAAAGATTGACATGACGTCACATTTATGTGTTTTTATATCAAACTGTTTTCATCATGGACCTAAATATTATTGAAATATATGCTATTTTAAGTTATATTTACATAAAAATAAATGAATATTATAACACTGTATATAAGTATACACACTTTATAATTACAGGTGTATTTAAATTATTAAGTTTAATGCAATAAATTTATGTTAAAATAAAAACTGTTTGGAAACTGTAGTACAGGAATGTTAGCCCCTCCTTTTGAATTTGAATTTCTTAACTTCCATTGGTAGTAATCCCACCTCCTAACACGCTATTTGTAATGCATGTATAGGCGGTTTCTCGGTCGCCAATCAAAATATTTTCATATTAGTGTCGAAGCGTTATAACAAAAAACCCTTTATTTCCGAAATATCTCAATTATACCATTTCTTTTTTTTTATTAATATTCGTTATTCAGCATATACATTCGTATTTTTTTACTATTTTCCTTTAATTCGATTGAGCCGTAATCCCCCATTTAATGTGTTTCTAAATATGTAAATTTTAATGAAAGTTAATTAGTTTTTTCATTATTTTAAATCGGCTAATGATTTTTTACACGCTACATTATGCAGGTATTTATTAAATATATATACTTAGTTTCAAAATAATCTTTTATTCATACAATGTACATTTCGAGATTTTTATCTCATCTTCAGGTCATTATTAATGATATAAATATAAATAAATAACAAAAGCATGAAACAATTTACAAATTAATAAACATAACATAATTGGAAATTTATTAAAATATTACTAAAATTTTGAAAAAATATTACGATCTAATAGTGGACAATTGTTTATATCCAAAATTTCATTCATTAGATTTTCTTTGTTATGTAAAGATTTTTTTATTTCGAAAGCTTCTAAACAATTTAGTTTTTTACTTTTATTTTCTATATGGAGTATTTTCAAATTTTGAATTGAACAAAATGATCATTGTTAATAAATGTTTTGCCAAATTTGAATTTTCGATTTTTTCATATTTAAATTGTCTTATATGTTCATTGAATCTTAACTAGAAATTTTGCCCTGTTTGACCAATATGTTTATAATTACAATTGTTACAAGTAATTTCGTAAACACCAGATTTTTCTAATTTGTCAAAATTTTCAATTTTATTATTAACAAAAATAGATTTCAAACTATTTTTTTTACCTAATAAGCTGGATAAATTTGAATTTAATTTTAATATTTTTCCAATTTTTAAGCTCAAATTACCAACAAATAATATTTTTTTTGTAGTTTTTATTCATTTTATTTTGAAAGCAATATAATTTTTTTGATCTTAATTTCTTTTTTTTTTGCTTTTTTAAAATATTATCAATTATTATTTTATCAAAACAATTTTTAAAAGCCAAATAGTAAATTGTATTTTATTCTTTTTTATAATTTTTGTTAGATAAAGGAATATTCAATAACCTTGTAATATAACAATAGAAAGATGTAAATGTTTGTAAATTGTTTAATGCGTTTGTTATTTATTTATATTTATATCATTAATAATGTGCCTGAAGATGAGATAAAAATCTCGAAATGTACATTATGCAATCTTTATGAATATAACATTATTTTGAAACTAAGTATATATATTTAATAAATATCAAAATGTTTCAAAAGTATCCTACGTAAGCCGGCTTCCCACGGCCTGTGGCGCGTACACGCCACTACCTGCTTTTACGCGCAACGGGCCATGGGAAGGGGCAGCGCGTGGCGCGTTCGCGCAGCGCGTCCTCTCCCATCATTTGTCGGTAAATGTTGCACGCGTCAAAGGAAACCCTCGGCGCGAGATGGCGCGGCGTGTGTAAGTATTCCCATGGCCTGGGCTTGTTTGTCCCTACACACGTTCAGAATTGTTCTTTTCAATACATTTTAGAATATAATAATTATGATTTTGTATACTTACGAATACGTAGTTCGACTTTTGTTGAAAGTTGACATCCACCAGCCTCTTTTTTGTTTGATTCTCTTTTGTTTTAAAAATTCTCCCGACAATAAAACACATGTAGATGCACACACACAGCAGTTTTTCTCTGTTGACTATTCATAATGAAATTATCTTAAAATCAAGATGGCGGGTGGCTCGGCCAAGTCCGTGCATGCTTGCGCGCGCTCCACGTACTACGCGCCAACGCGCCGTGGGAATGGTCGAAGTTTGTAGAAGCTCGTGGAGCGAAGCGCGTCTACTGAGGTAGTGGCGTGTACGCGCCACAGGCCGTGGGAAGCCGGCTTAGTATAAAGTTAATCGAAATAAAACTCCTTGTCTTGATAAGAAATTCAAGATTCAAGAAATTTCTTGATTATTGTTGAATCACTATTTGTACGTTATTCGTAAAAAAGTAAATATATATATATATATATATATATATATATATATATATATATATATAGGGTGTAACACGTACACCGACCACTGCCATTATTACCTTTATTATAGTTACAAAAAAATACTATAGAACAAAGTTGTAGGGGACCAAGGGGGACATTCTTTCAGAGAAGAAAATATTTTTTTAAACCAGTGGTTCTCAAGTTATAACACAAAGTTATATTTTTTCAAATGGGATTCTACATATTTTTTATGCCTATTCGATAGCATATTTTTTTCTTAATTCAACCATGTATTTGTTTTATATCCTTACATAATAAAAATATTGAAAAAAATGCGATTGAAATTTTAATAAATTTTTATTTTTAATATTATTGTACAGTACGCTATGGATGAAACACAATAACAAAAGAACAAAATATAGCTGCTGTCAAATAATAATTGGAGAACTAATTGTTGTAAATTGTTATTCTTTGTGTTTTGAGATTATTTTGTGACAATATGGCTGATGTTTATACAAATGAAGATTTGTATCGTTTATTATTAATTTATGGTGAGTTTAATGAAAATGCCATACAAGCGTGCAATATTTATGCCATGAGATATCCACACAAACCGCGTCCAGGGAGGTCAGTAATCAGGCGATTAGCACGAAATTTGAAAAACTATGGATCATTTTCACAAAAACGTGAAAGGCAACATCCCGTAAGAAACAATGAAGAAATAGAAATCGCAGTTTTAGCTTCTATTGCGCCAGCCCACAATACTCGTCGAGTGTACGAACGGCTCGACGAAATGTTTCAAGGTCGGTGGATAGCAACAAATGGGCCATACAAATGGCCCGCTCGTTCCCCGGACTTGACACCCCTTGATTTTTTTTTATGGGGATATCTCAAAGATAGAGTCTATTCAAAACCAGTGACAACGAAACAAAATTTGATGGACAGAGTTAGAGAAGCTTGCGTTGCTTTGACACCAGAAACTGTAATAAAAGCTACTTCTTCTGTTTTTAATAGAATAGAATTATGCTTAGAAAATAATGGAAATCAAATAGAACATTATTTATAAGGAGTAATTAACAATTATTAATTTTCAATTTAAATTTATCACTCTTGTGTCTCATCCATGGCCTACTGTACAATAATATTAAAAATAAAAAATTATTTAAATTTCAATCGCATTTTTTTCAATATTTTTATTATGTAAGGATATAAAACTAATACATCGTTAAATTCAGAAAAAATATGCTATCGAATAGGCATAAAAAATATGTAGAATCCTATTTGAAAAAATATAACTTTGTGTTGTAACTTGAGAACTAGTGATTTAAAAAAAAAATTCTTCTCTAAAAGGATGTCCCCTTTGATCCCCTACAACTTTATTCTATAGTATTTTTTTGTAACTATAATAATAAAGGTAATAAGGGCGGTGGTCGGTGTACGTGTTACATCCTGTATATGTATATATATATATATATATATATACCGAGAGTTTTTTTTATCTGTGAACATGGGCGAATGTCATTACCATAGTTACATTTAAAATGATTGACAGCAATGTATTATCGCGTTTTTTTTAAAACTGAACATAGGACGTGACATTTAGTATATCTGTCAATGTCAGCAAATTGTCATATTTCAAAATGTATACAGTTGAAGAAAAAGTTCAAATTGTATGGTATAATTCTATACTCTGACATAAGCCTAAGGCAAGAAATAATTAATATAAATTATATTTTATCCCTATTTTTTAATAGGAAGAATAGGAATACCTGGTGCAGATATAAGTGAAAATTTTGACGACTCCAATACCTGCAATTTTGTGAATTTACTTCCCGATTAATATAAAATGTCGCTTCATCAGTAAATAAAATTCGATCCAGTAATATTTCCTCACTATTAATTTTGTTCATCATATCTTCGTAAAAGATATTTCTTCTTTCTATATCGTTGTGTAATAACTCTTGGTGATTTTGATATTTAAAACTCTTAAAATGTTCTTGTCTTAAAACTTTTTATAATAGTATTCTTAATTTCAGAAAAAAAATTGTTGACAGGGTGTTGTCACTTTCAATTAATTGCATAATTTCTTGTTTCTTTCTATTAACTACAGTACTTGGTCTGATTTTCTTCTTGTGCTATTTATTGACGCACCTTTAGTTCTGTAGTCATTGTAAATTTTTCTTATAGTTGATGGACTGGGTCGCTTATTAAAAGTTAATGCACATAAGTCAGAAACTTGTTGTAAACTCGTTATAATTACTCCAATTTACAATTTGAACTTTTCTTTAACTGTATACATTTTGAAGTATGACAATTTGATGACATTGACAGATATACTAAATGTCACGTCCTATGTTCAGTTTTAAAAAAAACGCGATAATACATTGCTGTCAATCATTTTAAATGTAACTATGGTAATGACATACGCCCATGTTCACTGATAAAAAAAACTCTCGGTATATATATATATATATATATATATATATATATATATATATATATAGGGTGTATCAGGACTAGTGTAAAAAAAATTAATGCATATTTCTGACATCATTTTGAGTAAAAAATGTCATATGAAGGTATGTCCGGAAACTTCTCGTTACAGGCCTTTAAAAGTGCACCTCATCAAACACATTTTTATTAATAACTCTGATACTAGTTGCACTAAAATTTTGAAATTTGATACGAGGCTACTACTTATTGAGATGCATACTTAAACTTTCTTTTGTTTCTGTATCTCAACCAGAGGCGTCTCATATGGGGAAGTCATGAAGGTTTTTATCGTTATTTTTTGATCTATTAACATTTTTTCAACTTCACCTATAAAATATTACATACAATACAAAAATAGAAAAAAAAGTACTCTCGATAAAATTTGATAAATTTTTTAGAAAAAATCAATTATGCAAAAAAAATTAGATAACAATTAAGAAACAATGAAATTCACACAAATTCATTCTTTGATGTCCACGTCGATATTCTCTGGACTACGACAACCATTACTTTTACAATATCTATAAATAAACACCATATCTAAACATTTGCCAACACTAACAATTTACACTTTTTTCAATTTTTATTAAAAGTACATTTTTGTGTATTTTTAAATTGTTTGTAATACTTTATAATTAAAAATGAAAAAATGTCAATAGGTAAAAAAATAAGGATTAAAAACCTTCATGTCTTCCCCATATGAGACGCCTCTGGTTGAGATACAGAAACAAAAGAAAGTTTAAATATGCATTTCAATAAGTAGTATCCTCGTACCAAGTTTCAAAAGTTTAGTGCAACTAGTATCAGAGTTATTAATAAAAATATGTCAGATGAGGTGCACTTTTAAAGGCCTGTAACTCTGTAACGAAAAGTTTCCGGCTTCATATGACATTTTTTGCTCAAAATTAGGTCAGGAATATGCTGTTAATTTTTTTTACACTAGTCCTGATACACCCTGTATATTCGTCTATATTTAGTGCCCCAAGCATTTTTTCTCAAATAACAAAACACTTCTAAAATCGTCCCCGAATAGGGCAACTTTTGCCTGATTTAAAAGTTTAAGCATCCTTTAATAGAAATTCTGCTTCTAATAGTCCAATTCTGAACAAATCTTTAAGTCTTACAGTTCTGTAAATCTGTAAAAACCTGACAAAAACGCATCTATTTTTGTTGATTAGTATAAAATTGTACATTAGGGTGGCCACTTTCGTTGCGATTTTTTTCATTTATTTACAGATTTCCAGATCTGTAAGACACAGATTTGTTCAGAATAGACCCCCATAAATCAATAAGCAAAATGACTGCAGAAATTAAGCATGAAAATGTTGAAAATCACCTGGATAGTCATGAAATTTAGACAAAATAATTATCATATTACTAACGGTTTGTCTATTAAATTAGGATAGTATCAATATTTATATTATGTATTATTTCAAATTTCTGTTCCAGGAACAAAAATATATTAATTTAAATTCATACTTGTTCACTTGAACAGAAATTGCAAATAATAATAAAAAATCAAGTAACCTTAACTTGACTTCCTCCGGGTTCCCATTGTAGTATTAACTTTATTGTGTCTCTTTCATCTTTTCTCCATATGTGCCCTAGCCATTTTGCTCTTTGTTGTTTTTTTTTCTTACTATGTTTTCTCCTTCCAATTCTTGTTCTATTTGATGGTTCATTCTAATTCTATATTCATTTTCTGTAACTTTTATTGTTCTCAACATAATTCTTATTATTCTTCTCTCCGTTATTCTCAGATATTCTTCATCTTTTTTCGTCATTTTCATTGTTTCCGCAGCGTATAACATTATTGGTCTCAATATGGTTTTATATATTTTAAGTTTTGTTTTCTTTGAGAGGTTTTTATTCTTTATCAGTTTCTTGTTTGCGTGTAGCGCTCTATTTACTATCATTATCTTCCCAAGTACTTAATTTTTTCTGCTTCTTCAAATGCATGTTCGCCTATTTGTATTTCCCTTTTCCCTATATTTTTTCCAAGTCTCATTATTTTTGTTTTGTCTTCGTTTATTTTTAGTCCTATTTTATCACATTCTATTACCATTTCATTTAGCATTTCGTTCATTATTGTTCTTTGTTTTGTTGCGATCACTATGTCGTCTGCGTATGCTATTATCTGTCCCCCTCTTGTCCGTAGTGTTCCCTTGTTAATTCTTCTCATTACGTATTCCAGTGCTATGTTAAATAATGTTGCTGATAGTGTGTCTCCTTGTCTCACTCCTTTATTTATTTCAAATTCCCGTGTTTCTCCTTTTTGTTTTTACTATTGCTGTCGATGCATTCATTGTCATCTTTTCTAGTCTTCTCAGTTTAGGATCTATACCGAATTCTTTTGGGGCTACCATTAACCTTTCTCTTTTAATTGAAGCAAAGGCCTGTTTAAAGTCTATAAAGAGCAGTTCAATATCTATTTTATATTCTCTTGCTTTTTCTATTATTTGGATAAAACCATATTGGTGCTTCCCAATTATATATATATTTTTTTTGTCTCCTTTTCTAGCCTTCTTTTATTATTGTTGTCATTATTTTGTATGTAGTATTCAACAATGTTATTCCCCTGTAGTTTTGGCATGTATGTTGGTCTCCATTTTTATGAATAGTTACTATTTGCCCACTGCTCCACTCTTTCGGCATTTTTTCTTCTTTCCATATTTTCAATAACATTTTATGTATGTGTTCTTGTAGTTTCTCTTCTCCGTATTTTATTAATTTTGTGTTTATTCCGTCTTTCCTTGTTGCCCTTCCATTCTTCCTAGAATTTATTATCTCTTTGATTTCTTTTATTGTTGGTTCTTCTGCAGATCCTTGTATATCTGGTTCATTATATGCCCCCTCTTCGTCTTGTTAATAGTTCTTTGAAGTATTCCTCCCATACTTGATTGTATTGTTCGTCACTTTCAGTTCTATTGCTGCTATTCAGCTTTATTCTTGTGAGTCTTGTTAAGCGAATAACAATTGATATATGTAACAATATTGTTAATATTACAATACAATGATGAATTTGTATTCACGTAATCATTGATGTTTGTTAGCAATTGTCTGCTGAACAATATTGTTACACTTGATATTAATATTGTTATTTTGGCAATCTCCTAATTCTTGTGACCTCTATTACCTTGTTATTACAACAAGAATTGTTATTTCTGATTGCTAGACAGGCGAGAACTAAAACTTGTCGCCTGAGTGCAACATTCTTATATTTTAAAGTTAAGTATATTTTGAATAAATATGGCAAATATAGATTTTGTTTTACTTTTGGAAGCAATTGAGAAGGAAGAACAGAAGTAAAATAATAATTAATATTGTTCTTGTAATTTAAATATTGGAACTTAAAAATTTCAGATACAATTTAAGGTTAGAACGACAACAACTTCGTGATTCAAGTAATCCGTTAATGAAGTAACGCTATTTCGATTTTTTTTTAAATTTTATTTTATTTTATGAATGGACAAGAATAGGTTTTATATTTTTGTAAATGAAACCGAGTGCATACTCAACGCCCGAATATTCAAAACTAGAATATTCAAAAGCAGAATATGCACACCCAAATCCTTCAAATCCCGAATATTCAAACACAGAATCGCGCATTGCTCGAAAGCGTATCAGCAGAACCATCGCTAACCAACGTAAACATAATCTAACGTATACTCCTCCTGGCCCGGCCCACATACTCGGTTTATGAATCATTCGGGCAAAGCGCTTTCTGGCGATGCACGATTCGGTTCTTGAATATTCGGAATTTAAATGATTCTGTGCGTGCATATTCTGGTGTTATATATTCTGATTATGAATATTCGGATGTTAAAGGCTGTCCCAATGAAACCTATAATATTTGAAATAAGTGGCATTTATAATTTAATTTATTGTTATTTCTTTTATTTTTAATATTAAAGTTCACATTTGACAGTTGAAGTAGCGATTTTTCGGAAGTAGCGCTATTTCAAGATGTTAGAATACGGGCCATAACCACTAGATTAAACGTCAAATGATTAATATATTCAGTCAACTGCTTAATGTCCCTAGATTTAATCAAAAATTTCCCTAAATTCATTGCCAAGTTATAACAATTGTTATGATACTGAAATTGTTGAAAGTCAATAACAAGGGTGGCCACCTGAATACAAAATCAAAACAATATTGCTAACAGCCTTGTTAGAAAAATTGTTATTTTAGCCATCATGCTATAATTACAAGAGTCACAAGAATAAGCCTGATTGCCTTTCATGCTGTATGTTTTTGTTTTATTTACCTTATTTTGTTCTCTTATTTTTTGATAAAATTGTTTTGTATTTCTGTTTAATCTCTCTTCTTCAATATTTTTACCTCTCGCTAAGAGCGGTATTGGAATCATGCTAAAAATCGCATATCCAGATTTTAGTGGATACGCACGTTTTAAGGTCCCTAGAATCCAATTATAACATTTTTACGATGATGTCCGTGTGTGTGTGTGTGTGTGTGTGTGTGTGTGTGTGTGTGTGTGTGTGTGTGTGGAGCCACGGTTTCTCAAATATTATAAGACTTAAAAAATATTTAACTGCAGTTTCCTCAGTCTGATATTCCTGGGAAGAGCTGATTAGATTTTGGTAACAATTAGACAACCGGAAGTAATAGTTTCCTTAAAAAAATCTTGTAAATATTATTTTTTGAAAATTTATAATATAAAATATTAAAGAATATAAAATTCTCTACTCTATCCAATACATTAAACAGTTTTATTATAACTTCTATAGATTTAGAGATAGACTGAATTTTAAATATATATAATGGATCCATTCTATAATGAATCAATTAGCCTATGGAAACCTGTTGAAAAAATAAAATGTTTGTAATTGACATAAATGTCAATCATCTAAAATTGGTATGAAAAGAAAGGAGATTCATTTATAAGCCAAAGTATGTACAGTATCAGTGTCAACTAAATACGCGCTCACTATACATACGAGTATAATTCATCATATACCCTTTAGAAATACCACCAATCTCGTCAATGAATTGAAAGAATCTCGAACATTTACAAGAGTAGGAGAAAACTTGCTCATAGAATGAATTGAAAAATGGAGAATATTATGTGATTAGAATTTTTTGTGTATCAGAAATGTTAAATACAATACTTATATAGCTTAATATAAAAATGGCGACAGGTATTGTGCTGGCCACAACAGATTTTTATTTTATTTTATCTTCTATCCATTCTCTCTTGCTTTTTTAATTATTTTATTGCATTCCTGTCTTATTTTTTCATACTCTTCTCTGTCTGCTCTTTTATTCGTTTTTATCCATTTCTGTCTTATTCTTATTTTCTTTTTAACAAGTTCATGGCAGTTTTCGTCAAACCATCCTTTTGTATTTTCTCTTTTTTATCTGGAACACATGAAATGCATTTAAATTTAAAAGCTTATACCTATGAGTAATGCAAATGTGGATTTTAAATAATTACGCTTGATGTACCGAAACAAAGCACTAATCTTAATTTGATTATCTTCATAGCAGCGGAAATCCAATTACTGTAATTATCAAGAAACAACATGGAAAAACATTTAACAGTGCCGTATTCAGGAAATAAAGAATTGACGATAATGTAAGAATCAAAAACAATGTCTGATATTATAATTAAATAAAGTACTAAAGTAAAAGCACCGGTAGTTGAAATGAAACTGTGTAATATTTTTGTCTAAAAATATGAAAATTAAAAACAATTATCTTACGTAAAAAAAATAATCAAGATAAGAAAATGAAGTGCATTAATACTCGACAAATTAACACTTACTAATTATTTTAGTAGAATTGAAACATACGTGTTCCATTAGTAGACACATTGTAAAATATGTCGCATATCAGATGTTTTCGGAAGTAACTTAAGTTGGAATACATGACTCAAGCCTCAAACATCAGTATCAGTGGTCACAGAAATTTACAATTCATATTGCACTTGGTTACCAGAGCCATATGCTTTCGGTAATGGCGATATAGACAACAATAGTTTTTTCGTGTTTTCGAGATTTTTTATCTTTTTTTCTTTCTCGTCTAATTTGAAAATATACAGGAGTTTGAAGTACAGGAGATCAAAATATTTTGAAAAAAAATGAACGTTTTTTAAGCATATGTAAAATTAAATACTGAAATTTGGCATTTTAAAAACAGCGTTTTCGAAACAAGACTTGTGGTACCAGCCAATATAAATATTATAATAAATTATAAAAAATACCCCGTATTAGTTATTGACAGTAGGTGTCAATTAATAAACAAACAATGTATATCAATATTTTTCGACGACACGCCATATGCGAATGCAACAAAACAAAATCGCTGATATTTTATATACTTCTACCGTGAGTATTTTTTAACGACGTGAAACATTGGGTTTGTCATATCCATGGTTACGACTTGATATTTGATTGACAACAATGTATTTGCCCGTTCCATTTAAAATGAAACATAGGGAATGAATCTGACAGAAGTATTATATTTAAATATTGTAAGAAATTTAGCGGAGTCAGAAAACCACTTGAGAGCACTAAACATATTTCGAGCACAAGGTGCACACAGTTTTTTTCTACATCTAAATTTAATTTTTAGAAAACAGGTATAATTATTTAAACAAAATTAACCTCTAATGACATCTTGTCAATATGACAGATAACCCTTGAATTTTCCTATAAGTTATGACTTGACATTTGTTGACAGCAATGTATTTGTCTCTCATTTAAAATGACACATGGGGAATGAATTTGACAGAAGTATTATATTTAAATATTGTAAGAAATTTAGCCGAGTCAGAAAACCACTCGGGCACAAGGTGCACACTACATTTTTTCTACAACTAATTTTAATTTAGAATGCAGGTATAATTATTTAAACAAAATTAACCTCCATTGACGTCTTATCAAATGTCAAATTCGTTCCCTATGTTTCATTTTAAACGGAACGGGCAAATACATTGCTGTCAATCAAATGTCAAGTAACCATGGATATGACAAACCCAATGTTTCACGTTAAAAAATACTCACGGTATAAGGTCACTAACTATTAATAATTAAATTCATTACCAAGAGTAAAATTTGTTCAATATTATTATTTTTAATAAAAATTTTGTGTCGGCCAGTGACATTAAATATGTACACTTCAAGAATTAAATAAATAATAAGAAATAATTTTCCGAATTTTGGACCGTTTAATTTTTATTCGTGATTAATATACATTTTTATCCTGAAGTTGTGAAACACCTGTAGATGTAACATGTGCAGTAAGAAAAATATTTAAATCATATTTAATTTATTGAACTTTTTACATTTTATAAAAATTGTTTCTTTTTGATTTTTCAAATATTACAGAAAGAAACTGACTGGGACATACTAGCAAAATTTTGAATTTACTCCTCTTATACCCGTATTCATAAAAACTCGTAAAAATTTTAAACGGTTCGTTATAATACTTCAATAAAAACAGTCGACATTGAAAAAAAAATCAAAATTTTGTTTGTCAAGTTTGATTCTATTTGCTAAGAATTTTAACGAGCCGTTTTAAAACTTTACGAGTGTTTATGAATATGCAGCACAAGACCTCTCGCCATTTCCATATTAGGCTATATAATTATTGTATTACACTTCGCTATCGAACTGTCGTTTTATAACAAAAACATTACAGAACTTTACCCAAATATTGTTTTTATTGTTTTTAACATATCTTCTGCACACATACAATTCTAATTATATCTAATTTTCATTGTTCATTCTTCCAATTCATTAGCAAGATTGGCGGTATTTCTTATGGATATATGCATTTTACCTACAATTTTAAATAATTAATTAATAAAACAATAAGAAAGATTAAATGTACTTCCCAGAAAAAGCTTTCAGAATGTCACTAGACTGTTGATTTTTTGACACTGACATCTATCATTTACAAACTATATTATAAACCTTTGAATTTGTCAACTGGTTTTCTTCGTGCCTTCGCCTCTGCGATTAGATTATTCCATATATTACAGTGCCTTTATATCTAAACTAGCTGTACCCGTTGCAAATATTTGCAACAAAAATATGGGGTAACGTTATTCATTCATTTCATTTTATAACGTAAATAATTTATAGTCACCAACAAATATTGTTATTGTTGTAATCAACGTGTTTCATTTATGATTTCAAGTTCAATTATTGTAGTAATAATGGCTGTTTTATTGTCCACAAAATTTTTATGCATTATTGTAATCTATGAGGGATTAACGTGTTTCTATTATGCAAATTAACATCTTTATTCGGTTTAAAACAATATGCATAATCATTGCATGTCTATACCTTTTACAGTATGATTTCATACTTTTGAAATTCTATTTCATGTTAACAAAATATGATTTCACATTAACGAACCTTTATTTCACACAAAGGAAACTTGAATTCACAGTAACGAAAACTAATTTGTCACTCCTGAATACCGATTTTGTAACAATGAAAACAGAATTCACAATTTTAAACACCAGTTTCAACTAAATGAAAACAGATTTTATATAGGAACTTTAAATGGACACCTCCGAGGAAGGGCAGAAGGCACAGCAGCCACCTCTTGGAGAGGCGAAAAAATAAAGCATTTTTATTGTCTCTAAAATATATTAAAATGTCTTTTTGACCTTATAAAATATTAAATAAACAACGAATAGCATTTTTCAGAAACTTAACAACAATAATGAAACTTGATTACAACAATAATAAAAGTTCATTACAACAATGTTAGCTACGTTAGAAGCGAGAATATGTAACCCGACGGTTTAAAATCTGTTTTCTTCACTTAAAATTAGTTTCCATTGGTGTGAATTCAGTTTTTTTTTTCCCTGAAACCAGTTTTCGTTAATGTGAAATCATATTTCGTTACTGAGAATTCACTTTTCATTTGTGTGAAATCCGTTTTCGTTAATGTGAGTTCATATTTTGTTAACGTGAAATCAGTTTCAAAAGTGGGAAAACATATTGTAAAAGATAGCATTAAGGGGTAGCGTTTAAGAACGGGAAAATAGGGTTATCCAACTGGTTGATTATAATATAATACTCTTTTGTATTTAATGATTTCGTTATTTAAAAACGTGTATACACCTATCTCTTGTGCATTTTTAAATAGGTAATAATGTTGTATTTTAGATAAAGGATATATAATTCAATAAATTTTTAAAATTTAGGTTAAAAAAAAAATATTACAAAATATGTATCTCTATGAATTTTGCTCAATATTATTAAATTACTTACCATATTTAAATTAATGAATTAACTATTATATTTATTAATTTTTGAGGGAAAAAATTCCTTCTCATGTTTTCATTGTAAGTTGACATGTTGACATATTTATCTGTCATTTAAGATCAACTTTTGACTTTTGTATTATAAAAGCTTTGCATGATTTAAGATATTTACCTGTTAAATTATTTAACTTTTTATTAATAAACCAGCCCTAAATAATGCAAAATATTATTTTGTAGCAGTTTTCATATTTTTTGTATGTATTCTAAATTATTCTCTTCTTCTTCATGTTGCTCAGTGCTGCCATCTATCGGTTGACAGCGGTACTTAATAAAAAATCTTTAAGGCCTTATAAAAAATAGACGGAATCAAAACTGTAACATTTTAGATTTTTGTGCACATCTACATGCTAATAGCTTTCATTTAAAAAAAGAATCATTAAAATCGGTTCGGTAGAAGTCCATAACTAAGGCCCCAAAGAAAAACCTTATTTTTTTATATATATAGATTTATACAAGTTATAAAAAAAAAATTAAATGTATCAGGTGTAGAATTTTATGTTCTTCAATAATAGTAATAAGAAAAATTTTCAAAAAATAATATTTAGAAGATTTTTTTAAAGAAACTATTACTTCCGGTTGTCCAATTGTTACCAAAATCTAATCAGCTCTCCCCAGGATTGTCAGATTGAGGAAACTGCAGTTAAATATTTTTTAAGTCTTATAGTATTTGAGAAACCGTGGTTCCAACATCCACACACAAATACACACACTCACACGGACATCATCGTAAAAATGTTTTAATCGGATTATAGAGACCATAAAACATGCTTATCCACTAAAATCTGGATATGCGAATTTTAGCATGATTCCAATACCTCTCTTAGCGAGAGGTAAAAAATTTATAATTCGTAAGCATCAAATTTTAAAATACGGGCCTGTTTTATTTTTTTAGACACAGATAATAAAATTAGGAGAACACCAAAATAATATACAGTTCGTTGTTGTCTTTAACGCAAGAGAAATGTATACTCATAAAATTTCATTTTTGTTATATATAGTCTTAGTTTCGCGTTGTGAATGTGCAAGAATAAGATTAAATAAAGAAACTATAGTTGAAGTGCTTCAAAATATTGATGGCGAAAAAATTTCAAACGTTCCTGCAAAATTTGTGGATTTCTTACCAAACTTAAATCCGCAAGATGTCGTAATATCAATGTCGAATTTTAAGTCAGCCGAAGAAGTGACAGTTAATAAGAATAGTTTAAGTAATATACCAGTGTTCAACAATTTACCAATTGTGAAGATAATATCATTAGAAAATAATCAAATTCAAAGTGTGCCGTGGTATATTTTTGATAATGTAAAACCAAGTGTTTTGAATTTAGCTGTGAATAAAATTAATAAAATAGAGGATGGGGCATTTGGAGACAAAATAACTGAAATTATTTTACGTTGTAATAAAATGAGTTATGTATCTTCAAGGTGGTTCAAAAAGCCAGAAAATTTATTGATTTTACATATGTCTCATAACCAAATAGCATCTATTGAGGAAGACCAATTTCAAAACTTTTTAAGTTTGTCGTATTTGAATTTAGAAGGAAATAAAATTTCGTTAATCGATGCAGATTCCTTTCCATTTACCAACATTAAGACCTTAAACATAGGTTTCAACTTTTTGAGCGAGCTACATCCAGATATATTCTCTTCTTCTATTCAGATAAACAATCTGCTCATCAATTACAACAAACTGAACTTTTTGTCCGAAGATTTGATGGAAAAAATCAAAGTAAAAAGCATTTCAATTGCGGGGAATCCCTGGCAATGTCAGTGCTTAACCAAGATTGATAAATGGATACAGAGAATAGGAGCAGAACAAAACGAAAGGCATATTAGCGAAACAGAAGCGAAATGCGTAGTTCCTAAGCAAGAGTCGGGTGTTTGCTTGGAAAAAGTGGATCCGGAGCTTTTTCAAACGTTTTCAATGTCTGTTACAAGGCAGAGGTTCCATTGTGTTAAATCGAGATGGACGTAAATGAAAGTGATTTGAGAATGAAGTGGTTTTTTAATAGTGTATTGTTCATAGGTATGCATTGAATAATATATACATTATAATTAAATCTTCGTAAAACACGGTAGTGAGGTGGGTAAGTAAAGTTGTACACTCACGTTAATTTTATATTTTGCCCTGCTGAAGTGTAATGGGAACTTTACAATTGTATACACAGCAAGTGTAACGTACATTTTACGCTTACTGTGTTGTAACTTGTCTAACTATACGGTAAAATAATCAAAATACACTGAACGTTTATGAGCATTTAGAAAAGAAATCATCTTTACTATAATAAAGTTCATGTAAAAAAGTACTACCTACATAAGTTATTTTTTTATTTTAACATTTCCTATATTTAAAATTAATTTATATAAACCAAACTCACGGCAGCGACATCTGTCATTATTGTAAAAATCTGCCGTTACCGACATAGTCACCGATCGATATACCTGTCAAATACGCGAGGCGAACATTGCTGAAATGTCAAATATCGACACCTACCTATTATTTATTACGAAGAATGAGCAAATAAATATAATATCAGTCATAAACAACGTCTATTATTACAAATAAATTTTCGCTAGAAGAAGTACTCTAATGAAGGTAAGTAAAATCAAATTTGGAAATTGACAACCCCAGTATTTTAAACTAACCCTTTTCAGAAGTACAACCTATCTCATTAAAAAAAGTGATTTTCATTATCATCGGCTAAAAAATTTGATACAATTCTCGTGCGTGAAGTATTTTACAGCGCTCCAGCTAATAAGGCACTCGCCTTAAGGACTCGTGCCTCAAACAAAGATGTCGCGCTGTAAAATACAACTTACACGCACTCGAATGTAAATAACTATTATGCGCTTACATATGCGCCACAATTATTTTCTATCTTTCTCTCGCACCCTACTGTAGAGTATGGTCTAATAGAGTGCTGTCTCAGTGACACTGACAACAAATATTAAATATCTCCTAAAGTAATTATTAAAAAATTGTTTCTTTTTATCTTAATCGTTATTTATTGAATAGTATTTTAAGGACAAAGTGTACATTTTATTATTTTTTGTTATGGTGGTGGACCCTATTGCGGGGGTTAGTTTTGTGCATTACGTTCTGTTATAATAAGATATGTTTGGAAAAATTGCAAGCGAAAATATTCAAAATTCATTTAAAAATGAGTAGGCGTTCATAAAAAAAAATATTGTACCTACAATCTGCCTACGATATAAAAAATCTGTTGTTGCCAGCTAATACCTCTTGTCATTTTCATATTAGGCTATATAAGTACTCTTGTAAATGTTCGAGATTCTTCCAATTCATTGGCGAGATTGACGGTATTTCTGAAGGGTATATGTGTAGCAAGCGAGTGTTTAGTTTACACTGATACTGTGCATACTTTGGCTTATAAATGAATCCCCTCTTTCTTTTTATACCAATTTTAGATGTTGACGGAGTCTTTTCCTCGTTAAACAACAGCATATTATAATCACTATGACAATTCGACTTGTCCATGTACGAATTTAGGTTTTCCGCATTCAAGGATAGTGTCAACTTAACGTGCGATAGCTACATCTATAACTTTACTTATTTAATTAATGATAAAATAAGAAATATTAAATGTACTTCCCAGAAAAAGTCTTCAGTAAAGTCTCTGGATTTTTGACACTGACATTTATGTCAATTACAAACATTTTAGTTTTTCAACTTTGTCCCATGGGCTGTTTGATTCATTATACAATAAAATCTAAAATAGGGGGACATGGCTTAACCACAGATTCCTGAGGCTAAAATAAGACGATTTAACTAAACTTGCTTCTACCGTAAAGTGTACCATTTACCCAGTATTCTGCTTCAAAGTTTTTCGAAAAAAAAAATTAATTTTACTTATAATAACAGACCGCTTTATTCGATTTGGATGAAATTTGGTATAACAGTTCATATGGGTATGTCATCTTCCAAGATGATATTTGTTATTATTAGTGAACCACTAGTGTATAAACCCTAGGTGTTCCAATATTGATTAGACCGTAATTTTTTAATGGCCACGCCGATAACATAAAATTATATTTTTTTAGAAAGATACATTAAATAGTAAACTTTTCTCTCTCTCTGTATAATTTG
Source organism: Ophonus ardosiacus (assembly GCA_943142095.1). NCBI lineage: Eukaryota > Metazoa > Arthropoda > Insecta > Coleoptera > Carabidae > Ophonus > Ophonus ardosiacus. Next base: position 38,337,216 of record OW964828.1, read on the forward strand.
TGATATCTGTTATGGTCCACATTGAAAAAAAAAATAAAATAAATAAAACCTTAGTGATTGCACCGTGAAATTTTTAAAATAAATTTTATCTAGCAGTCTGTCCAAATGTCAAACAACTAATATTCAATGACAGTAACAATTGTTTATGGGTTATCAAAAATTTCCTTCTTCTAGAACTAGTTACTAGTTACATTCGTTTGTTCGGCCTGATAGTATTTTACTACCTTATTATAAATAAGACGATTAAATAATGTTAGCTTACTCCTAAACAAGTTGAGAAGATTGACAACTCGTTACTGTCATTAAAAATTAGATGTTTGGCATTTGGACAGACTGCCGGATAAAATTTATTTTAAAAATTTCACGGTGCAATCACTCAAGTTTTATTTTTTTCTGTGAACCGTACCCAGATATCACAAAGTAAACACATAGAGAAAAGTTTACTATTAAATGTATCTTTCTAAAAAGAAAAACTTACGTTATCGGCGTGGCCATTAAAAAGTTAGCTACGGTCTAATCAATGCTGCGACACCCAAGTTTCATACACTAGTGGTTCACTAATAATAACAAGTATCATCTTAAAAGATGACTTATAATGGGGGATTACACCATTTTTTTTTTATAATTTCATCTGAAAATATTAGGAAAACTAAGACTATTGATGAAAATCCGTTGAAAAAATTCCTGTTAATAAGCGAGTTATGGTCTCCCGAATTTTGAAAAGATTGACGTGGCGTCACATTTATGTGTTTTTATATCAAACTGTTTTCATCATGGACCTAAATGTTCTTGAATTATAGGCTATTTTAAGTTATATTTACATAAAAATAAATGAATATTATAATACTGTATAAGTATGCATACTTATAATTACAGGTGTATTTAAATTATTAAGTTTAATGCAAGAAATTTATGTTAAAATAAAAACTGTTTGGAAACTGTAGTACAGGAATGTTAGCCCCTCCTTTCGAATTTGAATTTCTTAACTTCCATTGGCAGTAATCCCCACCTCCTAACACGCTATTTGTAATGCACGTATAGGCGGTTTCTCGGTCGCCAATCAAAATATTTTCATATTAGTGTCGAAGCGTTATAACAAAAAACCCTTTATTTCCGAAATATCTCAATTATACCATTTCATTTTTTTATTAATATTCGTTACTCAGCATATACATTCGTATTTTTTTACTATTTTCCTTTAATTCGATTGAGCCGTAATCCCCCATTATAACTATATGAACTGTTATACCAAATTTCATCCAAATCGAATAAAGCGTTCTGATATTTTATTTATCAAACGTATCAACGTATTTTATAAATGAAAAATACGTCATGGTTTCATATATACAGTGTGTCCCATTTAGAAGTGCCACCATTGGGATCTCGAGAACTATAAGGGATACGATGTCGGTTAAATGGAACTTTTTGTGCGCCTTTGGGAGGCCATGTCAGATGTGCTTTTGTTTTTCCAAAAATTCTCATAGGGCACTAGATAATGACGAAAAACTGATTATTGTTGATTTTTTCTTTTTCAAATAATTTCTAAACTATTGGTAATTGAGAAAAAAGTTTCAAATATAAAAGATAGATATTTTTATTAACTAACCAGTGGCGTACGAAAAAATTTTTTATATCCGTAAATTTTCGAGATATAATACAAACTTATATTTTTTTAAATGGAACCCATATCTGATTTTAGTCTCAAAAAAATAACTATTTTTTTTCTTTGCAATGTTGTAAGGGTTATTATGTTTTATATTTGTTTTGCCTTCAAAATTATTATTTTTTCCTTATTTTGTATTAAATTTACAATTATTTTGAAAATATTGGTAGATTTCTATTTAGAAATACTCTTTATATTTAAATAATTTATTTCGTTAGAAAAATTTGCTCAAAACTCGTATCAAATTAATTTTTATAATATTTTGTATCTGGCCGCCCTTGGCACATTATAGTGTACCTAATTTGTAATTACGAGTGTAGAATAAAAATATTAAGTAATAAAGGCATAAAATAAATTATATCGATCAAATACAATATAATTAATGAAAATAATATTTTTTTTGAGAAATAATAAGAAAATTCACAAAAATAAAGAAAAAAATTAAATTTTATGAGCAAAACAAATATAAAACATAATAACCCTTACATCATTGAAAAGAGAAAAAAATAATAATTTTTTTGAGACTAAAATAAGATATGGGTTCCATTTAAAAAAATAAAGTTTGTGTTATATCCCGAATATTTATGGATATAAAAATTTATTTCGTACGCCACTGGTTAGTTAATAAAAATATCTATCTTTTATATTTGAAACGTTTTTCTCAATTACTAATAGTTTAGAAGTTATTTGAAAAAGAAAAAACCAACAATATTCAGTTTTTCGTCATTATCTTGTGCCCTATGAGAATTTTTGGAAAAACAAAAGCACATCTGAGATGGCCTCCCAAACGCGCACAAAAAGTTCCATTTAACCGTCATCGTATCTCTTATAGTTCTCGAGATCCCAATGGTGGCACGTCTAAATGGGACACACTGTATATCCAAGCGCGAAAAATTTCTGACCTTAGGAAAGTAAAAAATTGGAAAATATCTCATTCGATTCAGAAGCATGTGCTCTATCTATTTATTCAAGTTCAGAGCTATCACAGTTACTCCAACCTTACCAACATAATCTACAAATTTGAAAGAAACGCTAAGTTTGCACCAAGTGGTTTTTAAAAGTAGGTAATAAATAATGAAATAAGTATTGTAAATTAATAGTAAAATAAATACACAACAACTTGCTGCTGCCAACGTTTCAAGACACAAACGTGAAATGTAGTTCTAATTTTACACGATAGGAAGAAAGTTATAACGTGGTGACAAAAAAATTAAATTTTATGTAAATTTAAAATACTTATTTCTATAAAATTCGAAACTTATATGTCATAGAATATGTGTATATTTATGTAGTTTTAACTATACTTTAAGAAATTAATAATTATTGGAAAATGTTGAAAATTATAACGTAATTTTTAATGTGACAAAATTTTAGTGGAAAATCATCATTGCATATTTTGCACATAAAAATTTGCCTACTCTTTTGACTTTAAAATTGTGAAGTTTCAAAATTATGATTTTTCGCCAAAAATATTTCTCTTATTCTTTTGATACGATTATAATGACCGGTTTCATAAAAGTTTATTTAAATTTAACAACGTGTTAAATTTTGACATATTACGGCAAATTTACAAATATTATTAGTGTATATAAATAATTTAAATCGTAAGTACATTTTAAATTAAATACGTGTTGAGTATGCATATAATACACACAATGTTATTCATTTATATTCACTAATAATATTTATAAATTTAATTTGCCACAATATAACACATGTTAAAAATTAACATGTTAAATTTAGCAAATAGTCCTTTTTTATGAAGCCGGCCATTGAAATGTTAATTTTTAGCATATCTTTGTGTTCAGTTTGAAATCAATTCATCAGCTTTCGACTAGTTATTTTTATTTTGTATAATCTTATTTATTTTTCCTGTTTAATTTTATGAGTGTGCATAATGTTCTATTTATAAAGTTATTACCTACTTTAATACTGTTTAATGTCTGAACAAATTTACATATTTATAAAAGATTATGAGCAATATATTATTTTTTCCAACTGTCGTGAATTCACCTTTTATTTCTTTTCTTTTTGAATGAAACTAGTTATTGTTGGAAATTACCTTTTAAAAGTACCTACCTGATGTTATTATTAAATTATAATGGAACAGAGGTCGTCAATTTTTTTATTTAAATATTCTCATGAACACTTGAACCCATTTAGTTGACTTCCACTGAATGTTTATATACAGGGTGTTCCATTAAAGAAAAAAAGAACCACCATTTTACAAGACTATTACAATGATAAAAAAAAATGCATGTTAAATTTATATGTATTTTATTTATATCTGGCTGAAACAAGAGTGCTATGGATAGAAAATAATTGAAAAATAAACAAATCAAACAATGGTGTAACTACAATAATATTAAAATTAATAAATATTAAATTATAAAAATTGTTCAAAATTTCTCCCATTCTGATTAATGCATGCATAATTGAACTCTTTTAAATAAACTATGTCCAACTTTTCTTAATGTTCTCATGTCAATATTAGTGATGACAACTGCAATATTATTTCTTAAACTTTTAGACAGCCCCATAAAAAGAAATCCAATGGGCTTATGTCTGGGGTTCTTGCGGGCCACGCAATTGGACCATTGGTACCAATCCATTGATTTGGGAAATAATTATTTAAATACTCGGCTACTTGATGAGAGTTGTGAGCTGGTGCTCCATCTTGTTGGAAATATACGTCTCGCAATACTAATAACGGCAGATCAACCAAAATATTGTCTACCATGTCCCTGAGAAATTCTAAATATCGAGCGCCATAGTAAGCGTACCCTAGTACATATAACAGTAAACGCGATTGTTTAAAATGGCACACCATTCATTAACACTAAATTTTTCTTGAAAACCTGTATCTCTTGTTATAACAGGGTTGACGCGACTCCAATAATGTGTATTGTCGTCGGTCCAAATTATTTTCTTTAAAATTTCATATCCCTCATTAAATAATAAATAGCAAAATTCTAATCTTCGCTCATGGTCACCAAGATGAAGATATTGGATTTTATGGTATTTATATGGTTTATACTTATGTTTTTTTAAATAGCGATGCACTGTGGCCACACCTACATTGCACTCGGCAGCAACCATATTTTGGCATATATGTAAATCCAACAGCCTCTAGGCTGTTGGATTTACTTCAATATATGCCAAAATATCTATTTCAATTTCAATATTATTTCCAACACGCACTCGCTTACAATTGAATGTCTGAGTATTCGCACGAAGTCTTGTTTCTAGTTTCCTGAAAAATCGTCGTCCGGGTACTTCTCTATCAGGATACCGTTCTCTGTACATGTTAACTGCATCCCGAGCATTTTTATGACACAAAATGTACACTTCGAACATTTCAACTTCTTCATCGTGAGTAAAATTATTCATTTTCTTCTTAAAACTGACAGTTTAAGAACATAAAATTTAACAACAAATAATTAAACAATGTTAGACAGAACAATATGTCCAATTGTTTACTATCCATAGCACTCTTGTTTCAGCCAGATATAAATAAAATACATATAAATTTTACATGCATTTTTCTGTTATTTTGTTATATTAGTATATATGTTTATATTGTTGAATTCAGAAAAAAAATACTTCATCAAATAACCTAAAAAAATGTTCTCATTTAAAATAAGAAAGTTGTGTCCCGTATTTTGAGAACCACTGGTCGAAAAAAATTTTATTTACTCATTGTAATAGTCTTGTAAAATGGTGGTTTTTTGCTAATTTAACGAAGCTCGTAGCTCTTATAGTTCTCGAGATAGCAATGGTGGCACACTTAAGTGAAACACCCTGTATATATACAGAATGTCTCTCAAATAGAGGGATATGGCTGAACTGCAGATTCCTCAGGCTAAAATAAGACAATTTAACTAAACTTGCTTTATACGCTAGTGGTTCACTAATAATAACAAGTATCATCTTAAAAGATGACTTATAACCATGTGAACTGTCATACCAAATTTCACCCAAATCGCCTAAACCGTTGTTATTATAAGCAAAATTATTATTTATTTATTTTTTTTTTTTGAAGAACTTTGAATCAGAATTCTTGCTAAATGATAAACTTTTCGGTAGAAGTAAGTTTAGTTAAATCGTCTTATTTTAGCCTCAGGAATCTGCAGTTAAGCCATGTCCCCCTATATAATTAAATTCATTCGTTCATTAGCTCGTTGATTGGCGAGCAGTTGAATAACACTGTTTTGTCTCTGTCAATCGTTTATGTATTATTTTGAAGAAAAATACTTCCAGTAACACGTATAGAAAATAGCTATTTATGTATTACGGGCGAAATGATATAGATTTTGGCCCGCGGTGCAAGACTGAAGCCCGACGCGTAGCGGAGGGTTACAATGCGTCTAGGGCCAAAATGTATTTCGCCCGTAATACATATAATATTTTTTGCACATCCGGAGTAGTGTTACTTCATCACCGTGATCAAAGTAAAACGATGTTCAAATCATATTCAGATCATAGTAGTCTATTTGACTCGTTGTCACGGATAACAATGAAAACAAGCAAGTTAATGCTAGATGTAATTATTTTAACTGGGCACGAAAAGTTCTAGGGTGAAAACAATGCTATTTGTCCGACTTTTACGCCCGGATGTGCAAAAACTAACTTTTCGCATCTTGTATTTGATGTATTTTCCTCTAAAATAATCCATAAACGATTGACGCAGATAAAACAGTGCTAGTTAACTACTCGATAATCACCCAATGTTCCTCTTTTTCCTTTTGTAAATTTTTCTCTATATACTAAGACATACCTATTTTTCTTTTTGTATCTATAGTGTATTCACCTTAGCTTTATTATTCTTCTTTTTTGTTAAAAAAAAACTAGTTATTGTTCAAATTTTTCATGTAGTTTTATTATTAAATTTAAATGTGAAGGTCATCAAGATTTGGATATAAATATTATCACGTATCCATAAACCAATTTAGTTGAATTCTACAAGCAAAGATTGTCGATATTTAGTTATGTAACATACGAGTAATTTAAATTTATAAAATGTCCACAAAACTCGTCTTTTTATTTCTATTAAAATTAACAATTTTCCCTTTAGTATTTTCAGCTATAGGTAAATAATAATAATAATAATAATAATAATAATAATAATAATAATAATAATAATAATTAATAATAATAATATTTAATAATAATAATAATAATAATTAATAATAATAATAATAATAATTAATAATAATAATTAATAACAATAATAATAATTAATAATAATGATAATAATAATAAATAATAATAATTAATAATAATAATAAATTATATTTGTTAATTTCATATTTATATATAATTTAGTTTTATGTTCTTTTAGAAGGAGACAAGTGCCAAAGGAATACAGTTCATGATACGTAAGTATATTTTATGCAGCAAATGCCTGTATAACAATTTGAGGCACTATATTCAAAGGAATGAAAGTTTCGTAATTTCCATCTCTTAATAATATAATAACTATTTAATAGAAAAAATATTAGATGAATAAATAAAGTAAATATACTCAAATCGGACAAGCAGCCAATGTACATCATTACATCTAATTAACAAGTTAATAAATTAAATAATGAGCAGTAACATCTTTTGGTTATGTACGCATTATTTAATTAAATTAAATCGCTAATTAGATTAGTTTTAGACATGACGTGCACGCTGGCTGCTTATCCGATTTGAATATATATAATAATTTATATGTTAAGTAAACTTATTTGAAAACTATCTAGTTATAATTAAATTGTGAAACTATGTAAATGATATTTATTAGCTAAATAAATGTATCAGTAACTTTATTAGGAAGAGGAAATCACGAGTCTAAGTATCTTTGTTATTTTCTAAAGTTATTTAACAAAAGAAATCTTGATCGATACAATAACACTAGTTAATAATAATTCTTTGATTAATATTTATTCTTAATCATTTTCTTACACATATACTGAAGAACTTACGAAACTGCCTGCCGTAGAATGAAACAAAGTATTTCAATACTAATACTTCATCACTTATTAACTCGTTCATAAAATTATTTCTATTTTTTACTTTACATCCAAACATATGAAATTGTACCTATGTATATGCACCATTTCTAAAATATTCGACTTCGCTCATAGAACAATCTGGCCTATTCTGTAAAAAAGTGGTTAATTTTTAACAAATGGTTAAAAAATTTAACCAAACAAGTATGTTAATATATAAAAAAATATTTGGTTTTTAATTGTCAAATCAATATCTGTTCGATAAAATGTTTAACCAGTTGTTAAAAATTAACCACGAAGTTACAGAATAGTCCCGATTGTCATGTAAAAATGTTATACTCATATAATATTTTATTTAATTGCTGTACTCATGCTTTTCAGTGATCACGGATTTTATTTTCGAGATTTAGGACCAGAAGGAATTCGTGGTTCCGTGAATGTAACTCTAGCCCATCCGTTGACACCTGGTGCAGTGGTTAGCGTTGTTACGAAAGCGAGTCTCGAGGAAGCGTTAATCTGATCTCTGACGACATCTACGTCATTCATATTGATGCCAGGTAAATAGTATTCAGATATACAAAAGACTTATAATAATATTTAAAATAAATGTTTGGTATATGTGTAAAAAACGTATCTTTCATCTTCGATATATTCGAGCCCAAACTCATAAATAGTTCGGCCGCTTTTTCTTTATCAACGAATTATAAAACATACACAAATAATTAGAAATTTCTACAATTTTTTTCGGCTACTTTAAATACATTTTTAAGAATAATAAAAAAAAAATAAAAACGGTGGGCCAAATGACTGGTGATAATAGTTCGACGTTCGACCGGCATTTTAAGGGTCACCTGCTAGTACAGACAGCTTCTACCAAGACCATTATTTTTGGCACAATGAAAAACAACTTTGTAAAAATCCAGTGCGTACATTAAAATCTACTTTGCAAGACATATAGGACAATACTCACAGCAAAAATTGCAGAGCTTAGGGATACAATGCCTACTAGAATAGGCTGTTCCACCGTAATCAAAAATAGTAAAAGTTTATTCAAAATATGACTGATAATAGTTAAAGGATAAGGAAAATTCCAGTTTTTTTTTTTATTATAAATTACTCCCTCTAAAACACGGGATGTTTTGCTTTTGATGACGCAAGACATGTACACTTGTGTTTGAGCAAATAGGATCCAAGTATGAACTGCGGCTTTGTGAATCCCCGCCCTCACTCCGCCCCAAACTAAGAATATACTTCTTTGGGAGTGTCGGATTTGTTGGGATTCTGTTCAGGTGACGTTATAATTTATTTGTTTTCGTAAAATGAGAAAAAAGTGAAATAAAATAAACATAACAATTTATTTTGTCTCTAATTATTACAATTTAAATGTACATATATATAGGAAGAAAATTTTGTGGGTGTCAGTGGATTTTAGGTTTTAATTAAAGTTGATTCTTTTAAAATCTGCCAAGCTTTCGTGTATTTGGTTTTTACACATCATCAGGACAGTTTTGGTGAAGATGTTTGTAAGTCATTGATTTTATAAAAAAAACAGAAGAATTTTGACATAATTTTTGTAAAACACACACACACATATATATATATATATATATATATATATATATATATATATATATATATATCATCACGGCATATTACCCATTTCTGAGTGTGCCACAATCTGCATTATCGCAGATATCAGTAATGATGATGATATATTTGTACCGTAATTTTCTCAACATTTTTTCGTGGCCGGTGAACTACTGTTTTTGGTATGCCCACATTACCTACACCACAAAGCAAGTTTAAAGTTTGGACCTTAATATCTGGCTTATTTGGAATAATTTTTAACTCGGACTTTTACATGTTTATATGTCGTTCAAAAATTAAAAAAAAAACAAAATGTCGTGGAATAGCCAATTAAAGCCGATATTACTAATAAAGGCGATGTAAACCAATATTAAAAGGGTGGAATATTTGACTAACATATTCAGTTTTTGTAAGTTTAAAATCTATATTTTAAACTAGGCGAAAGAAGTTTGTAAAACATGCTCATATAATATGCGCAGATTTTATATTGAAAATTTAAACAGTCCGAAATATATTGGGCTTGGTGTCGTATAACGTTTTTCAAATCACCCGTTTTGTATACTAAGTACATTTTACTATTTTACAGAATGAAAAATCTCCCTGATCTTACTGAAAAGCAACTCATCCTGGCTACGAATTCATACCTCAACAAGGTTTGAAACGCGAATGGGCTAATTCTGCCAAATCCTGTTTTAAGTGGTGCCAAGACCACCACGACACTGGTTTACGAAAAGAAGGGTTTCCGTATTTTCATCAACGGTCGTGAGGTTGCTTTCTACGCGCAGAGAACAGAGCGACCCGCAAAAATTATCAATCTGCAATATGACTTCGTCTACAAGATAATGTATCATACTACAGTGCTCAAAGATAAATCCTGCGGTGCTATAGCTGCAGCTGAATAATATGCAAAGTTCTCAGACAATTTGTATTATGTAAATTTGATAATGGATACACACTAAAACTAAAATATATGAAATATTTCCGTAAAAATAACGTGCACTTTAAATGCGTTAAATGAATAAGGAGACACGTTATGTGCGATGGAATAGCGAGCGTTTAACGTCACACGTTCTGTATTTGGTGAGGTTATGTTTCGGTGAAAAGTGCGGTTGAAACTTTGGGTTTCTTTTATCGTTAGCGTTAACGTGAATACAATAATTAAATGCGGTAAACATTGAAATTGAAAGTCTCTTATTTTTAAAATAGGGTGTTTTCTATGTGAACGTATACGTTCTTTCTTCAGAAGTTGCAATAACTTCCTAATATATCCTGTCTAGATTTAAAAATATGAAATTGATGTGGATCAGTACAATTCGATTCTATCGTTTATACTTGGCATATCTTTGTTTACGTCTAGTTTAAAAAAATCCGTTGTATTCCTATTTGTATTAATTAGTTTTATCCAAAATTCCCTCTTTCATCCATTTGTTTGCTACCGTCCGAAAAATCTTCGCTATGTGTTGTACTTAGGGGCATTAATGGTTGCAGTCATGCAGGCGTCAGAACACACGTCCGGATCAAATCGTCGAGGGCGCCTTTTACCCTTCCTCAACATCAACATGTTATCAGCTATGATATTATTTTATTAAATTAACACATACACATTTGTAACTTTTCATACGCTACTATATATTATTCATCTTAACTTTATCTTTTTGTTCTTACTACTTTTATTTATTAACTGCTTACTGCTCGTGTTTACCTCTATAAGCCTTTATGTAGTTTAAAACACGGAAATTTAATAAATATAAATAATATGTCATTACGGCTTATTAGCCATTCATATAGGTATGTCAATTTAATTTTATTCTCAGATTTGGTAACGAAGACACATCTGTATTGTTGTAAGTGCTCACCTTATGAGCACTCAAAGCTGATACAAGGGATTACTTTTGTACTATTTTGAAAATTGCGAATAAGTAATATGCGGTCTCGTGGCCGCGTGCCTCAGCGTCTAGTCGTGAATCTGGAGAACCGGGTTCGATTTCGACCGACGCCAAAAAGAAATATTTCGAGTTATAAATTGCACAAATATAACCCCTGTAGTGCACTCGCCAAGCCAGCCATGAGTGCCCGCGTGGTACAAATATATCATCATAATTACTGAAATCTGCAGATTGGCACACCCACCAATGGGTAATATGCCGTATTAATTTATTTTTTAGTTATTTTTAGCATAAAAACATAAAATAAGAACAGATTTTTGTTGTTACTTCCCTAATTTACAATTTGATTGCATTTTATCTTATCAAAGGTTAAACTCCATTGGAAAGGATAAACTCGCGAATTTCCCCAAACTATTAAGGCTGGTTTATGCAACTTTTTATACGGAATGAAACAAAATATAAATGTGTACTCATATATCGCACCGTTTAAGCAGTTTTGAGATAAAACATAAAATACGTAAATATAATGTATAAGAAATAACCAAATTTTATTTCTTATGTTTTATCCTTATATGTCATGTTAAAATGTCAATAAGTCCTGAATGAAACAAGTTAAAATGACATTGTTTTCGACTTGTATTATTAATAATTACTTATAATGTAGTTATAGAATATATGCCTTGCTAGCAAAGTCTGAAAGATAAATTTAAATGCACTTGTATGCATTATTTTTGTTAAAACATTGTTATTCGTTATTATATTCAACTCATTATTTATGAATATGCGTATCATTTCTGTGATTGGTGAAACTTATGTTTTATGTAAATTGCATAAATTGAATTCAACGCTTTGTGTTATTTATTATTAATTACTATCTTTTATTTTTATTCTTATGAAAAGTTGCAAGAATCAGCCTTTATTCTTCACTATACTTTTTTCACCCTATAAAATTAATAATTGTTGGATTTTTGCTGTTTGAAACAAATAAACGTCAATAAGTTTACATCGTTGAAAAACTTTAAAAAAAACATAACTTTGACCTCACCTCAAAACTCGAAAGCTAGGGTCCAATTCTCAATTTTCACGGAAGTGACATGCAGTGAAAAATTTTCACTTTATCACTTGGAGTTATTTTCATTTGCAATGCAAAGTGATTTGATATAAATGAGCGAGAAAGTGTGATATTGTATGTATTTATTATAGGGTGTCAATATTGGTTGCACAACAAGAAAATACGAATTTGGTGCATGTGTTTCTTGATATTTTACAAATTGACACTGACAAGTGATATGATATAAATTTTTTAGACGACCATTGTGATAAGTATGACATATCAACGTAGTATCCTAACACTGAAAGTTGAACTTATGACATTAGTGTTAAGATATATTTCATATCGTAATAGTTGACACGGTTGCTAGGTTACTATGTCATTATTTTCTGGCTATATGTATACATTATTCATTTGTCAGCTGTCTGTACGTTTGAACCTAAATTTCAGTTTTGTAAAAAAAGTAAAATTTATTTAAGCTCGTCTAAAAAATAATTGTATGAAATACAAATATCTTAGCTCGTGTGTATTGACTTGCACTCCGCTACGCATCGTACGTCAATTTACAGTCACATGATAGTTGGTATTTTTCATAACTTGTTACGAAAATAACTATATCATTTCATATCATGGTGGTGAAAATTGAGAAATGGGCCCCTAAAGTGACAAAAAAATCTGATGTGGACAACACAAAACCTCCCGCTATTTAATTTTCATTCATTTAAATACATACCTCCGTATTTAGTAATGCTGCAAACCAGGGCCGTATCCAGGATTTCATTTCGAAGGGGGTTCTGGTTATATAATTATATTATTTATAGATGTTATAGATTAACATGAGCAGTTTTTTGCAGACTGTTACTCCCTGTTTTGACTGATAGCCATGGTTGTGGTATCAAAAGAAAGATACATTTTTTTTGCATCAAATGACAAATTTAATAATTAATTTATGGGACTAAAATATTACATAATTTAATACAATTTTTATCTTTCTACTAATACCACAACCACTGTTGTCAGTCAAAAAGGGGCGCAACTGTTTGCAAAAAACTGATTTCCCATTTTAATCTTCTATGTACACCTTTAAAAAAGCACCCGGTGTACAATTCTCAGGGAAATAATAAAATAAAGGGAGTGTCTACTGCACTGTCCAGACAGAGCAGCAAAAAAAAATTGGTGAACTGTCGCACATGCGTAGAGCAGCCACTTGTCGAACAGAATCTAAAAACCGCTGTCTACCTATTATGAATAGTCATTTAGGTATTGGTATGTTTGTCTTTTTTAAAAAAAACCCAACCAAAACAATACCTAACTGACAATTCCTAATTGGTAGACAGTGGTTTTTAGGTAGATTCGAGAAGTGGCCGCTAGAATTGTCCAGTACGATAGTTCACAAATTTTTATTGCGGCTCTGTCTGGACAGTAGAGTAGACACTTCCTAAAAGAAAACAATATTTGGCCTTTACGTATATCTTTATTTAATTGTAAAAAGCAATTGGGAATGTTATACTCGCAGTTTGGGACGCGTGCTATGATAGCGCTAACATCTTGGTTAGACTTCTTTAATTTTTTTAGTATTTTATTTTACATTTCAGGGGGAGGGTTTGAACCCTCAAATCCCCCCCCCCCCCCCCTTGGATACGGCCTTGCTGCAAACTATATTATGTTCCATTGCATATAACTATTGCTTTATTTATGATTTTCTTTATTATTTAATATGTCACTATTATTAATTTGAAGTGATTAGTTTTTTGACAATGACGTTTAGTTACATTCATTTCAAAAACGAATTGTGTAACAAAGGAATTGTGTTTATCTTAGGCTTCGGGATTAAAAAAAAAATGATTTTTAAATTTATCTGTAAAATTTATAGAAAAAGTATACACACACACACGCGCACGCACGCATGCACACACACACACACACACACACACACACACACACACACACACACGGTATAGTGATGTCATCATGGCACGAACGAGATAGTAGTGTCATATCATGACCACTCTCAAGCAGCCTCAAAAAATATTACAACGAAGTGTGTACTCGTAATTGAATTCATGACAAAAGCCAGGACCATAATAAACAAACTGTATTATTACAAAATAATATTTAATTTATATTATTAATAATGAGAAACTATAGTGGTTAATTTATATATTCTATAATATATATTAAAATTCTATTATGGTCACTTACTTCATTACACTAGGTACTTACATTTTTTTTGCACTTGAATTTTTTACCACTCATTACCGTAGTAAGTGGGTATGGTATAGGAATCATGTGTGTGTGTGTGTGTGTTTGTGTGTGTGCGGTGTGTGTGCGTGTGTGTATGTATGTATGTATGTATGTATGTATGTATGTATGTATGTATGTATCTATGTATGTATCTATGTATGTATGTATGTATGTATGTATGTATGTATGTATGTATGTATAACAATTGTAAATACTACGCCAACATGGCGGATTATAAGACGGGTTAAAGATAATTTAACACAGAAATTAAAATTAGAAATATTAGGTAAACATTTTTCTATGATTTGTTGTTTCAATTAATTATTTTTCGATATTTTAAAATTTTATGGTCTATTATTTTTTCCTACGTTCTGTTATTATGTCTGTATATATCATTCTGTATTTAAACTACATTTTGAATATTTGAATAAATATATTTATAAAAAATGAGCCAGGCATTTTTTGCAATTGTCGTGCATTGCATTCACCCTAGTTTTATTCTTTTATTATTCCTCTTTAAATAAAACCAGTCATTGTTGAAAATTATCAATTATTAAGTATCTGGTTTTATTACTAAATTATAATGGGAAAGGTCATCAAGATTCGTATATAAATATTATCGCGAATACTTAAATCAATTTAGTTGAGCTCTACAAGGAAAGAGTGTACATACATGTAACTTATTTTAAATTTCCAAAATGAATTCAAAACTCTTCGTTATATATTTATTGAAACTATTTATTTTCCCTTCAGTATTTGCAGCTATAGGTAAGTAATGACTTTTTCTATTTATGAATTTAATATTAATTATTAAATTTTACATTCTTTTAGAAGGAGATAAGTGTCAAAGAAGTACAGATCATGATACGTAAGTTTATTTTATGTAGTAATAAAAATTTATATAACAATTTACTTAAATCATTTAAATTTAAAGGAATTTAATTGCAATTTTTGTTCTAAACCTCTTCAACAAAAATTATTTTGCACGAAATCGTAAGAATAGATACTTCTTTTATTAATATTATTAATTATTTTGTTCGAAACATGATAAATACTTGCAATTCTGTGGCCCAATGTATGAATCAAAGTATTTCGATGTTTGTACTTGTTCATCTATACAACCGTGTTCGTAAAATTATTTCCATCTTTGACTTAACAAATTTGATATTATACGACATACCATTTTTTAAAAAATTAACTTTAATCATAAGATATTTTTGTAAAAATGGTATATAATGTTTTATTTAAATGCTTTAATTATCCTTTTTCTTTTTCAGCGATCACGGATTCAACTTTCAAGATTTTGGACCAAAAGGAATTCGCGGTCCTGTGAATGTAACCATGGCCCATCCGATGAGACCTGGTGCAGTGGTTAGCGTTGTCACGAAGTCAGATGCTCGAGGAAACGTCAATCTCATCTCTGACGACATTTATGTTATTCATGTTGATGCCAGGTAGACAAAATACGAAAATACACAAGACGTAAATAGTAGCTATAGCTTATAGTTCGACTTGCTCAATAATTAATTAATTTAATATGAATGTTATCAATTAATTTGTGGGGTATGTCGTACATGGATACGGATCCGTTTCTCATTTATGTAGATTTAATTTCATATTGCATCAGTATTTATTCATTACTTGAAGTAATAAAAGGTGGCTAAAATTTGTAGTAAATAATATGCAGATATTTTAGCCCAAATTTTGTGGGTAGGTACCTGTAGAATCCATTTTAGAGAATACAACCGTATGTTTACACTTGTCCAACATACACTAGGGTTACGCTAGAATTATTGAGAATAGAACACGTAGTTCATATTTTTTAGTTGAGAGTAATGCACTTCAGCAATAATATACTTCATTCTTTCTTTTCATTTCAATGAAGTTCCCAACCAATCTTATTTTAAATTTTGGAATGCTTTCAAACTAATTTCTGGAAGACTAAAATAAACTGTAAAAAGCTGGTACAGTAATTTCTGGTAACTTAAAAACTGCCAAACCTGTCAGACTAATGGTATATTCTACCGATTTTTAAAGTGAAATTTCTTTACGGAGGGTGTAAACTAAAATTCGCGTCACAGAAGTTGAAACACTCTGCGGTAAATGGAAATGGGGAAATAGATAGAGTATAGAAAATGAGATGCGAAGAGTGCGCGCACACACGCTTGCGTCGTGTTAGAATATATTAGGTGTCTGTTATGCTGACGTTGCGACTATACAGTGTCCCACACTCTATGTTCAGTATAGGGTCTTATGGAGTACCATGTTGCCATATCTACCTGCTGAAACACTATTAGATAGAAAGAGCAAAATAGATACACAAAAAGAGATTAAATATTCTGGGTACTTCATTGAATGTATTTATGACTGGTGTACTTTCATTGTACCTATCTAAACAGGTGGATGAAAAGAAAAAAATTAAATTAAGTAATAAACTGGTCAGTTTAATTAATAATTTACAAAAAATATAAAATAATACAACTCCAAGATATAAGTAGGGTATAAAAACATACCAAGCGTAGTCTTTATTCTTTCTTTATAATCTCCAATTTGAATTTATAATATTTTAATATTCTAATCTCTAATGTAATTGATCAAGCGCGGTTTTAAAATATTGTATTGAAATATTCCTTATTATAGTTACAAATAGCTTCAGCATTTTTTTTACACCACGGTTCCAACTTATCTTTTCGCGGCCCTGTATATAAAACGATTTAAAATTGTAGACAAATTTCAGTTGAATACAATAAGCCCTTAGGTAATTAAGAGACCCTCATAAAACTTCAATTGTACAGTGTTAACTAATTTTGGTAAGCAACGAAAATCTACGAATGTTTCAATATTACATTACATTGAAAAATTGGCAACATGGCACAGAAAACGTTCATAAGAATAACATTGGCTATCTCCGCTAAACTGAAGATAGAGTGTGGGACACTGTATAGAGCATTATAGTGCACACGAACGTCCTCTCTCCCGTTCTCTCTTTCTCCAATAGTACAAGTTGGGGAGTAAGCTAGCGTATTTGTGCTAGTAATGGGCAAAATGGTACTGCTTTCGGATTCATTAGGAAGTTTCACTTCAGCCGTATGGTGGTGTGGTCTAAGCACACAACGTGTTTTAAATATTTTTTTCCATTTCGTTGTTCTCATAAGTCCATAAAAGCACTGAAAACAGGTGGTTAAAATTTCAATTGTTAGCGGAAAGCGCTACCAACATAATAGTCGCATTTTTTTAAAAATCTTTTATAAAAAAATAGTATAAAAACATGTTTCATAAGGCACTCGTCCGTATGCCTTATGATACCAATGTATTATTTTCTGATAAAATTTAAAAATTTAGAAGTAATAGTGAAACGTGATGTTAAAATTCAAAATAGTAAGCGAGATATGAATTTTTGAATGTTTGAAATTATTTGTGACGTCACAGGCCCAAGCTTATGCTTCTGAAATAGTTGATTCTAGAGATATCGGTAGTATTTGGTTTTGGCATATATTCATTTATTTTTAATAAAACTTCTTTTGCTTGTTAAATTGATTATCAATGAATACAGAAATAAAGAAAATTATTTAAAATAAATGTAAATATTAGTTCAATCTATTTCATGAAATATTTTGAGAATGTGATTCTTAACAGTATTATTCATTTGAATTCGAACAAAAACAGCGAATAGCAGGTCAAGATCGACCGAATTCATCTGAAATTTTATGATAGTAATCGATTCGCACCAGTGACATTGCGTTTACAATATTTTTTTTTAATACAACGTTTCCATTTTATTGTAATTTTTAGTTTAGTATGCAACCTTAAAATGACAGAAATATTTGTTTAAAAATAGTGCAAATTTTGTTTCCCGTGGCTTACTTGATTTTCATATTCACAATAATCCGAGTGTGACCCTCTTATAACGTTATTGAAATTAGGGCTGTCAAAAGTATTCGGTTAACCGGTTAATCGGTTAACCGGAAACCGGTTTTTCAATAATGAAATATTCGGCTAGCCGGTTAACCGGTTTGTTGCCGGCTTTTAATCGGTTTATAGCCGGTTAATAGCCGGTTTTTAACCGGTCAATAGTCGGTTTTTAACCGGTCAATAGCCGGTTTTTAACCGGTCAATAGCCGGTTAATAGCCGGTTTTTAATCGTTTTTTTATGATCAGTTCATAGCCGTTTTCTGACATAATAAAATATGAGACGTCACAGATTGCCGTTTCTAAGGTGTAACTTACATACACATTATTTGATTTATTACATATTTCATTGTCTTCTGATATTTCTGATTATTTAATAATAATTATTCAGCCAATGACATTTAAGCATTTTACTTAGATATAATGTATTACATATATCCTTAACGTCTTGATAAAATCGCTTTTTCGTATTTCGCGTTCACGAAGTGAATTTTGTGACACTTTTTGTAAAAATAGTATTGAAATATTACAATGAACAGTTTTGTATAATTATTTCTGTTTTTTTTTTTTTAAATTGTAAAGTTGGTAAGTTTGGCTCAGTGTCAAATAAATGTCTGTTATTTTAATTGTCATTACATGCCATTACTCATGGAAAAATACTGAAATTCGATTTTTTATAAACAGTAAATTTCTTTGTTTTTTATCATCGCTGTGATAGACATGTAACTAGGGAGATTCTGAATGCTGATTGGAGGAAAAGCTCGTGATATTAATAATGAAGAAAGGAGTGAAAGGACCATGCGTTGAATGGTTTATAGGTGAAAACAAAAGGCGTAAATGATCCACGTGTATTGTAAAATTCTTTATTACGGACGTTTCGGGCTAAGGGCAACCCCATCTTCAGCAATCTTTGAATATACAGTAATAATTAAAATTCATGACAAAAAATTTTTAAAGTTGTTTTAGACACGATGATCTATAATGAGCACCATTGAAAACAATTTTAAATACAGCATTTCAACCTTCCGAATCAATACGGAGTTGGTGAAATATGAATAATAATCGAAGATATTGCTCGCCTACCAGATACGAATATCATATACCATTGCTAAACAATAAGTTGTCAAAAATTTAGTGCACACAGGGAAACTTTGCAAAGTTTACCGACATTTATTTCCCAAAGAAGTACGATGTTTCCAAAAAGTTAACGGCGCCGTTAAAACTCGATACGTTTTGAGGAAACTTATGAACATGCACCAAATTAGAGATTATAAACCGGTTTCTGACAGGTTGAAAACCGGTTTTTCTGACCGGTTAAAAACAATTTTCTGACCGGTTAAAAACCGGTTTTTTGACCGGCTAAAACCGGTTTTTTGACCGGCTAAAACCGCTTTTTTGACCGGCTAAAACCGGTTTTCTGACCGGTTAAAAACCGGCCGGTTATTGACTTATGGCCGGTTATTCGGTTTTTCGGTTAACCGGTCTGTATACCGACGGTTAACCGGTTAGCAATTTCAGTAGATTTTGACAGCCCTAATTGAAATTACCCTCTTTGTATATAATGTTTTACAGAATTAAGAAGCACCCCATTCTCGTTGAAAATCAACTCGTCGTGGCCACTAGTACACATCTCGCCGAAGCTTGGAACGTCGACATGCTAACTCTCCCAAATCCCGTTTTGAGTGGTGCCAAGACCACCACGACACTGGTCTACGAACTGGAGGGTTTCCGGATTTTTATCAACGGTCGTGAGGTCGTTTTCTACAAGCACAGAACAAACCGCCCACCAAAAGTTATCAATCTGCAACATGACTTCATCTACAAAGTTATGTATCTTACTACAATCCTGGAGGAGAATCCTTTACCTTCAGCTGCATAATATATATTTCCATAAGGAGAAGTATGCCATAGGTTCCAGTAATTGATGTAACGTCATTTTATAATTTTATTGACATTAGCTGGACGTTTCGGAACATAAATTTGTCCATCATCAGCATAAAAGTAATTTAAGTATTACAATAAAAATAAATAGAGTGCATTTGTTCTAAATCTTAAGAAACGCAGTCAATTGCCGTCCACGTTCTATCAAGAACCATAACAGAAAACTTGATATAAAGAAATACGAGTAATGAGTACATGTTAATGTCAGGACGGCAAGCTTAGCACCTATGGCCTACTTCCTTATGAAACTTTCAAAGTGTCAGTTCCGAAACTAGATTTAAAAAAAAAAGAAGTAATGTGTGTATTCAAACCATTTTTAAGAATATATGTAATATTTTCTATTTTTATACTAGTTTGTTATTTTTTGTGACATCTTTCAGGCAACACTTTTCCCATCCCCGTCATAGGAAATCCAAAAGCTGATAAAACTTTTCCAGTCTATATAAATCTTCAGATAAAAGTGAAACACTCAATACAAAATAAAATAAATAACAAGTAGAAAAAAAATACAAAACGTAACATGCCTCAAATTTACTAGTAAACACTAATATATATATAACGGATATTCCAGAACAAGCAGTCCACGTAACATCAACATGTTTCTTTGATTCAGACAAACAATTAGTTACCTTCAAACTATCAGCAATCAGATTAGTAGGGAACTATATTTCTGAGACAACCTCAAACGTCAAACTTTAAACCCATTTTAAGTCAAAATTAGACTAAAATTGAAATATATATATATATATATATATATATATATATATATATATATATATATATATATAACGGATATTCCAGAACAAGCAGTCCACATGCAACATGTTTCAAACTATCAGCAATCAGATTAGTAGGGAACTATATTCCTGAGATAACCTCAAACGTCAAACTTTACACACATTTTAAGTCAAAATTAGACTAAAAACATAAATTTGAAGCATATTATATTATATTTTTAAAATGTTTTGTTTTATGTAAATTTTATTTTTTTAACAGTTTTATAAAGCAATAAAATTTGAAGACGGCGAATAAAAAATTTGCAAAACTAAAATTTCATTTTCTTTTTATTAATTATTAACATATAGTTTCAAATAATTTGAAATAGATTTAAATCATTAGCTCCAAACTTATTGAAAATGAATTTTATACAAATTTTAAACATTTTATAATAATTTATCTATTGTTTTACGATAATTTCGGTCTCTTTCTTATAAACTTATCATAATTTCCGTCGTTTTAGAATATATTTATGATAGGATTTGGGAAAGTACTGTAATGTGACATATAGTATCGTTATGAAGAACTAAAATTGTACATTATCTACGTTTTTTACTTATTTAGCATTTTTGACGCATTTTTTACACGTAAACGTAAAATATATTTTTTTACACGTAAATGCAAAAACTTGATGGTTATATCTCATCTTTCAAGATGATACTTGTTATTATTAGTGAACCACTGACCCAACATTGATTAGACTGTAACTTTTTAATGGCCATGCCGATAACGTAAAATTATTTTTTTTTTCAGAAAGATACATTCAATAGTAAACTTTTCTCTCTCTGCGTGCTTTGTGATATCTGTTACGGGTCACACAGAAAATAATAAAACCTGAGTGACGGCACCGTAAATTTTTTAAAACAAATTTAATGTAGCAGTCTATCCAAATGTCAAACAACTAATTTTTAATGAAAGTAACAATTGTTTATGGGTTGTCAAAAATTTCCTTCGCAATATTCTGAAATTAGTAACATCGGTTTGTTCGGCCTAATAGTATTTTACTAACATTATTATAAATAAGACGATTAAATATGTTAGCTTACTCCTAAACAAGTTAAGAAGATTGACAACTCATTACTGTCATAAAAAATTAGATGTTTGGGATTTGTACAGACTGCTAGATAAAATTTATTTTAAAAATTTCACGGTGCAGACACTCAGGTTTTATTTATTTTGTGTGAACCATAACAGATATCACAAATTACGAGAAAGAAAAGTTTACTATTGAAAGTATCTATTTGAAAAAAAAATAATTTTACGTTATCGGCGTGGCCATTAAAAAGTTACGGTCTACTCAATGTTGGGACACTTAAGTTTCATTCACTAGTGGTTCACTAATAATAACAAGTATCACCTTAAAAGATGACTTATAAACATATTATTATTTATAATAAGGTAGTAAAATACTATCAGGCCGAACAAACAAATGTAACTAGTAACTAGTTCTAGAAGAAGGAAATTTTTGATAACCCATAACCAATTGTTACTGTCATTGAATATTAGTTGTTTGACATTTGGACAGACTGCTAGATAAAATTTATTTTAAAAATTTCACGGTGCAATCACTAAGGTTTTATTATTATTTTTTTTTCAATGTGGACCATAACAGATATCACAAATTATACAGAGAGAGAGAAAAGTTTACTATTTAATGTATCTTTCTAAAAAAAAATATAATTTTACGTTATCGGCGTGGCATTAAAAAGTTACGGTCTAATCAATGTTGGAACACCTAAGGTTTATACACTAGTGGTTCACTAATAATAACAAATATCATCTTGGAAGATGACACCCATATGAACTGTCATACCAAATTTCATCCAAATCGAATAAAGCGTTCTGTTATTATAAGCAAATTTTATTTATTTTCGAAGAACTTTGAAGTAGAATATTGGCGAAATGGTACACTTTACGGTAGAACCAAGTTTAGTTAAATCGTCTTATTTTAGCCTCAGGAACCGGTTCAAGTATTTACGAAAAGTAGATACATCTCAGATAGACAAAAGCGAAGCGATAAACAAACTCGAACGATGTAATTTACTTAGTTATTAATTTGTTTTTAATGATAAGATTATGACTAACAACTTTATTGGAAATAATTTTGTCAATCTTAGATGAACCTACTATTCGTACATACTTGAACAGGTGTTTTCCATTGTAAAAATGTTATTAAAATAAATTGAAAAACAAAAAACAAACATACTGTTGTAAAGAGAAAAAAAAACACTCTATCGAATGGTAGAGTAAAATTAATATGTTCCCATTTAAAAAAAATTACGCGGACAAGCGTAACTCAAAAACAAATAAAGAAAAAAAAATTCATGTATTCTCAAATGTAGATCAAAATTTCTTAAAAAAAACTTTTGTATTGAACATAATTTCCTAAAATGAATATTAACGACAATAAATCGCCGTCTCCATACTTTTAACTAACCCTGTATATATATATTGATTAGCATTTCATTCCCTATATGCACCTAAAAAGTTTTATTTTGTTTTCCGCGGCTATGCCAAGTTATTTCGTTTTTTCCTTAAAAATTACCTAATACAAGCATTGTTTTATAAAGGCGTAGGTACTAACTTAATAGTAAAAATTACGAATTTCTTTTCAGAATAACCGTAACTATACTCTCTGTTCTCACATTATTTTTTCTACACATTATACAGGTTGGCAAATAAAGCGAATCAAATATACTCAATTTTAAATGACTATAACTCGTCATTTTCAAATGGAACAGCCTATATTTTATTATTCAGTTGTATTTATTTTTGTATTATCTTTATTTTTTATTAAGGATATCGTATGTCTAAAACCAATAGTTTCGAAGTTTTTCACCATTTTCTCTAAATCTACTTTTTAATTAAAAATTAAATTGAATATGCTATGGAAATTATGTTTTTAATAAGAAACAATTGCAATATTGACATTAGTTTGCATTAGGAAATAACTAAAACTGTTTGTTATTAATATTAGCTCGATTAGATAATAATCATTTATTAATATGAATCTTTCCCAAGAAGAACTTACGAATATGATGTACGCACTTGGAGCAGCGGAAAGAAATTCATTATTGGCTTCATGAATTTGCGCAGAACGGTTTCCGGAAAGACGACATCCACATCGGCATTGTTTTGAGAGTCTTCGCGAAAGGTTTGAAAGAACTGGTCATGTTCAGTACGAAAAAAGAGAACGAGGCAGAAATGAAGATACTGAATTAATTGTACTCGCAAGCGCTGTTGAAGATCCCCATACAAGCACGTGAAAAATCAGCCGTGAAGTAGACGTAAGTTAATCTACCGTATCATGGATTCTTCGGAAAAATAATTTTCACCCTTATCACATACACATGCTGCAAGAATTAAGCGAACGTGATTTTCGAAATCGTCGAAATTTTTGCGAATGGGCTATTGAGAGATACAGGGACGAACACGATTTTTTAAATTTTGTTTTATTACGAATTTCACAGAAATGGACAAGTAAACTACCACAATTTCCATTATTATGACACCGTAAATCCACATTTTATGATACCATTAGACCATCAGCACAGATGGTCTCTTAATGTATGTAGAGGAATATTAGGAAATCGCATTATTGGACCATACTTGTTTGACAACCATATTGTGAATTTTTAAAACTCATCTTCAAAATTATTTAGAAAATTTACTCCTTAATATTATCCGGAGATTGTGGTGTGGAACATGATGGTGCACCGGTCCACAACAGTCTTCGTGTTAGGAATTATTTAAACTGTGAATATCCTAATAGATGGATCGGAAGAGGTGGCCCAAGGAATTGGCCTCCTAGATCTTCAGATCTTACAAAATTGGATTTTTTCTTGCGGGGCTATGTAAAGGATTTGGTCTGCCAGACAGCAACAACTACACGAGAAGATATGATGGAACGAATTCGTGACTGTTTTGCTAATGTCGACGCAAATATGCTGCGAAGAGTAATTGACTTATTTTTAATGCGCGTGCAAATATGTTTTCGTGAGAATGGTGGTTACATTGAAAATCTTATGTAAATTTCATCTCAAACTGTTTTCTTCGTAGACCTAAATGTAAGAGTATAATGCTATTTCTAAATTACATTTATAACAAATCTGCTGTGGACACCGTATGACTTCTTTATACGCTTATGTGCCCTTTTGAAAAGGCCGATTGGAACAAAAAATGGAGGTGAATAATTAGATGGTATAACAGCCCCATATATAAAATTTCAACATTCCACGGCTAGTTGAGTTATGCAAAAAATTCAAAGAAACCCTTCGAGCAAAGTCCCTTTTGGCCCAGTCGATTGCAATAAAAATAGGACGTGCACAACAAGATGTTCCAGTAGTTAAAAATACAAAATTTGAAACAACATATTAGATTTTGACTATATATGTTAAACCGGATGCAGTACTTAATTTTAAGCTCTAACATATTTTTCAGGAAAAACATAATAAAATGTAATCCAAAATTTCGTATTGCAAACTTTTCTATTTATTGGAACAACAAAGTAGATTTTGTTTACAAACGATCAATCGGAAGTGAAACTTTACTTAAAGCTCATTGCTATTTTAAACATGGAATTGGCGGGAGGTCATGTGCTGGCCATATCAGATTTTTTTGATTAGGTACCTAGTTTGATTTCGTATACGGTATTGAAAGGGTAAGGTGTTGTGGGAGAAATTGAGAAAAATCTATAGCAACAGTGAATTAGTGGATGTTATTAGTGTATGAAGAAGCGGCACAAAATTCGCCAAACCTACACTTAGTACGTGAAGAATATCTCGTGCTATGGGCGAAGTGTCTCGTTGTTCAGTTTGGAGAATTCTGACAATTAAAATTTTCGTTCCTTTCATTTCCAAAGAGTTCAGTTCATTCCTCTCAGAATAATATTTTGTGAGTGGTTGTTAGAACAACAAGCTTAAATGCTAATTTTACGTCAAAAATAATATTCAGTGATGAGGCAATTTTTACAAGAGATGGAATTCACAGCATTCATAATGCTCCTTGTTCCGCATGTTGTTGTGAGAAGTAGTTTTCAACATAGATTTTCTTTAAATGTCTGGGTTGGAATTGTAAATGGTACATTAATTGGACCCTACATACTACCAAACAGAATGAATGAAAATAATTATTTACATTTTCTTCAAAATAATTCACCGGAATTATTGAAAGATGTTCCTTTAAATGTGCGTCAACAAGCTTGGTTCATACATGACGGTGCACCACTGCATTTTACAAGAAATGTTCGGCAACAATTAAATGAAGTGTTTGAAGGTAGATGGATAGGTAGCGGTGAACCTGTATCATGGTCTCCTAGGTCACCACATCTTCAATCCATTGGATTTTTATTTATGGGTACATTTAAGAGTATGACAATCAAAATGAACCAGAAACAGTCGCAGAATTGAGGCAACGTATTGAGAACTGTGCGGAAGTAATAAGGCAACAAAATTCATTGCATCGAGCGTGTGTGTGAGTTTGATACAACATGCTGCATTTTGTATGGCTGTAGGAGGAGATATGCAAGACAAATCCCAGAGTTCTACATGATGTCTTGGTTATGTAATTAACGTGTCGGTTAAATTGACATTTGGGATCAAAAATTACTCCCAAATCCTTAATTTCATTAACTCTGACTAGAGCAATATTATTCATTTGATAATTGAAAAGAATGATCTTTCTCTTTGCGGCGTAGATCATTATCTTGCACTTATTAACATTGAAAAATAAATTATCAGAGATAGACCAAGTCAACAGATTTTCAATTTCTTGTTGAAGTTTTAAACAGTCATCAATAGTGTTTACTATTCTAAATATTTTTATGTCACCAGCGTACAGTAAGTAATTAGAGTATTTTATACAGTCGGCAATAAAAATCATTGATGAATAAAGTGAAGAGAAGTGGGCCGAGACTTGAACCTTGTGAAATTCCAGAAGTGGCAGTAAATGATAAAGAGGTGAAGTTATCGTAATGTACATGAAGTTGTCTATTAGAGAGATACTAAGTAATAAGTGAGGCAAGATTAGGTGAAAAATTAAAAGTATGAATTAGTTTAAAGACAAGACCTTTATGAATGACTATCGAAAGCTTTACAGAAAACAGTATATAAAACATCAAGTTGATTATTTTCACGAAAAGAGTTTAATGCAAAGTTCGTGAATGTACACAAATTAGTGGATGTAGACGTCCCAGCAATGAATCCATGTTGATGGATAGAGATACGAGATTCAACTGAGCTATAAATATGAATGTATAGAATCTTTTCAAATACCTTACAAATATTTGAGATAATAGCAATAGAGCGGTAATTCGAGATAACATTTCTGTCCCCAGATTTAAAGACGCGAGTAATGTAGTTTTTATATATATATATATATATATATATATATATATATATATATATATATATACGGGGTGTTAATACTAAATCGTTACACCCAAAAATGGTAGTTAAAACTCATTAAAACTAGCAACTTTTCTTAGTACCAATTTTTGATTTGATGCCCCTGTTTCTAGTTATTGGAGTTCTTTTGTTTTTCGAAAAATCGTCATAACTGCTTTATTTTAAGGGCAATTGGAAAAAAAGTTCTTTCAAAATTCCCTTTCGACTCTCGAAAACATTTGGCAGTTACAATTATTTTTTATTTTTTTAAATGATTTGCGTCTTTTATTTTATTAGAAACATCTAATTTTGATAAGATAAGTATATATATACTGAGAAATCCGTCCAGTTTTAAGCTAGTATTGACAATACTCTTAACAACATTCGTGAAGATAGTTGTCAGATTTTGAGTTACTTATTAATTATTTATAACAAAGAAATATGAAAATACGTGAAATAGTATATTTTTATTACTGTGTGCTCCTAGTTAATATATTATTTATTACAATAACTTTGGCTGTCGCAGGTAAATATAAATAATTACTTATTTAATTAATATTTAAAAAAGCATGATTTCGATACTAGTCGAGTAAGACGAGCGGAGTTCGGGGATTTTATATGTTCCCAACAAGCATTTTTTATATGATTTATAATGGGTCGAACTCAGCACTTTTCTTTTCTTATTATTAATTCATCATTTCATATGTCTCCCTTATTTTAATATTTTTAGATGATATTCGTTAGTTAAATAAGAGTGATGAATTCGGCCCCTTATTTTTTCGCCAATCGCTAACTAGAAAACTCCATTAACTATTTAAAATAAAATTGAATAACTTTCAACTGATTTTATCTGCACACGAATTTTGTTTCATATAAATTGACATATCTTTATATTACTCAAAAAAAGATACCAATTTGTTTTTACCTTGTACAAATATCATGTATTTTTTGGATTAGTCTAAAAAATGATTTGCTTTTTATATATCCACAATTTTACAATCCCTACATATCCTACTTTTTATACAAAAGAAATTGACAGCGTCACATGATGAAAAAAACTTAATTTTTTTAATTCTGTTTCAAAATGTTTTCGTTGTGCATGTTTCCTAAGTGATGGAAAAATATTTTTTTGCGATAATATGATTGGCAAAAAGGAAATTTAATTTTTTGTCTCAAATTATAGGGAATTTAGGAAAAACCTTTTTATCATCGTTGTTGTTGTCGAATTCACTTCGACAATCTTCACGTGTAATACGAAAAAAAAAAAATTGCAACTAAGTACATAAAAGCTACTAGAAACTATATGTTTATTAATAAAATATTTTAAAATTTTCACAGATGAGACAAAATGCAATGCAAGTTCAGTTTATGATATGTAAGTAGAACTATGTTGTACGTGCCCTCTTAATTAGGAGGAGTAAATTCGAAAGTCTGATTTATAGCACTAAAATACTAACTAAATAATTATATTATTTTGTTGCTAAAATTTCCTCATTCCTAATTCTAGTATTATGTTTAATAACTGATAACTTTTAACTGATACACTGACCCCTCTTTAAATAGGTATTCAATCATAAAGCGTAAATCTTTACAAACAATTTAAAATATTGAAATTTTATTTCTAGTGTTATAAAAACTGTTTGTTTATGATTTTGGTAATATTTCTGGAAGGAACTTATATGTGAACTATTTTTTAGAAGTTGAATTTATTCCTACAAGTACAAGCCGCTTTACATGCTTTAAAAATAATTTAATTTCGTGTAACTAAACTTTGTTAACACTAAATATTTTTATGTGTAAAATCGTAACATACCTGAATATTAAAAATTTCAAAATCGGATTAAAAAATATGAGTGAATACTCGTATCACTTAAATTTGTCGAATTTATTTTATAAATGATAGCTGACATGTGACATTTTTTCCGCTTTTGTGAACCAGGTGTTCATTCGGATAAATCAGAGGGCAGAGTTTAGTTTCTTTTTTAGCACGTTAACTGCGCAGCAAAAATAAAGGAGTATTGCGTTACTAACGATACATATCGCCGGCGATATGTAACTTGTTTTTACTGTGGTGTGATACATATCTCCGGAGATATGTACTAGATGTTGACTTTAGTTCCATCTTGTGTACAGATAAGTAACTTTTTGCCTGTTTTCCAGTATCTATCTTTTAGGTTGGTATCTTAACTTATTTAGACTCTAATCGTACATACCTGCAACTAGCATTGCAAATATTTCATTACACTCGTATTTGAATACATGGGAGATTAAGTTACTTGTAAGAATTGGAATTGTATTATTTAACAAAAATAATAATATTACATTTTCTGGTAATATCAATAACTAAAAACAAAGTGAATTTACATTATTTTTCCATTTCATTTTCAGCGAAGTGTTTTTTACTAATTCAAGATTTTTTCGATCGCTCAACATTCTTATAAAAAACTAACTATAATAATTCACACTGCACAGGATTTAGACTGACAATGAAAAGAAACAAAACATATGTTATTATAAAAAGTTCATGCAAGTTTTACAAATCCCCGGCGACATGTACCGCACAGAAATAATAAAGAATTAATTGTATGCGCTACATATCGCCCAAGATATGTACTATATTATTATAATCTAATGATTGTAGAAAAAGACATTTAAAATGCTACAAGAATCGTTAGAATCTCTCCACAAATAAAAATTGTACACTCTACACTCTCTGCACCTGAAGAATGAAAAGGCGAAATTCGCTTACGCATGATGTCACCATCTGGTTACATATCGCGGGCGATATGTATCGCAGTTAACGTGCTAGGGATGGCCAACAATTTCGGCTCGCGGGCCACATTCTGAATATTTTTTTTTCTTGTACCGTACGAAATATTTAAAAAGTAAACGTGAAACGCAAAAGCGATTTTTTTATGAAATAAAATTGAACTATGGAATTTCTTTAAAGATCTTAAAAGAAACTCAAGATGGTATATTTAATATAATCATAAAAAAAAATATTTTTAAAATATTACAGTTCGATATGTAATATTGTATTATTTAACTCCGGGCCATATGTTGACCATGCCTGGTCTAGACTACTGCTATTTCCTAACGTGAAATGAACTATAGTAGTTTAAAAACGGATTATACAGAGTTAGTCAAAAAGATCTTACCACTCATATTGTAACAGTAATTTCGTCAAAAAATGTTACCACTTATATTTTCATACTTAACTGTCACATCAACATCCTTCCCGTGATTTCTGGATCCATGAAATAGTTAAAGAACGAGTGTATCACGAAACCTCGCAATATAACATGAAAGAACGCATTACAAACGTTAACCACATACTACATTGAGAACCAAGGAGCACAAATGGAAGAAATTTCCAATTAATATACCTAGTTAATAAATATAAAACCAAGCCAATTCCATATAATGTGGTAACATTTTTTGAGAGAACCTGCATCATACAAGGATCTAACTCTAAATGGCACTTAACTTAGATCCTTCAATTTATTATCATATTTTTATGTTTTGTTTTATGACTGTATAGGGATCAAGTATATTTCTTGCAAGACTACGGCCCAGACGGAATACGAGGTCCTCTAAATGTAACTATAGCTAATCGTTTACAACCTGGTGCTGTGATTAGCGTAGTCACTAAGTCAGACGTTAGAGGCTCCGTTAATCTTATAGCGGACGATATCTACATAATTCATGTTGTTGCCAGGTAAGGGAATGATTTAGTTTTGATGAACAATACTCGCACGCTAATATAAGGGGGAGCAATATTTTCTGTCACCAAAGTTTATATTTGTCATCAAATCGTACGCTCTAACAAATCGATCTATCCTTATGAAATATTTTTATTCTCAGATTAATTAAAAGTGGTTGCAGGTATAAATGCCCAAATTAATGCAAAAAAAGCCTCGTTCTCGAAAAAATAGATTTGTCCCAATATAATAACTTTCAGCCCGATTCGCAAAAAGGTTTAAGCTAATTATCATTTTGGATTAGCCAATTCTACTCTAATTTTGACAGTTTATATCTTAAAATATAGTCTAATCTATTCCTAGTACCTACCTTTATTGATAATATCATGAAAATTTAATTTTAAATACCGGAATAGAATAGAATTCAGTAATCCTAAAATGAGGATTAGCTTAAACTTTTTTGTGAATCGGGCTGTTAGTTCTCAGAATGTGTCACCAAATAAAAGATGAATACATACTCCGTGAACGTTTGCCACTGTGACGTTTATTGACAATCCCTTCACAGTTAGTGAATGAATGGATTTCTCAGAACACGAGAGCCGATGGGAGCCTACACGGAGCGAAGCGGAGTGATTGGCTTCCGGCGGATCACCAGTATAGTGTTTTATCAAATTGTTTCAACAAAAACATTCAATTTATGATTATATCTATTTTCGGGTACACATATTTACCATTTTGAAATCGCCTATTGTCACATTTGAAACTTAAGAAAGAGTTCCATATTTTAGTTTCTAACCTTTTAGAGCATTATAACAAAAATTTGAAAACATCATTACAAAAATCATTTACCATATCACGGTTTTATTGTTTATTTTTTTATTTACATCCCTTATATTTTTTGTGAAAAAACAGTAGGTGCCCTTTTGAAAACCTATATTTATTTATAAATTGTAGTGGCTGATAGCAAAATACATATATATATATATATATATATATATATATATATATATATATATATATATATATATATATTGTACAGTTAATTAAAATTTGAACGAGTATTCCCAATGAATGGAGTAAAAATTGCTATATTTGACAATTATTGGACAGAGGTAGTAGTGGACGCTTTTACAATCCATTTTGAAACTGGATTCAGAGATTGCATGGTAAACAAAGCTTAAGATTACATAACTCAGTAATTCTTCTATAAATATACACACGTCCATGCTTAATATAGTAATAGGAATTTACGAAAATTCTACCGGTGAACTGTTACCGGTATATATCGGTAAACAGCTGTTCATCAGGTTACAGCTACCAGTAGAGATATTTTAAGAACGCAAGTGGTAACAGGGTGGATTTATAACCTATGAAAAGCAGTTGAAAGATGAAACAGATTTAAAATTTGACGTAGTTAAACATGATCTCGTCTCGTCTGCTGTATTATCATAATTAACTTCTGAAACCTACTTCCGATTCCAACTTCGCTTGATATCTCTACCTTTTTTTAGGTTATATTCTTCATTTACCGCATTTGTAGATATGGTACAATTTTCGAACACGGCAACTATTAACGAGTTGTGTTTTCGAACGCAGTCGGTAGGTGTGGTATCTACCGGTAAAATTTTCGTAAATGTCTAATATAATTATTGAGTAAAATTCTCATTCATTGATTCATTTCTTTAGCTACTAATTCGTGTCGGTTCGGCGAAAACCCATCCTTTTTTGTCATATAATGTTGGTGATTTCTCCACTATGCTGATTAATTTCATACCTTGGTCGTAGGTATTATTTATTATAAAAAATGCACGCAAAACAATGAGTAAAGAGCAGCTCAACAGTTCAAAAAAAAAGTAAAAGTGAACAAAACAGCAGCAACATATGAACACTAACATCGCAGTCGCCATAGTGGTTTCAAAACTAATACTTGCGATATGCAGCGGATATATTCGAACACAGTAAAACATAACTTCGAAATAACATATGACCAATTCCTTGCTTATGCTGTATATATAATTCTGAAACGATACATGCATTTCCACATGTTCATATTCTGTGTTATTCTATGTTATGTTTATTATGCAATCTCTGAATTCAGTTAGAAATTTGGGCACGAGTGCCTAGCGGCGAATGGACGAAAAAACGAGTGCTTGATTGCCTTCTGTATCTAGTATTTTATACCATTTTTCTTTTTCGACATTCATTTTATTTCTTTATAAAAATATTTGACAGTTTCCCCTTTATTTTGAATATTAAAATGTACTTATAAATAATATGAAAAGATATTCTTTCCAGAATAGAGAAAAATGAGTTTATTATCAACACCAGCAAACGGCTGAATTTAATATGGCGTACAGATGAAGTTCGATTATCCAATCCTGTATTAAAGAACGCGAAGACCACCACTACGCTAATATACGAAGCAGAGGGCTTTCGTATTTTCATTAATGGTCGCGAAATTACGTTCTACACCCATCGCACGGACAAACCACCGCAAGTTATTGCTTTACATCACGACTATGTTTATAAAGTTATGTATATGACGACCAGAAAAACTCTCCTCTTTTAATATTTCATAGAGATTGGTATGGAAAAAAAAATGCTTAATAATTATTTTTATTTATATTATGTACTCGTATCCAGTGTTGTAATATAAATATATATATATATATATATATATATATATATATATATATATATATATATAAATAATATGTTCTTCAACTAAAATCAGTAAATAAAATTTTTTTAGAAATCAATTAAATTTATTGAAAAATCCCCAAATTCTTTCAAGTTTGCAGATAAAATAACATATTCATCATATCTACATAATCATTTCGGAATGCGAAGGCTTTCTGTATAAGACCGCAGATGAGTCCCAAAATTGCTTCTTTGTAAGCATTACCCAAATACAAAGTGCCAATTCGTTCCAAATTTAAATTTAATAAATATCTCCTCACTGCTTATTACCCATTTTTGGGTTTGATAACTGGTTTTGTCAGCAGATTTCAGTAATGCCGATATATCAGTACCGGTGTAGGTCTTTATTGAGTGACATCTCACGGACACTCAAAGTTGTCATGGTAAGTACAGTCATTTTTGAGCTGTTTTGAAAATTGGAAATACTCCTAAATTTTTATAAAAATATAGAACCAATGCGTATGCAAAACAATTTCTTGAATGCTTTCCTTATATAAATACTATTTTGCTCTGTTTTTAATTTATGAATAGGTTGAACTCCATGGATAAAATAGTGTCAATAATAATTATGAACAGTTTACAACACAGAAATGAATAAAGTGCGTTTACGTTTTTTGCCGTTAGTATTCATTTCGTTACTTCATGTTGGAAAAGGAGATAATTAATTTCACATTTTATTTTGAGTAATACATGTTTAAAGTAATATCTTTAATATTAAATAAAAAGTAATTATATGAATAAATACAATACAAAAGAAATACGGGTATGTGCTATTTATTCAATCTAAATTTTACAGGAGAAACTTTAGATGAAATTACGAAGAAACCACTTCAGACGTAAGTAAAATTATATGTAGTAATAATAGGATTCCCAAATTTCCTTAAACAGTATAAAGACATAGTACAAGACGTCAATATAAAATTATGTACGGTGTGTTAAAAAAAAAAATTCCATAGCTATATCGCTATTTTTGGGATGAGTTTCTATATTTTCATGGTTAATTTCTGAGAATACAAGGCATATGACAATAATTTTGCTTACTGATTAAGATGCAGAATTTTATGCTCTACAACTTTTATTTGAAGCAATTTTGCCTAAAATAATTTGGAGAGCAATACACACTGAAAAACTGTTTTTACATGTTAAATCTCTTAATAGTATGTCGCGTAATATGTTCAACTATAACTTTTTGAAATACCTCGATACATGCAATTAAATGCAACTACATGCAACTAAATATATAGTGCAAAGATCAAATCAGCCATATTCAATAATTTTACAGACTTCCCACAACTTATTCTGAGTCCATGTTCCAGATGGGATTCTGAATAAAGTTGAGTTATTTGTTAGTTTATCAATGCATCCAGGATCATTCATTACTTTAGATACAAGATCAGAGACTAAAGGAAAAGCGGAATTCTTAAATCTTGATAATAAGGCACTTTTCAAAATGGAACTGCGATAAGAGTTACTTTTATTACTTAATAGTTTTCGAGTTACACTCTATTTTTGTAATACGAGTATTATGTAATGTGACGCCGCATCCGCAACCTGCGGCTCGGTGGTGGGCATGGCACTGCTCCTTAGTCCGGGAACGAATGGTTAAATCGGGTGCCTCGGTAAGGTTGAACAAGGAGCTAGCCTCGGGTAGTCTAGTGGAGGTGGTAGGTTAAATGTATTATCATATACGCAGAAATGTAGGTACAACAAAAACAAACAACTCATAAATAAATAAAGAAATAACCTTCTACGGAACTGTGACCACAGTGAAAAGGTAAGTGCACGTATTCAAATATACTTGAACTTTCTAAGTTAGAAATAATATCTATTTCCCTAGCGGACAGTTAACGGCGAGCCGTACAACGGACTTAGCCTCTACACGTCGGATTTCTCACCCGTAATCTTCTTGGCGGTCTGAATGCCTAGAGCCAGTTGACAGAACTCTTGCACCAGGAGGCGTTCAGGAGGACCTATTGCAAGAATCCCCAACTGCACGACTCTGAGTTCACAAAGCCGCATTCTCGCCTTTTAAACTCTCCTAACGAGACTTCATTAAAACAGCGGCTGGGAAACTTTAACTTAGTGTACAGAGGTCGTTACTGTCTCAAGTGACGAATAATATTTTTATAAAAATTTCATAAATTCTCTGGTCACATTTCGTTACTCTAGTTATATTTTACAACATTAAATAATTTACAAACATTGTTACAAATAAATCAATTTCGTTCACACATGCGACGCGCCATCATGCGCGATCATGTCGTGAACTACATACATCCCGTCAAAAATTGCACGGTGACAAATGCCAAAACTTCCAGAAGTAAACAAATACAATCAGGTGTGCAAACGAGAGATACATTGTTTTACAATACTATGGTAAGTTAAATTACAAAATTTATATAGTGTTATTTTTACATAGAGTACTTTTTCTTGTAGCTGAAACAATATTGTGGTTAGGATGATTTGTAAGCACGTG
This sequence comes from Ophonus ardosiacus, assembly GCA_943142095.1. Taxonomy (NCBI): domain Eukaryota; kingdom Metazoa; phylum Arthropoda; class Insecta; order Coleoptera; family Carabidae; genus Ophonus; species Ophonus ardosiacus. The sequence goes on from OW964828.1 coordinate 38,373,527, forward strand.
TTTATTGTCTTTTTACATCATGATGGTCGGATATTGTCTTTTACAGGTATCGCATTAAATGTAAAATATAAATAAATATATCATCACGGCATATTACCCATTTCTGGGTGTGCTAATCTACTTTTTATATTATACATGTATCTTACTTTGCAAAGTATTCAATGCTTAAACAATATGTGCCAGGGCATATAAAGTATTTGAAATGATGCTGACATCATCCCTACGTCGTACATGGTTTGAACTCGGGACTTGGGGCCTGATGAACACAGTAAACATGAACTAATTTAAGATTTGAAAACAACACCCTAAATTTGGATAGTGAAGTAGACGATGAACACGGAGAAAATATTCCAAACCCTGTGATTAAATGTGGAAAAACTAACACAGTAATTGTGTATCAAAATGAGGGATATAATATATTTATTAATGGCAAATTCATTACACTTTTTAAGCATAGAGACAGTAGTGTAGAACAATATCTGAAATTTGATTTTGATAGATTTTTAAATAATATTTTACATAACTACGTATAAAGGGTAGATAGTTAAATATTTTACAAATATTTAAAGTACTTTTATGAACATGTACAAATGTGACATTTACATATACAGGATGTTTCATTCAAGGCCTCGGAGTATGAATTCTTGAAACCAAAATGAGAAAAAAATCCCAATAAACATTGGTACCAAACGCTTCCTAACAAAAATACATAGGATTTCATACAAAAAAAGAAAAATAATAAATAAGAAAGAAACGGATTTATTAATACATGTACAAATATAAAATTTACATATACAAGGTGTTTCATGTAACATTGCAAGGCCTCGGACTCCTCGGATTATGAATTCTTACCACCAAAATAAGAAATAAATCCCACTAAACATTTCATGCAAAAAACAAAAACGGATATAGTAGGTTAGCTTTATTTCATTTATTTTGTCAAATATTTAATTATAAAAGAATCTTGAAAAAATGTTCAAAATAATAGTCATTGCATTCAATACATAACTCTGCGCAACGAATAAGCAACATTTTGACTTTTAATAAGTTGCATTCATGTCAAATGAATCAAATAAAAAATCTGATGTGGCCAGCACAAGACCTCCCGCCAATTCAATGTTTAAAATAGCAGTGAGCTTTAAGTAAAGTATCACTTCCGGTTGATCGTGTGTAAATAAAATCTAATTTGTTGTTCAATAAATAGAAAAGTCTGTAATACGAAATTTTGGATTATGTTTTATTGTTTTTCCTCAAAAATCTGTTAGAGCTCCAAATTAAGAACTACATACGATTAATCATATATGGTTAAAATCTAATATGATAGTTTCAAATTAATATGAGTTTTAAATACCAAATTTCAGAAGTTTTGGATCATATTTTAATAGACTTTAAGGAAAAATCGTCACACACACATTCTTATAAAAATCAGCATCAAGTTCCAGGTTCTCTAAAAGGCAATCTGTACAGATTCTTCGTCGTGCATGATCCTTTCGTAAATGTGTAGTTGTAAATTATGTAATATTGATTTATAGTGCTGCAAACAGAAAAATTAAATCAGATCATCCTGTACATCTAATATTTATGTATGATAGAAAATATATTATATTTACAAACCTTAATTTCATTAGAATTAAATATTTTACTATTATATTTTCCTTAACACGGTTTCATTATTAATTTTAATGTAATGAGGTACTTGCACGTGACGTTTCAACATGGCGGATATGTCAGTTTAACAGCTGATTGCGGGCAGCCAAACATCTATTTCTCATTACGTTTTATGGGATGTTGCATCCTCAAAATTATATATATATATATATATATATATATATATATATATATATATATATCGTTTTATTTGGATTTTATGTGCATTACTTTCCCCTTTATGGGGTCCCGTGGCCGCGTGCCTGAGTGTCTGGTCGCGAACCTGGTGAACCGGGTTCGATCCCGACCGACGCCAAATATTTCGAATTTTAAATGGCACAAAAGTGACCCCTGTGGTGCACCCTCCACACCAGCAATTAGTGCCCGTGAGGTGACGCCTGGTAAGCGCTCGCACGGTACAAATATGTCATCATCATTACCGATATCTGCGATAAAGCAGATTGTAGCACACTCAGAAACGGGTAATATGCCGTGATGATATATTTATTTATTTTATTTTTTACTTTCAAACCAAGTGGTAGAAGTAACTTATAACCTTATATTAAATACATTTAAAATAATATTTAATAAGTAACGGTATTATTTGATATTTTCCGAGTGTGAAACTGATATTGTTTATTTTTTATTCAGATAGGTACATTACGAAGCACAGCATTTTTATTTCCCGCTACTGTAGGTAAGGGAGGTATAGGGATCGTGCTAAAAATCGCATACAGAGATCTTAGTGAATAAGAACGTTTTGATGTCCCCAGAATCAGATTTTAACATTTTCACAATGATGGTTGTGGCTATGTGTGTGTGGGTGTGTGTGTGTGTATGTGTGTGTGTGTGTGTGTGTGTGTGTGTGTGTGTGTGTGTGTGTGTGGATGTGTCTGTGTAGATCGTGTGGACACGATTACTCAAATACTATCAATCAGATAATTTTGAAATTTTGTATAACCAATCTACTAATGTGGAAAGAGGTAATTAGTTTTTAGTGTATATAGGATGACCGGAAGTATCATTTATAGAAGCTTTTAGAAGTTTTTATTGTAAAAGAAATCATTAAATATAATTTTTCAGCAACTTTTACTAATAAAAATTGAATATAATGGTACAATCCTAAATTCTACGATAATAGCATTTAGTAAATCACTTTTAATTACTTTAAATATAAATTTATAAAATAGTTTATTTTTATACATCATCTTGCCTATGCACCCAACAAAAACATAATACTTTAATAACAATTTTGACACATTTAAACAAATGTCACTGTCAGGAAACAATTACATTAAAATTAATAATGAAACCATGTTAAGGAGAATATAGTAGTAATATATTTGATTCTAATGAAATTAAGGTTTGTAAAAATAATATATTTTCCATCATACATAAATATTAGAAATACTATTGATTTGTTTCATTGTTTTTCAGGGTATCTACGGCTCTGCAAAGACCTTGTGTAAAGATGTGGGTATTATTTTGATTTTTGTTAAGTTTTTCTATTTGTCAATATTTGTGAAATTTATTTTGTGTATGATAAATTTGTTAGATGTAAAATAAAAAAATTTGTGTGTGAATATAAAAATATTTGAATATATGATTGCTTTATTTAAATGCGTGGTTAAATACCCAGCAGGAGGTTATGGGCTGGCCACATCAAATTTTTCTTTTGTTATAAATAGGCTATTTTATGTACCAAACATTTTCTTCATATTTAAATAAATATACAGAACAGATAAATTAAGATAATAAAGTTTTTATTATTTTAATTACGTAAAGAAAATTTATTTATTTCAGAAGAAAAATATTATTAACGAAAATTAGAAAATACTATTGAGATTTATCTTTTCCAACAAAAAACACTAATGGGAATATGGTCCGATACATTAGTACTGTTTATATTTACAAATTAATTATTTATAATAAAATTAAAATAATAATTTGGCGTTTTGCAAGGTATTTAGTTTGTAAACTTGAAATTATAAAATATGCGATTCTTTCATAGGTTGTTGACTTCTTTGTCCCTCACGGCACGTTTCTTGTATGCAAATTACAAGAATAAAAACAAGGTATGTTATTTACAAATTTCTGGTATGTATTATAGAATTCAGAATACACGCATTGTAATTAGGTAGCACTTCTTTTATTCTATCAGAACCAAGTAATTTTTTGTTTTCATAATTTAATGGTAAAGGTCACTGAGATAAGTATATATACTTACAAATACGTCCAGTTTTAAGCTAGTATTGACAATACTCTTAACAACATTCGTGAAGATAGTTGTCAGATTTTGAGTTACTTATTAATTATTTATAACAAAGAAATATGAAAATACGTGAAATAGTATATTTTTATTACTGTGTGTTCTTAATCAATATATTATTTCTTACAATAACTTTGGCTGTCGCAGGTAAACATAAATAATTACTTATTTAATTAATATTTAAAAAAGCATAATTTCGAGACTATACGAGTAAGACGAGCGAAATTCGGAGATTTTATACGTTCCCAACAAGCATTTTTACCTCCCGCTACCCTAGGTAAGGGAGGTATAGGGATCGTGCTAAAAGTCGCATATAGAGATTTTGGTAAATAGTGTTTGATGTCCCCAGAATCCGATTTTAACATTTTTGCAACGATGTCTGTAGGTATGTATGTGTGTGTGTGTCTGTGTGTGTGGATCTTGTGGACACGATTACTCAAATACTATCAATCAGAAAATTTTTGAAATTTTGTAAACCCATTGTATACTAATGTAGGAAGAGCTCATTAGTTTTTAGTGTTTATCGGATAACCGAAAGTATCATTTATACAAGCTTTTAACAGTTTTTCTTGTATTCATTGAATATAATTTTTTAGCAACTTTTACTATTGAAATTGAATATAATGGTACAATCTTCAATTCTACGATAATAACATTTAGTAAACAACTCTAACTAACTTTAAATATGAATATATAATATAATTTATTTTCATATATCATCTTGCCTATGCGTCAAACAAAAACATAATTTTAATAACAATTTTGACATATTTAAACAAATTTCACTGTCAGGAACAATTACATTAAAATTAATAATGAAACCGTGTTAAGGAGAATATAATGAAATTAAAGTTTGTAAAAATAATATATTTTCCATCATACATAAATATTAGATGTACAGGATGATCTGATTTAAATTTGCTATTTTTGCAGCACTATAAATTAATATTAATTTACAACTACACATTTATGGAATGGATCATGTACGGCGAAGAATTTACAGATTGCGTTTTAGAGCATCCGGAAGTTGATGCTGATTTTTATAAGAATGTATGTGTGACGATTTTTTCTTTAAAGATTTTAAAAATATTATCCAAAACTTCTCAAATTTGTTATTTAAAACTCAAATATAATTTGAAACAACATTTTAGATTTTAACTATATATGATAAATCGGATGTAGTACTTAATTTGGAGCTCTAACAGATTTTTGAGGTCAAACAATAAACATAATCCAAAATTTTGTATAACAGACTTTTCTGTATATTGGACAACAAATTAGATTTTATTTACAAACGATCACACGGCAGTGATACTTTACTTAAAGCACTCTTCTTTTCTTATTATTAATTCATCATTTCATATGTCTCCTTATTTTATTATTTTTAGATAATATTCGTTAGTTAAATAAGAGTGATGAATTTTTTCGCCAACCGCTAACTAGAAAACTCCATTAACTATTTAAAATAAAATAGAATAACTTTCAACTGATTTTATCTGCACACGAATTTTATTTCGTATAAATTGACATATCTTTATATTACTCAACAAATAAAGTGAAAAGTTACCAATTTGTTTTTATCTTGTACAAATATCCAGTCCAAAAAATGATTTGCGTTACTAGTAAACAATCGATAAATATCCTAATTTATAAACAAAAAAAAATGACAGCGTCACAATCATGATGAAAAAATTTAATTCTGTTTCAAAATGTTTTTGTTATGCCTGTTTCCTTAGTGATGGAAAATTTAATCTTTTGTCTCAAACTATAGGGAATTAGGAAAAACCTTTTATATCAATCGCTGCAAGATTGTTTTTCTTTTTATGTCGTTGTCGTTGTCGAATTCACTACGACAATCTTCACGTGTAGTACGGAAAACAATAATTTTACAACTAAACATGTAAAAGCTCCGTGAAACTTTATGTTTATTAATAAAATATTTTAATATTTTCACAGATGAGACAAAATGCAATGGAATAAGTTCAGTTTATGATACGTAAGTAAAACTATGTTGTGTGCCCTCTTAATTAGGAGGAGTAAATTCGAAAGTCTGATTTGTAACCCTAAAAACCAGCTAAATAATTATATTATTTTTTTGCTAAAATTTCCTCATAATTCTAGTATTATGTTTAATAACTGATACACTGATCCCTCTTTAAAAAGGTATTCATAAAGCGAAAATCTTTACAATGAATTTAAAATATTGAAATTTTATTTCTAATTTTACAAAAATTGCTTGTTTATGATTTTGATAATATTTCTGGAAGGAACTTATATGTGGACTATTTTTTAAAAGGAGTTTATAAAATGATTAAAAGTAAAATTGTAAAATTATTTGTTTTTAGGAGTAAACAAGGTTGAGCATTATCCAATTACAAACATAATTTTTTATATAATATTTTCATGTTTTGTTTTATGACTGTGTAGAGATCAAGTACATTTCTTGCAAGACTACGGCCTAGACGGAATACGAGGTCCTCTAAATGTAACTATCGCTAATCGTTTACAACCTGGTGCTGTGGTTAGCGTAGTCACCAAGTCAGACGTTAGAGGCTCCGTCAATCTTATAGCGGACGATATCTACGTAATTCATGTTGATGCCAGGTAAGGAAATGATTATATAAAAGATAAAAGTTTGATCACCATAATTTATTTGTTGAGTAAAAGCCTCGTTCTCGAAATAATAGATTTGTCCCTAAATAATAACTTCGTTCTCAGAATAGTGGATCTGTCACCAAATAAAAGATGAATACACACTCCGTGAACGTTTGCCACTATCAAATTTATTGACAGTCGCTTCAGAGTTAGTGAGTGAATGGACATCACAGAACACAAGAGAATCACCTGAAAACAAAGGGTGCAACAGGACTAATTTTTCTTTAGCATTGAATTCCAGCCCTTTATTCATCCCAGTTAAAACCACGGTCAATGTAGTTTTTGCCGTAGGTACCGGAAAAGTTAGGGATGTTGTATTGAGCATCGATGGGAGATAATACGTAGCCAAGCGGAGTGATTGATTTTAGGCGGATCGCCAGTGTAGCGTTTTATCAAACTGTTTCCACAAAAACATTCAATTTATGCTTATATCTATTTTCAGATGACATATTTACCATTTTGAAATAATAATTTTCTAATAATTTAGTCATAAAATTTTGATAATTTTGCATTAATTTTTAAGGAATCGTTTTGGTATTGTTCGGTGACTTCATTTTGATGACAGATCATTATTTTGAGTACAAACCATATTAATTATGAAATACAACACCGACTTAATTGATGATGTGATAATTAATATCAGATCCAGTTCAAAGTGATTTTAGCATCCTTATAACTTTTAATAAATTATATGTTCTTCTTCTTTGTGCCTATTAAATATTATTTTTATATAAAGGGAGGGAGATTAACATGTCTAGGCTGATTAATTTGATACCTTGGTCGTAGGAATTAATCATTATAAAAAAAAATCTGATGTGGTCAACACAATACCTTCCGCTTATTAATTTTTATTAAATTAAATACAAACCTACATATTCTGCAAACTATATTAATTTCCTTTGCACATATCTTTTGCCTTACATGATCCATTTCGTTAATGTGTAGTTGTAAACTAATATTTGACACTTTGATAACACGAACTTACTCACAGTTGTTTGATTTTTAGTACTGCAGACATATCAAATTTATATCGGACTATTCTGTACATCTAATATTTATATATGATGGAAAATATATTATTTTTACTATCCTTAATTTCATTGGACTCAATTTAACCCAGTTTCATTATTAATTTTAATGTAATTGCTTCCTGGCAGTGAAATTTGTTTAAATATGTCAAAATTATTATAAAAATATATTGATTTTGTTTGACGCATAGGCAAGATGATATACAAAAATAAATTATTTTATAATTTAATATTTAAAGTCATTTCAAGTTATTTACTAACTGTTATTATCGTCGAATTGAAGATTGTACCATTATATCCAATTTTTATTAGAAAAGTTGCTAAAAAATTATACCTATTCAATGAATGTTTTACAAGAAAAACTGTTAAAAGCTTGTATAAATGATACTCCCGGTTATCCGATATACACTAAAAACTAATGAGCTCTTCCCTCATTAGTATAAAATGGGTATACATAATTTCAAATTTTTCTGACTGATAGTATTTGAATAATCGTGTACACAGGATCCACACACACATACGCACACACATACATACATACATAAATACATACATACACACAGGCATCATTGTAAAAATGTTAAAATCTGATTCTGGGGACATCAAAACGTGCTTATTCACTAAAATCTCTATATGCGATTTTTAGCACGATCCCCATACCTCCCTTACCTAGAGTAGCGGAGGGTAAAAAAAATATGTTGTGGTCAGCACAAGACCTTCCGTCAATTCGATGTATTTTGTACAAATCCCAAACCAAAAGGTCCTTGGAACAGATTCTATATAATATCATGTAAAATCGAACATGAACACATACTATTTTTTACAAATTCCATACCAAAAGTTCATCTGAAAAGGTTCTGCAAGCCAATAAAATTATAACATAAACACACACTAAGTAAAATGCACTTGACACTTCCTTCATTTCTTCTTCAGCTCAGTGGCCTTCCCAGGATTTTGGTTTAGTGGGGGCGAAAAAATAATTTCATGTACTCATTTTCTCATATTTATATTTTATAATATAAAGATATTTTAAGGTATTAAGGTAGGAAGGTTAACATTAAAAATATAAGAAATAAGATATTTTAGATAACACGAACAAAAAAATATTGTACAGGTTGTTAAAAAATAAGTGTAACAAATTATGAGGGCATATACACTGACCAAAATGAGTATAAAAATCTTAATCAACATGGGTCCTATCTTCAATAGTTTCCGAGATATAAGGCACTGAAAAATAAGTTTTTTCGGGGTTTACCTCTGCATCTTGAAGAAATGTAAGAGTTGTTACAACTTTGATTTAATGAGACTTTTATTTACCTTTCAGAACGGATCTTAGATGTGTTTTTGTTTTTCAAGAAAAAATCGATTAATTGTGTTAAGATAAATGTTCATTTTCAAATAACTTCGTAACTATTAGAAAGTTAAAAAAAATGTATCATATTAAATTTTATTGTTTTTTTATGGTCTATTTACTGACATAGACAAAATTTTGTTTAATCATTATCTTTGTCAGTTTTTCTTCTATGCTAATACAAAATGGCCTATTTTTCAGAAATAGTTAAAGATCAAAACCATGTTGATTAAACTTTTTTTACTTATTTTGGTCATTACTATCTGTCTTCGTAGTTTGTTAATACTTATTTTATAACACCCTGTATATTATTATAACACATAAAGAAGACAAGAGATTATATTACGAAGTCCAATTTAGGGTTGAATCTTTTGCGAAACGTTCTATTAATTGGAGAATCCTTTGGGAACCTTCATGGCATTCGAAGTCGAACGAATTTGATGAATTTCAAAAGAAAAAAGAAATTTTACTTTTACCTATTGGAGAGTTGAAAACATTGTATATATTTTAAATTATTATTGTAACAAATTATTTTTTTATATAGCTGAAGATGGGCTAAGTTTTTGCCCGAAACGTACAAATAATTTTATGTAAATGTTGAAATAAATATATGGAACATTAAGACCAAATTCATTCGACTTCAAACGTTCTATTACTTTTCCGACATCTTTATTAATATTTCGGTGAATGTGTAGAAGTGCTAAACCTGTTGAACTCTCTTCGTCCATTTTATTTCGTAAATATGTCTTTCATTGATGAAGTATTCAAAAACTCCTCTCTGGCGACGCTATACTAACTGGCAATGTTATTTTTTTTTTACTTTAAATACTTAAAATTGAAAGACGACAAAAGCAGAAATGATTTTTAACTCTTGATCTATAATGAATACGAATTGAACACGCATGTTTAATAAAATTAAAGACCGAGCAATATTTATGACCTCCATAAATGATAATCAATCTTTATTATGTGGCTATATTTGGGTGTCATATTGTCATCTTTTTATTTCTTGGAGATCAAGAATTTCCAACACAAATATAAAAGACAGAGAATACATACTTTTTTTAAATACAAAGCTTTTTTGGCGTTGCCTTAATTGTGTGTGTGTGTGTGTGTGTGTGTGTGTGTGTGTACATAAACAAATTTGTAGGTCTAGGGGGGGGGGGGGCGATCGCCCCAATCGCCCCCCCCCTCTGGGTACGCCACTGCTTCAGCTTTCCACTATTTTATTAGGGGTCGCTGTTTCCTCTTCTCTTCCACTCATTCCTGTCCAACGCATCTTCTTCACACAGTCCTTTCTTTCTCAAGTCTTCTGCGATACAGTCTTTGCACTATGACATACCAATTTTAGATCCTATACTTTCTATATTGGTTTTGCACTTGCAACTGACATCTGTCAATTAAATTTTTTTGAATATACCTATCAGCTGTTTACATGATAAATAGTAAAGCTGACTAATTTTGGAAAATTAATTCCTTTATAACGCTTAAAATCTACATCTATTGAATATAATGGAAAATGTATAATCAAATCGTATAGAGAGGAGTATTTTCTTTAATATGTATAATAACAAAAGACTGTTTTTTTTTTAAGAAAAACTGTTAAAAACTTCAAATAAGGGTACTTCCGGTGGATATATTATAATCAACTCTTCATATGGTTGTACAGAAGAGGAATACGAAAGAATTATAATTTTTAGAATTGTAGTATTGGAGTTAACGTCGGAGAAAAATTTGTCATACACGGACACACATACAAACACACATACACACATACACGCACGCACGCGCGCACACACACACACACACACGCACACAAATACAGACATCATCTTAAAAATGGTATATTCGCATTGTAGGGAGCCTAAAACGTGCTTATTCATTAAGAACTCACTACCGAATTTTTTGACCAAAGACAATACCTTCCTACCTTAAAAATACAAGCAAAAAGTAAACGAAACAACAGCAAACAGCAACACACGAACGCTAATATCGCAGTCGCCATAGTGGTTTCAAAACTAATACTTGCGATATGTAGCAGATATATATGAAGCGCCGTTTGGGTCATAATTAAATGTGGGAAATATTTATTTTTGCATCGTGAGAAATATATTTTTTTAAGAAATAAATAAAAATACGGAGAAATAATTTTTATTTCTTAAATTATTTTTTATTTTGTGCGCTATAATGAAATGAGGGAAATATTTATTTTTTAAAATATTTCTCCCGGTCGACAAAGGGCGTTACGGGAAAAATATTTTTCAAAATATTTCTCACGATCGATGCCGAGCTTTTCGGGAGAAATATTTTTTTAAATATTTTTTCCCGGTCGACGCATCGCATTGCAGGAGAAATATTTAAATAAATATTTCTCCCAGTCGACGCGGCGCAGTTCGGGAGAAATATTTTACGCACAAAAATATTTCTCACAAAGTGCAATGCTTCGTCTGGGAGAAATAATTTTCATAACTATGCTAGTTTCCGTTAGATGACACAGAGCTAGTGGACGCGTACGTACGCGTCCACAAGCAAAACACAAACACCTCTGACAAACACGGGGGGTGGCCACGGCCACGAGCACTCACTACTACCATTTAATAAATATTTAACATAATCATATATATATATTTATTTAGTATAATAATATAATATATATATATATATATATATATATATATATATATATAATAATAATAATAATAATAATATAATATTTAATAAATAATATATTATTTATTAAATGCTACTTCTCACTCCGGTAATAACAGCTAGCTCAGCGCCATCCAGCGGTAACTAGCTCTGTGCCATCTAACGGAAACTAGCATAGTTATGAAAATTATTTCTCCCAGACGAAGCATTGCACTTTGTGAGAAATATTTTTGTGCGTAAAATATTTCTCCCGAACTGCGCCGCGTCGACTGGGAGATATTTAAATAAATATTTCTCCTGCAATGCGCTGCGTCGACCGGGAAAAAATATTTAAAAAAATATTTCTCCCGAAAAGCTCGGCATCGATCGGGAGAAATATTTTGAAAAATATTTTTCCCGAAACGCCCTTTGTCGACCGGGAGAAATATTTTAAAAAATAAATATTTCCCTCATTTCATTATAGCGCACAAAATAAAAAATAATTTAAGAAATAAAAATTATTTCTCCGTATTTTTATTTATTTCTTAAAAAAATATATTTCTCACGATGCAAAAATAAATATTTCCCACATTTAATTATGACCCAAACGGCGCTTCATAGATATATCCGAACACAGCAAAACATAACTTCGAAATAACATACGACCAATTCCCTGCGTTATGCTGTGTTATGTAACTGTATATGTAATTCTACAACGGTACATGCATTTCCACATGTTCATATTCTGTGATTTTCTGTTATTCTATGCTATGTTTACTATGCAATTTCTGAATTCAGTTAGAAATTTGAACACGAGTGTTTAGCGGCGAATGGGCGAAAAAACGAATGCTTGGTTGCCTTCTGTAACTAGTGTTTTATATCATTTTCTTTTTTCGGCATTCATTTTATTTCTTCATAAAAATATTTGACTGTTTCCATTATATTTTGAATATTAAAATGTTACTATAAACAATAAGAAATGATATTCTTTCCAGAATAGAGAAAAATGAGTTCATTATCAACACCAGCAAACGGTTGAATTTACAATGGCGTGAAGATGAAGTTCGATTATCCAATCCTGTATTAAAGAACGCCAAGACCACCACTACGCTAATATACGAAGCAGAGGGCTTTCGCATTTTCATTAATGGTCGCGAAATTACGTTCTACACCCATCGCACGGACAAACCGCCACAAGTTATTGCTTTATATCACGACTATGTTTACAAAGTTATGTATATGACGACCAGAGAAACTGGAAAACCCCTCTTTTAATATTTCATCGTTATTTACTTTTTTCCATTACTTATTTATATGTATAAAGTACACAGAAATTTCAATAGTAAATAACATTTTAATGATAAGGAGTGATAAATATAAAAACTAAATATGAAATAAATATCAAATGTTATTTTTATATTTAGTTAAAAAAACAACAAAGATTGGCATTGAAAAAAAAATTGCTTAATAATTATTTTTATTATATTATGTATTTGTATCCTGTATTGCAATATATTTTATAATATGCTCTTCAACTAAACTAAGTAAATAAAAATTATTTTTTTTTAGAAATCAATTAAATTTATTGCAAAATCCCCAAACTTTTTCAAAATAAAATAACATATACATCACATCAACATAATCATTTCGGAATGAAGAGGCTTTCCGAATGAGAACAGAGATGAGTCTCAAAATTGCTTCTTTGTAATCTTTATACGCAAATACAAAGTACTAATTCGTTTTGAATGTAAATTTAAACTTTTATACTAAATAATCTTTTATACTAAACGGATAGATTCACTATCTATATATATATATTTTCTTTAATCATCATGACGATCTGGGAAATTTTGCTCACCTGTACAGACTAAACGGTGCGAGTAATTTTAATGAAAATTTTTCTGGGATATAGAGAATAATTCAACTTGATTTCCTAGTAATAGGTAATTTTTCTGTACGGTGCATAGTTTTTGTGTTAAAAATTTTTAAAGGTCGTATTTTGGCTTTTTGAAACAATTTGAAATCAAAAATTTAGTTTTCATTGAAAAATTTAAGACGAAGAACGTTTCTTTGACATGTCAATCAGAACATTTAAATGGAATTATTTATGAAATGAGGACATTTTGAAAAAAGTTAAATTCATAAACATACATTATGGCAATGGGCGGTTATTCCATAGTAGTTTAAAAGGCCCTAAAACATTATATTTAAAAATTTAAATTTTTGAAGTTTCATGTCCGTGATTCATGTGCATTTTCAAAGTGTTGCCACACATCCCATAAGAAACTAAGTAAAAAACAAATATTCCAATGTCAAGAATTTGACAGCTCGATCGGCTTTTGCTTTTTGCTTAAAGTTGTCAGAACCATGTCGTGTTTGGTATCAAATGAAAAGTAACGTCAATGGCTGTCATGCAAAAGTGTCAAAAATTTGACAGCTCGATCGGCTTTTGTTTTTTGTTTAAAGTTGTTAGAACGATGTCGTGTTTGGTATCAAATGAGAGGTATCGACAAGGGCTGTCAGGCAGAAATGTCAAAAATTGAACAGCTCGATCGGCTTTTGTTTTTTGCTTAAAGTTGTCAGAACCATGTCGTGTTTGGTATCAAATGGAAGGTAACGTCAAGGGCTGTCATGCAGAAATGTCAAAAATTTGACAGCTCGAACGGCTTTTGTTTTTTGCTTAAAGTTGTCAGAATCATGTCGTGTTTGGTATCAAATGAAAGGTAACATCAAGGGCTGTCATGCAGATATGTCAAAAATTTGACAGCTCGATCGGCTTTTGTTTTTTTACTTAAAGTTGTCAGAATCATGTCGTGTTTAGTATCAAATGAGAGGTATCGTTGACGGCTGCCATGCAGAAATGTCAAAAATTTGACAGCCCGAACGGTTTTTGTTTTTTGCTTAAAGTTGTCAGAACCATGTCGTGTTTGGTATCAAATGAGAGGGTTCACCAAGGGCTGCCATACAGAAATGTCAAAAATTTGACAGCTCGATCGACTTTTGTTTTTTGCTTAAAGTTGCCAGAACCATGTCGTGTTTGGTATCAAATGAAGAGTAACGTCAAGGGCTGTCATGCAGAAGTGTCAAAAATTTGACAACTCGATCGGTTTGAGTGAGTAGGTTGCGTGGGCAGGTTGGGTGGGCATTTTGGGTGGGCAGTTTGAGTGGGCAGGTTGGGTGGGCAGGGTGCGTGGGCAGTTTGGGTGGGCAGGTTGCGTGTGCATTTTGGGTGGGCAGGTTGCGTGAGCAGTTTGGGTGGGCAGGTTGCGTGGGCTGTTTGAATGGGCGAGAAAAAATATTTTGAAAGACCCTTAGCGTTAGCACTTTGCGTTTAAATTGGTCCTAGACGGATTGAACGTACGAAAACCAATTAAAAAACACTATCGGCGGAGCCCTAGGGAATACTCGGCGTAGCCGAGTTTTCGCTAGTCTTTTATACTAAACAGGTCAATTCACTTTAGTTTCATCAATGACGATCGCCGAAATTTTGCTCACATATACAGCATGAACGGTGCGTGTGATTTTAATGAAAATAGGTGCAGGTTGTAGAGTATAAGTCAACTTGATTTCCTGGTAATAGGTCATTTTTCTATAAGGTGCATAGTTTTTGTGTAAAAAATTTTTAAAGGTCGTATTTCGGGTTTTTGAAACAATTTGAATCAAAAATTTAGTCTTCTTTGAAAAATTTAAGACGAAGAACGTTTCTTTGACATGTCAATCAGAACATTTAAATGGAATTATTCATGAAAAGAGGACAATTTGAAAGAAATTAAATTAATAGACATACATTACGGCAATGGACGGTTATTACACACTGGTTAAAAAGGCCTAAAAGATTATATTTAAAATATTTATTTTTAAAGGTTCATGTCCGTGATTTATGTGCATTTCGAAAGTGTTGCCAAACATTCCATAAGTAACTAAGTATAAAACAAATATCCCAATGTCAAGAATTTGACAGCTCGATCGGCCTTTGTTTTTTTGCTTAAAGTTGTCAGAACCATGTCGTGTTTAGTATCAAATGAGAGGTATCGTCTAGGGCTACCATGCAGAAATGTCAAAATTTTGACAGCTTGGTCGGCTTTTGTTTTTTGCTTAAAGTTGTCAGAATCATGTCGTGTTTAGTATCAAATGAAAGGTAACGTCAAGGGCTGTCATGCAGAAATGTCAAAAATTTGACAGCTCGATCGGCTTTTGTTTTTTGCTTAAAGTTGTCAGAACCATGTCGTGTTTGGTATCAAATGAGAGGGTTCGTCAAGGGGTGAAATGCAGAAATGTCAAAAATTTGACAGCTCGATCGGCTTTTGTTTTTTGCTTAAAGTTGTCAGAACCATGTCGTGTTTGGTATCAAATGAGAGGGTTCGTCAAGGGGTGAAATGCAGAAATGTCAAAAATTTGACAGCTCGATCGGCTTTTGTTTTTTGCTTAAAGTTGTCAGAAGCATGTCGTGTTTGGTATCAAATGAAAGGTAACGTCAAGGGCTGTCATGCAGAAATGTCAAAACAGGTTGCGGGGGTAGTTTGAGTGGGCAGGTTGCGTGGGCATTTTGGGTGGGCAGGTTGGGTGGGCAGGTTGCGTGGGCTGTTTGGGTGGGCGGTAAAAAAATATTTTGAAAGACTCTTAGCGTTAGCACTTTGCGTTTAAATTGTTCCCAGACGGATTTAACGTAAGTAAAACTATTATAAAACACTATCGGCGGAGCCCTAGGGAATACTCGGCGTAGCCGAGTTTTCGCTAGTCTTTTATACTAAACGGGTAGATTCACTATCTATCTATATATATATATTTTCTTTAATCATCATGACGATCTGGGAAATTTTGCTCACCTGTACAGACTAAACGGTGCGAGTGATTTTAATGAAAATTTTTCTGGGATATAGAGAATAATTCAACTTGATTTCCTAGTAATAGGTAATTTTTCTGTACGGTGCATAGTTTTTGTGTTAAAAATTTTTAAAGGTCGTATTTTGGCTTTTTGAAACAATTTGAAATCAAAAATTTAGTTTTCATTGAAAAATTTAAGACGAAGAACGTTTCTTTGACATGTCAATCAGAACATTTAAATGGAATTATTTATGAAATGAGGACATTTTGAAAAAAGTTAAATTCATAAACATACATTATGGCAATGGGCGGTTATTCCATAGTAGTTTAAAAGGCCTAAAACATTATATTTAAAAAATATAATTTTTGAAGTTTCATGTCCGTGATTCATGTGCATTTTCAAAGTGTTGCCACACATCCCATAAGAAACTAAGTAAAAAACAAATATTCCAATGTCAAGAATTTGACAGCTCGATCGGCTTTTGCTTTTTGCTTAAAGTTATCAGAACCATGTCGTGTTTGGTATCAAATGAAAAGTAACGTCATTGGCTGTCATGCAGAAATGTCAAAAATTTGACAGCTGGAACGGCTTTTGTTTTTTGTTTAAAGTTGTTAGAACGATGTCGTGTTTGGTATCAAATGAGAGGTATCGACAAGGGCTGTCAGGCAGAATTGTCAAAAATTTGACAGCTCGATCGGCTTTTGTTTTTTGATTAAAGTTGTCAGAACCATGTCGTGTTTGGTACCAAATGAAAGGTAACGTCATTGGCTGTCATGCAGAAATGTCAAAAATTTGACAGCTCGAACGGCTTTTGTTTTTTGCTTAAAGTTGTCAGAATCATGTCGTGTTTGGTATCAAATGAAAGGTAACATCAAGGGCTGTCATGCAGAAATGTTAAAAATTTGACAGCTCGATCGGCTTTTGTTTTTGGCATAAAGTTGTCAGAAACATGTCGTGTTTGGTATCAAATGAGAGGGTTCGTCAAGGGCTGCCATGCAGAAATGTTAAAAATTTGACAGCTCGATCGGCTTTTGTTTTTTGCTTAAAGTTGTTAGAACCATGTCGTGTTTGGTATCAAATGAGAGGGTTCGCCAAGGGCTGCCATATAGAAATGTCAAAAATTTGACAGCTCGATCGACTTTTGTTTTTTGCTTAAAGTTGCCAGAACCATGTCGTGTTTGGTATCAAATAAAAAGTAACGTCAAGGGCTGTCATGCAGAAGTGTCAAAAATTTGACAGCTCGATCGGCTTTTGTTTTTTGCTTAAAGGTATCAGTACCATGTCGTGTTTGGTATCAAATGGAAAGTAACGTCAAGGGCTGTCATGCGGAAATGTCAAAACAGGTTGCGTGGGCAGTTTTAGTGAGTAGGTTGCGTGGGCAGGTTGGGTGGGCAGGGTGCGTGGGCAGTTTGGGTGGGCAGGGTGCGTGGGCAGTTTGGGTGGGCAGGTTGCGTGGGCATTTTGGGTGGGCAGATTGCGTGAGCAGTTTGGGTGGGCAGGTTGCGTGGGCTGTTTGGGTGGGCGAGAAAAAATATTTTGAAAGACCCTTAGCGTTAGCACTTTGCGTTTAAATTGGTCCTAGACGGATTGAACGTACGAAAACCAATTAAAAAACACTATCGGCGGAGCCCTAGGGAATACTCGGCGTAGCCGAGTTTTCGCTAGTTTAATTCGCTATCTATATATATATATATATTTTCTTTAATCACGACGATCGGGGAAATTTTGCTCACCTGTACAGGCTAAACGGTAAGAGCGATTTTAATGAAAATTTTTCTGAGATGTAGAGAATAATTCAACTTGATTTCCTGGTAATAGGTCATTTTTCTGTACGGTGCATATATTTTGTGTAAAAAAATTTAAAGGTGCAATTTTGGCTTTTTAAAACAATTTGAAATCAAAAATTTAGTATTCTTTGAAAAATTTAAGACGAAGAACGTTTCTTTGACATGTCAATCAGAACATTTAAATGGAATTATTTATAAAATAAGGACATTTTGAAAAAAGTTAAATTCATAAACATACATTATGGCAATGGGCGGTTATTCCATAGTAGTTTAAAAGGCCTAAAACATTATATTTAAAAATTATAATTTTTAAAGGTTCATGTCCGTGATTCATGTGCATTTTCAAAGTGTTGCCACACATCCCATAAGTAACTAAGTAAAAAACAAATATTCCAATGTCAAGAATTTGACAGCTCGATCGGCTTTTTTTTGCTTAAAGTTGTCAGAAACATGTCGTGTTTGGTATCAAATGAGAGGGTTCGTCAAGGGCTGCCATGCAGAAATATTAAAAATTTGACAGCTCGATCGGCTTTTGTTTTTGGCATAAAGTTGTCAGAAACATGTTGTGTTTGGTATCAAATGAGAGGGTTCGTCAAGGGCTGCCATGCAGAAATGTTAAAAATTTGACAGCTCGATCGGCTTTTTTTTGCTTAAAGTTGTCAGAAACATGTCGTGTTTGGTATCAAATGAGAGGGTTCGTCAAGGGCTGCCATGCAGAAATGTTAAAAATTTGACAGCTCGATCGGCTTTTGTTTTTGGCATAAAGTTGTCAGAAACATGTCGTGTTTGGTATCAAATGAGAGGGTTCGTCAAGGGCTGCCATGCAGAAATGTTAAAAATTTGACAGCTCGATCGGCTTTTGTTTTTGGCATAAAGTTGTCAGAAACATGTCGTGTTTGGTATCAAATGAGAGGGTTCGTCAAGGGCTGCCATGCAGAAATGTTAAAAATTTGACAGCTCGATCGGCTTTTGTTTTTGGCATAAAGTTGTCAGAAACATGTCGTGTTTGGTATCAAATGAGAGGGTTCGTCAAGGGCTGCCATGCAGAAATGTTAAAAATTTGACAGCTCGATCGGCTTTTGTTTTTTGCTTAAAGTTGTCAGAACCATGTCGTGTTTGGTATCAAATTAAAGGTAACGTCAAGGGCAGTCATGCAGAAATGTTAAAAATTTGACAGCTCGATCGGCTTTTGTTTTTGGCATAAAGTTGTCAGAAACATGTCGTGTTTGGTATCAAATGAGAGGGTTCGTCAAGGGCTGCCATGCAGAAATGTTAAAAATTTGACAGCTCGATCGGCTTTTGTTTTTTGATTAAAGTTGTCAGAACCATGTCGTGTTTGGTATCAAATTAAAGGTAACGTCAAGGGCAGTCATGCAGAAATGTCAAAAATTTGACAGCTCGACCGGCTTTTGTTTTTTGCTTAAAGTTGTCAGAATCATGTCGTGTTTGGTATCAAATGAGAGGGTTTGTCAAGGGCTGCCATGCCGAAATGTCGAAAATTTGACAGCTCGATCGGCTTTTGGGTGGGCAAGTTGCGTAGGCAGTTTGAGTGGGCATTTTGGGTGGGCAGGTTGCGTGAGCAGTTTGAGTGGGTAGGTTGCGTGGGCATTTTGGGTGGGCAGGTTACGTGGGCAGTTTGGGTGGGTAAGTTGCGTGGGCATTTTGGGTGGGCAGGTTGCGTGGGTTGTTTGGGTGGGCATATTGCGTGGGCAGGTTGCGTGAGTAGTTTGAGTGGGCAGGTTGCGTGGGCTGTTTGGGTGGGCGGAAAAAAAATATTTTTCAAGACTCTTAGCGGTAGCACTTTGCATTTAAATTGTTCCTAGACGGATTGGACATACGTTAAACTATTATAAACCACTATCGGCGGAGCCCTAGGGAATACTCGCTAGTTTAAATACTATCTCCTCACTGCTTATTACCCATTTTTGGGTTTGTTAACTAGATTTGTTAGCAGATTTCAGTAATGCAGATATATCAGTATCGTTGTAGATCCTTACCGGGCGTGAACTCACGGACACTCAATGTTGCCATGGTAAGTACAAAATATGAGTCACTTTCGAGCTGTTTTGAAAATTGGAAATAATCCTAAATTTTTATAAAAAAAATATAGAACAAATGCGCATGTAAAACAATTACTTCAATACTTTCCTTATTTACTATTTTGCTCTGTTTCATTAACTTATCAAAAGGTTAAACTCCAATGGAGAAAATGGTGTCTATAATTATAAACAGTTTACAACATAGAAATGAGTAAAGTACGTTTATGTTTTGTGTCGTTATTATTTATTTCGTTACTTGAAATTATAAAAACAGGTAAGTAATAAATTTTGCTTTTTATTTTGAATATGACATGTTTAAAGTAATATCTTTAATCTTAAATAAAAAGTGAATGATATGAATAAATGCAATACAAAAGAAATATGAGTATGTGTACTCATTTAATCTAATATTTACAGGAGAAACTTTAGATGAAATTACGAAGAAACCACTTCAGACGTAAGTAAAATTATATAGTAATAATTGGATTCTCAAAATTCATTAAAAAGTATAAAGTCATAGCATAAGATGTAAAAAAAATTATGTACGGCGTGTTCAGAAAAAAATCCATAGCTATATCGCTATTTTTGGGGTGAGTTCCTATATTTTCATGGCTCATTTCTGAGAATACAAGGCATGTGACAATAATTTTGCTTATTGATTCAGATGCAGAATTTTATGCTCTGAAACATTTTTGTCTAAAATAATTTGGAGAGCAATGCACACAGAAAAACCCTTTTTACATGTTCAATCCCTAGTATGTTGCTTAATTTGTTTTAACTATAACTTTTTGAAATACCTCGATACATGCAATTTATAAACTAAATAAATAGTGCAAAGATCATGTCAGCCATATTAAATTATTTTCCAGATTTCCCACAACTTATTCTGAAGTCCATGTTCCAGATGGGATTCCAAATAAAGTTGAGTTATTTGTTAGTATACCAATGCATCCAGGATCATTTATTACTTTCGATACAAGATCAGAGACTAAAGGAAAAGTGGAATTCTTAAATCCTAATAATAAGACACTTTTTAAAATGGAACTGCGGTAAGAATTACTTATATTATTTAATAGTTTTCGAGTTACACTCGAATTTTATAATGCGAGTACATGTAAACATGAACTAATTTCAGATTTGAAGACAACACCCTAAATTTGGATAGTGAAGTAGACGATGAACCCGGAGAAAATATTCCAAACCCTGTGATTAAATGTGTAAAAACTAACACAGTAATTGTGTATCGAAATGAAGGATATAATATATTTATTAATGGCAAATTCATTACACTTTTTAAGCATAGAGACAGTAGTGTAGCACAATATTTGAAATTTGATTTTGATAGATTTTATAAAATATTTTACATAACTACGTATAAAGGGTAGATAGCTAAATATTTTAGTAATATTTTTATTAATACATGTACAAATATGAAATTTACAAATACAAGGTGTTTCATGTAACACTGCAAGGCCTCGGAGTATGAATTCTTAACATCAAAATGTGAAAAAAGTCCCAATAAACATTGGATTTCATGCAAAAAAAAAAAGAAAAACGGAAATAGTATGTTAGCTTTATTTTTAATTGTATCATATATTTAATTGTAAAAGAATCTTGAAAAAATGTTCAAAATAAAAGGCATTGCATTCAATACGTAACTCTGAACGACGAACAAGCAACATTTTGACTTTTAAGAAGTCGCATTTGTGTCAAATGAATTAAATACCTATAAGAGGATACAAGGATATAAGCCAACTATGTTTTTGCTATATCAGGATTACTCTTCACTTAAAATAAATCCTCGGTGTTTCTGTTAGTAAGCGTTATAACTAGGGCTGTCAAAAGTATTCGGTTAACCGGTTAATCGGTTAACCGGAAACCGGTTTTTCAATAATGAAATATTCGGCTAGCCGGTTAACCGGTTTGTAGCCGGCTTTTAATCGGTTTATAGCCGGTTTTTAACCGGTTAATAGCCGGTTTTTAACCGGTTTTTTAACCGGTCAATAGCCGGTTTTTAACGGTCAATAGCCGGTTTTTAACCGGTCAATAGCCGGTTTTTAACCGGTTAGTAGCCGGTTTATAGCCGGTTTTTAATCGGTTTCTAAACGGTTCATAGCACTCTTTTTTTTAAAAAAAATAACTATAACCTAACGTCTAAACAGCTCTTGATATATATCAAAATAAATAAATTTCAAATGCTTATTGAAACTGTCAATGTTACCAACCTTAATTTGTTATTATTTCTTTTAATAATATTTTTGAAATAAAAGTAAATTACATTGAAATAGGAAATAATTCATTAGTCACGTGATATGTTTTCCGCCAATCAACATTCAGAATTTCCATAGTTACATGTCTATGTCTATCACAGCGATGATAAAAAACAAAGAATATCACCTTATTTCTATTCGTTACTAACTGCTATGGCATTTTTACAACATTGACAGTTAATTTTAATAAAAATTCATTATATTCTCTCATTAAATATAAGCTCGTGATATTAATAATGAAGAAAGGGGTGAAAGGACCAAGCGTTGAATGGTTTATAGATGAAAACAAAAGGCATAAATGGTCCACGTGTATTGTAAAATTCTTTATTCACAATCATTATAGTAATATACCGATTCCTAACCTTTTGGAGGTTGGGAAATACGTCATTATTAACTTTAATGACATTCTCTTAGGTTGGAAATAACAGATTTTACCTCTTGGGTTGGAAACGTTTATGTAGAGGTTGCCTAGCAACATTGTCATAGATCCTTATAATAAAGTAAGTTAAAACAAATTTTAAGAGAGCTGTCAAAAAATATTAATAAAATTAAAGGTTAAAAGTCATTGATTTATTTTGAAAATTATTGATTTAAAATGAGGATGATTGTGAATAAAATAAGATACATAACCTCGGTGGGAGTTTCATTACAGCCTCGCAATTTATCTCACTTCGAGGCTTCGCCTCTCGGTAATATACATAAGCCCTCGGATGTAATGAAACATTTCCCACCTCGGATGTAATATACTATTATTACGGACGCTTCGGGCTTAGGGCAAGCCCATCTTCAGCAATCGTTGAATATACAGTAATAATTAAAATTTATGACAAAAATTTTTTAAAGTTGTATTAGACGCGATGATCTATATGAACAACATCGAAAACAATTTTAAATACAGCATTTCAACAACCTTCCGAATCAATACGGAGTTGGTGAAATATGAATAATAATTGAAGATATTGCTCGCATACCATATATACGTATATCATATACCATTGCTAAACAATAAATTGTCAAGATTTTAGTGCACACAGGGAAACTTTGCAAAGTTTACCGAAATTTATTTACCAAAGAAGAAGTACGATGTTTCCTAAAAGTTAACGGCGCCCTTAAAACTCGATACGTTTTGAGGAAACTTTTGAACATGCACCAAATTAAAGGTTATAAACCGGTTTCTGACCGGTTAAAAACATGTTTTCCGACCGGTTAAAAACCGGTTTTTTGACCGGTTAAAAAACCGGTTTTTTGACCGGCTAAAAACCGTTTTTTCTGACCGGTTAAAAATCGGCCGGTTATTGACTTAAAACCGGTTATTCGGTTTTTCGGTTAACCGGTCTGTAAACCGACGGTTAACCGGTTAGCAATTTCAGCAGATTTTGACAGCCCTAGTTATAACACCAATGTTAAGTGGGATTTTTTTGTGTTGGTATCTACAATTCATAATCCGAAGCCTTGTACTGTTACATGAAATATCCTGTATATTTGCCCAGTATCGGATAATTTAATAGGGTGTTTTGTTGTATTTAATTAATTTAGATTTATTAGTGGAACGAAGCATGCGACGTACTATAACATTTTACAAGATATTAAACAACCTTATTGATGGTACTTCACTCGTTAGTAGTCTAAACTTTTACATTTTTGTCCCTAAAATGTTCAAAATTTTGATCCTTTTCATTTAATTTTTGCGTAATACTTTTTAAAGTTTACCCATACGGTTTCCAAGGTTTTATTTACAAATTACTGATCGGTAAGTGAAGTGAATCACTTATGCCCGGTTTCACCAACATTAAATGAATTTTTGAATAGCTTTTTGTCGAATAAGCGAAAAATATCGCATCAAAATATGACATCTAGAATATATACCGTCATATGGTGTTATGGTTTCGATGCTATATTTTTCTCTTATTCGACGAATAAGCTATTCGAAGATTTATTTGATGTTGTTGAAACCGGGCATTACCGATCAGGAGGCAGAGGCGATAAGAAAATAAAAACAAAGATCAAAGCTTACTTTAAAAATAACTACCAAAAAGTTTTAATATGACGAAATAATTTTCAAAATTTACTTTTTCATTGCGTCGATCAAATAAAAAGGGAATAAGCATTGCGGTCTGTAAGTTCTCGACTTACCGGTAGGAAGTACTTACTGTCCTTAATACTTAAATAACTAACGAATTACAAATACGGATTTGAGAAAAAATTATGGATCTCACTAGGATTTGAACCCAGGGCCTTCCGATATCTAGTCGGACACTTTACCAACTGATCTATATAAGATCCCCTTGTTGGTAGAATGTCCGATTAGATATCAGAAGGCCCTGGGTTCAAATCTCAGTGAAATCCATGAATTTTTCACAAATACGTCTACCTATATCTTATTTATATACAGGGTGTCTCTTAAATAGGGGGACATGACTTAACCTCAGATTCCTGAGGCTAAAATAAAACGATTTAACCAAACTTGCTTGTACCGGAAAGTGTACCATTTAGCCAGAATTCTGCTTCAAAGTTCTTCAAAAAAAATTAATTTTGCTTATAATAACCGGACGCTTTATTCGATTTGGATGAAATTAGGTATGACAGTTTATACGGCTATAAGTCATCTTTTAAGATGATACTTGTTATTATTAGTGAACCACTAGTGTATGAAACGTAGGTGTCCCAACATTGATTAGACCATAACTTTTTAATGGCTTCAGAAAGATACATTCAAAAGTAAACTTTTTTCTGTCTGTGTAATTTGTGATATCTGTTACGGTTCAGACAGAAAAAAATAAAACCTGAGTGACTGCATCGTGATTTTTTTAAAAATAAATTTAATCTAGCAGTCTATACAAATGTCAAACAATTAATTTTTAATGACAGTAACGAGTTGTCAATCTTCTCAACTTGTTTAGGAGTATTTATTCGTGTTATTTATAATAATGGTAGTGAAATACTATTAGGCCGAACAAACAGATGTTACTAGTTTCTGCGAAGGAATTTTTGACAACCCATAAACAATTGTTACTGTCATTAGAAATTCGTTGTTTGACATTTGGATAGATTGCTAGATTAAATTTATTTTAAAAAAATTCACGGTGCAGTCACTCAGGTTTTATTTTTTTCTGTCTGAACCATAACAGATATCAAAAAATAAACAGAGAGAAAAGTTTACTATTGAATGTATCTTCATATATAATATATATATATATATATATATATATATATATATATATATATATATATATATATATATAATTTCACGTTATCGGCGTGGCCATTAAAAAGTTACGGTCTAATCAATGTTGGGACATCTAAGTTTCATACACTAGTGGTTCACTGATAATAAGAAATATCACATTAAAAGATGACTTATAATCATATGAAGTTTCATCCAAATCGTGTAAAGCGTTCTGTTATTATAAGCAAAATAAATTTTTTTTTTCGAAGAACTTTGAAGCAGAATTCTGGCTAAATGGTACACTTTCCGGTAGAAGCAAGTTTAGTAAATCGTCTTATTTTAGCGTCAGGAATCTGTGGTTAAGCCATGTCCCCCTATTTAAGAGACACGCTTTACTTTAATTTAAACTCAACACCGTTCTTGATAACTAAGTTACAGAAATTCACTGTTGAATAACATCAAAACATGCTCCACTTAAATAACAATTTCGTTCAGACGAATGCTTATTTTAACTCTAGAATTAATTCCAAATTATTATAATTTCCAAATTATGATTTGTTTGATATTTCTTATATTTAATTTTTTATTTCTATTATTGTGGTCATTATTGGACGCAATTTGTAATTTATTGTATTTATTCTGGCAATGGAAAATTTTAATCCTGTAGATTAAATGTTCAATAAATTATAATAATAATTATCATGTATTTCGAATGCACCAATTATATGAGTAATTATTTACTTGTTATTTATGCTAACATGTTTGTAACCTATGCCATTATGCTGATTATTAAAGATAGAACGACTAACGAAAGAACAATGCATTGTTATTTTGAAAATGCAACTTCTATTTGTGGGGTTTTCTGATATCAGCGGCCTGTGCCTTACAACCCGCATCTAATTTCCGAGCTCAACCATGATATCCAAAGTGTTAATAATGAAATTTACCACATTGTTGTCAAAAATTGATTGAAAATTTTATGATGAGTTAGTAGGGAATATATGAACAATTTCGTGAGGATCATTTGAATAACTTTCTTTTCCATTATCGGAATCGGAACATGTGATTGATGAGAGCCAACAAAGTATCTGACATCTGGTGGCGAAATTAAAAATGCGAGTCGTAGGGAAAACATTTCGGCATGTGAATTGTACCAGCATAAGAAACAAGCAAAAGTGAGAGAAATGTCTAGCAAATGTAAGCAATATTGCTCTGTACCGCAGTGCAATAATTACGTTAGTGCACAAATGTCAATGCACTACTTCCCGAAGGACAAAGAAATGCGAAAAAAAATGGGTAATTGCATTAAAAATAGAAAATAAAGTGACATGATATGAATGTGTGGTCTGCTCATTTTCTACCTTCGGATTATTATCAATTATTATTATCGTATAACTGTTTCAATATATATTTTTAATAATATAAAAAATATTTACAGGAAAAAATCCAAATAAAAGATCTCTTTTGAAAAAGAATGCCTGTCCTACTAAAAAAAAATATTTCATTTTAAATTAAAGACGAATAGGTAATGCACTTAAGGTAATAAGCGCCATTTTTAATTTACCATATTGAACTGCTAGAATATATTTTTGGGAAATGCTAGGAATACTTTATACAATTTTAAAACCAATTATTTTCATACCTGATAAGACAACAACACATTTTAAATATTCCGAAATATTTTTAAAAAATCAGAAATGTTAGAGTAGTGTTAGAGTGCACTGAAATTGATATTCAGAAATCAAAGTGTTTGAGTTGCAGGATAAGATCATATTTTATTTATAAAAAAGACATACTTTAAAATATTTAATTGGAGTTACACCGGCAGGCGTTATATGTTTCGTAAATTCTGCTTTTGATGGCAGAACTTCTGATAAAGCAATCGTTAGAGAAGAAATTTTTTGGATCTCCTAGAACCATACATGGATGCAGTTATATAATAAATAATGATCTTAAAACCAATAAATTAAGTGTATTTCCAAATACAATATAAGTACAACAATATGTTTGCACTTAGCACCTTCTACTTTACAGCTGCACATACACTTCCACTGTTGTACATTGTTTTCAAGGCAAATACGGATATTATGTCGAATCTCTTTTAAATTAAATGTTTGTAAACAAAGACCGTGAATTTCCACATTGTTTTCTTTATTAAATTGGAAACCACACATTATATGGCCAGCTAAAATATTATAAATTTTCAATGTTACCTTACAAACTTTTCTACTGACTACTTTATCTTTAAATGTTGCTTCGTCTTTCACTATTGGCCTTACTGCACCATTTAAATATATGTATATATCGCCGAGTGAGATAAACATCTTATTTTAATTAATTATTTCACGTAAATAAAGAGAACTAAATCAAAAATTCGAGATTACTCCTATACCATCAATGTACAAAACACAATGTTTTTCCCACTACGAAGATGGCAATGCTGCCATCTATTGCCGGTGGTTACCGCGGATTGCTAAATTTTTAGAACAGGCACTAAATTTTGAGTCACAACTGCACGCACCAATTTGAGGGAACATTCGGCTAAAAAACGAGTTATATGGTCTTATCGTCAAAAAAATAATAATAAATGAAATGCAAATTATATTTGAGGTTTTATAAATTTACAATAGCTTTTCAGGATATTTAAAAGAGTAAAAATTACAATCAGTTGATCTAATTATATATTATTTTTAAATCTATTAAATGTATTTTTAATTAATCTGTTAACATAATTTCTACAAAACAAAGAAAATAATAAAATTAATAAATAAAATAATAAATAAATAAAATTATATTTTGTTTTGGGATAATAACATACAAGCAAAGTTAATAGTTATAAAAGAAAATGATATCAAAGAGTGCCCGTGGGGTAACATCTGGTAAACGCCCACGGTACGAATATGCCATCATCATTACCGATATCTGTGTACAAAGCAGATTGGCACACCCAGCAATGGGTGATATGCCGTGATGATATATTTATTTTATGTAAGTAATACAAATGTTTGTAGTAGTAGACGAACAGCTTACTTAGCTTGTAAGTACATTTACATATATTATAGCAACAGTAATCTAATACACAAAAGTATGACTTTTATGCTTTAAGCAGAGTTGTGCAAGTTATTTACATCGAGTAATTTACTTACTTTTTTACATGTAAAAAACTCTGGTAAAAACTCAACCTCAATGTAAAAAACCCCTTGTAAAAAAGTAAACAACTGTAACTCAAACACCATACCAATATTTTACAATTTCTAGTATTAAATACATATTTTTATTATTATATGTTGTTTATATTTTTAGCAGACACTTATTTTTTTGAGAAATATAAATGTGACAGCGCTTCTTTATAGCAGTGATGACAGATAGAGCTACATTGCTCAAGCACAGTTGCGTATTTTACGTTTTTGACGTTTTTTTACATTTTCTACATGTAAATTATAGTTTTTTCTACACAAATTTTGTATAAAATTATATAAATTCGTAAAAAAAACCAACTCTGGCTTTAAGTTAGATTATGTTGAGGTGTGTTTAGAGTTCTTCCAAGGAGAAATGTCCAAATATTCATATTACTACAATGTGTCAGTAAGATGTTCGTTGTATTTTAAAACACCAACTCAGATTGTAAAATAACGTGGTAACATTTTATAAATCGCCTGAATAACATACAAAACCTTCTGGAACATAGTGATACAAATGGTAAAAAATAATAAAAATATCAATGCTCGTAAAAAATAATTTTAATATAACTTAAATATAATGCAAAAATAAAATATTATTTTGGACAGACAGGTTTAGGTCTAGTTACATATTTCGCAAAAGTTTCTGCAAGTTCTTCTTCTACCAATTCTGCGCACTGATTTGGGTATACTAACGACACTATACACTTTGCCTGCCCATGACTTTCTAATGGTTCATTTTGCACAACGTTGTACTGCGTCACCAACTTTTCCATTTTGTTTAAACACTGACATTGCCATGGATTCCCGAACGTTGAAATTTCTCTTCTCGTTACATCATTCCCGAACACTTTATACAAAAACGACTCACTAAGAAAATTTAATTTATTGTAGGTAACATTTAAAGATTGTAATTCTATAGAGTTTGCGGAAAATATGTTGGCGTTTAGTTCAGAAATTATGTTGAGACTTACATCTAGTTTGTGAATTTTTTCAAACGTAAAAGATCCTGAGTCGATTCTTTTGATTTTGTTGCCAGATAGATTTAGTTGAGTAAGTTGAGAAAAACTTCTAAATATTGTTGATTTTATAGAAGATATTTTGTTGTTTGAAAGGTCTAATATCTTCAAGTTTTGTGGTTCGGTAAACCATTTTGACAGAATTTCTGTGAGCAAATTACATCTTAAATTTAAATCTTCTAAATCATTGTGGAATGCTCCAACATATATTGTTCTTATTGAGTTATAAGCAATACTGATTTTTGTTAATACTGTCATAGCAAATCGAGAAGTGTGTACTGCTGAAATTCTGTTGTAATTCATCGATAATTCTCTTAATTCTGGCATTGCGCTTATCTCTGGTATTAAGGACAACTCATTAAAATCAAGCGATATTCTTTTAACATCATCAAAATTATCTATTTTTAAAACAGGTTCCTTCCAATCTTTACTCTCAAAGTCCAATGTAACAGCGCCATATTCTTTCATATGATAGCCGTCGACTCTTTGGCCAACTTCAATAATTTGATTGTTATTTATTTTCATTTTCAAAGCTTCACATAAAAATAGTAGAGACACTAAAATAAACACTGCGTTTATACACGACAATGCCAACAACTAAAATGGAGCGAGGATGTGGTTTATCTTTAAAATATTCACGAGAACATGATTGAATTGAAAAGAATTTTAAAATGTAGTTATTTTATAACCTTGACTCCAGTGTATGAACTCATGACGTATACCCTCGTCAAACTTGTACGTAATCACATTTACAGTGATTGTAAAACATTTAGCCTTGCACAGGCTATAATTATTACCATATAGTTTTAAAAATATGTATGTTAGTATGTTTGATCATTAACATGTTCACTGTGCCTAAGGGTGATATCATTCCTTTTTATTTTACCATGGAATAGAAATAGAACAACAAAATTTAATGCCAATTTACAATTTTGAGATAATTATAATTTCAGTCATTTCTGTGAGAATTGATTCTAAAAGGTAGCATTTTGATGTTTATTAAAGGAAGAACAGTCCATTAAGTTTAAAACGTTCAGTCCTTCAACGTATATTATGATAAATATAAACCATACAGTTAAGCCAACCAAAAAAGTGGTGTGGTGTCTATGTATTTTAGAGGTATACTCAGTTTCAATACTTTAAATTATCTATAAATTATATGTCTACCTTATTTCGAGTCTGTCAATTGCTAGCTACTTTGACTTTTGTCACGGAAGGTACAACGCCAGCAGGAATTGTAGGTATTGGTTTAAACTTTTAACGCCACGAATTTTAAAAATTAATTGGCACATTTTCCTATGGACTTGTTTAATTGGTGGCGCTATATATGCGGTTAGAAACAATTAGTCCTTAGTATCAATTCAAGTTAAAACATGCCCTTTTCACAATGAAACTTCGTTTCGTATATACAGGCTGTATATATACCATACTTTAGCTGGTAATATAATAGGTAATTTCATATATTGATTAATAAAATGAAACTTATATTACGTATTGTATAAAAATTAAATAAAATAAAAATATTGGATTTTTTAAAAATATAAAGAAAAATATAATAATTACGTTCCTATTAAAGAAGTATAAGAATTCAGTAGTACAAAAAATATTCCCATCAAATAAATTGAACTCATTTTTGCGAATTTCGAGAAACATATTCTGTAATTGTATCAGTGTATCAAATTTTATAATTATTAGTCATTAACATATGGTGCGTAAGGAGAACACGCGTATCGACTTAATGTCCATACATGGCCCTATTGTTTCGTTCAGTTTTATAATGTTCAAATATTGACCATGAAATTGGCACAGATGAAATTCGCGCGATCACAATTTAAAAAGTACACTCCTGAGTACAATTGTACGGGTGGAACAAATTCGAGTGCCTTGAATGAAAAACTTTCTTATTATGCACGCTACAGAAAATTGAGGTAGGTCTTTACAGGCGAACTATTTGAGACAACTTTAATAGATACCACAGAAATTTTCTATCATCTACTGTTTGTGAGCTACATACTAAAACTTATTTTTATACTGTTTTTTTTTTACGTAGAATAATGTGGTACAATTAGCATCATATTTTTAAATGGGAACATTATGTTGAAAATAGCTTAATCTTTTTACTTATTTTATAAGCTTTTCAACGATGTATAACAAGTCTACATTCTTTTGTTTTAAACATTAATAAAAATTTAAATATTATTTTTTTGGGGTGAAAAAAATTTAATTGATTCAGAAACAAATGAGAAAATCAAGTGCAGATTATCATTTTTAATGTTATTGTCACTATTTTTACTCGTTTCCCTAATTAATATACTTTAAAAAGTATATTTTTCACATTTTTGGAATCGTGTGTCAAAGCCAACTACAACGCCGATAAAAAATAAATTAACTAATCCGAACATAATTGACTAAAAAGAATTTTTAGAATATAATTAATAGCTATATAATCAATTGTCACATCTGGAATTTGGAATTTTATCATTTTAAAACATGGAGCTTTGAATCATCAAATATTGAAAAGGAATTAAAAGTGGCTAAAATCTCATGTACGAATTTGCTTTATTACGTTTGAATATGCAAAATTACGAGTATATTGCATTGTTTTCGATGCAATAAATTTGTTTGTATGCCATGAGATAAGTATCAATTCTTACAGAAATAATATATTAAACTAGTTTGAGAAGCACTGTTCGCTAAGTACTTGCGTACTCTGGGATCCCCCCAATATATTTCTGATTACTCATACGATGTCAAATTATGCAGAGGAAATTTCACTATGGATTTACTATGTCTGTAGCCCAGTATAAAACAGTATTTGGTAAGTTCATATTTTTGGAAAATTAGTTTTCTCCACGAATAAACTTAATATTAACTTTTCTTTCGAATGTAATACCGTATTAAGTCCTGTTTTAAGCAGTTATTTCAATATTAATGAAAACGGTATGATCAATTTAAAAGAATGCAATATCTAGAGCTCTCAATTTTGAATATTTTACAAGAAAAATTATGCTTGAAAGATAATGCATTATTATAATTTAAAAATTATAATTACGTTCATTGATAGAATATTTCGAAATTTAAAACAGAAATCTATTTTAAAATTAATTTAAATGATTTCCTGTAAAATACTAATTATGCGGCGTAATACACTTTTATTCTGAGGATAGAAATGTATCTTCGAAATATAAATCAATTTGAATAATATATAATTTTTAAATCGTGACTAATTATAAAATTATACTAAGTACTACATTTTTATTTTTTTAGTTTAAAATAGCTATTAGGAATATTATCCAAAGTACACAATGTTCTTCACATTTTATGTACATATTATGTGTAGAAGTGTTTTTTTTTTATTATTTTTTCTCTTTTGCTAATTAAAATTACTTATTACTTGTGTACAATTTATTTATTCAATTATGTAAGATTTATATTTACCTACCTCTGTTTGAATATATCAGTGTTTTTAAAAATTTTGATCGGGGACGATCGTCCTTTATTAAGGCGGGTCCTCGTTGTTAACTAAAACTAAAAAGTTAAGCGACACAGTTAGTGTATAATTATTGTTGATAAGAATGTTGTTAGTTAACATGTGTTCACTGTAGATGCAGGGGTGGGCAAACTTTTTTGCCCGCGGGCTACATGAATGGTTATAACTAGATCAGCGAACCGCATGGATGTTTGTAACATGACTAGTGAGCGAGTGGGCCGCATGTAGGGTTGCCAACTTTACAAAATTACAGAAAAGGAAATTTTTTTCGGCAATCATTTTCTGAATTATGTGTAGAATTTATACTTTATGAAAAAAATGCGCCGCAGGCGATTTTTTTAGAAATTTTCAAGGTCAAACGTGTTTTAATGCGAAGTTAAATGATATAGTTTTTTTTACAATGAAGCAAATTTAACAAATTCTTAAAAAATTAAAATTAATACTTTTTGACGAAAACACGTAAAACACAATAAGATATCTAACCTTAAAATGTTAGATGCTAATATCTAATTTTATATTTAAATTTTTTAAACTGACAAAGTAGTTATTTAGTTGACAAGTCAACACAGCGAAGCGATCTCTGAAGATCTAAAGTTATCGGCAAACACCAAAGGATATACATATCTCTGCGTCTGCTACCGCCACCTTTTAGAGAAAACTGTAAACTAAATGTTAGTAGATAAATTATAGTACCAATACATCAATAATTCAAAAATGCCATCATTTCATTACATTATATAAAATGTGAATTAATTATTTCATTTTCATTTTTATAATAATAAGAAAAATATTATTAATAACAAAAAATTACTATAAAAGGACAAATCGCGTCCTTTCCTGGTTTATAAAAGGACAAGGACAAAATATGCTCAAAAAAGGACAGTCCTTTTCAAAAAAGGTCAGTTGGCAACCCTAGCCGCATGTGACTAAGAAAAGGTCTCCCAATGGGAAAATTAAAATAATGCTATTATTATAACACAAATTGACATTTAAAGGATACGAAAGTTCGAGGAAAATTATGTTTTTTTTTTTTAAATTGTATTGGCTTAAAAATTAAAGAGGTCATCAAAACATTGTAATGCGGGTCGCGCAAAATAATGTTGTGGACCGCAGTTTGTCCACCCCTGAGTACAAACAGTGACATCAGCAAGTAGTACTGACGAACATCTTTTTTGTGTAGTGCTGTAGCAGTTGTGTTAAATATGAAATGTTAGCATCAAAAATTGGAAATGGGAGGCTAAAACTTATTTAAGGAAACGAAGTTCGTTTTTTGTCAGATTTGCAAAGAGAAGATTGCTGTGGCTTTAAAAATTTTACAAGATACTTAATATTTGATAAATTTAACTGGGCTCAAAGTAGCTCGCCAAGACATTACTTTCAAAAAATATTTCTATAATTGAAAAAACTGACTGTTTCTCAAATTTTCAGCCACAGGAGATTCATTTTGAAACTTAAATATCGTAATAATATTTAATTATTCTTTGAAGTTTACCGACCATGAATTTAAAACCAATATTTGTTTGCGAACATCATTATTAAGTTATTAGATTCTAATACGGATGTCTATGTTTATTTGTTTCAAATAGAGAAAATACAACAATTAGGTATTAAACTTATCGATTAAAAACAATGGTTTTTCTCATTAAACAAATCAAATATGCATTTCTTTATTTTTAAATTCATTTTCTTAATTTTCATTAGTATTTTTAACATAGGTACTTAGCACTGACATATACATATTTCAAATTTCATTTTAAATATATTATTGCTTGCTATATAACGTCAATATAAAAATATTAAAATTAATTGAAATACACAACACTATATAAAATTTGGAGAAATAAATTAGGAAATTAATAATAAAAATAACCGAATTATTATTTTTAATTGTGTTTTTGAATTGATTTTAACCTATAAATTTAGTAATTGTTGTATATTTTCGATGTCTGAAACAGAAAAATTATATAATGTTGGAAAGCTAGAAAAAATCTTTTCAATGGTTAAAATTTCAAGTATGACGCTCATACAAAAATTGAAACTTTGATATCAGAACTCGAAATGCAATGGTGTTAAAAAAATTTAACATCGCCGTTTGAAAGAACACAAAGAAGTACCTCAAAGAGGTACAAACCAAAAACTAGTATTATGTATTTCATATTTAGAAGTCCAGAATTTTTCCATTAAAATGGTCTCGTGAGGGGACAATTTAACAGACTTCGTGTATATTACCGATCCTGAGATCCTAATGGCGTGCTGCTATGGGACAAATATTCAAAATAGGCAACTTATTTTTTCTAGTTGACCACGAAGGTTATTTTTAAGTATAAAATGGATTTCAGTAGTAGAAAGTTATCACCTTGTGCTACAATGAAATTTCATATCTGTTATATATTTTCTTAGGCTTATCTGCACAATGTTAACCGCAAATGAAAGAATAGCGATAATAATTTAAAATTTATATCAAAATCTTGAGAAATTTTCATTGCTGGTCATGGTATTTTATCATCAAGTAAGTTATCCGTTTTAAAATTTATAATTCGCAGAACTTAATAAAAATTAAATAAAACATATTTATACACGAATATAAGCCAGCACATTAAAGGTCGGTTTTTCAATACATGGTTAAAATTTTAACTATGAGTTAAATAAACAAAAATTTAGCGAAATGAACTGTCAAAACGACAGATTTATCATTGCTGTCAACAAAACGTTGCTTAACTTAACCAGAGATTGAAAAACCTGCCCTAAATATAATATATTTTCATTCATATAAACTTTTTATTATTTATAGTGCTAAATAAATTAATATTTACTACCAACAATTTTTTTGTTATAGTACAAAGAAATGTTTCGTAGTGCTGTCAGACTTGTTTTTAGTTCTACTGTGTTTGATTTTTAATGTCAATATGACGTCACGGCTTCGACGACACTTATTGCTATCGTCCTCTCGCAACAGACTCTATAGCAAGCTGCGAGAAAAAGATAGCAATAGTGTGACGTCACAGTGATTCTGACAACAAATTTGAAATATCTCGGAAAGTAATTATTAAAAAAATGTTGTTTTATTTGAATTGTAATTTAATGACTAATATGGTAATAAAGTGTACATATTATTATTTTATTGTTATGGTGGAGAACCCCATTATAAATTTTGGTGGGCACTGCTCTAATATATGCGCACATCTCTAGTTCCGGACTCAAGCTATAAAAGAGAATAACATGTAATTAGCGTCAGTTCGGACCTGGTTTTTGTGATAGCAATATCAGCTTAACAATGCTTTATATCTGTATATTGTCAATCTTATTGTTTGTGACACTTAATTGTGAAGCTTTTAAAGTGAAAATCAACAACGATCAGATAGTAGAGGTGGACCAGAGAATTGATGGAAATAAAATGAAGCAATACAATGCAATTTCCCTGGATTTTCTCAAGAACAAAAACTGGAAGGAAACTATTTTGAAGATAGAAAATTTTGACTATGTGCAACGAATATCTGTAGATGACAATCTTTTGACTATTATACCAGCCATTGAAGATAATCCCGAGTTACGGGAGTTATCTTTGAATCACAACAGAATTACTGCCATACATACATCTCAGTTTTTTTCTACCGAATTGACAAAAATAAGTATAGCATACAATCTAATAACATCAATATTTGTTGGTGCATTAAATAATGATTTAGAAGATTTGAATTTAAGATGTAACCAAATTCAAGAAATACAGTCCTCATGGTTTACAAGACCGGATAATTTGAAGATATTGGATATGTCAAACAACAAAATATCTTCCATAAAATCCAGACAGTTTAGAAGTTTTACTCGACTAACCAAACTAAACTTATCTGGTAACAAAATAAAACTTATTGAGCCAGGAAGTTTTACTTTCAAGGAAATGCATATATTAGATTTGAGTGTCAACAAAATATCCGAACTAAATCCTGAAATATTTTCCGAGAAGTCTATACAATTATCTTCCTTAAATGTTACCTACAATAACTTAAACTTTCTTAGTGAATTATTTTTAAAGAAAGCCTTCGATGATGTACCTGAAAGAGAAATTGCAACGTTTGGAAATCCATGGCAATGTCAGTGTCTTTCCAAATTGGATAAGTTACTACGCCAGTACCAAGTAGTGCAAAATGAACCACCAGCATATCACGGTGAAGCAAATTGTGTAGTGTCTCTTTTGTACCCGACGCAGTGTGCTGAACTGGTGGAAGAAGAACTCACAGACATTTATAGGAAATATCTACCAAAACCTAAACCTTTCTGTACAAGATAACACTTTTAATTTATTTTAAGAACAATAAAGTATTTATTTTTCGTAAATGATTAGTTTTTTATATTTTAATATAAACGACCTTTGTAAAATTGCATTATTTTTTTTAGAGATGAAAAATATGATATAGTCAATACATTACTTCCAGTTAAGCCGCTATAAATATTTCATATAAATTCCATTCAATTTGTTGAAAAATATTATAAATTTTCACTAAATTATTCCACGAACATACTACGTATACTGAACTACATACTGACATCTGTTATTCGTAATATCTGGATGATAACCCCTACTTCTTTAAAATTGAAGATAAAATATAAATCAAAACAACTAGAACATAAAAGTTTCTTTATTATTTATAACTTACATTTTTTAAATTGTTTTATTATCATCGTAAAATAATGAACTGAATTTTAGGGACACTAAAATGAGCTTAATCGAATCATCTAAATAAAACACTTCCCTTATGATACCTCAAGTGATTTTTACTTATTAACAATAAGGTATATCACAAACTTTTCATTTTTTATTAACGTTCTCCATTAAAAAATTACACAATTTTATTTATTATATTATTAACTGATAGGATTACGTGATACACATAGGTTACTTTGGTAGCAATATATGATTATGTAATTTTAGAGGAGAAGAGTTTATTATATGAATCGTGGTGTAATAAAGAGGTATGCACTATTATGTTTTATTTTTCAAGTTAGTGTAATACACGTATTGCTTTGTTTGTTAATATCCTATTTCGTATATTTCTTAAATGATTGACCCTTCATAAACTAAAGCGTTATAATAACGAAGGAGTATGGAATATACAAGATCCTACTGGTAGCATCACTAGATGGTAACTATTAGAACAAAATATTGTTAGAGACCGCGCGCCCAGGGAAAAAAGATGCGCAGAGAGTAAAATTCCTCCGGGCGAGTTCTTGTGAAAGTAGGGATATTACGATGTTTTAACTTAAGAGATAGCAGTTGTATAGCCTACAGGTGCTTTTTTAAATATAATTTAAATTTTTGTAATTATAATGTTTTTTTTTGAATAAATGCTTTTAGTTTTATTGATTTCGATGTTTGTTGTTTATTATTGCGAATGATATTGTACAGTCATTTGTAGGTTGGGTAGTACAACTTCTGCTGCACTGACATGTTTTTTCTATAAACGCGCGAACTCTACATATTTAATAAATTTGCCATCTAGCGAACTTTTGTCATAGTAATGTCAGATGTTGACGTGGTTATGTGGTAGCATTGTATATAGGTACCTTTAAAAAACGATGCAAACATTAACTGTAGTTTAAAATCTATCCTATCACAGTTTCATTCCAGATTTTTTTTTTCTATTTACTAGTACATATAAGTTTCAATTAATATAACAAAAAATGCAAAACTTGATTAATGTAAAACATCTTATTGTCGAAATTAAAATGGTTCGAATATAATATGTAAATAAACATGTTAACAAAGATCTGTTTCGATGTCAGATGTCAATCAAAGTTCAATAATTAATCAGGCAATATTGCTTATATTAGAAACAATATTATGATGAGTATTTAAAAACTATGGTAAGATTCAGTTCTATTGGTAAAATTACTGTTTAATTTTATTATAAAAATACTCGCATACCTACAACAGGAGTGAATTTTTAAAAGTCAGGAAGTGTGTAACAAACCATTCGTTTGACGTATTTTTTTTGTAAATAAAGTGTCGCATAAAGTGTTTTTTACATTTTTTGCTTCCTTTTGACCTCAAACATAACCGCTTGTTGGGATTTACGTAAGTATTTACTCAAGAACAGGCTTGTACTAAAATAATTTTTGTCGGTTTAATTAAAACAACATATTGGTTTCAATAATTATAGATTATCGCTATTTTAAAGGTCAGTTCTGCAGGCTAATATTTATTTATGGTACTAGTGAGTAAAGACAAATTTTATTTTTGTTATTAATGGAATACATTTTTGTTTTTTTTTTCAATATCTTGAAGATAATTTATGAGTAAAAATGAAAATTATATTATTCCTATTAAATAATTTTACTGACTAATGAAATTATATATTACTTAAGGTTTTATAAATAAATATCGTTATGACTTATTACACATTTCTCATTATGCCAATATGTTTTTATTTATAGATATCGGTTATACCAGAATATCTATAGTATTGAGAACGCTTACCAGGCGTCACCTCACCAGCACACAAACTTACCGTAGAGAATACAAAAGAAAGGTCACTTTTGTGTTTTAAAAATTGAAGTTTTAACATCGATCATATAAAATTAAATATGAAATATATCTAAATACGACTCTGCAGAGCATGTATATCAATAAAGCAAGTTTTCATCTTTTATTTAGTCTCAGTCATCAAGATGACAATAAACTCAAGTGCAATTCTTTCGTTCTTATTAATTTTCGCTTTTTGTGTTAGTGCCATGAAAGTGAAAGTTAACAATGCGTTTGTAACAGAAACAACTGATGGTTTAAATGGAAAAAATCTTAGGAATGTGAAAGTGACGTCATTGAATTTTCTACCGAATCCAACACTAAGCTCATTACACTACGTCATAAATTTCAAAGAGTTGCTTAGTCTAAAAATAGAAAATAATGAATTAACTTCGATACCAGTATTTGAAAATTTGGAAAATCTACAAGAAATATCATTACAGAAAAACAATTTAACGACAGTGACAAACACCAATTTTATGTCTGTTTTTCTAAATAAAATATATTTGGGATATAATTCTATAAATATTATTGAAGATAAATCATTTAATGATAAAATAAGAGAGCTGAGTTTACAATGTAATAATTTAAATATTGTAAGTTCTACTTGGTTTTTAAATCCTAGATCGTTGCAAAATTTGGATATATCAAACAACAAAATAACAACAATAAAAAATAATTTATTCAAGAATTTTAATATTAAATACATAAACCTATCTGGTAACCAAATATCAACGATTGAACCATCATCATTTACAAACAAAGAAATAGAAGTTTTAAATTTACGATACAACTATCTCTCAGAGTTAAA
Organism: Ophonus ardosiacus; assembly: GCA_943142095.1. NCBI lineage: Eukaryota > Metazoa > Arthropoda > Insecta > Coleoptera > Carabidae > Ophonus > Ophonus ardosiacus. The sequence continues at coordinate 38,414,208 of OW964828.1, forward strand.
TCCAAATATATTCTATTTATCCAACGCACATATTCGCCGTCTTTACCTCGATTACAACAAACTGAACTACCTTTCTGTGAATTTAATGAATAAACTCTATGGTTTTGACATCATGCATCTTGTGAACGTAGTTCGAACGGCTATTGGAGATTGGAAAGCTATGTCCATCGACGGTAATCCATGGGAATGTAAATGTTTGACGAAACTGGAGAAATGGTTCAAGACTTACGAGATCAACAGGCACGTAATTAATCCCGCAAACGAAGATCCAAAATGTGTGGTGTCGAAACGCAAGCCCGAGTTTTGTGTAGATGAAGTGGATCCTGAGTTATATGAAGTGTATTCCCAGAGTGTGACAAGACAAGAAAATATGTGCAATATGTAATATTTGTAGTAAATGTTCCTGCCAAAGTCTGAGGTAAAGCCACATAGCAATTTGGACGGGCTAGGCTAGATCAGATTTAGTATTTTAAATTTTAGCTATAAACAGCTGTGGTCAATATGTGAAATGAAGGGATTTCGGACTTTGGCCGCAACATACTAGTATATAATATAAAGTTCATACGAAAATTCGCGACATAAGCCTTTAACATAGATTTTTAATTCAAATATTATCTGTCCCATAAAACTTTATAGGATACCATTCTCTATGTAGAGTTTTAGAGATTACAATTGATGCCAAATTTTTGGAGCATAAGACTTTGGTAAACTAGTAAACTAAATTTAAAGACGTCGTAAAATAGATTTGCGTTATTTCACAAGGCGAGCGTAGGATTACCTACAAATATCATTCTTTGCTTGGTTTGATAGTTTAAAGAACATTAATTTTTTTAAAGATAACATACGAGTATTAATTTATTTTTATCGTGGCATTAAATTTATTCGTTCACTAAATCTGTATAGTCAAAAATTTGACGACAAAAAATTCTTAATTTTATTCTTTAAAACGTCCAATATACAGTTTTATAGAACAGATAGAATAAAAAACTCTTTTCTTATATTATGTCTGTGTCATGGAATCTAGTATTCCGCTAGAATTATTAGCAATAAGACACAGGGTTCATATTTTTTAGAATTTCATGTTAAATATCTCCAAATTATATTTCCCTTGCAAAATGCTTTCAAACTACTTATGAATTACTGCACCAGTCTGTTCTTCTTACGATAATTGAAAAATTATTGATTAACTAAGTTCAACTTAACGTTCAAAAATAAATTACAAATGACATGTACAAATAACTGTTTATAATTATTTCCTACAGCATACCTGATATTCTTATTCTCAGTGATAGCGTGACCCTCAATATATTTAGGATACTATTTCTTCGAAAGCTGCGTAAACTGTTTTGGCGCCGATGTAGCTTATCGAAAGGAATGCTGAAGCTCGAAAACCTCCAAAATTAGAAGGACTTACTCAGTTTGTAGTGTTTTTTCTCCTACTGAGAATATTGTAATCAAAATATTATAGTAGACTAATTTATTACGATAAAGCTATAAAAAAAATATTTGTTTGAAATTTACTCCAATTTTGACATTCAAAACGATTGAATGAGTGAGAGTCATTTGCAAAACGTAAAAAGATTTGAAATTTAATTATTAATTTATAAATATTATCTAAATCTATTTTCATACGAAGTAAATAGTCCACGATGTTTTTTTTTTTTTTTAACTGGGAAAGTTCATTGATGTTTTGTGTATTCTGTAAGCTGTACCTAACTTGTCATATTAATTTTAATATTCTGTTTAAAATTTTCTTCAATGACAATAATAAATGTAATCAAATCGAATAAGCAGGCTATGTACGTCATCAGTAAAACTAATATAATTAGCGATTTAGGACCAACTTCTTACTATCTCTGGTTAAATTTACGTAATACCATACTGTTATTATGACATAACAGGACTAAAAATAAAAATGAAAAGATAGAAATAACGGTCTAGGCCGTTATTTTTCATAACAGTCGCCTACAATTAAGGATCAGGTGTTCCTAGAAAAATAACAGCATATTGATGGACTGTTGTCTAGGAGATTTTATAAATTAACCAAAAAAAGTTGTTCAGTATGACATAGATATAGAAGAATTTTATTATTCCTAAATGTTTAAATTTTATGTTATTACAAAAAATCATGAACGTCACACTGCCGATATGCAAATAACGAACTCGACTGATTATAAACCTCAGTCGCGTCCGTTATTTGTCTCATATCGGCCTAATGACGTTAATAACTGTAACTACCAGTTATATACACAAAACCGAAACAAAATGAACTGTCAAATGACAAATTTATAATTGCTGTCAATAATCCGATTTAATAATTTTATTTTATTTTATTTAGGAGTTAATATTTTAACCAGAGGTGGCAAGATTGGTCCAAAATAAAATTAAATAATGCGTAAATAACCAAAGGAAGTTACTGCTCATTATTTAATTTAATTAAATCGTTAATTAGATTAGTTTCATTCATGACTTGCATTGACTGCTTGCCCGGTTTCAGTATAGACATAGACACTGAATGAAATATCAAATGGCACATAATAAATTAGTTTCTATTCGACAAATTTAAACAGGCTGTGAAAATTAACATAGTACGATACAAAATACATACCAATATCTTTCATACCATTATGAAAACTAAGTCGGCAGTAGAAAACTAATTTTATGATACACTAATTTATTTTTAATGAATGCGTTACACACGTTTCATATTTTAATGAATAAGCATAGATTTTCTTGTAAAACCACAAATGAATCATGTTAATCGTCTAGTTATCTAATGTGTGGGAAACACTGTACTTTTCTCTTATGAAAATAAAGTTACGTTAATTAATTTAATTTTAATTGTTATTTACCTGAAAAAATGACTTCTCAAAGGTTAACATAAGTTGTCGACCTAATAATAGCTAAAATTAATATAATTCCATAAGAATAATATTTTTGATTATCACTTAAAACAATTTTAATTTTATTATTTGAGAATCGATTTCAGACAGTTATCATTCAAATATTGTAATTTTTCTTAATTTTGTCTGTGTGTATAAATATGCCTAAAGCCCGTATATGTCACGATCCAATGGGGGATTACGGCTCAATCGAATTAAAGGAAAATAGTAAAAAAAATACGAATGTATATGCAGAGTAACGAATATTAATAAAAAAATGAAATGGTATAATTGAGATATTTCGGAAATAAAGGGTTTTTTGTTATAACGCTTCGACACTAATATGAAAATATTTTGATTGGCAACCGAGAAACCGCCTATATACATGCATTACAAATAGCGTGTTAGGAGGTGGGGGTTACTACCAATGGAAGTTAAGAAATTCAAATTCGAAAGAAGGGGCTAACATTCCTGTACTACAGTTTCCAAACAGTTTTCATTTTAACATAAATTTCTTGCATTAAACTTAATAATTTAAATACACCTGTAATTATATATAAAGTATGTAAACTTATACAGTGTTATAATATTAATTTATTTTTATGTAAATATAACTTAAAATAGCATATATTTCAAGAACATTTAGGTCCATGATGAAAACAGTTTGATATAAAACACATAAATGTGACGTCACGTCAATCTTTTCAAAATTCGAGAGACCATAACTCGCTTATTAATAGGAATTTTTTCATCGGATTTTCATCAATAGTCTTAGTTTTCCTAATATTTTCAGAAAAAATGGTGTAATCCCCCATTCTGCACAGAATTAAAGACAGAATTATAGACAAAATTTTATATACGATCGCATACAGAAATTTTTATCGAGGATATTTCCTCTCCTGTTTTATGGACAGAAAGTACGCACATAATATGAGCATTATATTTATAACATCTGGCAATTAGCAGCGGAATTTTTTTATAAATATTGTGGTCGTTGTTATTTTTTACAGTTTAAATTTAATAAATTATTATTAAAATGACTTGGACTCGAAACCAAGTAGCAATGTTGCAATGCTCATAGAATGTTGAACTACACGCACGTTTAAGTATAGCCAGAATTATATATCAAATTACGTGCACAGTAACAGTAATATACAAAATACATATTTGTATACGTAAAATTCTGCCTACAAATTTGTTCGTAAAAATTTGTTCAGAATTGAGTCCATAATTCTGTTAAAATCGTTCGTGACAAACGGACTAAAGTAGATGTAGGTACGAATTTCAAAAACTAAAGAACTTAACCGTATTATAATGTGAATTTCTCACTTTAATATTGATGGGAAGAGCTGCTTTGTACCAAACTAGACAACCGGAAGTAAAAGTTTACTTAAAGCATTAAACAGTTTTTCTTCGCAGCTCGTTTCCAAGGAAACCATATTCAAATATTAGAGACAAAACCCAAAAGTAGTTTGTGTTCGTGAAATAATTTTGCCGGAAATTAAAAGTGTAATACGTTCAGAAAATAATTTTTAATGAAATTATAAACAAAAGCTGTAAGAAATAATATAAAGCTACGATACTTATGTGAAATAAAATATAACTGTTGAGAGGTAATTTCAAGATTCTATTTTACGAATAAGTATAGATATGTCAATAAGAGTGTATCACCGTGATTCATTTTATTGAGAGACTTTTTATGCAGGTATCTAATGAGGTCATGCACGACTTTTTTTTATAATTTTAATCGATAGAGTAGTGAAAAATAATAGACCCGTATTTTTTATTTTTCCTCAAATCGATCTTTAATCATGAAAAAATTATAATTGAAAATGACATTCTTTAAAATGCGGCTGAAGACCCCCGCTTCGTCCCTTGTCCGATGACGTCACAGAGTGAGAAGCACGACCATTTTGATTTTCACATTGTCTTAAACGTCAAAGTGACATTTAAAGATAACCTAAAATTTATGAAAGTAAACATGTCGATGGAACGTTGTTTCGTGCCGAAATAAAGAATAAAATAATATTCTGGAATATATTCAATGTCTGATATGCGTTTATAACCTCCTACCGTCTAATTCAAAGATTCAAAAGTGAAAGAAACATCTGATGTAACGTAGATAATTTCACGCCAAATGAAAATTATATTTATAAAAATAAATAGAACGATATTATATTAATATAATATAGCATATTTAGATATGTAATCCTCAATTTATAGTTTATATATATTTTTCTTTTAGAAATGATGTGTCCATATAAAATGTTTGTTTGAAATGAGTCTGAACTTCGTTCGTAACGTTGTGACGACAAAACATGGCTGGTTTTTGCAACTTTTTAAAAATACCATACTTTAAAACGATTTTATACAACAAAAAATATAAATAAAAAATAATTTAATCATACTGATCGATGAATTAGACTATCCTTTTTCGATTTAAACAGAAAAAAGGTACAATTATTTTTTTTTGCATGACCTCATTCTTAAAACATTCTACTTATTTGTTGTTTTGTGCATATCAGCAACATACAGGGTATTAAAAAATAAGTGTCCCAAACTATGTGGGCATATAGTTCTGCCCAAAATGAGTAAAAAAAAGTTTAATCAACATGGGTCCGATCTTCAACTGTTTTTGAGAGAGGCCATTTTGTATTAGAATCGAACAAAAAGTGGTAAAGGTAGTGCTCGAACAAGATTTTGTCTATGCCAGTAAATAAAAAACAATAACATTTTATATGAAACATTTTTTTCACTTTCTAATAGTTACGAAGTTATTTGAAAACTAAATATTGGCCGAGGTCTCCACAACATTTGTCTTAGTACAGTTACTCGATTTTTTTTTTTGAAAAACAAAAACATATCTAAGATGACCTCTGAAAGGTAAACAAAAAGTCTCATTTAATCAAAATCGTAACTCATATAGTTTTCGAGATAGCAGAGGTAAACACCGAAAAAACTCATTTTCCACTGCCATATATCACGGAAAATATTGAAGATCGGACCCATATTGATTAAGCTTTTTTTTTACTCATTTTGGTCAGTACTATATGCCCTAATAATTTGGGACACTTATTTTTTTTAACACCCTGTATAATGTATCATAATCTTTATCTTTTTATTTATTTAAAGTTGAGTTAAATGGAAAATGAAGAAACATTTTTGTGCTTTTATGTAGATAGTGGAATATTACACATAATGTTTTGTAATGTTTAAATAAAATATAAAATTTGATCATTCAATTATTACGATAATAAAATATGGCGAGTTTTTTATGTTGAATCAAATCCTTATACAGGATGTTATGTAAGTAACGTGCCATATATTACCACTTAATATAAGAGGTTGCAATGTATCGTAATCTGCAATAATTTCTTTTCTAATGTGCTTGTTGTAATTGTAAAAGCAAAGATGGACCAATAACAATTTTCTATTTCAATAAAGAAGTATTTGAAAATCACAGTATTTTGATTGAAAACAACAACACTTGTCAATTTTAAAGTTTTGAAGTCGGAAGTGGAACATAGACACTTTTTATTAATGGCGACTGTTTTGGTGCACTTCTCCGTAAACCAAATACATATCGGTGTATTCTTGATTAGTGAAAGTAACAGGCATTTCTACATGTCTAAGTACTACGTCACTTATTGAAAATCAACGTCATTTGTGTCAACCAACAAATATTGTTTTTTCGGAACAACTTGATTTTGATTTATTAAGAATTTCGGTCGTAATTGGTCAACTTTAGTCCCACATCTTTTAGAACTTAACAGATTGTGCAGACTACATTTCAGATTAACTTTTTTCAGTTCCTTTATCATATTATGAATTATGGCACATTACTTATCATCTTGTACCATCTTCAATCGAAATTTTATTTATATTATAAAGCAATATTTAAAAAATCTGATGTGGCCAGGACATTACCTTCCGTCAATTCTATGTATTTTGTACAAAACCCATACCAAAAGTTCCTTGGAAAAGATTATATACAGGCTGTCTCTTAAATAGGGGGACATGGCTTAACCACAGATTCCTGAGGCTAAAATAAGACGATTTAACTAAACTTGCTTCTACCGTAATGTGTACCATTTAGCCAGAATTCTGCTTCAAAGTTCTTCGGAAAAAAAATTAATTTTGCTTATAATAACAGAACGCTTTATTTGATTTGGATGAAATTTGGTATGACAGTTTATATGGTTATAAGTCATCTTTTAAGATGATACTTGTTATTATTAGTGAACCACTAGTGTATGAAACTTAGGTGTCCCAACATTGATTAGACCGTAACTTTTTAATGACCAAGCCGATAACATAAAATTATTTTTTTTTCAGAAAGATACAATCAATAGTAAACTTTTGTCTCTGTGTTTAATTTGCGATATCTGTTACGGTTCAGACAGAAAAAACTAAAACCTGAGTGACTGGATCGTGAATATTTTTAAAATAAATTTAATCTAGCAGTCTATCCAAATGTCAAACACAAAATTTACCATCAGCAAAAGTTTTGCGTGAGTTTTATGCAAAAAGGTGGGATAATAGGGAATTAGGGAAGGCAGTGCACCACTTTTAAATAAATTTCCCGTTAATATACGTAAAAATAGATACATTGTAATTTGAAAAATATCCTTTTCAAGGTCATTAAGATTACAGTGCCACTTTCGACATTTTTTTATGTTGATTGGATGTGAAAATGAATAAAATGTAAAAGGTTTTATGCAATACATTCAGTATTATTACAGTCTAATTGTAAATTTTTACATCTTTTCTCAATTTGTTGTTTACTCCTTATACGCATCGCATAATTTCAATTTTCTGTTACTAATTGAAGCATCCTTATATAACATAACACAACCCAATACATATATCTGGTAATAAGGATGTGCCGTATATCACATGATTACCCTCGTGCATAAGCCGTCAGTAGTCTATCCATCCATAGGGTCGCCGTCGCCACATATCATGTTGACTTGTTTGCTAATATTTCACAGGCGATTTGTAACAGTAGTAGCCCGAATAGACAAGGCCAAGCTACCCTCTGTTTGCGGAACATCTTATAGAGGTCCGCAATTATACCTTCGACACAATGCCTGTTCGTTATGAACATATTTCTCCTCTGTTTACTCATATTTCTTTTTATTACGATTTATATTACGGATACATTTTGTAGCGATTTAAAATATAAGGTTGATGTATTGTCTATTTCCATTATGTTCGGGGTTCGTTCAATGCAGGTAAGAAAGATGTAAGTATAAGCAAATAACTATCGTATTGTTGTTGAATAAAAAGCATAGGTAAAAAAATAAGTTGGAAGCTTAAAAATACTATTGAAGCATTTACCTATATGTTCAAAATTATGTACCTACTATCTAATTGCACGAAACGATATCTACATATTTTTAATCATTTTATACATATAAATACATGCTAAACAAGTACGTTCTTTTTATATGCATATAAGCCAAAATATTTTAGTAAGTTTTTACTTGTGTAGCTACATATGTCTATGTGTTAAGAATTACGTACTCCAAATTTAAGTCATCAGCATTAATTTATATAAAATCGACGTTTTGGTATAGGTTCATGTACACCTTCATAAGTGTAAAATCTTACAGTTTCATAAACATGAATTCATGCACACATAAATGCAAGCTATCAGTTTAAAAAAACATTGTGAAAAAAATATACACATCTGTTTGCTTTCATATTCCTCAAAAGAACATTCTTTTGTCAAATTGAGTTCATTTGAGTAAGTGGTTTTGATTATGAAATTGTAAGATCCTAATTTCTCCGACCTCGGTGAAGGTATAGATAAATACATACAATAAGAGTGGTCCATTGATCTGTATTTTTTTGTTCGATTATTTTAAATATCATTTCTTTTTTTATTCAAAGTATATTTTAATAAAAATACCCACATATCTGCTGTATAAGTTTTTTTACCGGGAGTTTCTTTTTCGCGTAATGATATTTTTTAATGGAACACCTACGTATTTTTTAAAAAAAATTTAAAACAATGTTTCTCTTTAAAAATGTTCTTATTCATTATAGTCCTAAAATGATCAGTACAGATATTATTAATGTTTTTATTAATTAATTAACCTAAAATTTCTCAAAATGAGTTACCAATACTAATATAAAATGTAAATTAACACTTAAGAAATAACAAAATATTTCAAAAAGATGGTGCCCCACCACATTCTGCAAGAAATTTATCTCAGTATTTACATAAAACATTTGAGGAACGGATTGGGAGAAGTGGACCAAAAAATGCATTCTTGTGGGGTATATGTCAAAGACAAAGTGTATGAAGTGTGTCACCCACAATTGAAGTCATAAAAAATGGAATTTCAATAGCATTTTCATCAATTAAAAGAACCATGTTTTATGCAATTAGAGCATATTTTACTGAAAGAGTGATGTTGAAGGGCAGACATTATAACATCTTTTATAATTTTTTTTATTGTTTATTGTTTCATGTCATACTTTCTGTGTGATTATTTATTAATAAAATCATGAATAGCTTCTGTACTGATCATTTTAGGACTGTAATGAGTTCATTTTAGGACTGTAATGAATAAAAACTGTTTTAAAGAAAAACAAAAAAAATCTTTATTTTTTTTTATATATAGTGTTCCACAAAAAATATAAAGTTGGATGTCATTGCGCGAAAAAGAAACAATCAGTAGAAAACGTGCACTGCAGATATGTGAGCATTTTAATGTAAAATAAGCTTTGCTGAAAAAAAATTGGTAATATTTAAAATAATCGAGTAAAAAAACAGACTAATGAATCACAATGTATATATATATAGTTTTATAAGATTGAGATTTCGAGTAATAGAGTATTTTAATGTGCTTAGTAAAATTAGTTAAGATTAATGAAAGAAATATCTATATTTATATTATATTACATGTCATTCAGAATTATAATTATCTTTTTTCAATTATTTTATTTTTGATTACCTTGATCCAATATATTGAAATATTGTTTATTTTCCTCAATACTCCCCCTTAAACAAAATTTCAATAATGTAAAAAAATCTTCATTGTTGTAATCCAATTCGTTCATTGAAGACTTGTAGTTTTTTACTCGTTGTTGCCTTCGTCAATGGATCTGCGATCATTTCTTCTGTTGGCACATATTCCACTGCAATTTCTTTATTTTCTATTCGTTCTTTTATTAAGTGATGTCTAATATCAATGTGTTTTGTTCTTTGACTGAATCCTTCATTTTTAGTTAAATGTATTGCACTTTTATTATCAGAATTTATAATGGTTGGTTTCGATGTTAAAGTTGGCCATATTTCGGATATTAAGTACCTTAACCAAAGTGTTTCTCTCGTTATTGCAGAAAGTGCAATGTATTCCGCTTCCGTAGATGAATTAGCTACAGTTGGCTGTTTCTTGCTAGCCCACGATACAGCTCCCCCTTGCATTATGAAGATATATCCAGTTACGGATCTTCTATCATTAATATCTTCTGCCCAATCTGCGTCGCTGTATCCAATTATTTCTTCATTACCATCTTTTTTAAATGTAAGGTTATAATCTTTTGTACCTTTTAGAAATCTAAAAATACGTTTCACACTTTTCCAATGTGCCTTTCCTGGATTTTGACAAAATCTGCTTACTACTCCTGTTGCATAACTGATGTCAGGACGAGATATTTGACATAAAAATAATAAACTTCCAACTGCTTCCTTATATGGTATTTTCTTCATTTCGTTTATTTCTTCTATTTCTTTTGGTTCCATTTCTTTGCTTAATTTTTGATTTATATCAATGGGTGTTGCAACAGGTTTACTTTCTTCCATATTGAATCTTTTCAAAATTTCATTAATATATGTAGATTGATCTATTTTTATCATGTCATTCTCTTTGGTTATTCTCATTCCTAAAACATTTTTGGCTTTTCCTAAATCTTTCATGTCGAAATTTTCGTGCAAATTTCTCTTTGTTTCATTCATGATTTCTTCATTGCTAGTAAAAATTATTAAATCGTCGACATAAACAGCGATTATTACTATTTTATTATTTGAAAGTTTCTTCCAGTATATACATTTATCTGCTTTGGATTGTTCAAATTTTAGTTTTCTCAAAACTGAATCTAGCTTTTTATTCCAAGCTCTGCCGCTCTGTTTCAATCCGTACATCGCTTTCTTTAATTTGTATACCTTAGATTTATCTTCTTTTACAAATCCCTCTGGAGGATAAATATAAGTTTCTTCCTCTAGATCTCCTTGCAAGTACGCCGTATTTACGTCCATGTGGTGTATCAGAAGGTCATATTTTGCAGCTTGCGCAAATAATAAACGTAGTGATGCGTACCTGACCACTGGAGAGTAGATATCAGTATAATCTATTCCTTGCTTCCGTCTACATCCACGTACAACTAATCTTGCTTTAAATTTAGTTTTATTTTCTTCGTCTGTTTTTCTTTTAAACACCCATTTTGTATCTAATACTTGCTTATTTTCTGGATGTTCTGCAATTTCCCACGTTTTATTCTTCAATAAAGACGTATATTCATCTTGCATGGCTTTCTTCCATGATTCTTTATGCGGAGATTCCATAGCTTCTTCTATTGAAGTTGGATCTTCTAGATTTTGAATAAAATTATTTTCTTCAATCAAACAAGTCAAATCTTTCTTTTTATTTTTGAGTCTTTCTGAACGTCGAGGTTGTATTGTTTCTTCGTCTTTTTCAGGTTGTATTGTTTCATCTTCATTTTCTTGTATTTCTATATCTTCTGGTAATGAAGTTTCTGAATTCATTTGTTCAAGAAATATATTTTCGAGTGGAGTATTCCGTTCATTTTTCTTGTTATTTGCTTCTTTACAAAATTCATTTTCTATAAATATTACATCTCTGCTGATTGTGATGCTATTTGTTTTTGGATGAATTAATCGATATCCTTTTGTATTTTCACAATATCCAATAAACATTAATTCTTTAGATTTATCATCCCATTTTTGACGTTTTTCTTTTGGAACGTGTACCATAGCTTTACAACCAAATACTCTCAAATGACTAATATCCGGAATTTTGTTACTCCATACTTCTTCTGGGGTCTTACCTGTAGCTGCTGCAGGTGATCGATTTATTAGATATACTGCCGTTGAAGCCGCTTCTGCCCAAAAATGGGTTGGCAAATTTGCATCAGCCAACATTGTTCTTGCTTTTTCTACTATCGTTCGATTTGCCCGTTCTGCGATTCCGTTCTGTTGCGGACTATAAGGGACTGTTAGTTGATGGCGAATTCCATTCTTCTTTAGTAAATCAGTTACGGATTTATTCACATACTCGCGCCCATTATCCGTTCGAAAACATTTAATTTTCTCTCCGGTTTGCTTTTCGACATAGATGATGAATTCTGCTATAATTTCTTTAACTTGATCTTTGCTTTGCAAGAAGAAAATAAACATTTTCCTAGAAAAATCATCTATTATAGTAAAGAAATATTTTGACCCACCTATCGAATTAATTTGCATTGGACCGCATAAATCCGAATGTAATAATTCTAAAATATTTGAAGCACGTTTTCCACTAGGTTTAAAAGGTTGTCGATGATGTTTACCCTTTATACAAGGAATACAATGATTTTCATTACATTTACTTAAATCATATCCTGTAACTAAACCCTTTTTAAGTAAATTCATCCCTTTTCTATTTAAATGTCCGAGCCTTTGATGCCATAGGATTCCATTATTTATTGTTCTAGTAATACATACTTTTGGTTCTCTTTTTGTTTCTGTCTTTATTTTATAATTTTCTTCATTTAGTTTATAAATTCCGTTTTCAACTGTTCCATTCGCTACAACTGTACCATATTTGTCTTTTATTTTACATCCATTTTTATTAAATATTACAGAGAAGCCATTTTCTACTATTTTATGTACAGAAAGGATATTTGCCATAATATTAGGTGCATATCTTACATTGTTGACTGTAATTAAATCAGTTTTGTTACCTACTCTTACCTTTAATTCCGCTTTTCCAATTTGTTCCGTTTTTAGTTTTGTATTGTTTGCTACGGTAATTTCTGCGGAATCTGGATATTTTTCTTTCAAAATCGTACTGTCACAAGTTAAATGGTGTGTAGAACATGAATCTATGTACCAATTTTTATCACCTGAAGGTAAATTTGTTGAATAAAGGACGCAAAAAGTCTTTTTATGTGAAGATTCTGCTTGTTTATACTGTGGTGCTGCTGTATGTTGTGCTTTTCTATACCTACACTGACTGGAAAAATGACCAAACTTTTTACAAGTATAACATTGTACCTTTTTATTCACTTTATTTGAATGAGTATAAAATGCCATATTTGAATTTGTATTATTTGTCTCTTTTCTTGTCTTTACGTCTTGAAGAATTTTAATTTTTATTGAATCTGAAGTAATTTTTACACCCGAACTCTCCAGACCCATGATCATTGGTTTATACTCTTCTGGCAAACCTGCTAACAACAGTACACCAGTCCATTCTTCTGTTACTTTAAATCCAATGTTATTTAGTTTATTAGCAGTACTTATAATTGTATTCACATATTCGTCCACTGAACTACATCCATTTAATTGAGTGGTGACCAATTGACGTAAAAGACCTACTTTTCGAGTTAAGCCTGAATCTTCAAAAGCTGTTTTTAAACTATCCCATGCTTCCTTAGCTGTAGTAGCACCTTCAATATGAACATAATTAATAGGATCTACAAATAAAATAATTTTTGATTTGGCCTTTCTGTTTTTATTTTCATCCTTCTCTATTCCTTGAACTACAGCCCATAAATCTTCGTGTTCTAACAGTGCTTGCATAGCAAACTTCCATGTATTATAATTCTGCCGACCAATTAGTTTTTCAAAGCTAGGAATTACCGACGCCATTTTCAAAAAATATTTTTTTCTGTTGACTAATTATTATATTCCAAACTTTTAACTAATTATACAATATTGAGCATCCTGGGCCCATAACCAGTTAAGATTAATGAAAGAAATATCTATATTTATATTATATTACATGTCATTCAGAATTATAATTATCTTTTTTCAATTATTTTATTTTTGATTACCTTGATCCAATATATTGAAATATTGTTTATTTTCCTCAATAAAATTATATAGTAAAAAGTGTTATAACATTGTAGATTATGCTCAACAATAAATAAATAATGTGAAAAATTTAAAATTTATTTTTTCTAACAATTTTTCTTGTAATTTATTTTGGCGCTAAACAGGGATCACGTGGCTTGTGACGTAAGACTGACGACTTTTCTAATAAATTTTGTACATACAACGTTCTGTTAACAGGAAGTGAGTACACTCACTACCGCTTAGCCGAGCGCTCAGCTTAAGACAAAAAGAACAATAATTTGCTGAGTTTATCTGAAGTGAACTGAGACAAACTGAAATTTTTACCAAAAAGAATACAAGTGGGATAGTTGTCCTTCCTTAAAATTAGTTGTCTAACTTAAATAAATGTTACTGAAGTATTTTAGAACATTAGAACAATGTAATGTAATACATGTAAATGCCAAAATAATATTTAAAATTTTTATGTATATGTAGGTATATGAAATAATTCAATAATTATTGCTTTACAAAAATATTTTAACGTTGATATTATTTATTTGTGATCACAAGTAATTGTTTAAATTTTAAATCGTAGAAATAGGCCTTAACGATAAAGGAAATTTTTAATTAACGAAGAAAGTTTTTGTGAAAAACTCATAGGCCTCATTGAGATTTGAATGCAGGGGCTTCCTATATCTAATAATAAGTTGTAACCAACTGAACAACAAAATATCATTGATGTCAGTGAATCTTTCACAAATCTTTATGCAAATCGTAGACGTGTACACTCTTCTAATCGTAGTAGATGTATACTCAGCGCGACAATGCGCCATGTATTATTAAGTAGGAATATTTGTATTTTCCCCTCACTCAAACGTTGATAGTACTCGTCTTTATTTTTGATCAAATGTAATTTTTTAAATCGTAGATATATTTTACGTTTCTTGTAAAATACTTTTTCATATTAAAACAACCGACCCCGGTGGTATAGTGGGCAACGTCGCCGACTCACGACCCAAGGATTCCGGGTTTAAATCCCGGGTAAGGTATGGTACATTACAACGCAAGCACATGCAAAAATTGTAATAAGATGTAAATATCTTGAAATACAATAAAGAATTATTTTAATTATAATTATTATTATAATTATTGAAACATAAAACTGGGACTTTGACATTTTGAAATTTAATTGCTTCATTTCTGGAAACGAGATAATTTATATTTACCACTAATATAATTTTTAATAGCAAATTACATTTTGTACTGAAATTAACCAATTTTATGAACAATGAATAATAAATGTGTAATCTACAATTACATTTAATCAGAACGAAAACAATGATCAGCAGTAGTCGCTATTGGATACAATTGTATATTTCGATCAAAACGTCACGTAACAAAATTACCAGAAACCAATTCACTATTCATTAAAGCCGCTTTGTACGTAATTTTCCACAAATTCAGTAAATTTTACCCATAATTCCTGGTTGTTAAAATTTCAGCATTGATTGGTTTCACACGAAACAGATGTTTTCAGTATACTCGTAATTAGAATACTGTGTTAACTTCCCAAATAACTAACTACATTAAAAAACGATATGTTTAATAAAAATGTACAAAAAAATTAACTTCGGCTAGCTGTCCAAGGATCATGAAAACAAGTTCCAAATACAATTTATTTTAATTTTTGAATAAATTCCAATGGATTGTTTAGACATAGAGTAAGTATATAGCGAAACCCTTAATCGGATTTAAGTAAATTGAAAATTAGAAATCGTATTTAAGGAAACGATGTAAACGATCTGGATTGGATTTAGAATCGGATTCTAAATCGATTATTATCAACGAGATTTATATATAAATTCGATTTACTTTCGCAAGATAAACAGCGATTTTATAGAAAATTCAATAGTAGGTACAATTGCGGCCAAAAATATGGAAACACCTACGTTTATCTAGTTAGCTGTTTTTATGAATTTTTAACATTGTAATTTGACTTCCCTGTCAAAATGACATCAAATAATGTGACACAAGCAGTGGCGTTTCATTATGAAATCCATAAAACTGTTTTTATTTACTTAATTTTTATCTTAATAATTATAATTAATTTAATCAAAACAGAGATTCCATTTTTTTTAAATTTTAGATCCTTCTTGTAATTTTGAAATAGCTCTCGTCTTTTCGTTTTCATTCAAATGTCGAGGCATTTTAGTGCTTTCAAATTATTTTCATTTAATGTGACATTGACATGTATGTAAATAATTACAGAAGATTTACGACGCCTATGTTTGAATATCCTGGCAAAGACTGAATTACAAAAATAAAAAATAGGTGTTTCCATGTTTTTGGCCGCAATTGTACCTACTGAACAATAAAAAAGCAGAGTATATTATTTCTCTTTCACGGTTTGACATTCAACATCTATCAACAATAAATTATTGTAATTATTAGAAGTACAATGAAAAACCGTAGACCCAATACGAAACAGAATATTTTTTCAAATTAACCCTGGAAAGAAAAATGATTCATTTGTTAGATTAAAAAAAAAAACAAAAATTAAAGAGGTAGCCGTCTTAAAAAAAGAGGAGTGCCAGAAACTATGAACTATAACAAAACTGTCAAATGCCAAGTCAAAATGGTCTACATTATAACTTGTTACAAATCTTGCATTCTACGTTGTTATGCCGACAGTATCATTAATAAATCCAGTTAAATCTACATTAAATTTGAACGTACAGTGGTGGACAGAATTTTTTTCTAGTGTAACAATCCCAGAAGTGTTGGAATTTGAAGGCAAGTGAATAATTGAGCAACATTAAACATAATACTTCTATTTAGGAAACGATTTAATAAAATTATTTAAAAACTACTACTTTTCTAATACTTGGTCATTGAACCATTTCGAGTGATAACTTTGGTCAATCTGCTTGGCGTGGAATAAACCAAATTCTCACAATATTCGACGATAATAACATTTTCCCATATGTATTATTAACTTTTTCTAGTAGTTCTTAGTATCTCAATTAATCTTCTTCTTTAGTTGATACTCCGTGTCGTCTTGATCCAGGATTCCTATTATGTCTTCCTGTCTCCACTTATTTGAAATGTTAATGACAGATTTTTATTAATATTAAAGCGCTGGGCAATTTGTCTGATTGGCATTCATTCTTCCGCTCTAACAATTACCAAACAGTTAACAATATCGCTAATTTGAGGCATTTTTCTTTACTTCAATTCGACAATTCAATTTTTGACAAATCAAAGTGATAAATGTCATAATTGTAAAGGCAAATTCAGGCAATTATATCTTGTAGAGGACAGTCTACTTGATTTTTCGACTTGTCCTTTTTTATCTGTCCACAGTATCCACCACTATACTTGATCGCTTTAAAATTTTCTAGTATAAACAGTCAAAACTTATTAATTAAGGGCTTCGACATAAAGTTACTCTTTTATTTATATGATGTGGCGTTATATGACCGGTCATGATTGTGATTTAAATCTGATCGACGTTAAAGTTAAATATTGACTATGTTTTGCTTGTGGTTTGCATCCAATTCCTACTTTACTGTCTTGCTTTCATAGACAAATACATTTGTTTTCATTTGAAGGTAGCTGCAGATGTTAACTGATATTTCTACTTATAGTCTACCTTATTCGAGTCAAATGCATGTCGTTCGAGTATATACTTTCCATCTGCCTGAGATAAATCAACACAGCAAAAATAAAAAATCAACTTTACTTTAACTAACGCATTCGATCGAAATTTTACTCTGATCTCTTTATCTCGTAAATTTCAAATAGATGGAGACAATCGAATGGCGTTTCGATTGAATGCAAGTCTTTGGAAAAACGTACGTATTCTCGTTTCCAATTTTTAAATTAAAATAAAGTAACTCTTGTGAGAGCCAGATGATCCAGTGCAGTGTCGCTTAAGAAGTGTCAACTGCAGTAATAAATTGTTATTGCTAAAATCAGTGAATATAAGCGACACATCTATACCTTTTCAATTTCAATTTCAGAAAAAGTAACTTCAGTTTCAGAAAAAGTAAATTCAAATTCGAAAAAGTACATTCAATTTCAGGAAAAGTAACTTTATTTACAGAAAAATGGTGTGAAAATATTAATTTACCTTTTCCGAAATTAAATTTACTCTTTCCGAAATTTAATTTACTTTTTCTGAAATTAAAGTTAATTTTTCTGGTAAATAAGATGAAAAGGTATAGAAAAAAGTACCTAACAAGCTGTAATGTTAATATTTATATAAAAGTAAGCACATCTTTCACCCTTCCTCGTTCTATTAAATATATGTACGTCACAACTTCATTGTAAAAGTACTGTATTTGCATTACAGAATATACTTGCCGTCCAATAAATATGGACTGGAGTTTTCTACACTGTTACCAATTCCGTTGGTCATGTTGAAAATGCTAAGTTATGAAGAAGTAGAAACACCGTATGGCAAGGGACAGGGTGCGGAGAAGGGAAAAAATCGAGCATCAGTTATATTTATTTGACGGCGAGTATAATACATATTATATATATATATATATATATATATATATATATATATATATATATATATATATATATATATACAGGGTGTAACAGTATGATATGTCACAAATACGTGGACGTGTTTTAGTAACAAAAACAAGAAAAAAAGTCCTTTAAACTGTTGCCCTACCTTGATTCGTTTTCAAGTTACAGGATGTTAAAATTTTTCGATAAAAAAGGCTTTATTTTATAATATCTATTATTTTATTGACATCTAATATTTACAACAATTGTTCAAAGTGACATCCTTGCACTTGAATGCAGGCTGAAATATTCTTCGGTCAGGAAGTCTCCTCTCGGGAAAGTTTTCTGCGTACAATCGTTTTGCTTCAACAGCATTACCCCAAGCCGCACCATACATTAAATGTATATCTGCATACTCTTCATTAGTAAATGTAACAGGTGCCATTATTGGAAAATAACTTTTTAAGTTAACGCAATAAGTATTAAGCTTAAGCAAACTGACACTTGTCTAATAACTTGGATTTTGTTTTCATGGCCTACCGGATTCAAATGGATTGTAGTGCGCCAGAACACAATCCGCTTTTATCGAAAAATTTTAACACCCTGTAACTTGAAAACGAATCAAGGTAGGGCAAAAGTTTAAAGGACTTTTTTTCTTGTTTTTGTTACTACAACACGTCCACGTATTTGTGACATACAAACGTTTTCGGTGATTTTTTAAATTTTGTATTTGGTAACTTAGTTTAAATGTCAAATACAAATCTTTCATTTTAGTTATCATAACCTGTCATTACTCATGAAAAATTAGTACGGTTAGATTCTAGTATTTTTTTTTATTTAATTTTTTGTATTATATTTATAATATTTTCGCCAAATATTTCGAATTTTAAATGGCAAAAAAGTGACCCCTGTGGTGCACTGTCCATGCCAGCAATGAGTGCCCGTGAGGTGACGTGCAAATATGTCATCATCCTTACCGATATCTGTGATTGTGGCTCACTCAGAAATGGGTAATAAGGCCGTGATGATATATATATATATATATATATATATATATATATATATATATATATATATTATTTACAGATTTTCTATAGTAAAGTAGCATCCAAACTAGTGGAGATTGATGAAAACTAGGTACTTGCTCACTAGTTACTTAAGTAAATATAACAAAATTTGTGTAAATAAATATGAAAAGTGTGAAATGTAGTCACAAAAGTCACCTTTAATTTTAGTCTCGATTTTAGATAAACATGGCCCTAAAAGTAGATGTTAGGAAAAGTATATATGCCACTCGAGACGTCGAGAGTAATAATATTTTTATTTACCAAACTGGAAAATATTTCATTATAGTCGAGCGTTGAGTTAGATGATCAAGAAATACAGAGGTCAACTATAAAAACGAGTCAAATTTGTAATAACATTTTAGTGGATCAAAACTGATATAGCTGGCCAGAATATTATTTTCAAATAATATGTTACAAAAGACAATTATTTATTCAAGCACGAATTAGAGATTCTGACACGAGCCGCGGTTCGACGAGTGGACAAACGAACGAGGGCTTGAATAGATTTCTATAAAAAGTGTTTTATACTATTTTCTCTTTAGCGGATTTCTTTTATATAATTTCTTTATAAAAATATTTGACATTGACAATTTACAAAAGAGAAATATTTTGGTAGAATAGAAGTAGGTGATTTGTCTTTTTGTTTATTTTTATTTACATATTCGTGCATTTAATACACACATAACTAATTTCAAATGACTAAATATCACTAAAAATCCTATGAAAAAGAAGCTCATTCTATCATCAATAATCTTGCTTTCATTCAAATTCCGAAAAACAAATCTAGCTAGCTGAAAAGTGAAGTAAACAACTCACTTTTCAACTGTTTTAAATGTCAAAAACGCACATATTATTGTGAATAAAGACATTTTATAGCTGCAATTTTTTTTAATATATTTTAAACTTCCATCTACAAAGGCAGATAACAAAACCATTTTCATTCTGAATCCCAATTAGATCGTAACAGTAAACAAACTAAATTAATTCGACCAGAACCAGCAATGGAAAAGAAAACAGTATCATATATCTCACACGAGATCTCTTTCGATTCGATAAAAGGGTATCACAGTTCGGCCTGCAATGCACACACTGACACACTGTTTGTTATCCGGAGCGTTATTCGTTTGTTCTCCTGTGTAGCCCTTCAACTGTCTGTTCGAATCACCGTCACGGTTTGCTCGATGTTTGCTGAGCATTATTAGCCGCTGTTTTGTTGCCATGCAACGAGCTACATTGTGTCTGAAGCCCCTGATTCGCAAGGCATTGCGGGTGATTCGTACGTTTTATTTTTACTTATTTGTGAATTACTTTGTCATGAAGATGAGGATGAGGGAGGATGTTTTGATTAGACTGCAACTGTGTGATGAGAACTGATGATGCAACAAATGAGGAACACGGGTTGATGTTTACTTGTTTGCTTTACATTCGAATAATTGGATGTCAATGATTTAACCTGTGTGAAAACAGCAACGGCAACGGTCAAAAGAGTGCAGCAACGAGTAAATGAAAGCGCACCATTACACAAAGTAGTGCGCAATAACAGTGAACCAGCAACGCCAGCAACGGAAAGTAATATTGATGACACGTGTACTACTGAGTAGCTCGCTTTGCTATTTATAATAACTATAAATAATAGTCCCAAATACGTAACATGTAGTGCTTTACGTGGGGTAGGGGAAGATTTTTTTTTGTAGGGAAGTAGGAAGATATAGTAGACTTCAGAATTTAACTGAATTAGTTATTTAAACAATTGTGTAACGTTTTGAAAATTTTAATAGTTATAAACAATTGTCATTAGAAAACAAATTTACAACCCACAATGCGTTACGAGGCGTAGGGGATGAACTACGAATTTTTTTCCACGGACGTAGTTAGGAATAATGCCAATCAGAAATTAATTGAATTAGTTATTTAAACAATTGTGTAACGTTTTGAAACTTTTAATAATTATAAACAATAGTCCTTAGAAAACAAATTTACAACCCACTATGCGTTACGAGGCGTAGGGGATGAACTACGCTTTTTTCCACGGACGTAGTTAGGAATAATGCCAATCAGAAATTAATTGAATTAGTTATTTAAACAATTGTGTAACGTTTTGAAAATTTTAATAATTATTAACAATAGTACTTAGAATACAAGCTTGTAACCCACTATGCGTACGAGGCGTAGGGGATGAACTACGAATTTTTTTCCACGGACGTAGTTAGGAATAATCCCAATCAGAAATTAATTGAATTAGTTATTTAAACAATTGTGTAACGTTTTGAAAATTTTAATAATTATAAACAATAGTCCTTAGAAAACAAATTTACAACCCACAATGCGTTACGAGGCGTAGGGGATGAACTACGAATTTTTTTCCACAGACGTAGTTAGGAATAATGCCAATCAGAAATTAATTGAATTAGTTATTTAAACAATTGTGTAACGTTTTGAAACTTTTAATAATTATAAACAATAGTCCTTAGAAAACAAATTTACAACCCACTATGCGTTACGAGGCGTAGGGGATGAACTACGCTTTTTTCCACGGACGTAGTTAGGAATAATGCCAATCAGAAATTAATTGAATTAGTTATTTAAACAATTGTGTAACGTTTTGAAAATTTTAATAATTATTAACAATAGTACTTAGAATACAAGCTTGTAACCCACTATGCGTACGAGGCGTAGGGGATGAACTACGAATTTTTTTCCACGGACGTAGTTAGGAATAATCCCAATCAGAAATTAATTGAATTAGTTATTTAAACAATTGTGTAACGTTTTGAAACTTTTAATAATTATAAACAATAGTCCTTTGAAAACAAATTTACAACCCACTATGCGTTACGAGGCGTAGGGGATGAACTACGCATTTTTTTCCACGGACGTAGTTAGGAATAATGCCAATCAGAAATTAATTGAATTAGTTATTTAAACAATTGTGTAACGTTTTGAAAATTTTAATAATTATAAACAATAGTCCTTAGAATACAAATTTAGAACCCACTATGCGTTACGAGGCGTAGGGGATGAACTACGAATTTTTTTCCATGGACGTAGTTAGGAATAATCCCAATCAAAATTAATTGAATTAGTTATTTAAACAATTGTGTAACGTTTTGAAACTTTTAATAATTATAAACAATAGTCCTTAGAAAACAAATTTACAACCCACTATGCGTTACGAGGCGTAGGGGATGAACTACGAATTTTTTTCCACGGAAGTAGGTAGGAATAATGCCAATCAGAAATTAATTATAATAGTTATTTAAACAATTGTGTAACGTTTTGAAAATTTTAATAATTATTAACAATAGTCCTTAGAATACAAGCTTATAACCCACTATGCGTTACGAGGTGTAGGGGATGAACTACGAATTTTTTTCCACGGACGTAGTTAGGAATAATGCCAATCAGAAATTAATTGAATTAGTTATTTAAACAATTGTGTAACGTTTTGAAAATTTTAATAATTATAAACAATAGTCCTTAGAATACAAATTTAGAACCCACTATGCGTTACGATGCGTAGGGGATGAACTACGAATTTTTTTCCACGGACGTAGTTAGGAATAATGCCAATCAGAAATTAATTGAATTAGTTATTTAAACAATTGTGTAACGTTTTGAAAATTTTAATAATTATAAACAATAGTCCTTTGAAAACAAATTTACAACCCACTATGCGTTACGAGGCGTAGGGGATGAACTACGCATTTTTTTCCACGGAAGTAGTTAGGAATAATGCCAATCAGAAATTAATTGAATTAGTTATTTAAACAATTGTGTAACGTTTTGAAACTTTTAATAATTATAAACAATAGTCCTTAGAAAACAAATTTACAACCCACTATGCGTTGCGAGACGTAGGGGATGAACTACGAATTTTTTTCCACGGAAGTAGTTAGGAATAATGCCAATCAGAAATTAATTGAATTAGTTATTTAAACAATTGTGTAACGTTTTGAAACTTTTAATAATTATAAACAATAGTCCTTTAAAAACAAATTTACAACCAACTATGCGTTACGAGGCGTAGGGGATGAACTACGAATTTTTTTCCACGGACGTAGTTAGAAATAATGCCAATCAGAAATTAATTGAATTAGTTATTTAAACAATTGTGTAACGTTTTGAAAATTTTAATAATTATAAACAATAGTCCTTAGAAAACAAATTTACAACCCACTATGCGTTACGAGGCGTAGGGGATGAACTACGAATTTTTTTCCACGGAAGTAGTTAGGAATAATGCCAATCAGAAGTTAATTGAATTAGTTCTTTAAACAATTGTGTAACGTTTTGAAACTTTTAATAATTATAAACAATAGTCCTTAGAAAACAAATTTACAACCCACTATGCGTTACGAGGCGTAGGGGATGAACTACGAATTTTTTTCCACGGACGTAGTTAGGAATAATGCCAATCAGAAATTAATTGAATTAGTTATTTAAACAATTGTGTAACGTTTTGAAAATTTTAATAATTATAAACAATAGTCCTTAGAAAACAAATTTACAACCCACTATGCGTTACGAGGCGTAGGGGATGAACTACGAATTTTTTCCACGGACGTAGTTAGGAATAATGCCAATCAGAAATTAATTGAATTAGTTATTTAAACAATTGTGTAACGTTTTGAAAATTTTAATAATTATTAACAATAGTACTTAGAATACAAGCTTGTAACCCACTATGCGTACGAGGCGTAGGGGATGAACTACGAATTTTTTTCCACGTACGTAGTTAGGAATAATGCCAATCAGAAGTTAATTGAATTAGTTCTTTAAACAATTGTGTAACGTTTTGAAACTTTTAATAATTATAAACAATAGTCCTTAGAAAACAAATTTACAACCCACTATGCGTTACGAGGCGTAGAGGATGAACTACGAATTTTTTTCCACGGACGTAGTTAGGAATAATGCCAATCAGAAATTAATTGAATTAGTTATTTAAACAATTGTGTAACGTTTTGAAAATTTTAATAATTATAAACAATAGTCCTTAGAAAACAAATTTACAACCCACTATGCGTTACGAGGCGTAGGGGATGAACTACGAATTTTTTCCACGGACGTAGTTAGGAATAATGCCAATCAGAAATTAATTGAATTAGTTATTTAAACAATTGTGTAACGTTTTAAAAATTTTAATAATTATAACCAATAGTCCTTAGAATACAAATTTATACCTCACTATGCGTTACGAGGCGTAGGGGATGAACTACGAATTTTTTTCCACGGCCGTAATTAGGATTAATGCCAATCAGAAATTAATTAATTAGTTATTTAAACAATTATGTGAATTTGCGTTTCGTCCCGGGCATGCCTTACGTGGACTCGTCAGTAAGGCTGTAAGACATGCCCTGCCTTATACGCTGGATGTTGCGGTGGCCGGGAGTCGAACCCAGGACCGTATGCTGAGATGTTGTTGTGCTGCCCACTAGACCGCTGGAGACCTGCGAAGAGTAATACGGGTTGACCGCCCTTGAACCTAGCCAGGCCGAATTGCGACCGCAACATTAACTTTGGCGCCGGAGTGATTGGACTTGTGGCGTGTCAAGTATGTTGTGAAGAGAAGCGAATTTGCGTTTCGTCCCGGGCATGTCTGACGTGGACTCATCAGTAAGGCTCTAAGATATGTCCTGCCTTATACGCTGGATGTTGCGATGGCCGGGAGTCGAACCCGGAACCGTATGCTGAGATGTTGATGCGCTGCCCACTAGACCGCTGGAGACCTGTGCAGAGTAATACGTACTTTTAGCAATGATAAGAGAAAGGCACCAGCAGCCTTAGTGAATTGTTATATAAATGGTATTCAGTGATGGATGTTTAAATAATTTATCACCCTAAATTCAGTTACACACATATTCCTTCATAAGACCAAGTGGGGTGCAACTGTGTTGTACAACAAAATGATATTTTTTGTTGTCACTTACAGGAAATATTTTTTAGCTACAATTTCTAGAATTATTTATCTTTTCTTTTTTGTTATTGATTTAAGTAGATATGCTGGGGGGATTCTAAACCAAGCTCGATGGCATGTGTCCATCCGCAGCTACCATGGGGGTGTATTTTTAGCCTTGGGCTTGGTTATAGGGGTAGTTCTTGTGCAACCCTTGTTAGTTCTTCAGCAGCCTTTGGGGGGTAGATTTTTTAGTGTTTTTTTGTGTGGAGGTTTGTTGGCAACCCTGTGAGTTTGGGTTGGCAGCCGTGTGGGGTGGGGTGTGACTTTAGTGCCATCTGTGTGATAATGGTGGTTTTATGTGGAGTTAGACTATGGCAGCGGCCTAGCAGCCGCTATGGCCGTGGCTGTGGCCTGGTAGCATAGCAGTTGTTGTTGTTGCATCAGTTCGTTGTTATGGAATGAAAAGATGTATAATTTTGTGTGTTTTTGGCGAGAAAACTTGCAATAGCTGAGCTGATAAAATTTAATTCTAGCCTGATATTAGATATAATTTGATCTTATACCGTGAACTTATTTTGATTGACTTTTTATTTTTGTATGTGAAAGACTAGAAATAAGGAATATTTTGTACTTTAATAGTAATAATAATAATAATAATAATAATAATAATAATAATAAAACATTTTTTGTATAAATATTGTTTTATTTAATTACACAATATTACATAATCCGTACAATATTTGTTAAAGGTGTATATTTAATAATTGGACATTTTGCTTTAAGTCTAAATAACTCAATAATTATTATTAAAATTTAAATTTACATTATTTTACCCAGAATGGGAAATGAGGGGTATGGAATGTATTCATTCAAAATGCGAATTATTGTAAAACATTTATTTTGCATTCAAAAAACAAAGAACATTTACATATTACTAACAATATTTGTTAATGAATTATAATTAATTATTTTATCATGTATACTTAAACAATAGGCAGCTGTATTTTCTGGTACATTTTCATTTGTTTCAAATTCCAATCTTATATCAACATTACCCGATTTCAATGTCTCACTCTGATGCGAACAATCTATGACCACCAGCGGTGCTGTATTGATAAATTCATGAGGTGTGAATATAGGCTCACATGGTCGTTCATAGTAAGATAACTGAAATATACATTTCATATAACATGGCCCAATGGTTATTTTTAATATTCAAATTAAGGTTATCGTAGGGGTACATATCAGAATTTAAATGCAACTTAATATTACTCAAATTACAGTGATCAAATTTACTCATGTCCTTATTATGCTTATTTTTGCGATCTGTCTGAAATCCAACAATAATGAAACGAGGTGTTTCCAATTGTGTTGTACCTTTGATTGACCAGGAGTGACGTTGTGTTTTTTGGAGGAGTGGATATTCATGAAGTCCCCACCTACGAAAAGCAATCTCCAAATTAATGCTCTCCTCTATATACTTCATAAGCATTAGTCGTTCAGCATCGGCTACCGATATATGTGGAATTTTCCAGTGAACTTTACTTAACTCAATTTTCATATTTTTACTGGCGACGCTGTTTTCAATTGCATTCACATCAGTGCTGCTTCGTATGAGAACTAATTCTTGTAAATTTAGGATATTTTTTTTAAAATCTTCACAATATCCTAAGAGCATATTGAGAGGGATACTTACATTAAAATTGCCGTTACTATCAACTATTTGTTTTGTATCAACCAAAGGTGACCAACCAGCATTTTGTAAACGTTTACTCTCATTTATATTGTAAGAGACGTAACCCTTCATCGTAGAAGTTATTCCAAGATTTCGAACTCTATTATAATTCCTCCAATTTCATATCGAATTTCACTAAAAAGGAATGCAAATGCATTGTTAATTAATTTAGCAGTGTTTGATACTTTATTATCATACGTGAGGAGTTTACCCTCAATATAAAGTAAACTATTCCACGGTAGGGTGTACAAGTCTTGTTGCTGTATTGGAATGCGGATTTCACCATTATTGTTTAAAGTTGTGGAAGCATACGGTTGATGCGTGTGCTTTTCAGCATGACTGATTGAATCATCAAATAAGGCCTTGTCTGACACGTTCAATACATTACACGGTAAAAAATTACATTGTTATTCCGAACAAAATTTAGTTAGCTGTATTTTTTTTTGTTATTTCAACAATAAGTTTTTACCGTGTATACGAAGAACTTTGTATTTTAAGTTTCCGAAACTAAACAATTTTTGTTGTACATAAAAAGTATTATTTGCTGCAAAATATTAGTCATGGTAGCAATTATTATTAGTAGTACTAAGCAGTCATTTTGTTACTTTGTTCCGATTACAAAATCATTTTGCAACAATTAAAAATATTTCATCTGTTACTGGGACAAATTTTATTTTTTTTCCTGTGACATATTATATTTTGTAAAGATTACAAATTATTTCCTTTCCCGCCATATACTTTGTACAGGTAACTAAAACGTTTGTGTAGACAGGGTATTCCCTGGTATACAGCATAATTCACTACTATACTACGTCGTGTCGCATTTGTTTGCCCAGTTAAGTTTAGCCTGTCGAAAATTGTGTTTTAAAAGTGCTTGTTTCTTGTGCCCGTCAATAAAAATGGATGATTTTGTAAAAGATATTTTAAAATAATGGCAATTAGTGTCTTATTGAGAAATTTGAAGGTATGCATCGATTACTGATCAATCTATATAATTTAAGTTACTATTGTGTCATTCATATGTTATTTTTTATATAATATTTGTTACATGTATATAGATTATAATTATAAATAAATAAAATTAATATAATACGAATGTATTTAATTTTAACCTCATTAATGCATTTGTATATCTAACAAAAATAATTAGTTTCTAAAATAAATTTATAGTTATTAATGGTAACGTATTTTATTTGTTCGCAAAACAAATTTATATTTCTTAATGGTAACTTAACTTATATGTTCGCATAACTTATTAATACTTCTTAATGATAACTTATTTTATTTGTTCCCATAACAAATATCTTTTGTTATATATAACGAACTGCAATTTTTCATCAGCAAATTTACCTTGGTAACTGTAACAAATATATTTGCTGGTCCTATATTGACAAAAAAAAAATGCTACTGGAACTAATTTTTGGTAATCACAACAAAGTTTTTATTTACCGTGTACCGTTCATTTTGATGAATGTTTTTTTTTACTTTATAACAAACTCCAATTTAAATAATAATAATTATTGCTTTTATCCGCTTTTCCTTTTATTGTTATCCAGATTGAACTTTAAACCCAAGTGATTTTAGAAACTGATAATTAATAGGTGTTAATCCTTCAACACTCTTTTTCTGAATGATGAAATTATAGTTTCTAGCGGTGTTTATATGCTTGCGAACAGTATGATTAAAATTGATTCCCATCTTGTTTTTTAAGATGTAGTCTTACCGTAACATGACTTCGCCTCTGAAATTAATCAACTTTCCATCTTGATCAACTATTTGAAGGGTTAAAGTATCTATTATTCGCGTGTTAATTGGTATATTATTTGATTTGGAGCCTCTATAATTTTGAATCCTGGCGGGACGCGCGGGAAAAATTCATGAATGATATGTACATTTTTACTATTTGAATAAGAATTTGTAGTTATATTACACTCAATACACACCGCATTCACTTTAATTATCGAAACTGGATTGTCAGATTCATGTGATTTACTAGCCCCTAATTGACGAGGTTTAAACCCTAGAATATTACCTACTGAGTTCTTTGGTACAAAATTTATCTCCTTATTGCTTTCAATTTCACACTTAAGAGTATTATTATTTGCTACTATGTTTAATTCAGTACCCTCATTCAACTTTTTGTTTAAAAAATAATTTATATATACACTGATCACGTAAATACAGATATGTCATATGAAAAGTTTAAGAACCTCTGTTCTTTTTGCTGGTGTGATAAGTATGGGTTTATAGTTATTGACAAAGAAAGCGAGATAAACAGCGGGCGTTATCGTTTAGGATTTGATCAGCATATTGTAACAAATAACAGTGCCACGAGCTAAGCGGCTTCTGTTGCTGGTTAGCTATAACACAGTAAACATCTGGAACAGGGACTGATTGAAATTAAGTCCTACCTGTTTTTGAGTTGTTTATACAGCTATCAGATCTGTTTTTTACCTGGTTATCTGCTATCCGATCTGTTTTTTAGCTGTTTCCACTAGTAACAGCTTTGTAAATTTAAACACCTGACCTGGTTATCAGCTGGTTATCTGCTATCCGATCTGTTTTTTTTTTTAGCTGTTTTTACTAGTAACAGCTCTTAAAATTTAAACACCTGACCTGGTTATCAGCTGATTATCTGCTATCCGATCTGTTTTTTAGCTGTTTTCACTAGTACCAGCTCTGTAAATTTCGTAAACAGGAACAGGAACTGATTGAATTCAACTGATTATTAGTTTGACATTATTGTGTCCAAATTAAAAATGAATGAAAAATTAACAAAAGATATAATTAACACCCGAAATATTATTAAACAGAAGCTTAAAAACCTTAGACTTGGTGCATTACATAGAAAAATTGAGTTAGAATCGTAGTATAAACCAATAATCAAATATTTAAAAGATATTGCAGTTCATTTACCAATGGCCAATGTAAAACAAGAAGTTAAAAGTGAACCGAAAGAAGAAGTAAAGAAGGAAGAAGAAATATCTGACAAAAATAAAACTTTATTGGGTCCTAAATTTTTAGAAACTAGTGTAGTGGCAGAATCATTGGATGAGGATGGTGTGGTGATGATTAAGTATTTACTGAAAATCAATCTTTATATATATGTAATGTGTAGAAGATACTTTTTAAATAATGAAACAATCAAAGCTTCTCCACACTAAAAGGTTGAAATGTCTCCGTTTCAATTTCATACTCCGGAATTTGTTACTTCAAACCTAATTGCTAACCTTACGCTGATTCCATCCCCTGTTATGCAAATACATGTAAATCTCCTGCTGCTAACAGTCCAATGTCTCCACTTATCAGAAACTTCAAAATCAGTATCTTTGTCATCCTCATTTAATAATCCACCTACAAATAGTCCAGGCGAATTTAATAAATCCAATGCATCTAGTAATACTATCGATATTCTACATTCTGTTTTGAAAATATACCAAACCACTAATAAATTTAAAGGTGAAGTGTTACCGGTTGGTTCCAGAAATGTTGCGACTCTATCAAGTGTAAATTATTCTGCTTGTTCATTTATAGAAGGTAGTTTATATTTAAGTGAGGCAGAATGGGCAGACATACACAAAATTACCAAGTTAGTTCCTGGGATGTATAATATAGTTTTAAAAGAGAAGTTTAAAGAAGTGAACAACACTTCTGTGTTAAATATCAAGAGCTTCATATATGTTGCTCAATTTTTCTAAAATCTAAAAAGGTAATGATCTTTATTTCTTGTACGTGAAAGGTGTTGAAAGAAGTATTGTGCGGAAGTCTTTAAAAACCAACAAACCATCTTTTGCTCGCGAATCTACTATTTTAAAATCCTCTCCCAATGTTATTCGAAGAGGAAATCTGCAAAATATTAAATCTGATTGTGTATTTCGCAAAATTAGGTCAGAATCTTCAGCAATAAATGATCGACATGAGGATGACATTTTTGATTTAATATTAATGCGTCGCGATGGTAATTCGGGATATATCCAGAGTGTGACAGAACCTTTAAATGTACATATATATAGTAAAGAGCAATTAGATATCTTAAGACAAATGTATAGCAAAAAGGATTTAGCAGTTCTTCATTTAGACGTCATAGGATCTGTTGTAAGGCCTTCCAAAGATTTAAAGAAACGTGTCTTTTATTATGCAGGTGTTCTTCAGTTGCCCCATAATAAAAGGATTTGCCCAATTTTAGAAATGATTAGTTCAGACCACGATACAACTACAATTGGAATTTGGTTGGCTAAATTTAATGAATTTAATATGAGAAACAAATGTAAATGGCCATCATTTAGTTTGGTGGTCACCGATTTCAGTTTTGCCATTATTAATGCAATTGTATTGTTTTGGAACCACTTCCCAAATTTAAAATCTTATTTAAGATACTGCTTCCAATATTTGACAGGACGAATAGAAAGGGACCCAAAAATTGTGCCAATAGTAATTTGTTGTGCTCATTTTATGAAAATTATATGTAACGATACGAATAAATTGAGTAGGATATTGCATTAAAAAGACTTTTAAAGGAAACAATAGCTTTTGCGTTTAGTATAGAAGAAATTAAAAGGTTATTTAAATGGTTCGAACAGATAATAAATAGAAGTATGCTTTTATACTGTACATTGACCGATGAAACCGTTAAAAGAAAATTGGGGATTACACCATTTTTATGTCATGTGAAACAATAAGTAAAACTAAGATTATTGCTAAAAATCCGATGAAAAAATTCATGTTAAAAGCGAGTTACGGTTCCCCATATTTGAAAAGATTTGACGTTACAAA
This sequence comes from Ophonus ardosiacus, assembly GCA_943142095.1. Lineage (NCBI taxonomy): Eukaryota > Metazoa > Arthropoda > Insecta > Coleoptera > Carabidae > Ophonus > Ophonus ardosiacus. The sequence continues at coordinate 38,446,153 of OW964828.1, forward strand.
TATGTTTTTTACATCAAACTGTTTTCTTAGTGGACATAAATGTTCTCCTTTGTTCACGTACTTTATAATTTATAATTTATAATGTTTCATGAAAATAAAATCATATTCAAATAAAAACTGTTTGAGAATTGCAGTGCTGGACTAGTAGCCATTCCTCCTCTATTTGAATATCTTTACTTCCATTGGTGGTACGAACCTCCTCCTACTATATTTAAATCACAGAAATTTTTCCAAATTATGGGCACTGCAGTTCAGTTGTGAGTTTCTGTTTTGAAACAGTTGTCAATAAGGTATGAGAGGTGAGTCGTTCACAATTATGTATATTGAACAAATGTGATATACCCCCCATATATATATATAAATATATCTTTTATACTAAACAACTAGATTCACTATATATATATATATATATATATATATATATATATATATATATATATATATATATATAAATTAATTAATTATTTCAAGCCAACAAAAATCTTTTTAAAAATTTTATTTAAGACGTAATTATAGATACAACTGGTTTGTACAATAGCTAGATGCACACTTACTCTAAAAACTACGTATTTTCCTACATTGCTCTAAGGCAAACTGATAACACTGATTCTCACGGTTTTCTCATGAGTTAAGCGAAATTGGATTCTAAAATGTCGTATGTTACTCATTACATAACTTATATATATATATATATATATATATATATATATATATATATATATATTCGTCACGACGATCGCGAAAATTTTGTTCGCCTCTACAGCCTAAACGGTACAAGCGATTTTAATGAAAATTTTTCCAAGGTGTAGAGAATAACTCAACTTGATTTCGTGGTAATAGGTCATTTTTCTGTACGGTGCATAGTTTTTGAGTAAAATATTTTTAAATGTACAATTTTGGTTTTTTGAAACAATCGATCGAAGTCTACATGTACAAAATTAAGAAAAACGATGTCATCTGTCACATTTGACATGTCAATGTTGGTGACAAACCATTATAAGAAATGTGTAAATATCAATTAAAAGTGGATATATTTTCTTATGGAACGATTATTATGCATATGACTGTATAATGAAAGGTATTTTATAATTATTTTCTCTTTTTACATGGTAATTAACAATTCATATAACGTTGAAGTTAAATTTGAAAACATGTTCATCCATAGGTAACACTGTTGCTTTTTATGACAGAGAAGTTGAAAAGGTGATAATTCAGTGATATATAATTAATATTAACGTACAATAACATATGTACGCATGTTTACATTGACAAAATAGTTGCTGAACGAAGAAAAAGGCATGTATTTAAATGGAACCTAATTTGGATATGATATTGATAAAAATGATGCCTAGACGGAATGGACGTACGTAAAACTATCATAATACACTATCGGCGGAGCCCTAGGAGAAAGATTGTTTGACATGTCAATCAGAACCTTGAAATGGAAATATTTTTGAAATGAGGACAATTTGAAAGAAATTAAATTCATAAACATAAATTATGAGAATGGGCAATTATTTCACAATAGTAAAAATGGCCTAAAACATATTTAAAATTTATAATTTTTGATGGTTCATGTCCGTGTTGAAAATTTTAAGACGAAGAACGTTCGTTTGACATGTCAATCAGAACATTTAAATGGTATTATTCATGAAATGAGGACAATTTGAAAGAAGTTAAATTCATAAAGATAAATTATGACAATGGGCAATAATTCCACAATAGTTGAAAAGGCGTGAACAAATTTAAAAATTACAATTTTTGAAGGTTCATGTCCATGATTCATGTGTATTTCAAAAGTGTTGCCAAACATCCCATAAGTAACTAAGTAAAAACAAATATTCCAATGTCAAGAATTTGACAGCTCGATCGGTTTGTGTTTTTTGCATAAAGTTGTCAGAACCATGTCGTGTTTGATATCAAATGAGAAGTATCGTCGAGACTAGCCATACAGAAATGTCAAAAATTTGACAGCTCGATCGGCTTTTGTTTTAGGCTTAAAGTTGTCAGAACCATGTCGTGTTTGGTATCAAATGAAATCTAACGTTAAGGGCTGTCATGCAGAAATGTCAGAAATTTGACAGCTCGATCAGCTTTTGTTTTTTGCTTAAAGTTGTCAGAAACTTGTTGTATTTGGTATCAAATGAAAGTTAACATCAAGGGCTGTCATACAAAAATGTCAAAAATTTGACAGCTCGATCGGCTTTTGTTTTTTGCATAAAGATAAATCGTATGAGTATGCGAGATGCCTGATGGCGTTTAGCATTGCAAAGTAAATGTTTTGAAAAAGTTTTTATGCTGATAAGTTAAGAGGAGGCTTATTTTGTCTTGGCGAGCCGCCTCTTGGTTCCTATCATTAAAATGCAATGCACAAAATTCTAAACAAAACGCCAGTAAATAAATAAATATATAAATAAATAAATAATTAAATAAATAAACAAATAAATATATGAATAAATAAATAACTATAAATACATAAAATTGTACTCAAAATTACGAAATAAAATGAGGAATGAATACGTAAATAATATAATAAATATGAATAAATAAATAAATAGGTAAATAAATAAGTATATACATCTGTCATCAAAGAATTAGATATAAAACACAATTAAAAAAGAAAAGATGTAGTGAGAATTTACAAATTTATGGTTTGTATTTCAAGCAAAGAAAGCAATAAAAATCGACATTTGGTAAACTATATCTTTTCTTCGCTGGAGTACATGAGTAATGCAACCATCTGTGACAACATTTACATTGTACCCACTTCTCCTTTTTTGGATCTTCTCGACCACAGTACAAACATATATTTACCATGCAATCAGAATATTCCAAAAGTAAAGATTGTAAATGGTTTCTGTACGATGCGGGGTTAAATGTAGAATAGGTTGCACCCAGAATATAATTTTCAATAAATTTTATTAAGTAAACACCACAGTTGAAGCCATCAGATTGTGTAGCATGACTAATTTCCTTTATTTTTAAATTACCGGAATACGAAATCTTTCTTAGAGATTGTAAATACTTACAGAAATTTTGAAAATAAATATTGCATTCGGATAGCGATGTTCCTAGAGGATTCAAAAAAGAAAATGTATTTTCTTCAAAGTTGATAATAGCAACGCACCAATGATTATTATTTATTACAAAGGGCATAATTGTAATGCCTGTAGTGTTTTTCAAATGAAAATGATGCATTTTATTTACCAAAATATTTGTGGAGATTTCCGCTGCTATTTCAGTTACATTGCTTCTATTATAAAGGGAGATAAACAAATTAATACAAATATCAATAGTGAAATTGGTTAACCAGTTTTGTTCTGCTAAAGTAGTGTAGTCTGATATTGTTAATTCCGTAACCAGAAGAGGTAGAGATTTATAAAGTCCAACAATATAATTTTTACCTGGATAAAGTACATAATGGTTTATATTTTTAGATAATCCATTTGAATATATATCTATCATCGGTGTACTGTAAGTTTCGTCTATGTTTTGGCTTGTAATTTTTACCGGTGAAGAGGATGGAGATGATTTTATGTTAGTTTTATGTTTTGGTACTAATTCTACTATACTACATTCTGTTGGTTCATTGTGACATTTTATGTCTTTTAAATACTTCATATCAAAATATGTATGAGAAACGTGCTCTCGTTTCTTCCACTGTTCTTCAGCTGTTAAAACGTCATCGTGGCAAATTTTCTTTTTTCTAGCACATTTTTTCTTCGGAATATTGAGAAGCGCTTCCTTTTGCAGAGACAGAACCCTGCTTCTTGTCTTACGAATAAATCTGCTAGCTTTTAGTTTTGTTTCCCCGCACATAATGTGATTTTTCACAACCCCAAACCAATTTTCCACAGGTGCATTACTTATTCTATTAACATTTGCATCTTTCGAGATTAGCGATGTCCATAACGGTGCATACGGTATATATTTCCTTAATATTAAATCTAAAATATCCGGGCAATAATAATTATTTGTTACCAAATCTGGGCACTGACAATTTGCTTCCAATTTCGTACACTCTTCTTTTATTCTAAGACAAGCAATATAAAATAAACTTGCTTTATATGTTACTACATCTTCTTCTATATTGTCATCTACAATGAGCTCACCTTCTTTTTCTGTATCGGGAAACGGATTTGAAGATACGCATAAATGAATAAGTTCGTCAAAAGCTAATTGGAAATGATTACATTTTTTATGACAAAGTAGTACATAGCACATCTGTTCGAACCATTTAAATAACGTCTTAATTTCTTCTATACTAAACGCAAAAGCTATTGTTTCCTTTAAAAGTCTTTTTAATGCAATATCCTTACTCAATTTATTCGTATCGTTACATATAATTTTCATAAAATGAGCACAACAAATTACTATTGGCACAATTTTTGGGTCCCTTTCTATTCGTCCTGTCAAATATTGGAAGCAGTATCTTAAATAAGATTTTAAATTTGGGAAGTGGTTCCAAAACAATACAATTGCATTAATAATGGCAAAACTGAAATCGGTGACCACCAAACTAAATGATGGCCATTTACATTTGTTTCTCATATTAAATTCCTTAAATTTAGCCAACCAAATTCCAATTGTAGTTGCATCGTGGTCTGAACTAATCATTTCTAAAATTGGGCAAATCCTTTCATTATGGGGCAACTGAAGAACACCTGCATAATAAAAGACACGTTTCTTTAAATCTTTGGAAGGCCTTACGACAGATCCTGTGGCGTCTAGATGAAGAACTGCTAAATCCTTTTTGCTATACATTTGTCTTAAAATATCTAATTGCTCTTTACTATATATATGTACATTTAAAGGTTCTGTCACACTCTGGATATATCCCGAATTACCATCGCGACGCATTAATATTAAATCAAAAATGTCATCCTCATGTCGATCATTTATTGCTAAAGATTCTGACCTAATTTTGCGAAATACACAATCAGATTTAATATTTTGCAGATTTCCTCTTCGAATAACATTGGGAGAGGATTTTAAAATAGTGGATTCGCGAGCAAAAGATGGTTTGTTGGTTTTTAAAGACTTCCGCACAATACTTCTTTCAACACCTTTCACGTACCTGGTTACTTTATTCTGATGACAATAATTAAGAGAAGAACTATAGATCATTACCTTTTTAGACTTTAGAAAAATTGTTAATTTAAATAATTTACAATTTTCATGTTTACAATACCCATATATTTTCATGCCATGAGCAACATATCTCAAGCTCTTGATATTTAACACACAAGTGTTGTTCACTGCTTTAAACTTTTCTTTTAAAACAACATTATATATCCCGGAAACTAATTTGTTATTTTTGTATATGTCTGCCCATTCTACCTCACTTAAATAAAAACTACCTTCTTTAAATGAACAACCAGAATAATTTGCACTTGATAGAGTTGCAACATTTCTGGAACCAGCCGGTAACACTTCACCTTTAAATTTATTAGTGGTTTGGTACATTTTCAAAATGGAATGTGGAATATCGACAGTATCACTAGATACATTGGATTTATTAAATTCGCCTGGACTATTTGTAGGTGGATTATTAAATGAGGATTTTGGAGTATCTGATAACTGACACATTGGGCTACTAGCAGCAGGAGATTTAAATATATTTCTTTTTACCACTGATAATTTGTGGGGTGTTTGCATAACAGAAGATGGAGTCGGCGTAAGGTTAGCAATTGGTGTTGATGTAACAAATTCCGGAGTATGAAAATGAAACGGAGACATTTCAACTTTTTGGTGTGGAGAAGCTAATTGCTTGATTGCCTCATTATTTAAAAAGTACCTTCTACACATCACATATATATGTAAGCGGTTTTTATTGTTATTTTTGATGGATAAATAGTGGCAGATGGTACCAAAAATGGACGAAGAAGGACCAGTTCGTAGACTGTCACGAGATATATTATATTTGTGAATAATATCTGTCAATATTTTTGTTTTATCATTTGTTTTACGAAAAGATTTCTCGATATAGATATTTTCACTACAAATAAAATTAGTGATATATTCTGCATTCCGTTTCAACAACTGCAACAATCGATTTTTTTCTTTTCGACCAGATTTCTTAAAAATATGATTAGTAGCAGAAACAATGATGTCATCATTAATACTTAGCTTCTTAAAATATTCCACGGAGTGAGTAGAAGCATTCATTTTCAAAAAATTAGCTAAAATCAGTAATTTTCCTTGTTTCGCCATTTTCACGTTCCTTTTAAAGAAAAGAAAAACAATAAGAATAAGCTAAACTCAATTTAGTTCAAAGCTAAATAAATAAATTATAACTCTATATTAATATAAAAAGAAATACGTGAAAAGTTTAGTTCTCAATGAAATAATAATATCTATAAAATAATGAATTGAACTTAAAACTTAGTTCATACAGCAATGAAAAACAATAACTTTAAAGTAAAATGATCAAAACGAACATGAAACTTAGTTCAATAGAAACAGTAATTACTATAAAATTATAATGACAAATTGAACTTAAAACTTAGTTCACACAGAAACGACGAAAATGAACTTGAACCTTAGTTCAATATAAACAGGAATAACTATAAAATTATAATAAATTGAACTTAACCTTAGTTCATAAAGAAACGAAAAACAATAACATTAATGTAATATAATCAAAATGAACTTAACACTTAGTTCAACAGAAATACTAATAACTATAAAAAGAACAACAACAATAAAAATAATATGATCAAAATGAACTTGAAACTTAGTTTAATATAAAGGAATAACTACAAGATTATAATAATAAATTGAACTTAAAACTTAGTTCATAATGAAACGAAAAACAACTATGAAATAATAGGATCCAAACGAATTTGAAACTTAGTTCAATATAAACAAAAATAACTAAAAAATTATAATAAATTGAACTTAGAACTTAGTTCATAATGAAACGAAAAATAATAACTAATGTAATATGACTGAAATGAACTTGACACTTAGTTCAATAGAAATAGTAATAGCTATAAAACGTAGAATAACAAATTGAACTTAAAACCTAGTTTATAAAGAAACGAAAAACAATAACTATAAAATAATATGTTCAAAATGAACTTGAAACTTTGTTCAATATAAACAGGAATAACTATAAAATTATAATAATAAATTGAACTTAAAACTTAGTTCATGAAGAAACAAAAAACAATAAATAATGACTAAGGTGAACTTGACACTTAGTTCATTAAGAAACGGAAAAAAATAACTTTTAAATAATACGACCAAAACTAATATGAACTTAAAATTAAAAGAAAAACTAAGAACTACAAAGTTATACAAAAATGAACTTGAATAATAATTAATATGGGTAGTAAATTACGGTAATAAATTGAAGAATAAAGGGACCAAAAATAATAAATGTAAACTGACAACAATTAGAATTATATGCAGAACTATCAACTACAACGTATAAAGTATAAATGAGTAGAACTTTTTCAATAAAAGAAATAGTTGTACTGTAAAGATACAGTAACAAACGAAACTAAACTGTGTACAACAATGGAATAATTAAATGTGAATAAAACACGAATATTTAACGCAATGTTAATATTAAGATATTTTGAACAACAGCCCTGAGCGAACACCTACCGGAAAATGAACAGAAGTGAACCAAACCAACGCCCAACGTTGTATGAAGGAACGAGTGGAAACGAGTGAACACGAGCGAAAGTCCCTACCAACAAACTCGCACGGAGCTAAGTGTAGGAACGGACAGACAGAAACGACCGGCCCCTTGCCTTATGCAACCTAACTCATTGCCAAGCTTCTCTAGTTACGCACCATAAAGCCAAAAAACAAAAATAGCTCAGCAAGAAGTACATTCAAATTTGATTTTACTTGTTAGAATACAATTTTCCATATCTCGGTTTAAAACGCACAATGTGGTCTTCAAAACTTTTTGCCATGACATGCACAGCCAGCAATGGAGATGCAAAAAGATACTATTCCGATATGAAAAATATCAAAACGTTACGCAATACTATAATATCAATTTTTATTAATTTCTGATTAATGTAACTCCAATCTAATTCCGTGGAAAAAATTCGTAGTTCATTCCGTACGCCTCGTAACGCATAGTGGGTTATAAGCTTGTATTCTAAGGACTATTGTTTATAATTATTAAAATTTTCAAAACGTTACACAATTGTTTAAATAACTAATTCAATTAATTTCTGATTGGCATTAATCCTAATTACGGCCGTGGAAAAAAATTCGTAGTTCATCCCCTACGCCTCGTAACGCATAGTGAGGTATAAATTTGTATTCTAAGGACTATTGGTTATAATTATTAAAATTTTCAAAACGTTACACAATTGTTTAAATAACTAATTCAATTAATTTCTGATTGGCATTAATCCTAACTATGTCCGTGGAAAAAAATTCGTAGTTCATCCCCTACGCCTCGTAACGCATAGTGAGGTGTAAATTTGTATTCTAAGGACTATTGTTTATAATTATTAAAATTTTCAAAACGTTACACAATTGTTTAAATAACTAATTCAATTAATTTCTGATTGGCATTAATCCTAACTATGTCCGTGGAAAAAAATTCGTAGTTCATCCCCTACGCCTCGTAACGCATAGTGAGGTGTAAATTTGTATTCTAAGGACTATTGGTTATAATTATTAAAATTTTCAAAACGTTACACAATTGTTTAAATAACTAATTCAATTAATTTCTGATTGGCATTAATCCTAACTATGTCCGTGGAAAAAAATGCGTAGTTCATCCCCTACGCCTCGTAACGCATAGTGAGGTGTAAATTTGTATTCTAAGGACTATTGTTTATAATTATTAAAATTTTCAAAACGTTACACAATTGTTTAAATAACTAATTCAATTAATTTCTGATTGGCATTAATCCTAATTACGGCCGTGGAAAAAAATTCGTAGTTCATCCCCTACGCCTCGTAACGCATAGTGAGGTGTAAATTTGTATTCTAAGGACTATTGGTTATAATTATTAAAATTTTCAAAACGTTACACAATTGTTTAAATAACTAATTCAATTAATTTCTGATTGGCATTAATCCTAACTATGTCCGTGGAAAAAAATGCGTAGTTCATCCCCTACGCCTCGTAACGCATAGTGAGGTGTAAATTTGTATTCTAAGGACTATTGTTTATAATTATTAAAATTTTCAAAACGTTACACAATTGTTTAAATAACTAATTCAATTAATTTCTGATTGGCATTAATCCTAATTACGGCCGTGGAAAAAAATTCGTAGTTCATCCCCTACGCCTCGTAACGCATAGTGAGGTGTAAATTTGTATTCTAAGGACTATTGGTTATAATTATTAAAATTTTTAAAACGTTACACAATTGTTTAAATAACTAATTCAATTAATTTCTGATTGGCATTAATCCTAATTACGGCTGTGGAAAAAAATTCGTAGTTCATCCCCTACGCCTCGTAACGCATAGTGAGGTGTAAATTTGTATTCTAAGGACTATTGGTTATAATTATTAAAATTTTTAAAACGTTACACAATTGTTTAAATAACTAATTCAATTAATTTCTGATTGGCATTAATCTTAATTACGGCCGTGGAAAAAAATCGTAGTTCATCCCCTACGCCTCGTAACGCATAGTGAGGTATAAATTTGTATTCTAAGGACTATTGGTTATAACTATTAAAATTTTCAAAACGTTACACAATTGTTTAAATAATTAATTCAATTAATTTCTGATTGGCATTAATCCTAACTACGTCCGTGGAAAAAAATGCGTAGTTCATCCCCTACGCCTCGTAACGCATAGTGAGGTGTAAATTTGTATTCTAAGGACTATTGGTTATAATTATTAAAATTTTCAAAACGTTACACAATTGTTTAAATAACTAATTCAATTAATTTCTGATTGGCATTAATCCTAATTACGGCCGTGGAAAAAAATTCGTAGTTCATCCCCTACGCCTCGTAACGCATAGTGAGGTATAAATTTGTATTCTAAGGACTATTGGTTATAATTATTAAAATTTTTAAAACGTTACACAATTGTTTAAATAACTAATTCAATTAATTTCTGATTGGCATTAATCCTAATTACGGCCGTGGAAAAAAATTCGTAGTTCATCCCCTACGCCTCGTAACGCATAGTGAGGTATAAATTTGTATTCTAAGGACTATTGGTTATAATTATTAAAATTTTTAAAACGTTACACAATTGTTTAAATAACTAATTCAATTAATTTCTGATTGGCATTAATCCTAATTACGGCCGTGGAAAAAAATTCGTAGTTCATCCCCTACGCCTCGTAACGCATAGTGAGGTATAAATTTGTATTCTAAGGACTATTGGTTATAATTATTAAAATTTTCAAAACGTTACACAATTGTTTAAATAACTAATTCAATTAATTTCTGATTGGCATTAATCCTAACTACGTCCGTGGAAAAAAATGCGTAGTTCATCCCCTACGCCTCGTAACGCATAGTGAGGTATAAATTTGTATTCTAAGGACTATTGGTTATAATTATTAAAATTTTCAAAACGTTACACAATTGTTTAAATAACAAATTAAATTAATTTCTGAACTCTACTATATACTATATCTTCCCTAAAAAAAAAATATTTTCCCCTACCCCAAGTAAAGCACTACATGTTACATATTTGGAAGTATTATTTATAGTTATTACAAATAGCAAAGCGAGCCACTCAGTACTACATGTGTCATCAATACTACTTTCCGTTGCTGGCGTTGCTGGTTCACTGTTAATGCGCAATACTTTGTGTAACGGTGCGCTTTCATTTACTCGTTGCTGCACTCTTTTGACCGTTGCCGTTGCTGTTTTCACACAGGTAATGATTTAACGAACCCATTTGAAACCTGTGGGTCGACATCGACCCTTTCACTTTTTAATCCACCATGTTTTACAGATTTTAATAGTCATGATAATCGCCGAAAAAAGGGCAAAAGGTACGTACAATTCTACATACTGATTTTCTGTGAAAAACTTATTTCAAAATTCGTAAGGGTATTCCTTAGAGTGAACAATGAGCCTGTTTTATATTTTTACCTCCCGCTACCCTAAGGGAGGTATAGGGATCGTGCTAATAATCGCATATAGAGATTTTAGTGAATAAGCACGTTTTGATGTCCCCAGAATCCGATTTTAACATTTTTACAATGATATCTGTGTGTATGTATGTGTGTGTGGATCCAGTGTACACGAGTCAAATACCATCATTCAGAAAAATTTGAAATTTGGTATACCCATTCTATACTAATGTCGGAAGAGCTCATTAGTTTTTAGTGTATATAGGATAACCGGCAGTATCATTTATACAAGCTTTTAACAGTTTTTCTCGTAAAAAAAAAATATTGAATATAATTTTTTAATAACTTTTACTAATAAAAATTAGATATAATAGCATTTAGTAAATAACTTGAAATAACTTTAAATATTAAATTATAAAATAAATTATTTGTGTACATCTTGCCTATGCGCCAAACAAAAACAAAATATTTTAATAACAATTTTGACATATTTAAACAAATGTCACTATCAGGAAGCAATTACATTAAAATTAATAATGAAATCTTGTTAAGAAGATTGTATTGAGTCTAAAGAAATTAAGGTTAGTAAAAATAATATATTTTCCATCATACATAAATATTAGATGTACAGAATGGTCCGATATAAATTTGATAAGTTTGCAGTACTAAAAATCAAACAAATGTGAGTAAGTACGTGTTATCAAAGTGTCAAATATTAGTTTACAACTACACATTAACGAAATGGATCATGTAAAGCAAAAGATATATGCAAAGTAACTTAATATAGTTTGCAGAATATGTAGGTATGTATTTAAATTAATAAAAATTAAAAAGATCAGATCAGATTTTTTTAGAGTATTTTAAATGAAAGTTTATTCAATATTTTTCATAGTATGAGAAAATTATAATACATTGGCGCCAGAAATAATCACGAAAAACATCTCCCTGCTCCTGTAACGTCGGAGTTCATACAGCAAGTTATTTATAGACAATAGGAATACAGTTTTCATTATTTATATAAATAAAAGTAGGCGATAGTTTGTCACATGTTAAACTGTATGTAGTCTGACGTCATATTCTGTTTTATATCACGTGATTTTTTCAAAATATTACTTAAAATTCAATATTTAATTGTAAATATCTACTGGATATTTTGTGTTCTTTCAATTTTGAGGCTCTTTAAAGAACAATATCTTTTAAAATTTAGTACTTAGAAGTCATATAAAAGTTCTTGAAACAGCCCCATTTTAGTGCCCCTGGCCGACAAAAAATTTTTGATTAAAATAATTAGTTATTTGATTACGTAATTGATGTTGAATAGAAATAAATTAAATCGTAATTATTTTTATTAAAAATTTCGTGTCTGTCAGCGATATTAAACATGTTCACTTTTCCAAAAACCATGAACTTAATTTTGTAAATTTTTATAAAAAATTTTGAGTAAGAATCAGCACATTGAAATATACATATTCTCAAAAAATAACCTTTTTAATAAGTTGAATATCCTTTGAAATAATTATTTTAATTTTGTTATTTTACATATCACATTTTTGACAGAATATTTTTATTTTTTTTTGCGCACGAAACAGGTCGATTTGATTATAAATAATAAAAAAATAATGCAATATAGTAATTTTTTGATCGCTCATGACCCATTCCCATTCAAGCATCAATTTTTTTCCGTAGTGAATTATATGCGTCTGACAACTATGGAAATCTGTTTGCAAAGAGGTCAAATGAAAATATTTGCTACGACCATTCTGATAAGAACATGCTGTTCAAAAAATACCTGTCATAAGCTCTCTTAATGAATACCTACTATATATGTTCTGGGTATACCATTTGCAAGTAAGATGGAGTTAAAGTTTGGGAATTAAAGTATGAAATGTTTTTTGTTTATATAAAATTTGCATTAAACGTATGACTTGCATCTCAAAAAACCATACTCATACTACCGTTTTAATTTTATGAATTTTTAAAATGTAACTTTATAAATTTTCTTCATCAATATTATACGAAAATTAAGGGTAGGTACATGATGTCGACTGTTGATGTAGATTAGGTGTTAAAAATTAGTCGAAATCTCAGTCTTGCGGCATTTATTCTTAGAAAATCCACGTTTCAATATACCTTCAACAGGGTGTACAAACATTTGAAAACAAAGATACTGCTAAAATAAGCAAACTTTTTAGCAATTTGTTGCTACAATTTTAACTATTTGGGCTCATAGAATACAAAATATATAAATCTGCTAATTTAGCAAGTCATGTAATATCAACTCGTTTACAAAATTAGGCTGATTATTGACACAAATCTCAAATGGCAAGGCTCACTCACAATGTCAGTGGGAGAAAAAAATATTCATTTCATTTACCAAATACAAAACTTACTTTATTTAATGATGACAAAAGGAATGATAAATGATAAATTTAAAACAAAACTTTATATTCATTAGTGAAACTAATCCACAATTAACTACCTAATCCTTGGTTGGTCGGCGTCGAGTACGTTGTGACGCTGTGCGTCGCCAGAGATAAACAAACAGATTAGTTTGGATGGGGACAATCCTCGAGGGCTCGAAGCTTCTGGTTGATAGAATCGCGCACAGCGGCTATTTTTACACACCGATAAATATAATACAATAAACGCTATTTGATAGCTTTGTTCTCATCAAAAAAATAAACTAGGTTTCCAATGTGGAAACGAAAATTAAATTTTTGTTATTGCGAGTTTTATTTTTTGATAGATTCTGAATTACGTTTTGAATGGAATATAAGTAAATCAAATTATATTGACATTACCAATAGTAGATAATTAAATTTTAAATGCACGGACAAACTTATTTGGAAACAACTTGTCATAGAATATTTTGAAGAGCAACAACTAAGTCAGGATTTTATTTTGTTAAATACTAATTTAAAACTAAATGATTGTTGGTAATGTGTGTCAACGAGTTATTTTAAATTGATACAAATCTGACCTTAGTTCAGTGTCCAGTGCCTTCCCGCAGGGGAGCCACCTAAGACCATTATTATTTAATATTTTTATAAATAATATCAGTGGATGTTTTGAGTCGTCCAGCTTTTTACTATATGCGGATGATCTCAAAATATACCATAAAATTAATTCAATTGTAGATTGCATGGCGCTCCAGGCTAACCTAAGTAGGCTATTAGAATATGCGAATACAAAAAATTTATGTATTAATAATGAGAAATGTTTTATTATTAGCTTCTCAAGAAATAGAAATTACCGCTATAATATATCAGGTGCGATAATAACTAAAGTCAATGAAATAAGGGATCTTGGGATCATATTTGATAGTAAACTTCTATTTGATAAACATACTGATTATATTGTTAAAAACTCATATAAAAAACTTGGCTTTCTAATTGGATCATGTCGGAATTTCAATAAACCTCAAACACTTTTGAAAATATATTTTGCTCTTGTAAGGAGTCAATTAGAATTTTCAATTGTTGTTAGGAATCCGCAATATTTTAGTTATTTAAATAGAATCGAACGTATAAAGAGAAAATTTTGCAAATATTTTTCATTTAAATTTCCTGGTTATAATATAAATTTAATGTCATTGGAAAATAGGCGTCGTTTGCTAGATTTAACGTTTTTATCAAATTAATTAATAATGAAATTGATTGCTCGCAGTTCCTTATGCAACTTTCTTTACGTGTGCCATCACGTGCAACTAGATCGCATGAACTCTTTCAGTTAAATTTTGCTAAAACTAACTCGGGAATAAATTCAGCATTAATGATAGAACGTACAAAGCGTTGTCCTGCTGGAAGCGCTTCTTAGAGTACAATTGTACAAAGCGTGAGTCCTGCTGGATGTACATCACAACTTCCAGCAGTTGTAGGTAATAATTATTTTAATACAGCGCTTTAAAAATCAAAATTAATTATAACATATTCAAAAACCAGGGCGTAGAATATAATTTTGGAGCAAGGTACAAAAACGTTCATTGCATTTGAAAAATTCTTTCAGAAATATACACAAATAAAACAAACGATATTATAAAGAATTAAGAAAAATAGTAATTAACAAGTTAGGCCAATATTCCGTATTGAATATGAACTTTACCTTCTTGATTTTCAAGTTTTAAAGCAAAGGTAGATATTTTTGTGCAATTTCCATCAATTTCTCATTGGACTGTTGCTATAATTTTTGTTTTTATTATGTTTTTAACAACACCGTAGCATTTACCACTACGCCACTGGTCACCAAATACCGAAGAACTCCAAGAATTATCATTTTTAGAGCCATATATAAAATAAATAAAAAATAAATAAATAAAATAAATTAGTATTTAGCCGATATTGTATTAGTGAACATTAGTATAGCGTCCCCTACGAGAAGAGAAACTGACGATATTTAGGTTTGCTACACATAGATAAACGAGCTATTTGGAAAAAATATACCGAGACAAAACGAATCCATTTCAATTTAACACAAAAGAATGTGTTAAATACTAAAAGAAAAATTTAAATTCGAGTTGGAATAGACAGAGGTGGCTTGGTGATTGCGTGTTAGTTTCACGTGCCAGCGGTTCTGGGTTCGAATCCTGGGCAAAGTACAGAAGTTTGTGTGCGTCGCTATCATTATCTCATATTCATCAACACAAGGAATAAAAATGAAATATAAAAAAACATTACTCTGGACGTACGGTACTATGGGGAAGAGCTAGTAATTTGAAGGTAAAAATCATGTAGGTAAAGATTTCAGTCAAAATTATCTAGAACAATCACAAATGCACCATCGTATATTGTATATAAGATCTTAAAAATCTGAAATGTTAGTGAAAGAGCTAAATAAGACGTATAAAATTATTTGCCATATTTTAATTCTTAAAACTTGGTGTCTATAACGTCCGCAGGAGATTCCATGGCCACCGTCCTGGTACCTTAGGTACAGACTCTCTTCGCTCCCAGGAGGGAGCTGCAGGTCTTAAATTCTACGATCACTCTATTTGGCTTAAAACGAAAATAGGTGGAGAAGAAATAGCCTAGTAAGTAGATAATGATAAAAAATTATTTTGGTTGATATTTATACTTTCAAATATTGATACAAGTGTCATTCTATTTATTTGTTTATCCCCGGCTTGTATATTATACTTATTTGTACCCAAATTAGATAAATTGAGATGTCAGGAAAATAAAATGAAATTGCGCTATTAATCCCTAATTTACCCAAATTATGTAAGAAAGTTGTCAAATTTCAGCAATGTTGCCAAATATTATTACTGATAAAAACAAATGCAAACCATGTCATTTTCATGTTTTATTCAGTGTTATTTGATATAAAATTGTTGTTAATTGTATATATAAAAAATCTGATGTGGCCAACACAAAACCTCCCGCTATTGAATTTTTATTAATTTAAATACATACTTACGTATTTACTAACGCTGCAAACTGTTCCATTGCAGAAAACTATTGCTTTATTTACTATTTTCTTTTTAAAATGTCACTATTATTAATTTGAAGTGATTAGTTTTTTGACAGTGACATTTACTGTCAGTTACATTCATTTGAAATATGAACTGTGTAACAAAGGAATTATTGTGTTTATCTTAGGCTTCGGAACTAATAAAAAAAATATTTTTAAATTTATCTGTAAAATATATAGAAAAAATATTAATGTATTCCAGTAGAAAATTCAATAATCTTTAATTTTCATAAGACACAAAATGCGAAAAAATGGCATTTAATGGTATTTTTTGAAGAAAAACCATTATGAGCTTCAGGTAAAGTGCCATTTCCGGTTATCCGATTTACACCAAAATCTAATGGCTTCTTTTCATATTAGAATGGAATGGAAATACAAGGTTTCAGAATTTTCTGAATGATAGTATCTGAGTTAGAGTGAAGACAAAATCCCTACACATACACACACACACACACACATACACACATACAGACATCATCGTGAAAATGTTAAAATTGGATTCTAGGGACCTTAAAACGTGGTCATTTACTAAAATCTCAATATGTAATTTTTAGCACGATCCCTGTACCTCCCATACCAAGGGTAGCGGGAGTTAAAAAGGTAACATTTACGTACTTTTCATGTTACTTTGGTTACTTGTTTTTTTTTGCTTTTTTCACATTTTTATGTCAATTTCCCTTGAAGGAGGCACCAGTTTATGGTGCCGAAACGTTGGGTTTTAATAAAAAATACAGACCATAAACTAAAAAGGTAGTATTATTCCATTTCTTGCAGAATTTAAAAGAATTTCACTCAATATCAATATCTACAAATCGTATTAGAACCTATTTACCCAACAATCTTCTACAAAATACCTTCCTGTCCTCTTGAATTGAATTCTAGTATTCCGTTGATCCTATAATCTCATCACAACACAATAACGATAGCTTTACACCAGGTTACGAAACCCAGGCTAACATGTCAGTCTCTCAACACCTTCGCCTGAGGGCTGTTGTCACTGTGGACCGTGATCACCGTCCTAATTCCCCGAATAGCCGACAGCAATGTCACTGTCACCAAACCTCAGTGAAAAAATTCCCAATGATTTATTTACTTGCGGTGTATTAAACGTTTGTGTCGTGATTATTTTTATTTGATTTGCGGACGATGACAAAGGATTAAATGGAAAGGATGTATTACTGGTTTTGGTTTTCAAAGGAAGTTTTTGAGACTGTGTTTATTGTCGCATGCCTGGAGGTGTTCAGAAACCTGTAATCTGTTGAATAAATTCAAGAAGTATTTGAGCTGTGTTTAAATATTTAGCTGGACTAATTAAAATGGTTTCCGGCAATACGGTTTAACGAGATGTTTCATGAAAGTAATTAGATTTAAATCTGAGCTAATTAGATTGAGGAAGTTATTTATGAAAATTTCAGAATAAGATATGTCTGCAGTTATACAAAGTTATTTTTCAGAGAGGATATGTTATTCTGTGTACATTTTTTAAATAAATAATAAAAATGCCCATGGGCTAAATTAAATTTAATTATATGTTTTTCATAATAGTGGCATTTTTTACAAATAATAAGATTTATTCCATAACTAATTGGTTAATGTGTAAATAACTGTTTAGATGTATTTCAACAGTGAATTTCTGTAACTTGGTTACTATGAACAGTGTCAAGTGTTCAAATTAAATTGTATCGTATCGATACTCCAAGTGGGAGATAAAACTCGTCTACAACGGTGTATGCGACGTGTGAAAGATTCAAGAACTTCACGGGATCTCATACCTCAGTTGGTAGAGTGTCCGACTAGATATCGGAAGGCCCTGGGTTCAAATCCCAGTGAGATTCATGAATTTTTCACAAATTATGTCTTCGTTATTAATTGTTTAATGTTGAACAATCACTCATAATTTATATTTTATTTGCAACGTTATCCTTATTATTAAAGGTTTAGCAACGAGATTTCAGTGGAGTGGATGAAGTGCCATTTTTTTTTTTTTATTGTTTATGTTATTCACTTTGAATTTTTTACATTCATCAATAGGTACACACATAATGAATTTGGATTTGAGATACTAATGCCCGTATTCATAAACACTCGAAAAAATTTTAAACGGTTCGTTATAATATTTATCCAATAAAAACAGTCGACACTGAAAGAAAAATCAAAATTTTATTTGTCAAGTTTGATTCTATTTGTCAAAAATTATAACGAGCCGTTTTAAAACTTTACGAGTGTTTATGAATATGGGCATAAATATTATTTTTAACGATTGGTATATTCTACAATTCATTTTCGTTGTTTCTTTTTCTTTCTTAGCATTTTTTCCCAAACCGAATCCTTAGTCTTGGATGAAATGCATGCTGCTGGACTGTATTCGAAAGGTCTGCAATAATTATATAAAATTTTGATTCTTCATGTTTCCTGTAGAGTGTGTAAAATTCATTCTTTTTCTTTCATCTAATACTTGTTATTATTTTCTTCGTTTCCGTATCTAAGTCAAGCATTAATTTTTTGTCTTTATTTATTAGAAATTGTAGCATGCCGGTAGGTTTGATGTTTAAGCATATTTTGATATAGGTGAATTCCAGTCTATTCTTAACTAAGGTAGTTCTTGCTGCTGATTATTTTGATCTTTTCTGTAGGTATTTTTGTACTAATGTTGAAATTTTCTTGATGATAGTTTACTTCGAAAACAGTGTGAAACAATGAAAGAATGATATCAAAAGTAGACAATACGTAGAGAATTTAAACTATCTAAATTTCCTATGGTTAGTAAGAATGTTTTATGAGAATGGAGAGACAGCTGAATTTTTATGTGGACGAGAAGAACGGAGTATGTTTGAACAGGAATGTGTGGCAAAGGATGATTGTTGCGTAACTATTATTGTGGTCCGGATGCGGTTATTCGCTACCGAAAATCGGTCACATTAATATGTTCTTGTATGAATGTTATGATGATTTTGGACAAGGCGAAAGAAGAATGTTTTTAAAGAGTTATGTGATTCAGTGGAGCTCTTACTTTCATCCCTTTTCTTATTGTTTTCGGGTTTTTGCTAACCCACTAAGTGGGAAACGCGTGATTTTATGTATGTATGTAAGTATGTAAATTTCCTAAATATTGCATTTTGGCAGTATGGTAATAAATAAACAAAAACGGTAGGCAGAAAAGGAAACGAGAATTTTTAAATTACCTCATAAAATAATCAGTAATTTTTGTCTACTTTTAGATAAAAAAAAATTAATAATACTTGTAGTCTACATGGACGTAGACAATATAAGTACAAATTTTAATTAAAAGTGTTATAACAACCAACTGAAAGTGGAAAAGGTGTAAGTGTCCAAGAAATCCTATTTTTTATTTTTTTTCTTAAATATGCATGTTTCAACGCTATCAACCTTAAATACGACATAAGAACCTACTACATAGTACCTGGCTCATCTCATATACCTTCAAAGGATGGGGGGGGGGGGGGGTTAATCTATGAACCACGCTGTTATTCTTTACTCGTATGTAAGTTCCATTATGTTATTGTGTTAGTTGCGTGAAATAGCAGAACTTATACACTTGCTGTCCATAGTGGTCCTACAAAATTATTTCTGTCAGTTGGTATCGAACCCGGATTATTGTAACAATAACAATATCCGATCATTTTCGTAACCCTACATAATTTTATATTATTTTCTAATAATGCAAATTTTATTCATCTCCCAACTATAAATCAATCTCATTTCACACTACGTCTTTGAAAATATTCACATTGCAATTAAAATTGTAGAATAAAAATAAACTTCCCCTCAGTTGACTCATGAACAACGGACCTAACTCAATAAAATGCAACAGTGTATCAACATATTGAATTAATTTGCCACAATACGCATTATTATGTACAAGCACACAGCCGTGTATGAAAGAAACGAGGGTCTTCTCCATTCGCCTGCCTCACGTGAACTCTATTGTGATTTTTGTAATTGAGTTTGATGGGAAACCCTATTTGGTTACAAGCGTACACACCCATACTCATGCATTCCAGGTTCGTTAATTTAAAATTTATTGTAAGATGTTTTATACAACTAAGTTTAATGCAGAAAGTTTTATAATGAATAAAGTTCTTGATTCAAAATAGTACTATAAATTTCTTCCGATATATAAAGGTAATAATAAAATTCATATTCAATAGTGGGTTTTCATCAATAATCAGGTTCTCTAGATTAAAAATTATGCGATATCTGTCATACATTAGTTTTCATGAGGGCAAGTAAAAAAACCTAAAATGAAATAATACTAACTTTTACTAATATTTCTGGAAAAACTAAAAAACATTAAACGAATTTATCGAAAGATTGTGAGGTTTTATGCAATGTTTAAAAAATTACAGTCATAATTTACAACAAAAAGCGATGTTAGCTAATATTGGTAAATAAAATGAAATTAGAACATCGATTAGTGTTACTGTTATACCGTTAAATTTTTAATCTCTAGCCACAAATTTAATATAAATCTTCATTTTAGATAAAAAGAAAAAATTTATTTCATTATTATTACAAACTCTTTTAGTTACGTCATGATAACATTTTTAACATATGGGCCAAAAAGTTGTGGAAAGGGGCTCGTATATAGTATTTTATATTCTAATACGAAAAGAAGCTATTAGATTTTGGTGTAAATCGGATAAACGGAAATGGCACTTTACTTGAAGCTCATAATGGTTTTTCTTCAAAAAATACCATTAAATGCCATTTTTTCGCATTTTATGTCATTGGAAAATGATAGATTATTGAATTTTGTACAAGTGTACATTAATACTTTTTCTATACATTTTACAGATAAATTTAAAAATAATTTTTCTTTTTTTAATCCCGAAGCCTAAGATCAACAAAATTTGTTACACAGTTTATTTTTCAAATGAATGTAACTGAAAAGTAAACGTCATTGTCAAAAAATTAATCACTTCAAATTAATAATATATAGTGACATTAAATAACAAAGAAAATCGTAAATAAAGCAATAGTTATATGCAATGGAACATAATATAATAATAAAAATGTTAAGTGTATTAGATGGAGAATTTTATGTTCTTCAATATTTAATACAAAAAAAAAATTCCCAAAAAATTATATTTAGAAGAATTTTTCTAAGATACTACTACTTCCGGTTGTTCAATTGTTACCAAAACCTTTTCAGCTCTTCCCAGGAATAACAGATTGAGGACACTGCAGTTAAATATTTTTTAAGTCATATAGTTTTTGAGGAATCGTCCCTCCAACATCCATATATACACACACACATACACACATCCACACACACACACACACACACACAATAGACCTTAATAAATAAAGGTCTGATCTTTAACTTTTTCCTTGAAAGAGGCCATTGTGTATTAGAAACGAAGAAAAAGTGACAAAGATTGTGATCGAAAAAAGTAAACAGACTGCAAAAAAAATCCAAATTATATATGAAACATTTTTCTCAATTTCTAGTTACGAAGTTATTTTGATAAACAAATTATTAGCATACATAATGGTTCATTTTTAACTTAAATATAATTTTTTAAAAACTCTTCGTATTGGACAATGTTAATTAATCCTTTTACTTAACATTACTTGCCTGTCCTTGATAAAAAAATTCTCGTAGTGATACACGTTTTTTTTTTTCAATTTTGAAAAAGTTTTTGATTATTACAACAGTTGTGTTCATCGGTGCTACATAATAGCTATTTATGTAATAAATTGCGAAATGACAGTGTTTAGGTATGCAAAGTGAAATTTGGACGCATGAGCGTAAGAGTGTGATACGACACGTCAAGTGCTTAAAACACTCATTTTGCAATGTATTACATACAAGATTTTTTATAATAGCGTTTTAAAACATCATTTATTATCAAATATCAACATTTTGAATTTCACAAAATTAAAAAGTAGGCAGACGTCAGGTTCATCTATTCGTTGCTAAATGAAATACATTTAAGCACTTACGCATTAAACTGTCACTCATCATTTCGCAACTTATTACATAAATAGCTGTTTAAAATTGATCTGATATATACAAATATATTTAATTACGTCTGGTTATCGTCATCGTCGTATAGGGGTTCCCTATGTTAACTTTTATAACTGATAACCATTTCTGTAAGTAATTTAAAAAAGTATTTAATGTTTTTTTTTTGTATATTTTATGTTAATATTTGTACCATGTTCATAGTTGTAATCTTCATGTTGTACCTACTTCATGTATATTTTTAGAGCCCTGAGGGAGACTGTAGTACAGTCGAAACGTACACCAGGAAATAAATAATATTTGCTTGACTGCGTGTCCGATTATTTTCCATTCTTCCAATATTTATTTTTATTTATATATATGAAACATTAATTTCAACAACTTAGAATTTTACTTTTTGATAAAACTTAAATTCTGATGATTCATGCTTAAATTTTGATTTTTATTTTTCTTTAAAATGTTTCAGGAATGTTCAGAGTGTATGTAGGTAAAATGGATGTTATTTTTAAAAATTGCAGCTAACATTATTATTTCATAAATTCACATATTGTGAAATAACTTTAAAACACAAAACTGGTACTTAGAACCCCAATAAAAAATTATACCATGATCATGTTTTACGTTACAGTAGGTACTATTAACCGTAACATAATAAAATTATTTGTCACATATTGTCAATAAAGCTATTGACCAGCCTTTGTGACTTAGTACTCTTCAAAAAGCCATTTCTCTCATCTGTTGTGAGCAAATAGATACAGAGCTCTCGACATTCACACAAATACCGCAAACATCCACATTTGTAACACATACGACTCTCAGAGCGCTCATTGTCCGCAGCTGCCTCTAATTTCCTCCAACTGCGTTTCCTCTTCCTTATTGCCGGTGACTTGCGATTTCATTGTCCAAGAAGTGAAATCCGTGAAATTTATTCACCGATATCTATTGATGATTCCATCGAATATATACGCAAGCGTTGTTCTTAGATAACGGTTTTTCTTCCTCCAAATGTTCAATTTTCATTTCTACTATTCTGTTATTCCTCATCGATATATCGATGCGCAGATGCAAGAATTTAATTAGGGTGTATTATCAATTAAATTAAAAGTCATTCATTCTCCCATGTACTACGCAGTGAGCATTACAAATACTCATTTAAAATAGACAAAAGGTCAAATTGTATGACATTATTTCCCTAATATTGGCGCACGCGCATTTATGTATAGCTCGCCAGCATCATTCGAACAAATAACCTGTAAATCCTTCGTTAATACTAATCGTTGCTACAGTAAGAATTTTTGCATTTTACGTAAATATGTTTTCTTTTCAGTGTACATTACATGTCTATGAAAATTGAAAATTGGTTGAAACTATTTAAATATGCAAAAGTTTTATTGGTGTTCTGAAGGACCGTGACCATAGCTGCACAGTAGAATTATTTTCCAAAATGTTAAACTTGCTTTAACAATGAACGCTTATTACTGAACTGAGCACCTGGTAATGCCAAAAAGCAAATGTACAAGAGTTAAAAATTTTAAATTATATTTACAAATCATAATAATATTGTAATAGATTTCCCTGACTACCCATGAGGTAGCTATTATCAGCCCGTTAACCTTTTTTGATAGGGAGGATTTTCTCTGGAGGCCTGTCAAAAGAAAACTTAGATTTTAATCAGAATCATCGCTGTCAGTATCAAAATCTTAAGAATTTAATAAATAAGTCCAGAAGTTTCAAATAATTGCAAGCAATACGTTACTAGAAAATTCATACTTCATGCATTTTGCTTCTGTTCAGCTATATACATATCATAGATTTTTTTCAGATTCTGAAATTCACAGTGAAGATTCTGTTAAAAAAAATTGACATACGGTCAAGGAAATGAATGTAGATATTATATATTAATTAGTTTTTCAATTATGATTTTTTTAAATATATTTGGCGACGTTCAAATGCGTATGTATTCAAATATACTTATGAAATACTTTATTCGAATGTGGAATTCTATGCCTTTTGTGTTTCAATATCAAACAATCTAAAGAAAGTACCGGTAACCACTTTGATTGTAGTTGTTAATTTTGAAATATTTATACTTAAAATGTGTACTTTTTACCTCCCGCTACCCTTGGTAAGGGAGGTATAGGGATCGTGCTAAAAATCACGTATCGAGATTTTAGTAAATGACCACGTTTTAAGCTCCCTAGAATCCAATTTTAACATTTTCACGATGATGTATGTATGTGTGTATGTGTGTGTGTGTATGTATGTATGTATGTGTGTGTGTGTGTGTGTATGTGTAGGGATTTTGTCTTCGCTCTAACTCAAATACTATCATTCAGAAAATTCTGAAACCTTGTATTTACACCCTATTCTAATATGAAAAGAAGCCATTAGATTTTGGTGTAAATCCGATAACCGGAAATGGCACTTTACCTGTAGCTCATAATGGTTTTTCTTAAAAAAATACCATTAAATGCCATTTTTTCGCATTTTGTCGTTATGAAAATTAAAGATTATTGAATTTTCTACAGGAATACATTAATACTTTTTCTATATATTTTACAGATAAATTTAAAAATAATTTCTTTTTACAAGTCCCGAAGCCTAAGAAAAACACAATTCCTTTGTTACACAGTTCATATTTCAAATAAATGTAACTGACAGTAAATGTCACTGTCAAAAAATTAATCACTTCAAATTAATATGAGTGACATTTTAAAAAGAAAATAGTAAATAAAGCAATAGTTTTATGCAAGGGGACAGTTTGCAGGGTTAGTAAATACGTAAGTATGTATTTAAATTAATAAAAATGGATAGGAAAGTGTGGCGAAGGAAGATTGTTGCGTAACTATTATTGTGGTCCGGATGGGGTTATTCGCTACCGAAAATCGGTCAGTTATGTATGAATGCTATGATGATTATGGATAAGACGAAAGAAGAATATTGTTAAAGAGTGAAGTGAGTCAGCTGAGCTCTTAC
This sequence comes from Ophonus ardosiacus, assembly GCA_943142095.1. Lineage (NCBI taxonomy): Eukaryota > Metazoa > Arthropoda > Insecta > Coleoptera > Carabidae > Ophonus > Ophonus ardosiacus. Next base: position 38,471,616 of record OW964828.1, read on the forward strand.
TCTTATCCCTTTTCTTATTGTTACTATTGTTTCCGGGTATTTGCTAACCCCCTAAGTGGGAATCGCGTAATTTTATGTACGTATGTATGAATGTAAAAATTAAATAGCGGGAGGTTTTGTGTTGGCCACATCAGATTTTTTATTTAGGTAGACAACTCATATTTTATTAATTTATGGAATGTTTACACTGTTCTGGTTAAGGTTCATATGAGGTAGGTCGATGGTCGAAGTTATCGGCTGTTTGATTTATGCATTCTAATAATGGTTGTATCGACAATAAAATTTAAATTAAGAGCAGCTATTAATGTCAGATTTAGTAGACAATCGATTAAGTAATTTGCGGTGCACCGTTACTGCTATAATAAATGAAATTATTGGGTCTACAATAATGTATTTTTAATCGTTTAATTAAAGCAAAACGTTCAGCCTTGCTCTGTGTTCTCATTGACTCTATGTCCTAATCATTAAATTTATAATACCCCAGCTTATATTCAATGTTTATATCTACATTACATTATATTTTGTTTTCTTGATTTATAAAGTTTTGATTATTCGACGATTATTTAATAAGTAACCGCAAACTTAATTTATAATTCAGTTAAAGATAAATAAAATAAATAAATATATCACGGTATATTATCCATTTCTGGGTGTGCCAGTATCTACAACACATGTAGACATTGGTAATGATGACGATATATTTTACCGTGTGGGCGCTTACCAGGCGTCACCTCACGAGCACTCATAGCTGTTGTGGAGAGTGCACCACAGGGGTCCCTTTTGTGCCATTTAAAATTGTAAATATTTGGCGTCGGTCGGGATCGAACCCGGTTCCCCAGTTTCGCGACCAGACACTAAGGCACGCGGCCACGTGACCCCATCTCGTATCATTTCTAACAGGCCTATTCTGTAAGATAGTCATTACACCCTAATGTATAGTTATGATGAAAAAGTTGAAAACTAACGATAATTTTCAGAACGCCTACTATGTAAAACTTGTACCATTATATTGAAATCGTATTGTCGTTATTGTAATTAGTTCGTGAACGATAAGTATTCACTTATCGTTATTCAATCCGTTGATGTCAAATGTCAGAAAATGGAAGGCTTAATTAATTTATTATTTATATTTGAGCAGGAAGGAATTGAAAACAAGTAACAAAACATTTATTTATGCATCAAAAGTATAATTAATAACAATAATTACATTTTAGAAGAAATGTTTGTGTTCGGCTTTTTGTTGTTAGGAGTTATGTGGAACGAAAAAACCAGTACTAATATTGCGTATTCCCTCCTCTTGCGTTAATTACTGCTTGAACTCGACGAGGCATACTTTGGAATTATGTTAAGGATCATATTCTGGTCAATATTATCCCAATATTATACTCCTGCAATAGCAACGCTCTAAGCTCCTGGGCAGTTCTTGGAGCTGGTGTATGCTTTCGGATACGCCATCCCAACTCATCCCAGACATGTTCGATAGGATTCATGTCCAGACTGAGGGCTGGCCAATCAAACCGTATAATTCCCACTTCATCCAGATATTCTTTGACAACTCTGGCTGCGTGAGGTCTAGCATTATCTTGCATGAAAATGCTACGCTCGCCCATAGTGATCAAGAAAGGCATAGCATGGTCTTCTAGAACCTCCGTAATGTTCCTGCGAGCTGTCAGGGGGCCATTCTGTATGAAGACCAACTCTGTGCGTGCTTGTGAAGAGGTTCCTGCCCAAACCATAACCGACCCACCACCAAATGGAAGTCGCTCGTCAATACAAACTTGAGCGTATCTTTCTCCGGGTCTTCTCCATACTCGTTGACGTCCGTCTGATCCATTGAGGCAAAAACGCGACTCATCGGAAAAGTACCCTGCCCCAGTCCTCATCATTCTATGCCGCGTGATTTCGGGCAAAAACCAATCTTGCAATTCGATGCCGGCGTTGCAATAGTGGACCTGTAGGCATCCTTCTACAAGACAATCCAGCAGCATGAAGCCTTCACTAACACTTACATCTCTAAATTATTGGAGTTGATTTCGTAGCAAAACCGCAGAAGCTATTCTATTCCGCAAACTTGCAGACACCAAAAATCGGTCATCTCTTCGGCTGGTGACTCTTTTACGCCCGGATCCTGGTATTCTGGTTATCAGGCCAGTCTCCTCATAGCGCTGATACACTTTTTGTACAGCACAAAGGCTCCGACCAACAATTCTTGCAGTTTCACGTTGTCCTCGGTCATCTTGTATCAACGATACAATTCTTGCCGAAACAATAGGATTTACAGGCATTATGAACTGCTAAATAAATAATTCAAATACTACACCGTGTAACTAATAGATTTTACAAAAAGAAATCAACGCTATACCGAAAAGAGACACCGAAATGTGAATTTTCAATTACAGCGAATGCACGCTATTTCATAAAAATTGTAAAAGGAGTGATATTACATGACAGATAACAAAAGAAAACAGATGATATTTCTCAAAAAATATATTATTAAGAGCCTTCTATGATTTACAATTTACAAACATGAGCTTAAAACAAAACATTCCAAAAATATATCATAATTAATAATTGACCTCAATTTTTTGCTCGCCAGTGTATATTTGAGAATCGTTTTTTACTCGAATTTTTTTACTCAATATAGAATTAATAATTGAATCAATAATGCCAATATTTTTTGCAAAATTAAACTAAAGTGACAAATTAATTTTCAGTAATAGTTAATAACAGTTTTAGTGAATGGCGTTGAGAATCACATCGTTATATTTAGAAATAACGATAATTGTTATATAACGACATTTTTACTGAATAAGCTTGTAAATGTCAATATTTTTACTGGGGTAGCTAGAAACAGTGTATTAATAAAATTAATTATAGGCGGCAAGGAAGTTTTAGATAAATCAATTAAATGCGTAAAAGAGAACGGAAATTAAAACCAGTAAAAGATAAAGAGTCCTATAAAGCAAACAGAAGTCCTTTAGCGTAAATATATACAGGGTGTATCAGGACTAATGTAACAAAAATTAATAGCATATTTCTGACATCATTTTGAGTAAAAAATGTCATATGAAGGTATGTCCGGAAACTTCTCGTTATAGAGTTACAGGCCTTTAAAAGTGCATCTCATCAAGCACATTTTTATTAATAACTCTGATACTAGTTGCACTAAAATTTTGAAACTTGATACGAGGATACTACTTATTAAGATGCATATTTAAACTTTCTATTGTTTCTGTATCTCAACCAGAGGCGTCTCATATGGGGAAGTCATGAAGGTTTTTTATCGTTATTTTTTGATCTATTAAAGTTTTTTCAACTTTATCTATAAAATATTTCATACAATACAAAAATACACAAAAAAGTACTCTTGATAAAATTTGATAAACGCAGTAGTTTTTGAGATATTTTAATTTTTAGAAAAATTCAATTATACAAAAAAAAATTAGGTAACAATTAAGAAACAATGAAATTCACACAAATTCATTCTTTGATGTCCACGTCGATATTCTCTGGACTACGACAACCATTACTTTTACAATATCTATAAATAAACACCATATCTACATATTCACCAACAATAACATTTTACACTTTTTTTTTAATTTGCAAAATATTACTAATATTGAAAATAAGGTAATTAAACAAAAGTTATAAACAGATTTTGTGTTGCTTTTCTATTTTGTTCTATTTTCTATGGTATATTGATTGATTTTTAATTGTTAACTAACAATTTTGGATACGTGACATTTTCTAAAAGTTAAAACATCTCAAAAACTACCGCGTTTATTAATTTTTATCAAAAGTACATTTTTGTGAAATTTAAATTGTTTGTAATACTTTATATTTAAATGAAAAAATGTAAAAAAAATAAGGTCAAAAACCTTCATGACTTCCCCATATGAGACCCCTCTGGTTGAGATACAGAAACAAAAGAAAGTATAAATATGCATCTCAATCTTCGTATCAAGTTTCAAAATTTTAGTGCAACTAGTATCAGAGTTATTAATAAAAATATGTGAGATGAGGTGCACTTTTAAAGGCCTGTAACTCTGTAACGAAATGTTTCCGGCCATACCTTCATATGACATTTTTTGCTCAAAATTAGCCCAGAAATATGCTATTAATTTTTTTTACACTAGTCCTAATACATCCTGTATATACAAAAAAAAAAATCTGTTGTGGCCAGCACAAGACCTTCCGTCAATTCGATGTATTTTGTACAAATCCCATACCAAAAGGTCCTTGGATCAGATTCTATATAATATCATGTAAAATCGAACACGAACACATACTATTTTTTACAAATTCCATACCAAAAGTTCATTTGAAAAGGTTTTATAAATCCAATAAAATTATGACATAAACAAACACTACGTAAAATGCACTTGACACATTTCTTTCTGCTTCAGCTTTCCCCTATTTTATTAAGGGTCGCTGTTTCCTCTTCTCTTCCACTCATTCCTCTCCAACGCATCTGCTTCACACAGTCCTTCCTTTCTCAAGTCTTCTGTGATACAGTCCTTCCATCTTCTCTTTAGCCTTTCACTGCATGTCACTTGCGAGGAACACTATGACATAGTAATTTTTGATCCCATACTTTCCATATTTGGTTTTGCACTTGCAACAGACATCTGTCAATTAGAATTTTTTGAATGAGCAGCTGTTTCCATGATAAATAGCAAAGCTGACTAATTTTTGAAAATTAATTTCTTTATAATGCTTTAACTCTACATCTGTTGAATATGAAGGAAAATGTATATTCAAACCATATAGAGAAGAGTATTGTCTTTAATAAATATAATAACAAAATGTCAAAAAATAATATTTAACTTCGTTTTTTTAAGAAAAACTGTTAAAAACTTCAAATAAGGGTACTTCCGGTGGATCAATTATAACCAAAATCTAATCAACTCTTCATAGGGATGTATAGAAGAAGAATACGAAAGAATTATAATTTTTAGAATTGTAGTATTGAAGTTATCGTCGGAGAAAAATTTGTCACACACGGACACACATACACACACACACACACACACACACACGAACATACACACACACACATATATATACATACATACATACATACATACATACATACATACATACATACATACATACATACATACATACATACATACATACATACATACATACATACAGACATCATCTTAAAAATAGTAAATTCGTATTGTAGGGACCCTAAAACGTGCTTATTCATTAAAAACTCACCACCGAATTTTTTGACCAAAGATAATACCTTCCTTACCTAAAGGTGACGGAGGTTAAAAAACGGAATGGATTATACAGGATTCCAATGCGCCTGGTAATCGAAAATCGAATTTTTAAATAGCAGATTGACCAATCATACATACGACGAAAATGGACATTAACATTAACAGCTAATACGCAGTTAAATATCAATTTTCGACATTTTATGATCATTAATATGAAAGAAAATCTTATTCTCTATACGATTTGATTAAACATTTTCCTTCATATTCAATAGATATAGAATTATAAAGAGATTAAGAAAGGTTAACTTTCAAAAATCAGTCAGCTTTGTAAAAATTACGGAAACAGCAGATATATTCAAAAAATTCTAATTGACAGATGTCAGTGTCAAGTGCAAAACCGAAGTGGAAAGTATAGGATCAAAAAGTAACATAAGTGACAGAGTGTCCCTCGCAAGTGACTTGCACTGTGTAGCAAAATATTTGAGAGAGGAAGAACTGTGTGAAGAAGATGCGTTGGATAGGAATGAGGAAGTGTAAAGTGCAATTTACAGAATGTACATTCGTGTTATAATTATATTGGATTTATAGAATTTTTTCAAAGGAACTTGCAATATGGAATTTGTAAATAATAGTGTGTTCGTGTTACAATTTTACAGGATATATAGAATTTTTTTTTTCAATGAACTTTTGGTATCGGATTTGTACAAAATACATCGAATTGACGGAAGGTTTTGTGCTGCCCACAACAGATTTTTTTTAATACTGGCTTGGAAGCTGAAAATTTATTACATTAGATATGTTTTCTGAATCAAGAAATTGTAAGTAATTTAAATTATTATCGATTATCAACGAAAATGTCGCGATATTAAGATGTAATATAATATGTTTACAGGATCCAACACCAACAGAACTATTTGTTGTCCAACATTAAATTCCAGTCACTCCTTCATCACAGATATATTAGGTAATTCTTTATTTCGTATTGTTACTTGTTGCTTTTTTATATAAAAATATTTATTGTAATTTATTTCATATAACAATTTTAAATTTTATGTTGAACAAGTCACTCGATACAAAATTTTAGGTATTTTAAAAAAGTTCTCCGATAGAAAACGAAGCTTGTTCGGCTGTCGTTGTTTTCGGGAAATTGAATTTGTTGGTAGGAAATAAGCTACGGTATTCACTCGGTTATTTATTCGAGAAGAATATGACTAATGAAAAGTTAAAAGTACTTACAGAAGAAAGTCAGTTTTTAGGAGACAAAAATTCAAGCAGAACCGTAGGGAGGTGAATAAGAAATTATGTAGAGCTTAGAATCGAATGTAAATAGTGTCATTATAGTATACTCAAAACTCAAACTATATTTGATCGTTTTTCTTTTTTATTTTCAGACGCGACAACTGGGCGATAGTCAAGTGGGCGATGGTTCAGCTGGCGGAGGTCATCGCAGCGACAAAATTTTAAAAAAATTGCAGGCAAAGAATTTAGTGTTTTTTTAAACTTTTTTTCGTACTTTGTCGAATGTTCTCTCAAATTTTCCGTTTTCTGACATGCAACTAGATGATAAATAGTCGTCTACGCAAAAGCGGCTGGTTATTTTTAGTAAAAAAAATTAATAACGGTGTTTACAACAAGTCTACTTCAGTTGCTGAAAATTATGTCCGCATTGGTATTAAGATTTTGAAATCTATCTAATCGGCTTGTCTTACTTATTCGTACGATATTTTTTTTACGTATTTGTACAAATTCGTATCCAATGTATAACCGCCGTTTAAAACTTGGCTGCGTTAAATTCTGTTTTACATTACACTTTTTATTGAAATTTTAAATCAAATTTTATTTAAAAAAAGAATATAATGGAAGGTATTAATAATAACAAGTAAATACTTATAAATACATATAAGCACATAACATTTACTTATCAGCCAGCAAGAATTGAAAGTAAATACTTATTTTCATATTAATTATAAGATACTGATACTTATAAGTAAATACTTACTTACTTTTAAGTATGTATTTACATATGAAATTCAATAGTATTCCGTGTGTTTGTAAAAAATGTAAATTTTGACATTTGTTAACAGTTCAATCGTATATTTATTTACTGAGAGTCAACAAACTAATCTGAAATTCAATTCTATGTATTTTTTGCATTTTTAAGACTGTTTAGTTATGAAAGAAGCGACAAGGGCGAAAATAGTAATGAAAAAAGTGTTGTCTTCACCAACACCAATCTGAAAACCTGGTGCTATGTAATATAACTTTTCGGCTTTTTTGTAATATTTACTTACTGTTTTTAAACTACAGACAGTGTATTAAAAGTTTGGCGCTAAAATCAACGCTTCTGAGTGGCTATTTTACATGGTTGTACGAAGGTTGAAATTTCGTTGCGTGTAAAACGGTCTGCGGAACAGCCACTCACAATCGTGGATTTCATACTGTCATATATTAAAAATATTTTCATTTAACAAACGAACACAGAACACCAATATCTCTGGATTCATTGCTAACTCCAAGAAAGTGTTCTGATAGCCATTCCCATTCCCCACTTTCGGTTGCGGGTGTAAAGCGATATAGTTTGACATAATCTTTACTGGGATTTTCCTTACGAATATCATAATTTTTACGGTATATATATATATATATATATATATATATATATATATATATATATATATATATATACTTATAAATTTGTATATAAATAAATACTTAATTCTATGAGTCAGCTCCATTTTATTATTCCAGTTTTAAATAATTATATTTTTAGATTATAAGTATAACTACATACTTTTGCCAAATAAGTATTTTCTTATAGCATCAGCTTTTACTGAAATTTTGTTTATACGGATGTAAACATATATTTATAAAATTGCCAGCATTAGCATTTACTAATTTTTATTTATACCACCCAATGTAAAACAGGCGTTTTAAATATCTTTTCTCATTAGTGTTATACGAGAATAAAAATTATTTCTGAAACAGGTAGGCTTTGTTGAATTGTAATGAAAAATGCTTTTAATATGGTATTAAAATTTGCTTACGCCGTAAAAAGTTCTCGTCATGTCATTAAAGTCCAGTCAAATATGTAATTACATGATTCATCACATGAGGGACTCGGGAAATGAAAATAAAACTGCCTGATGTAATGACTGTTCACCCACGTGCCCTTAAATATACATACATACACGTATTTTTAATACGTGTGAGTGTACGTGCCTCTGTGTGTCTCTGGTGTTGCAATAGAAAATAGCCCAGTCATGATTGCCTAATCGACTCCTTTTTACGTTGATTTTTATAGAAGTTGATATGTAGAGTCTAGTCATATATATATATATATATATATATATATATATATATATATATATATATATATATATATATAAACAATATTTCATTCATTACATAACATGAACTGAAATGAAGAAAAAGAAAAGAAAACGATATATTAACAAAATTTAATTATATACTAGAGCACATGAGCAACAAATAGTAATGTTTTTGTCCCCTTTTAAGCAACAAATAAATGTAGTCTACTTGGGCGTAGACAATATATAAATTCTGAAGACGTACACTATATCGTTGTCTATGTGTAGACGTATTTTTCTATTCTTAATATTTAATTAGTGTTAAGCCTCATTTCCACCGAACGTTTTATTGCTTAATGCATTATGAATAGTGCATAAGACTTAATGCATTATGGCAATTTACCATTTCCAGCTATTTTGCTTAGTGACTAATTTAACAGAAATGTCATAGTTTTTTTTTCTTATTACTTGTTGTCTAGCAGACTGCAATTGCAGCAGCAATTCTTCTTTTTTAAACATGTGATATACATAATTTTCTGTATCTATATCCATGCCGAAAATTAAAAATTTAATAATTATAAAATAAATAATTTATTGACAGTTCACAGTTCAGGTTAGAAGTTTTCAATCTTTTGTTCTTACGCATTGCTCCTAATTCTTAAGCATTAATTATAGCTCTTACGAATTAGGACAATCGGTGGAAATGAAGCTTTAGTGTTTATAATTTCTTTTATTTTAATTATTAATATTTCTTTGATTTTGATATTTATGCATTTCTAATATAACAACAATTTAATTTCACATAATTTTTTCCAAATAACAAAATATCATTGGGTGGTGACATGAACAAGTTAAGGGTGATTAGCGAGGAGTTGACTAGTAGTGTTATAACGCTGTCAATCGATTACGAATTATTTTAGAGAAAAAAATACTTTAAATATCAGTTATAGAAAAATGAACTGTACGAAACTTTTATTTGAAGTATTTTTCTCGAAAATAATCCATAAACTATTTTCAGAAATAAAACTCTGCTAGTCATCTTATCCCTAATTACCCTTAATCACTTGTTCATGCTTGTACCTATTGGTTCGTACCACGATCATTGTATTAACTGAAACGCTGTTTTAAGAAATGTCAAATTCAAGTTTCAAAATGTAATTTCACCCTTTTATTAGAAGATCGATTTATTTGTTTGAATACAAAATATGTTCTGCTTTAAAATATAATTTTGATAAATTTGATAGTATTTATTATTATTATTATTATTATTAAAAAATAAAATTTGACAGTGTTTTAGTTAAAACCGTGATCGTGGTACGAGCCATTGGGTCTCAGTGTGAATAAAATGAAACAAATGATGCTTTCAGGGTCCGGACATCAGTCACTAATCTTGAATAATGAGTAATGACGACGCGCTGGTCTAGATCCTCAAGTAAATGTCGCTCGGACTAACTGTAAGTTCTTCTCGTTGCTCTTGGAAACAAATGGGGTCTGTGTCGACGGTAATGACGATTTATTGTCAGTATTAAGATTAGTGAGCCGCCAAATAGCCAAATGAAAGAAACTAATTTCATTAGAGTCTTGGAAATTTCGCAAAGAAAGGCTAAATGGTTCTATCGACCAGAGAGTATCTGGATAGTTTCCAGGATTATTTTCTTTACTTTTTAAGTAATGAAAAATACGTTCTTATTTAAAAATCTATTTATTATTTATAAAAATTACTCATATATTAGCAGTTATAAATTAGATTTATTAAAAATATTGATTTACTTACAAGTTTCATAGAGAAGTTTTTCTGCTGATTTTTTATTAACAGGATCATTATTGTATTGAATAGTATTTTATACAGCAAGGGTTTTTTCAGTGGTGTAATTTGTATTTATATATATATATATATATATATATATATATATATATATATATATTGTTATTTAATTGGGAAAACGGCAAGAAATAGAATATGCTGCCGTGTGGCAGTTTTAAACTCATTACTCCCGAAATCTAGAGAATCATATGTTAAAACAATAAATGTCATTAAATGTCAAAAATAAAATCTCCCTAGAGGAAAATTTTTGCATTTTTCTCTAGTGACAAAATGTATGTTTCTTTCAATCTTGATACCATAGAAATTTACTTTTACTTCCGGTCATAAATTTTTTCGTCAATTGGCAGTAAAAGCATTATATTATTGTCTAAACTATCTATAAAATATAAGGTTTAATATTTATTGGATAGAAAGCTTAATCTTCAAAAGTTTTTTTATTGAAGCATAAGTGGTCTACAATTATGACGTTTCGGTCTTGGTTACGACCATTATCAAGCAACTACACTAGTATAATAATAAATAGATATTATTGCCAAAATGTAGAAAACGATATGTTTTAAATAAAACAAAGTTAACATTTTATTTTGTTTTATTTAAAACATTTCGTTTTTTACATATTGGCAACAATACTTATTTATTATTATACTAAAGTTTAATTGCTTGACAATGATCATAACCACGACCAAAACGTCGCAATTGTAGACCACTTAAAGATTCAATAAAAAAACTTTTAAAGATAAAGCTTTCTTGCTCAATCGTACCATCTCTGATTAAAATTTTACCTTTCAGTTAAATAAACAATATTAAATCGGATTATTGACAGTAATTATAAATTCGTAAATCACCTAACAGCTTCAAACAATTTTTACAAATATTTATAAAATCATTCAAATTTGTTTTCGTATAGTATGTAACCCTGTACAAATGATATAATATTTAAAATAATTATAAAACTAATATTAATTCTAAACAATTGGTGAGAAAATTATATACTCAACACGGTAAAAATACAGAATCACTGCCTAGGCTAAATTTGTAGGGTCTGTCTCGCCTCGTCCATGAAACGGTCATACGGCAATGAAAGAACTAATTTTTCCTAATGAATAATTCTGAATTTAAATTAAGGCCCATTCGCTGCTCAGCTAAGAAAATAAGAAATATAAATAAAATTATAAGACTTTATAGTTGGTCCCAGCTTCGAAAATAAAAAGTAATTTAACAACAACTGTCATTTAATATATTCATAATTAACAAGCAATAATAACAACTTCGTACCTTTCAAAGCACTATATGCGAGCCTTTGTCTTAAGACACATTTTTAAAAATATTTAAATTGAAATCCTTTTGTCAGACACACGATTTAAAATATACTGGTTATGCCATTTGTCATGTTTTTCATTGTTTCTGATGGTCCGCTTGATACGTGTTTCCTTGAATAATCCGCTAGATGCGCTACGTGAGAACGACCCTACCACAGCAAACTATTTTTACATAAAATATAAAAAATGAAGTGCATAATGAATTTATTTTTAATATAAATTTATATATTTAATGGAAACCTAAATCAATACATTGTTAGAATTTAAAGTTGGAAAAACTAAATAAATAGGTAAGGGAGGTATAGGGATCGTGCTAAAAATCACATCTAAAGATTTTAGTGAATAAGCACGTTTTGATGTCCCCAGAATCCGATTTTATCATTTTTACAATGATGTCTGTAGGTATGTATGTATGTATGTATGTATGTATGTATGTGTGTGTGTGTGTGTGTGTGTGTGTGTGTTTCTGTTTGTGTGGATCGCGTGGACACGATTACTCAAATACTATCAATCAGAAAATTTTGAAATTTTGTATACTCATTCTATACTAATGTGGGAAGAGCTCATTAGTTTTTAGTGTATATCGGATAACCGGAAGTATCATTTATACAAGCTTTTAACAGTTTTTCTTGTAAAAAATTCATTGAATATAATTTTTTAGCATCTTTTACCAATACAAATTAAATATAATGGCACAATCTTCAATTCTACGATAAGTATTTAGTAAATAACTTTAAATATTGAATTATAAAATAATTTCTTTTTGTACATCACTTTGCCTCTGCGTCAAACAAAAACAATACTTTAATAACAAATTTGACATATTTAAACAAATGTCACTGTCACGAAGAAATTACATTAAAATTAATAATGAAACCGTCTTAACAAGAATTTAGTAGTTTAAATATGATTGTAATGAAATTAAGGTTTGTAAAAATAATATATTTTCCATCAAACATAAATATTAGATATACAGGATAATTCGATTTTAGTTTGATGTTTGCAGCTCTTAATAAGAACTTGATTTCAAAGTGTTAAATAATTGCAACTACACATTTACGAAATGAATCATGTATGGCGAAGAATTTACACAGATTGCGTTTTAGAGCATAAGGAAGTTGGTGCTGATTTTGACAATAATGTGTGTGTGACGATTTTTTCTTAAAATATATTAATGATCCAAAACTTCGCAAAGTTGGTATTTGCTTACAGATTTTTCAGGAAAAACATAACAAAATATAATCCAAAATTTCGTACTACAAACTTTTCTATTTATTGGAACAACAAAGTAGATTTTGTTTACAAACGATCAATCGGAAGTGATACTTTACTTAAAGCTCATTGCTATTTTAAACATGGAATTGGCGGGAGGTCATGTGCTGGCCACAACAGATTTTTTAAAAAGTGATATATCGAGTGGAGCAGCAAACAGATTCTTTTTCAGTGGATTTCTTGTAACTGGTTTCACATCCAGGAATGAAAGATTTTCTATTTAATTTTCTTTTTATTTTGCATTAATTGCAATATCTTTCAACAAAATATTTATATTACATTACATATAATACGAATATGTACTTCAAAACCTGTTTTATTTACCTTTCTATAAGATATGACATGTAATATTTTCAAAATGACATGCAAATGACAGCTGTCAGTTGGGTCGTTCTCACGTTGCGCCTCTAGCGGAAAATACGAGGAAATACGTATCGCTTTGAAACCCTCGCGTGTTAGTCTGAGAACCCAAAAAATTATTAAGTATCGTACTAAATATTTTCTAATAGTGACTATAGTATTTAATATAATAGTTTATATTTAATAATTTTGAACGATAAATCAAATATTGTATATATTATAAAATTTGGTTTTTTAAACAGCAGTTTTCTGTCATTTTTGATAAGTTTTTGTCTGCTCAACGAAAAAGGTTAGTCTTGTGATTTTTAATAATGTAAAAGTAAATAAATAAATAAATAAATAAATAAATAATTTTATTATGTGACGGTTACTAATAAAATATAATTATAATATTATATTCAATGGAGATCCACCAATCAGTGTTATGTTTTAAAGTTATTTGGCAATACGTATAAAATAATAACGAAAGCTCAAAAAAAAAACATCCATTTTGTAACTAGACACTAAATATTCATTAAACCACCATGTTTGCACTCGTAAATAGAATTTTAGTTCCATCAACAACAAAATCCTAAGATGTTGAATTTAATGTTCTCTAAATTAATATATCATCACAGCATATTATCCAATGTTGGGTGTGCCAGTCTGTTTTGAATACAGATATCGGTAATGATGAAATATTTGTGCCGTGCTTACCAGGCAGCCATCGCTGGCGTGAAAAGTACTCCGCAGGGTCTATATTCTTTAATTTAAAATTCGAAATAATATTTAGCGTCGGTCCGGATCGAACCCGGGTCTGCAGATTCGTGACCAGACACCCAGACACGAGGAGGATAAAAGCTTGGGAGTGTGAATTACTAGTTATAAATATTATCTAAATCTAATTCTGTAGAATTAAGCACACTACTGTTTTTTTTTTTATCCAAACTCAACAAGTTCATTTTTTCACTTTTGAAATGTTAAGGTAAATCACACGACGTCGCTAGCAGAAAAAAAGTATTTTTTTCCAGTTGGCTGACAATCAAAGTTTGAATTTTGCCACGAAATTTAAATGAACCGTACTTTTTATTGGAAATCAATAATTTTTTTAACACCAATTACTCGTAGACGACATATCTCTCGACACAATGTTGAATGCTGTGTTGTGATACATTAGAAATATTTTTACCTAATAGGGAGCAAGTAAGACTTTCGTTTTAGTAAGTTGTCAACATATACAGAGGTTTTTTCGAAGACGTCCTTCATTTTCAATCAGTCTCAGTTTTTAGGGATATTATTTAATAAAATTATTATTTGCAATTGATTTTCCAATTGATAAGAAAACTCTTGTGGAATTCATTGCCATCCCTATACTAGAGCATCTTCGAGTTTATTCGACTTCGGTTACATTGTCCAACTTGATCCCATTAGTGCTCAGTAGGACTGAGGTCGGAACTACATGCTAGCCATTGTATCTTTTCAGTATTACAGTCTGAAAGTGTAAAGTCTTTTGTGAGTGTTTAAATCAAAGTCATTGGTAAATTATAAACTTAGTCTTATTGAACAATTACAGAAAATATCAAGAAGACACATCGACAACCTGTCTGTCCCATTGACAAACACGGTTAGACAGCTACAGCAATGTTTTTTTTTTTTTATTTTAAATGAAACAATGGTCGCGTTCAGTCGCACCTAGCAGCTATCTAGCTGCTAGCTAGCGCTAGATAGCAACGATCGTGGTAATTCGACCGGTCCATAATGCTAGGACTGCCATCTATATACATCTTTCAAATTTATCCTACAAATTATTTTTTCGCGGGTAGGACGTTACCATTTGTATGAAATAAAAACATAAAATGAATAATAACAATTTGATAAATTTGGTGATTGAGGAAAATGAAGAAAATTTAGATCTGAATGTTATTGGTGTCATGTGTCACGAATTGGTAAACGGAAGATTAATATATTGCTAATCATGTTTGTGAATTTCTCTGCTTTCATTTACCAAATATGACATATTTTCATATTCATATTGTATTATTTCATTTGAATTTATACAACTAGAATCTAGCGGTTGGTCAGCGGATCGTTCAACGACGTTCGCTAGGTTAGCGAGCTAGCAGCTAGGTGCGGCTGAACGCGACCAATCTTAATCATTGCAGAAGTACAGTCCGAACACTATATTTCCTCTCTTTTAATTACCTGTATTTATTTATAACAATTAATATTTGTTCCTGAGACTGTATCGGCAAGAAACAATATATTTAGAGTGACGCCTATGTTCACGTACTTCAGGTCGAGGCATTTCTATATTAGAAACAGAATTACCGTTAACCTCCGATACATTATCATCTGATGCTAAGCAATATTTCGAATTTACAATGTCTTACAGTTAAAGGTAATTTATCAGCATCAGTTTTACTGTCCAGTGGACATCTTAACATTGGTACATTAAATGATTCTAGTTTATGAAATGGAATATTTTCTTCGCATTTTTACCTCTCGCTAAGAAAGGTATTGGAACCATGCTAAAATTCGCATATCCAGATTTTAGTGGATAAGCACGTTTTAAGGTCCCTATAATCCAATTAAAACATTTTTACGATGATGTCCGTGTGTGTGCGCGTGTGTGTGTGTGTGTGTGTGTATGTGTGGATGTTGGAACCACGGTTTCTCAAATACTATAAGACAAAAAATATTTAACTGCAGTTTCCTCAATCTGACATTCCTGGGAAGAGCTGATTAGATTTTGGTAACAATTGGACAACCGAAAGTAATAGTTTCTTTAAAAAAATCTTCCAAATGTTATTTTTTGAAAATTTCTGTTACTACTATTATTGAAGAACATAAAATTCTACATCTGACATATATAAAATTTTTATTATATCTTTTATAGATTTAGAGATAAAGGCACTGTTACATATAGAATAATTTAATCGCAGAGGCTAAGGCACCAAGGAAACCAGTTGACAAATTCAAATGTCTATAAAATATTTTGTCTATGACAGATATCAGTGTCAAAAATCAACAGTTTTAGTGACATTATGAAAGCTTTTTCTGGGTAGTACATTTAATATTTCATATTGTTTTATTAATTAAATATTTAAAATTGTAGGTAAAATGCATATATCCATAAGAGATATCGCCAATCTTGCTAATGAACTGGAAGAATCTCTGACAATTAGGAACTTTCTCATACAGTGGAAAATAGATATAATTAGAATTGTATGTGTGCAGAAGACATGTTAAATACAATAAAAACATTACTTGGGTAAAGAGCATGTAATTTTTTGTTATAAAACGACGGTTCGATAGCGAAGTGCAATACAATACTTATATAGCCTAATATGGAAATAGCAAGAGGTCTTGTGCTGGCCACAACATATTTTTTTATTTGATCACATATGGATGGGTTACGACAGTCTCTACTATGTAGGTCCTGTAACCATTTTTTTCACAATTGTAGCTAATAATCAAAAAGGTTTACTCGGTATTTTGTATCTCTGACTAAGGGCCAATCTTACCATCTCTGGTTAAAATTTTAACTACTAGTTAAATAAACAAAACCGAAACGAAATGAAATGCCAAATGTCAAATTAATAATTGCTGTCAATAATCCGATTTTATATTGTTTACTTACCTGGCAGTTAAAATTTTAACCAGAGATGGTAAGATTGGCCTTAAAACACATTTATTTACCTTAAACTCTATAAACCTACTTCCCCTATAAAATTATAATTTTTTGTTATTTATCTTTAACATTTTGCACATATTTCTCTGCCTTATTGGTAGTTTTACTTTGTTTTACCAAAGGTTTTAATAAATCATATCTAGTGATTAAATTTTTACCAAACATTAACAATGCAGGCGAAACCTTTGTTGTACAAAATAGTTTGTTGTGGTAAGACAATATAAAGTTTAACAACGCAAAATCAAAATTATATTTAGTATTATACAATTTGTTTTTTAATACTTTGCTTTATTGCCCGTACGCTATTTTCAGCGACTTCATTGGACTGTGGATGGACTTATTATATGTAAATTGGTAAATAATTTTGACAAAAATTGAATTCCATTTTCAGTGACAATAGTTTTGAGTAAGCCAAATTCAGAAAATATTTCCCTTAATTTTGTTAATAACATTTCACTACTAGTGTTATAGCTTCTACCCATTTTGAATATGCGTCTAAAACATGCTTTTCCCCTCCATAGAGCAACGGAAATCGCAATGAACTCGACTTCATGGACTTTCGGATATGGCCAACATTTTAATTTTGATTTTGGTGATGAATTCTTATAGTTCATACATATGTTACATGAATTAACCGTTAATTATATGCTTTTGTCCAAATTAGGCAACCATAAAGGAGCTCTTGCGTAACTTTTCATTTTTACCATACCCATATGGGCACTTTGAAGTTCTTTTAAAAATAATCCCCTCAATTTATCTGGAATGACTAAACGATAACCCCACATAATACAACCCTCTTCTACGGTGAATTCGCTTTTTTGATTCATCAATTTTTGAACTTACGATTTAAAAATTTTTTTGGCCTATCAAATTTAATGTATTTTACAGCAGTTTGTAATACTTCAGCCTTTTCAGTTTCATCCCTAATTATTTTTAAATCAATCGTTGGACTGTTTTCCGAAACATAATTTAAACACGGTAAAGGTTTTATATAATCCTACTCGCTGTCATTACCTATTGGTGTACATATTGAACGTTTTACCGATATACAGACAGTTGCAAAGCATACCGCTGCAGTCGATTTGCTGCCATTTGCGGTATACCAGCTTTTGGTCCGAAAATATAAACTAGAGGTTTATGATCGGTTTCCAGTAGAAATTCTTGACCGTATAAATATTGATAAAATTTAGGTATTCCAAACATAATAATTGTTGCTTCCCGGTCAATTTGAGAATAATATTTCTCGCTTTTATTTAGTTTATGTGATGTAAAACACATTGGCTTTTCTGTTTTATCTGGCAATATATGTGATACAGCGGCACCTAAACACTCGCAACTTCTGTGAGCTTTAACGGTAAATTATTTTATAGTGAACTAAAACTTTAGATAATATGTCTAGTTGTTTTAATTTGGACATATCTTTAATAAAATCTCTGTAATAATTTACAAATAAAAAAAAGATTGCAATTCAACTACATTTCGTGGAACTGGTGCTTTTTCAATTGCCTCTATTTTATCCTGTAAGGGGTGTAACCTTTCTTTGTTTATTTTAAATCCTAAAACGTCTTGAACAAGAAATACACGTTTTTCTTTTTGTAATTATAAGCCAAATTTATTCAATCTTTCAAAAACCACTTTTAATCGCTATTTATGTTCTTCGCGTATCGGCGATGTTATTAAAATATTGTGCAAAAAATTACTATGCCCACTAATCCCAGTATTTATTAAATTTAAAAAATCCCATACTTTTTCTTTATCATCTCTATTAATAGATCTTCTCTCTTCGTACTCGTCCCATCGCCAATTATTTGTTCATTTTCTTGGTCGGTCGGAAATCTTCATCCTTTATTTCCAGTTCTAGTATACCCCAGGGCTCTAACCTTGGTCCCTTATTGTTCATTTTATTCATTAACGACGTTACTCATATTTTATCTACTGACAATCTTTTATTCGCTGACGACTTGAAGATATTTTATCCAGTTTCCACCGCCAATGATTGTCTAATTTTTCAAACTGATCTCAATAATTTATTTAATTGGTGTTCTTCAAAGAACTTAGGTTTAAACTTGAATAAATGTTTTGTATATACCAGGAAATCTCCTCTTTTATTTAATTATACTATCGATAATCTTTCCTTGTCACGTTGCTCTTCTTACGATGATCTAGCTGTCACTTTTGATAGTAAACTCACTTTTATTGATCACATAAATTGTACTTATAATTCTTCTCTTCGCATGCTTGGTTTTATTATACGCAATACTCGTTCCTTTCGCAACATAACTTCCATTTTTTCTTCTATTATGCCTTTGTCCGCTCCAAACTAGAATATTGCTCCATTATCTGGAATCCTATTTATGAAACTCATCAGGACCACATTGAGTCTATTCAGAATTTTTTTTTAAATTTTTATACTACAAAATTAATGGATATTATTCCAATAATTCATGTACCTATTCTGAGCTTTTAGATTTTTTTAATATTCACAGTCTTATTGAGCGTCGGGATTTCCAACATGCACATCATCTCTCTAAATTAATTTATGGTAAAATAGATTGAAAAGAGTGTAGTACTGGTTTGATTCACTACTTCTCGTATCTGAAGTTGAGATAAATTTAAAGTTTAAATTATAAGACTTGGAGAGAACATTCTAAAGCGTTTGATGAAAAATTATAGAAGTGAAGTTTTGCTAAGAGCATGTCAAACGCTGTAGAGAAGTCAACTTGGAGCAAGACTGACATTTTAGAGGAGTCATAGTTATTTAGAAGTTCGTCAACAATATTTAAAAGGGCAGTGTTAGTACTATGACCCTCTCTAAACCCAGACTGACTCGAAGGCAATATTGCATTTTTATTTAAATAACAAGTTATTTGTTTGCAACAAAAATTTTCAAGGACTTTTAATAAAACAGGCAATTTACTTGTAGGTCTTAAATCATTAAGTGAAATAGGATTTACACATTTTGGCACAGGTTTGACAACTGCAAACTTCCAAATTCCAAAAAGTATTTTCCAACAAAGATGTATTAATGATATGGGTTATGTACAATAGTATATGATCTAAAGCTAAAATAATCATATTGATAGAAATATTGTCCACACCAACTGCTTTCGATTTAATATTTAGTAGAATTGATCTTATTTGAGATTCAAAAGCGCAAGCAAATTCAAATGGTTCATTATCGTTTACAGATTTTTTTTTTCAAAGTATGAGAGAGTATCACTATTTATTGAAGATGTTTTAACATTGTTCATCAAGAAAATGCAATAAGCATATGGATCACATAGCTCGTCAGGTAGCTCCTGCTTTTGTTGAGAGTTAACACCTACCTTTTTCAATGAATCCCACAGTGATTTCGGATTAGTGCGATTTGAATTAATAACTGTATTGAAGTAAGAAGCTTTTTCTCGTCTTATAGCTGATGTAGTCAGATTTTTAAGATAATTATAGTATTGAAGTTTTCGAAGTTTTACTCCTTTTATAATTACGAAGTGCCGCGTTTCGTTTCTTTTGCATAGTTCGAATCACTGGGGTAATCCAAGGACAATGTTTTTTTGTTGTACAAATAGTTTTCAAAGGCACATGTTTAATAAATAAATAAATATTTTTTTCATTCAGAAAAGCTACTTTATCATTAATGTTCCGAATCCGCAGGATTTCATTCCAATTAATATTTAAACAGTCGATATTAAATGCAGGTAAATTTAAATTTTTAAAATCGCGATAAGGAAAAGTTTGAACTGTACGCTGCGTTTTGGGAACATTTAGGATTCCAAACATACAACTATGATCCGACATTTTCTAGGAGTCAATAACACCCGATGTAAGACAAATATCAGAGTCGGGAGATAAAAATATGTCAATGAG
Source organism: Ophonus ardosiacus (assembly GCA_943142095.1). Classification (NCBI taxonomy): domain Eukaryota; kingdom Metazoa; phylum Arthropoda; class Insecta; order Coleoptera; family Carabidae; genus Ophonus; species Ophonus ardosiacus. Next base: position 38,492,468 of record OW964828.1, read on the forward strand.
TGTCCCAGATGATAGACGTGTACACTGTTTTATTAACTGACAGAAATTGTGAGTTGCAATAATATTGTTAAATTATCGCGATCTAAAATCATTTTTTAAGAGATCAATATTAATATCTCCTAATACGAAAAGATGATCTACTTGTGGTAGAAATTCAACAAAGAGTGAATCAAGAATAGAAAGCTGCCTGTAATTTAAGACATTGGTATTGTATACGACACCAAGACCAAATTTGGTGTTATTAATGCTAAATGAAATCCACAAATGTTCAATATCATTATCAATTACAAAACTAGTGTCAAAGATAGAGTATTTTAGAGAACTTGAAATATATATAGCAATCCCACCACCACGCTTATCTACTCTATTCTTGAATTCAAGCTCGTAACCTGGTATTTTAAATAAATGTGCCGGGTTGTTCAAACAGAACCATGATTCTGTTACAGCAAAAATATCAAAATTATATTTATCAACAAACTCTTTAAAATTATCAAAACAGGAATTAATAGAACAAATATTAAGATGTGTTATGGTAAATAAAGTACTGTCAATAACATCAATTGCATTCAAATTAAAATCAGATGTCATACAAATTTTTATAGGAAAACGAAATGAAACAAATATAAATAATATAACCTTGTAACACTAAATCAAAAGACAAGCAAAATTTTAGCTAAGTATTTCAGGCTCCGAGCTGATTATTGATGAAGGTCATTAACGACTGCTTGGCATTGAATTATGAACGTCTTCTCATTTACTTTAGCAAAAACATTGCCATCCCGCGTCCATACCTTTGAGTTTATGTTTATTTGTAAAGACTTTTTCTTTATCACTATAGCCGCGAAATTTAACAATTATGAGTCTATTTTTGTTAGTATTACATTCACCTGACCGATGGCTTCGATCGATATCAGATGAATCCATGGTGACTCCTAGTTTCTCACGACAAATGGCCACCACCAACTGATCTGTATTTTCCCCCGGAGTTTCAGGAACGCCGAAGAACCGCATGTTAGTTCGGCTGGAATACTGTTCAAGATTATCAACAGCATTCTTAGTTTCCGACAGTTGTTTGCGCAGCACACTATTTTGTTCCTCTAAGTCATTGACACGTTTGGCAAGGATATTTAAAACATTGCCAAATTCGGACTTAAGGAGATCTTTCATACGTTCACCGAGTACAACCATAAATTCATTTGATGTCAACACTTCACGCATGACAGGTCGTAGATGTTGATCTCTAAAACTTTCAGAAGCATAAAGTGTTTTGAGAGCTTCCACGATGGCAACATTAGATGTGGCTTCACTTTGAAGAGATTGTTGATTTCTTGTGCCAGGACCAGGCATTGTGTAAAAGATGAAACCGTTAATAATGATTTGCAAAAAAGAATAAATTTTATATTGACTTTATACTATTATTTGTAGGATACATTTGAAACATTTTGATATTTAATAAATAAATATATATATATATATATATATATATATACTTAGTTTCAAAATAATATATTATTTAAAAATATTGTACAATGTACATTTCGAGGTATTACCTCATCATCAGGTAGAAAAATAAATTATATAAATATAAATATAAACAAATAACAAAATCGTGAAACAAATTACAATTACAATTTATTAATTTGTAATTTGTTTCACGATTTTGTTATTTGTTTATATTTATAATTATATCATTTATTTTTCTACCTGATGATGAGGTAATACCTCGAAATGTACATTGTACAATATTTTTTAAATAAAATATTATTTTGAAACTAAGTATATATATATATATATATATATATATATATATATATATATATATATATCTCGTACTAGATGGGTCGACAACATCGTGGAAGACTTACGATCCTTGAAGGTACAAAACTGGATCCAAGCGACACAAGATAGACAGAGATGGAGAGGCGTTGTGGAGGAAGCCAAGGCTCTACATGGGCCATAGAGCAGAGAAGAAGAATATATATATATATATATATATATATATATATATATATATTAAATAAATTTTATTAATAACGGAGCACAGTCAGACTCGTCTACTCTTTACGCTGGTTCATACTATGGTTCATAAATATATTAAAAATTTTGTTCAAGTAGATCAACGAACCTTTTTGGAGAATAAAGGAAAACATCGACATTTGAAAATTTATTAACATAAGTGTGACACATTTGGTGGTATGAGAGGTGGGAATATAGAAAGTTTGAGAATAACGAGTATGCATATGGGGGGTATGGAAAGGAAGAAGACGCGCTTTTTTTAAAGAAACTATTATTTCTGGTTGTCCAATTGTTACCAAAATCTAATCAGTTCTTCCCAGGAATGTCAGATTGAGGAAACTGTAGTTAAATATTTTTTAAGTCTTATAGTATTTGAGAAACCGTGGTTCCAACATCCACACATCCACACACACACACACACGCGCGCACACACACACACGCGCGCGCGCACACACACACACACCCACACACGGACATCATCCTGAAAATGTTATAATCAGATTATAGGGACCTTAAAACGTGCTTATCCACTAAAATCTGGATATGCGAATTTTAGCATGATTCCAATACCTCTGTTAGCGAGAGGTAAAAAACTGATGTGGACACCACAAAACTTGTCCGCCTATTAAACTAGGTATACAAATTTTGTTAATAATTAAAATATGTATTATAACAGACCCATAAATTTGCATGTATTTGACATTGACATTAAACTCTTTATTTCTTTGTTATTTTTTGTCCTAATCCATAGCAAACTTAATTACAATAACCAAAAAATACATAATTTTTTAATTTACATATCTCGCTTATACAAAGAGCTAATTTAATCATACTTGATGTGTTAGACGCAGAATTCAATTCTCTAAAACTTTTATTTGAAGCATTTATTTCTAAAATCAAAATACCATTTTTTCAAGAAATGCTGACAACAGCTTCAAGTAAAGTTAGACCATTCAATTATGTTTTTCTCATTGATATAGAAGTCTTATTATACCAAATATGAAAAGTTTCGGATTATATTTTAATATAGTTTTTTATTAAAATCTATTGTAGGCTTCAAGTAAAGTACCACTTCCTGTTAGACCATTTTAACCAAAATCTAATATAATATTTCCATTGATATAAAAGTCTTATATATCAAATTTTAAAACTTTTGGATTATATTTTAATTAGGGCTGTCAAAATCTACTGAAATTGCTAACCGGTTAACCGTCGGTTTACAGACCGGTTAACCGAAAAACCGAATAACCGGTTTTAAGTCAATAACCGGCCGATTTTTAACCGGTCAGAAAAACCTGTTTCTAGCCGGTCAAAAAACCGGTTTTTTAACCGGTCAAAAAACCGGTTTTTAACCTGTCAACAAAACGGTTTTTAACCTGTCAAAAACCGGTTTTTAACCGGTCGGAAAACATGTTTTTAACCGGTCAGAAAACCGGTTTATAACCTTTAATTTGGTGCAAGTTCAAAAGTTTCCTCAAAACGTATCGAGTTTTAAGGGCGCCGTTAACTTTTAGGAAACATCGTACTTCTTCTTTGGGAAATAAATTTCGGTAAACTTTGCAAAGTTTCCCTGTGTTCACTAAAGTCTTGACAATTTATTGTTTAGCAATGGTATATGATATACGTATATATGGTATGCGAGCAATATCTTCCATTATTATTCATATTTCACTAACTCCGTATTGATTCGGAAGGTTGTTGAAATGCTGTATTTAAAATTGTTTTCGATGTTGTTCATATAGATCATCGCGTCTAATATAAATTTAAAAAATTTTTGTCATAAATTTTAATTATTACTGTATATTCAACGATTGCTGATGATGGGCTTGCCCTAAGCCCGAAGCGTCCGTAATAATAGTATATTACATCCGAGGTGGGAAATGTTTCATTACATCCGAGGGCTTATGTATATTACCGAGAGGCGAAGCCTCGAGGTGAGATAAAGCGCGAGGCTGTAATGAAACTCCCACCGAGGTTATGTATCTTATTTTATTCACAATCATCCTCATTTTAAATCAATAATTTTCAAAATAAATCAATGAGTTTTAACCTTTAATTTTATTAATATTTTTTGACAGCTCTCTTAAAATTTGTTTTAACTTACTTTATTATAAGGATCTATGACAATGTTGCTAGGCAACCTCTACATAAACGTTTCCAACCCAAGAGGTAAAATCTGTTATTTCCAACCTAAGAGAATGTCATTAAAGTTAAGAATGACGTATTTTCCAACGTCCAAAAGGTTAGGAATCGATATATTACTATAATGATTGTGAATAAAGAATTTTACAATACACGTGGACCCGTTTATGCCTTTTGTTTTCATCTATAAACCATTCAACGCTTGGTCCTTTCACCCCTTTCTTCATTATTAATATCACGAGCTTATATTTAATGAGAGAATATAATGAATTTTTATTAAAATTAACTGTCAATGTTGTAAAAATGCCATAGCAGTTAGTAACGAATAGAAATAAGGTAATATTCTTTGTTTTTTATCATCGCTGTGATAGACATGTAACTATGGAAATTCTGAATGTTGATTGGCGGAAACCATATCACGTGTCTAATGAATTATTTCCTATTTCAATGTAATTTACTTTTATTTCAAAAATATTATTAAAAGAAATAATAACAAAGTAAGGTTGGTAACATTGACAGTTTCAATAAGCATTTGAAATTTATTTATTTTGATATATGGCATTTTGTCAAGAGCTATTTAGACGTTAGGTTATAGTTAATTTTTTTTAAAAAAAGAATGCTATGAACCGGTTAGAAACCGATTAAAAACCGGCTCTAAACCGGCTACTAACCGGTTAAAAACCGGCTATTAACCGGTTGAAAACCGGCTATTAACCGGTTAAAAACCGGCTATTGACCGGTTAAAAACCGGCTATTGACCGGTTAAAAAACCGGCTATAAACCGGTTAAAAACCGGCTATTAACCGGTTAAAAACCGGCTATAAACCGATTAAAAGCCGGCTACAAACCGGTTAACCGGCTAGCCGAATATTTCATTATTGAAAAACCGGTTTCCGGTTAACCGATTAACCGGTTAACCGAATACTTTTGACAGCCCTAATTTTAATATAGTTTTTCATTAAAAATCTATTATAGACTTCAAGTAAAGTACCACTTCCGGAAGTTATGTAATGACCAAAAAGAGAGGTGCACAACTAGATATTATAACAGTCCTAAATACAAAATTTCAACTTTCTACTTTCTTTCAATACATTTCTATTTTCTTTATGGGGTTCCGTGGCCGCGTGCCTGAGTGTCTGGTCGCGAACCTGGGGAACCGGGTTCGATCCCGACAGACGCCAAATATTTTCAATTTTAAATGGCACAAAAGTGACCCCTGTGGTGCACTCTTCACACCAGGTAGTGCCCATGAGGTGACGCCTGGTAAGCGCCCACACGGTAAAATATATCGTCGTCATTACCGATGTCTACATGTGTTAGATAGATGTAGATACTGGCATACCCAGAAATGAGTAATATGCCGTGATGATATATTTATTTATATTTATTTATTTAACTTTGCCATTTTTCTGTTATGCGAGATACGTACGTACATACGTACGTACGTTCAGACGTCACGACGAAATTGGTCAAAATGGATTCAGGGATGGTCAAAATGGATATTTCCGTTGAAATCTGGAAACTGAAATTTTTCGCGATTACAATACTTCCTTTACTTCGTACAAGGAAGTAAAAAAATCTGATGTGGACACCACATGACTTCCTTGTACGCCTGTTACACTATACATATTTTGTTAATAATTAAAATATGTATTATAACAGACCCAATCATAAAATTGCATGTATTTGACATTGACATTAAATACTTTGTTTATTTACAGTAGAACCCTGATTATTCGTGCGCCTTTAATCCGGGCGGCGGATTTTCCGTGCGGCATTTTACGATTGGTCTTCCGTGCGGCGCGTATTGTCCGTGACTGCGGATTATGAATAATAATAAGCTAAATAACCAGACTTCTACAGAAAGTTCTGGCAAAAGTAGTGATGATGATGAAAATAACTTTGTCATATGCAGTAATTGTACTCATCGAATATTTTGAAGAACAACCTGAAACTGATAGTCATTGATCTACAGTTACTTCAGTTTAGAAAAATGAAGGAATTTATAAGAAGTAAAATTTACGAAGCCCCAAAACAGAAAAAAATATCTGATTTTTTCAAATGATGTTATTCACATATGTACATATATAAACGTACATAATGGGGTATTCCACTCATTTTTACCTTCCGTCACCTTTAGGTAAGGAAGGTATTGTCTTTGGTCAAAAAATTCGGTAGTGAGTTTTTAATGAATAAGCACGTTTTAGGGTCCCTACAATACGAATTTACTATTTTTAAGATGATGTCTGTATGTATGTGTGTGTGTGTGTGTCCGTGTGTGTGTGTGTGTGTGTGTGTGTGCGTGTGTGTGTGTATGTGTGTCCGTGTGTGACAATTTTTTCTCCGACGATAACTCCAATACTACAATTCTAAAAATTATAATTCTTTCGTATTCCTCTTCTGTACATCCATATGAAGAGTTGATTAGATTTTGGTTATAATTGATCCACCGGAAGTACCCTTATTTGAAGTTTTTTACAGTTTTTCTTAAAAAAACGCAGTTAAATATTATTTTTTGACATTTTGTTATTATATTTATTAAAGAAAATACTCTTCTCTATATGGTTTGATTATTCATTTTCCTTCATATTCAATAGATGTAGAGTTAAAGCATTATAAAGAAATTAATTTTCAAAAATTAGTTAGCTTTGTTATTTATCATGGAAACAGCTGACATAATTATTCAAAAAAATTTAATTGACAGATGTCAGTTGCAAGTGCAAAACCAAATATGGAAAAAAAGTATATAGGATCTAAAATTGGTATGTCATAGTGTTGCTCGCAAGTGACACGCAGAGAAAGACCAAAGAGAAGATGGAAGGACATTACTTAGTGTAGTTTATGTTATAATTTTATTGGATTTATAGAACCTTTTAAATGAACTTTTGGTATGGAATTTGTAAAAAATAGTTTGTGTTCGTGTTCGATTTTACATGATATTATATAGAATCTGTTCCAAGGACCTTTTGGTATGGAATTTGTACAAAATACATGGAATTGACGGAAGGTCTTGTGCTGGCCACAACAGATTTTTTTTATTATTTTAAATAGAACTTCATTCGGTTTTGAAGCAATTCATAGTATTAAAAAATCTTAATTGTTCCTAGTTTAACAGTATTTTATTTTCGAGAAATTAGTGTAACGTCACATGCCCCCTATACTTGTCTTTCTCACACACACTGCTCTGAGTACGCTACGAGAGAAAGATAGCAATTGTATGACGTCGATTTCCCCTTTTAGCAAATGTGAAATATCTCGTAAAGTAATTATGTAAAAAATTTTTCTTTGTTTTAACTATTATTTATTAAGCCATACTTTAAGTTAAATTGAAATTTTTCTTATTTTTTTTTGTTGGGTGGAATACCCCATTATGTACATATTGCATATTGTACAATGTACGTTCATACATATGTATACATATTAAAACTTTTTTTTTTGTTACATGTATCACGTTTGTTTTGTTCCTCTGACATATGTATTTGTCCAAATAAATTATTAAAAAAATGGAAAATAAGGTGTTTCGATTATCCGTGTTTTCAATTATCCGGCAAAGGCTCGGTCTCGGCTAGCCCGGATGATCGAGGTTCTACTGTATTTTGTTATTTTCTGTCTTAATTCATAGTAAACTTAATTACAGAAACCAAAATGTATATAATTTTTAAATTTACATATCTCGCTTACACAAAGAGCTAATTTAATCATACTTAATATTTTCGATGCAGAATTCAATTCACTAAAACTTTTATTTGAAGCATTTATTTCTAAAATCAAAATAACACTATTTTTTTCAAGAAAAACTGATAACAGCTTCTAGTAAAGTGTCACTTCCGGTTGAACTATTTTACCCAAAATCTATTATGTTATTCCCATTGCTATAAAAGTATTATATACTGAATTTGAAATGTTTTGGACTATATTTTAATATAGCTTTTCTTTAAAATCTATTATAGGCTTCAAGTAAAGTACCACTTCCGGGTAAACAATTTTAACTAAAATCTATTATGTTATTCCCATTGCTATAAAAGTATTATATACCAAATTTAAAAAGTTTTGGATTATATTTTAATACAGTTTTTCATTAAAATCTATTATATGCTTTAAGTAAAGTATCACTTCCGAAAGTTGTGTAATAGCCTAAAAGGGAGGTGCACAACTAGATGTTATATTAGTCCTAAATACAAAATTTTAACTTTCTACGGGTTCCCGTTTTTCAGTTATGCGAGATACATACGTACGTACAGACGTCAAGACGAAATTAGTCAAAATGGATTCCGGGATGGTCAAAATGGATATTTCCGTTGAAATCTAGAAACCGAATTTTTTTGCGATTACAATACTTCCTTTACTTCGTACAAGGAAGTAAAAAGGGATAATGGGAAAATGATAGCGAAAGTTATAAACTAAACATTGTAAAAATATGAGACCTGTACAAATAAGATTAAAATTTATATCATTTTTCTTCATAATCTTCTTTTAATTCTTTGCATTTCGTCCAAACCTTAACAAATTTAATTTCCGTTCTGAAAGAAATTTAATACAAGAGTTATATTTTGCAGTGTTCAGTGACGTAAACAAACTGGTCGGGAAATCACATACAATTCCTTTATACTTTTCGAATTTTTCTCTCATTATTATGCACACATCATAGAAATTTAAAACAAACGACAGGAACCTTAATTAGAAAACCAAATAAATTAATTTTCCAATGTTTAACTAGCTCAAAATTAATAATGTCATTTAACAACTAAATGCAATTATTATCCCCTTAATAAAAACACTTTCAAAATTAAATGTCATTTACTAACACGCCATGTCAGTATTTCGTTTCGCTTTGTTCCTAAAATTCAATCAAATTAAATTTTAAACTATTACTCGTATAATGTAGACATTAAAAAATGAGTAGAATTTCGAATTAAAGCGTTGTCGTTTGTAGGAGGGCGCGACAACGGCAAGGGTGACAGTACCCCTGCCCCTGTTAATAAAATTAAAACAGGTTAAATTAGCGTAAGGATCGCTCGCAATTCCAGGCATCCAGGACTTGAAATACGCTGTAATATGCTAGCGTGGAAAATTGTCTCCAACGGGGGACAAATATTAAAACTACACCCTCTTTATTTTATACAGAACCGAACTCAATGGATTTTAAAATGAAAACAAATGAATAATTATTCTTTTATCAAAAGGCAACACGATTTCTTCTCTTTTTCTAAATGTTCATGGATTGTTCAATAGAAACACGTTTGGACTGCATTTATCAAAAATATATACAGCCTGCTTCTCTCTAAGAGTTGTAATTAAGTTGAAAAAAAAACATATGGTAGAAAATCCGTCCAAATATAATTTGCATACAGCTATTTAAATTTTGACCGGCTGAAGAATTTTTTAGCTTTAATAAATAATAAAATTATACAATTAATTATTATTTCACTTTTGCTGTTTAAAACAAATGAACATACATAAGTTACACTTCGTTGGATAACTAAAAAATCTCTTTTCTATCGTGTAACTTTTTAATATGACGACTATATAAAATTAAATTTGACAGCATAACTCGAAATCTAGCAGTGAGTAAAGAATTTGAGCATTTCTATAATGAACATAAAAAGTATCCCAAAATTATGCAAAATAATATCTAGTATTATTTCACACTTCTAGATAGGTATTAGATATTCGCAAAAATAAAAACTTCAAACTATACATTTTCGTCTGTATCTAGTATCCTATAAAGTCCGTTTCCGTGATATGATTAAATCGCCAGGGGAAGAAGGGGTTTGTTGATGTAATATCAAAACTGACATTACGTAATATAATATAATATAATATAATATAATATAATATAATATAATATAAGCTATATTTTGTCACTTTTCTTATTCATCAAAATTAATATTTTTAATATTTTGTCGTCTTGAAACTCCTATGAGTATATAGCCCAAATACTTTTACTACAATTTAGATGTTTTTGTTTTACATTTTGGCTTATATCTATAAAGTATTTCAACACACACACACACAAATACCTAAGTCCCTGGTGGGAATTGAACACACGACCCCGGGTTTTAGAGCTGAAGGTCGCTTTGAGCACTGCCTAGACACGCTGTCTCCACACGCTTGACTACAGAGATGGCTGTATTCATCAAAATTCAAATTTTAAATAATTACTTAGCAACAATAATCCAATAATGGATTATATGCCTCTTTTTATTGTCTAAAAACAATGTATTGTCGGCAATATTAGAAACGGCATCTTTGCAATATATTAACAAGAAATAAAACTATATTTATTACTTTGTAAATATTGAATAAATTAATGATATTTGCAAAGTAATAAGTACAGTTTTATTTCTTGATTAAAAATGTATCATAATGTTACGGCTTTATAATTAGTTACAAAAACTAGCACAATGGAACACAAATAATCAACGCCAAAATCATCTTAATCATCACATGAATGACAGAATGACATGAATATTCAAATGATTTAAATATTTGAAAATGGCACTCTTTTACACGATTACACTGCCGTTTCTTTTTCATTTCTCGCAGTTGGTTGGACGGAAATAGCGTATACCCCTCTCTCTCTATCTGAAACACGTACGATGAGATACCGAATGGAAGCCTCATATATGCCAGTGTGCACGACAAAGATGCTGGTTTAGTATTTCTTGCAGCTGAATTTGATGACGTATCAACTCGTGAAAATACAGTGTACCTATATGAAATGGTCTCCTTATAATCGTAAGAGGGTAACCTTTGCCTACGCTTAACCGTCTTGTTATACAAGTAGTTCTCGAGATCTCTAAGTTGAACACGATATTCTGCACATTCTGTTTATATAATCAAGGATAAATAAATAAAATATATATTATCATCACAGCATATTACCCATTTCTAACAGGCCTATTCTACTAAAAAAATGTATAACGATATCGTTACTGAACGACTGTCGCTAAGCATTTGGTTAAACGACTTTAATAACGACAAATGCCAAAAACCTATTCTACTAATCATATCGTTATAAATGATCGTTATCAGGATTATAACGATAATATCTAACTTCATGTATATTTTGACAGAATAAATTTTTATATGTTTTTCAATTTAAATTCGACATATCGATTCAATGTTTGTTTATTTAATTGAATTTGACAATGGATATAAAGAAAAGGGCTTCGAGGACAACTCAAAGACAGTATGAAATATATGTTGAAGAACTGGAAAATAACAGTTCATTAAGAATTAATAAATTGTCCACTGAAGAATTGGAAGAAATATGAAGAAGTCATTTAAATTCTGTGGGACCGGGTAAAAGGATCTGATGTATCACGCAGTGTACGATTATATAATCTGACATCCCTATACAAATATATAATTTTTAAATACATAGATAGTGCATCTATATTCTATATTATATATCAATATATTAAATAATATTATCTAAGGGTAGAAAAAAGAAAAAGTTTTTTCGTTGCAGAATATATTATTTATTTATTATTTACATTTTGCAACGAAAAAACCTTGGATTTTTCGTTTTTCTACCCTTATCAACATGCAGAACAGCCTGGAGTCCTTCGTCCACTAAATATTATCTAAATCTAAATTTTTAAATATATTTCTGAAATATAAATAAAATGTCTAATTCTAAAAAGTATAATATATATATAATTAGTGTACAGAAGTGAGTAAATACTCATCTTTGCAGAATCTCTTTCTCAGCTACAATTAACAAAATATCTTCGTCAGCCATTTTTACTTTTGTTCTCAAAATATGTCTAACTTTACGACTTCAACGATGCATGTGAACTTGTCGTTATTAAACGATATGAAACAACGACATGTAACGATTCGTAACGATAAATAAATTAACAGAATAGGGTTTTAGCAAAAATCGTTATCATAACGACTTATCGCCTAGTAACGAGTCATAACGATACATATTTTTTTTAGTAGAATAGGCCTGTAAGTGTGCCAATCTGCGATGTACCTATACAAATTTCGGTAATGATGATAACATATTTATACCGTGCGGGCGTTTACCAGGCGTCATTCATTGTTGACGTGCAGAGTGCGCCACAGGGGTCACTTTTGTGCCATTTAAAATTTGAAATATTTCGGTCGGGATATACCATAGAAGAACAGTTTTTTAGACGCCAAAAGTTTCTATATTAATTTATTGAAATAATAATTAATGCATATTATAAAGAAAAAAAAGTTACGAATATTTTGATACCAAACATATTACATTTCTGTTTCATATAAGGCCAGAAAACAAATTTAAAAATTTGCACAATTAAGAAAAAATATCAATAGCCGTGAAACCGACAAAAACAAAACAAAACAATTGCTGACTTGAGACGCTCATTAGTAAACGTTTCATACACATTATTTGTCATATAATTATTATTTTCGTTTAATTAAGGAGAAATCATGGATAATTTGTCTCATGAAGAAAAATTATTAAATGGTTTTTAATTGTTCCCTTGTAGTTTGCAGTTTTTCTCGTTTCTTATAACTTATTACTGATTACATGTAGATCATCTTTAATTTGTAAATACCTATTACAATAAATAATTATTGTTTCTTAAATAAATATCCCACTGTTTACTTTATTTTTTGTTATTTTGTAGTTCATAAATTAATAACTTTAATCTTTAATTGTCCCTTATCATGTTAGTGAAAAATGACAATGTTTTGTTATTGTCAGTTTCATGGCTAATGATATTTTTTCTTAATTGTACAAATTATTAAATTTATTTTCTGGCTTCATATGAAACAGAAATGTGTGGTGTTTGGTATTAAAAAAACCGTATTTTTTATAATAGGCACCAATTATTTTTTCAATAAATTCTAAAAAACTGTTTGCCCTATGACCCGTTTTAAAATTTACATTCTGTAATATTTCCAATTTTAAATGGCACAAAAGTGACCCCTGTGGTGCACACCAGCTATGAGTGCCCGTGAGGTGACGCCTGGTAAGCGCCCACACGGTAAAATATATCGTCATCATTACCGATGTCTACATATATGTAGATAATGGCACACCCAGAAATGGGTAATATGCCGTGATGATATATTTATTTATTTATCCTGTATAAAAAATATAATAATAATAATAATAATAATATAATATAATATACCTCCTGATAGATTAAAATCTCGTAAACCTATATGGAAACAAGATTTTATTTATCAACCTTTCTCGGTTAATGATTGCTGGAAAGAAACCTGGCAGAAAGTTGAGCTTTTTAATAAAAACTTAGTGGAAGATCCGACGAAAGAAGTCCCAGGGTTTGATCTACCAAGGAAAATTTGGTGTAAACTGAATCGTATCCGAACGGGTCATGGAAGAAGTAATGATAGGCTTCATCTCTGGAACTTACGTGACAGTCCGGCCTGTGATTGCGGTTCCGAAAAAGAAACAATATCACATATTGTGGAAGATTGCCCAATTAGTAAATTTGAACAGGGTTTTGTGGATTTACATAATATTACTCCAGCTGCTTTGAATTGGTTACAGGAAATGAGAATTTTATAACTGTCATACTTATACTTATTTTTATATTTATTTACGTGTATATTTTTGTAATTTATATATACATATATATATATATATATATATATATATATATATATATATATATATATATATATATATATATATTATATATACCGCTCACCTCAAAACTGATGTGGAGATAGCATTGCAGCGGTCACTTTTATCCTATATTTGAATAATTATAAATTATGTTCAATCCTCCTATTCAAAATATTGAACTGTCCTACACTGAAATTTTAAATCAGCATGTATATAAAATTAAACAGAAAATAAAGGCTTGTGAGTGGGGTTGATACTAGCGTATCGAATATAGCAAGTGACAGAACAAACGTACTCAATATCACCACGCTCAGGATTCGATCCACGGACTTAGATACGAGCACGTGACGATGTCGCACATCTGTCGTACTCCCTTGTCCAATATTGTAGGGTTGGTGATATAAATGGTGTTTAAATCATGCAGAAAATATTTTATTGAAAATGATAATGCTCGAAAAGTAAACACGAGAGGTATGAATTCTAACACAGACAGGGAAAATTTATTATTTTGATATTTTGATTTTTGAAATTGAATATTTTTATATTTAATCAATAATCAGGCAATAATAATAAAATGTACTTAATAATGAATATTTAAATAATACACCAATCTGAACCCTATTGAGAACTTCACACATATTCTCTCTTAAAAATTACAAAAAATCATCCAAGAACTAAAAAAGAACTTACGAAGAAAATTCGTTAAATTTAGAACTCTTTTACAAAAGAATAATGTACAAGTTAGGCAGCGACTTTGATTAATGTATTTCAGTGATATTTACAGCAAATGATGATTGTTTAAAAAAAAAGTTTAGATATTTTAAGAAAAAATATTAATTATTGCAGAATATAAATCTATGGTGCTGTAACTAAAATAGATATGTTACTTGTAAGCGATTAAAAAATTGTGAAATATGTGTTCTAAATTTCTGACATATTACTAGCGAAGAGAGGCTTTTATACATGGACGGTATTTTTAAGCAATCATGATGTTTGCTTCCATGACAACAAAACTGAATTTAAACTTAATTATTTTCTGTACTAGTGAGAGGCTATTCCACAGTAATCAAAAATAGTAAAAGTTTATTGAAAATATGAACGATAATAGTTAAAGGATAAGGAAAACCATATTTCTTTTATTATAAATTATTTCTTCTAGAAGACACGGGCAGCCGTATTCATAGTGCTTCTGTTCGAGTCTAAACCTAGTCTATCTCTAGTCTAACTTAGACCGGCGAAAAAAGCTATTCATAGAGGCAGTTTAGGGCTAGTACAGGTCTAACTCTAGACTAAAATTTAGACCTGGGCGTACCCTAGTTTAATGCGGTATTAAGTCAGTTGACAGAACTATGAAAATATAATTTTGTGTGTTTAATGCAAATTAAATACATTATTACTTAATATAATATTTTTGGTAAGTAGTATGTTATAAATATTGTCATATTAATGTTTATAATATTATTTTGTTATGTATTCGTAACTTGCATTATTTCATTTTTAGGAAGTTCATGATGGATAATGATCTTCAAGAAATTTTTAAGTATATTAACTATGTGGAAGATATTAAAACAAAACATAGTTGAATATATGAGGAGGAATCAAAAGGTTTATTTTACATGATATGAATCTAAGAAATTTATTATAGGTTAAGTAGTATTTCAGGAAATGTTAAGTTGTTTAAGTTGTTCGTTTTTTAAAGTGTTTTAAATTTGCAGATCTAAGAAAGAAAACTACAGAATTAATCGACAGAATAATACCAATATTAGAAAATGCAAACAGCAATAAAAAGCGACCAGTTTCAGTTGATATACAAGTTTTGATCATTATATTTTTGAATAGAGAATTATTAAAGTGAATCTGGTAATAATTTATTACATAAAATGTTAAATTGTAACAACTTATTTAAGTTAAACAATCTGTTTCAGCAAACTTACACAGTTTTCCCAAAGTACAATGATTTGCATTGAATTTGGAGTTGTCAAGAGCTATCGCTTCTCTTTTTAAAACAATTATGATCACACCATAATTTATATTGATTTTTGTGCTTCATCCAGCTAAAGCTACTACATCAAAGCTCATATTTGGACAATAATAATACTACATAATATACCAGTGGACGAAAGAATGAACTATATTGAAGGAATTTAAATATATACAATATTGTAACATTATGTATTATATTATGTAAGCGACAGTATTATTGTTATGTATTACTATTAAATGTATTCAATTTTTGAACAATTTTGCATGTGTTGTACGAAATCATTCGATTAAAATAAATGAATAACATTTGACTGCAATCCAGTAATATTTTATCATAAAAAGTTCATATTCTTCATTTAATGTAATTTAGTTTTCATCATTTCATATTCCATTTTAAATATTAAATTGGATCTCTTAGTTCTAATACTAATATTTTATTTATGGACGTAGTTTGAGCGTTTTTTTTGGGGAACTGCAAATTATATTCGTCCAAATACATCATATCCAGAAGCATTTCATTTTTATTTCCATCTTCCCTTGCAAATCCTGATGTACTAAAACCATTAATGTGTGTTACCGCAATCAAGGTAAAAATTAATTGTATTAATGTCGTTGTTAACAGTAAATAAAAAGTTTTAGTTGTAAGAAATCAGCCCAGTCAACAACAGCTGTCATCACAAATGTCAAAATTGTATTCACTACGCATGAGCAGTGTAATGTATGGGCATAGCCGACAAGATAGAATGGTTTAACTGCGATTTACTTAGACCAGGTTTAAATCAGGTCTAAGTTTGACTATGAATAACCATATTTAGATCTGGTTTAAACCTAGTCTAAGTAAATCGAAGTTAAACCAGGTCTATCTCAGTTACTATGAATACGGCTGGGGGAGTTTTGCTTTTGATGATGCAGGACATGTGCACGAGTGTTTGAACAAATAGGATCCAAGTATGACCTCCGGTTTTGAGAAGCCCCGCCCTAACTAAGAATATACTTCTTCGGGTGTGTCGGATCTGTTCGGTTGCTGTTCGGGTGACGTTCTAATTTCTTTGTTTTTATAAAATGAGAAAAAAAGGTGAAATAAAAATTAAGTATAATAATTTATTTTATGTCTCTAATAATGAATTATAACTTAAATATGCATTATTTTGTAATTTGTTTAACATTTTTTCGTAGCTTGTGAACCACTGTTTGTTTACTTCTGGTATATCCACATAACCTACGTCACAAAGGTAATTCAAAATTCGGACCTTAATATCTCGCTTATTTGGAGGAATTTTTAACTCGGACTTTCACATGTGGTCTTATATTTTTATGTACCTACTTCAAGAAAAAAAAATTAAAAAAATATCGTGGAATAGCCTAATAATAATTATGTATTCAAATAGTATTTTCTAATGAATATTATTATTAATTACATACTTAATTCAAATGTGAATGATTTTGTGATTCAAATAACAAAAGTAATTAATTATTATTAATCGTCTCTTATTTCAACTTCTGTACCATGGAAATAAAGAAATTAGAATTTAATATTATGTAAGTCAATCAACTTGATTTCCTGGAATATTTATAAAAATGACCTAACATAAAAATATATTCTTATGACCATTGACCAGGGCTCGAAATAAATGAACAAGAGCAAACCGAAACGAAGCTCCGATTCGTGAAATTATCGAATATATTGTTCCGGTTCGTAAATGCACAAAAAATATTGCCCGGATTCGTGAAAAGTATTATTCTACTTTATATCATTTTTATATAATTTTACTAGTATTGATTCTACTTTTTCTATACCTATACAGGATGGAACAAATTCGAGTTCCTTATATGAAAAACTTTCTTATCATGCACTCTACAGAAAATTGATGTAAGTTTTAATGGGCCAACTTTTTGAGTCAGCTTTCATTGACACCGCAGGAATTTTCTATAGTTTTTGAGCTACAGGCTAATTTTTTTGCTTATTTAGAAAATATCTCATATCTCGCTTATTATGAAAGATACAAAAAAAATGTTTCAATAATTTTTATACTGTTTTTTACGTAGAATGATGTGGCGTAATTTTTTTTAAACTCAATAAATCTCGAGATATAACACAAATAATATTTTTAAACGGGATCGTATTTTGAAAATAGTCTCATCTTTTTCCTTATTTTATTAGCTTTTCAATGATGTAGTACAAATCTACATTGTTTTGTTTTAAACCTGAAGAAAACTTGAATTATTAATTTATGGAGCGAAAAAAAGAGAAATTTATTAACAAATGATAAAATCAATTACAGATCATCATTTGTTTATTTTGATTATATATCTACTAATTATATGGTAAAAATTCTTTTTAGTAAATTAATTTCGGATTAGTTAATTTATTTCTTATCGGTGCTGTAGTTGGCTTTGACACGATTCCAAAAATGCGAAAATATGCTCTATAAAGTATATATAAATTTGGAAAATGAATAAATATAATAAAATAACATTAAATATTAACAAATCATGATCTATAATTGATTTTTTCATTTGCTTCTGAATAAATTTAATTTTTTCACCCCAAAAAAATAATATTTTAAGTTTTATTCATGTTTCAAAAAAAAGAATGTATATTTTTTATACATCATTGAAAAGCTTATAAAATAAGTAAAAAGATGAGACTATTTCCAACATATGTTCCTACTTAAAAAATATTATGTGTGTGTTACACCTCTAGAATTATTAAGTTTTGAAAAAATTTAATTACACCTTGTTATTCTACATAAAAAACTGTATAAAAATTATCTAAACATTTTTTCTGTATCTGTCATAATAAGCGAGATATGATGCATTTTCAAAATTAGCGAAAAATAAGTTTAAGCCTGTAGCTCAAAAACAATAGACGATAGAAAATTCCTGTGGTGTCTATTAAAGTTGTCTCAAAAAGTTGATCCATAAAGACTTACATCAATTTTCTGTAGTGTCCTTAATAATAAAGTTTCGCATATAAGGAACTCGAATTTTGTTCCACCCTGTACATTCCTATTTAATATAATAATATTGTGTTCGATTTTTTTTTATGATTGTAACTTTTTGCTGTGATTTATAAATGTATACAACAAACATTTTTATGCGGTTTTTATATTGTTTGAAATTTCTATCTCATAAATATTTTATAGCCAGAAATACATTGTGAGTTAGCGATTCGGTTCCTAAAATTTTCTATTTCTATTCTAGGGTAAGCAAATAAAACTATACTTTTCTATATACGTACTATTGAGCAAATAAAGTCACTTCATGTTCACAAATAGTTATTTAAACAGAGTGTGGACCGATCAAAAATAGTGTTGCCAGAAGTCGAGACGAGACGAGACTTGGGGTCGGTCTCGTCTTGGTCTTGATTTGGTCTCGATTAGAGTGGTCTCGTCTTGGTCTTGTCGAGACGAGACTTGATGTCAGTCTCGTCTCGTCTCGAGTCTCGACAAGACTCTCGACTTTACCTCCATTAACATTTTTTTTTATAATCGTATCTAATAGTACATAAAATTCTAAGAACATCAGTACAATCGCGATTCAAATATTCCAAATAATATTTGAGATATTTATTATTAAGTTTTCTATGAATATCATCAACTTGATAATTGAGCTCTTGAAATAATTAATATGAAAATATACGCATATATCGTGTTGTTTCTCATTACTAAACATAAAATATATAATTTCAATTCCTTAGCTACAGAATTATTAGCAATAGTTAAACAGTTATGTATATGTTTAAAATGAAGCAGTAAGTAAATAGACAAAAATCTCCAAAAAAGTAACTTCTTTCGCTATTTTTTTATATTTTAATAAATAAATGTTAAATAGGCAGATAAAAAAACTAGCCATTCACGTATCCCCTGGTACGCGTACCACAGGTTGAGAACCTCTGCTTTATTTCAAAAGTTTGCG
The DNA here is from genome assembly GCA_943142095.1 of Ophonus ardosiacus. Lineage (NCBI taxonomy): Eukaryota > Metazoa > Arthropoda > Insecta > Coleoptera > Carabidae > Ophonus > Ophonus ardosiacus. The sequence continues at coordinate 38,512,122 of OW964828.1, forward strand.
CTTAAAAGACATTGTATAAATACCTAATTCATTCATATGAAAAAATTGAAAACAATAATCAACGTTGACTTAAAGGCTTAAAGGAAATTATAATATAAAAGTCGTAATGTACAAGCCCTTCTTAACAATTTCCTTAAAACTTTGTATGCACAAATTTGTAAAATAAACTGTTTTTCCTAATCCCTAATATAACATAATATAAAAAAAATTTTTGGTAAAAAATAACACATTTCTTTTCTTGTAAAAATCCAATAATGGAACAATAAATTTTACAACGGCCTGTACTATAAACGCTGCATATTACCAGACAATAATAACCACTTTTAGACATCTGCTAGTAATAAAAGTAGGTAGGTTTGCCCAACCCAAATCCAAATATTACAGAATACAATACTTTAGTCAATCTAACAATTTTGCATCCTAAAAATATAAAACCATGTAATAAAGAAAAGTATAAACGTATGATACAAGAATTAAATGAAACATAACATAGACAATTTTTATGAGGAATCATTATTATGGTTTCATAAGTGGAAAGAGAAACATCTTGAGAAAGAAATACCATTTGAAGAATTATTAGATATCTCTAAAAATTCTATCCTTTTTTACTCCATGCCTTCTACAATATGTAAAAGAAGTTTTAGTACATAAAAAAAAACTGTTGTGGCTATCACAAGACCTTCCGTCAATTTGATGTATTTTGTACAAATCCCACATCAAAAGTTCCCCAGAAAATATTCTATATATTCAATAAAATTGTAACACGAACATATACTATTTTTTACAAATTCCATACCAAAAGTTCCTTGGAAAAAATTATATAAATCCAATAAAATTATAACACGAACAATCATTATGTAAATTGTACTTGACACTGAAATCTGTCATTTACAATTTTTTGAATATATCAGCTGTTTCTATGATTATAGTAAAGCTGACTGATTTTTGAAAGTTAATCTTTTTATAATTCGTTAAACCGTAAAACTGTTATTATTAAAATTTCTTAGTTACTAATTTTTTTATTAATTTTATAAATTTAAGCACGTGCGTTATAATTTATTTATGTTTTTCACATAAGAGTTATATTTTTTTGTTAGAGAATTGTGTTTATGTAACTACCTACAGTTTTTATTAAATATACCATTATTATTCTAAATACGTTTATTATAATTTACTTAAGTTTTTGGAATAAGTGTATTTTTTTGGCAAATAAATAACATATATGACTAACTATATTTTTATTCGCCCCCCCCCCCCCCCCCCCTCATGAATAGAAAGTACATTGTTGAAAATGTAGAATATGGTTGTTTTAAACCGGGAATTTCCCTAAAATCCTAAAATCTTTGTCTGCATTTTCGTAAAATTCTAAGAATCACAATAAATTCTTTAAAAATAAAAGAAAAATACTGTATATTTGCAGGGAACGTTACTTTTGTTGTAATAAATTAATTGCTAACGTTGAGAGTGCACCACAGATGTAATTTTTGTATGCTATTTGAAAATTGGAAATATTTTTGATGTAGTCAGTATTTCATATACCCAGTCGTACCAATATATTAATTGATAATTAAACAAAAATTAAATTAAAATCAACATATTTATACGTACAAAACATATGTATATTATAAAATAAAGGTTAATTTTAATTTAATTAAAATATTAATGCATTAAAATAACACAATAATTCTAAATTTATACTTCTTTCATTTCATCCCACCTACATTGTAATTTAAATTCATTTAAAACTTACATTTGGATTATTTAGAAGAATAAGGAATACATCATATTTACTTAAATTAATGTTTCTGGAACACAACTATGAAAGTAGAAAAATACAAAATTTGAAAAATTAATATCTTTTTTATTTATTCGAATTTTCAAACAGTATTTACAGCAATACTCTCAGTTTTTGAAGCACTTTTAGAATATAATGTTTAAAAAAATACCTTTGATCTGAAGTCGAGAGTCTTGTCGAGACTTCAAGACATTCTCGACAAGACTTGATGCTAGTCGAGACCAAATGATGGTCTCGTCTCGACAAGACCAAGACGAGACGAGACCAAGACCAAGACCGGTCTTGGTCTTGTGGCAACACTAATCAAAAATGGCTAAAGCGTGCCGCTCTATACGATTTTGATATTTACAGTTTAGTTAGTATGCCATCAGTACTATATCCTACCTACTACCTTTGAATTTTACTAGTTATCATAAGAAAAATCATAAGAACCGTCTTCTTTACGTTCACTCAAACGAAAATATGCTTCAAAAAGAAATTTATCACGCTTTTAAATTAAAAGCCACAATGAAAAGAAATTAAAGATTTTTCATGAAGGTATGGGAAACAAATTTTTTGTTCACTCTGAATATCAAGGCCGCGAAATTATTCTGTAGATTTTAGAGAAAAAAAATGTCTCCGACGCAGAACAATTTCGAAGGTGCTTAAGGATTTCGTGGATTGTACACACTATTTTTCGGGCATTTTAATAGCATGAATCAAAAGTTGAGTGATTGTAAATTCTTGCTGTTAAGTTTTTGTAGCGTTTTTTTTTTTTTTAACCTACGAGGATAATTTGTAAGTTCTCGGCCTGACATAAAAATGGTGCCAGTAGTGGTAGCACGCACTATAGAATTCTATCATAGAAAGCAGGCGAATACGATTTTACTTTTACGAATCTTGGTAGCACGCACTTTAGAATTCTATATTCGCTTTTTGATTCGAAAATTATTGGATTTTATACTACGAAAATAAAAAATATTATGACAGTTGTATATAATAAATACAGTGTGTCCCATTTAGAGGTGCCACCATTGGAATCTCGAGAACTGTAAGAGATACGATGTCGGTTAAATGGAACTTTTTATGCGCCTTTGGGAGGCGACCTCAGATGTGCTTTTATTTTTTCAAAAATTCTCATAGGGCACTAGATAATGACGAAAAACTGAATATTGTTGATTTTTTCTTTTTCAAATAACTTCTAAACTATTAATAATTGAGAAAAAAGTTTCAAATATAAAAGATATATATTTTTATTAACTAACCAGCGGCGTACGAAATAAATTTTTATATCTGTAAATTTTTGAGATATAACACAAACTTATATTTTTTTAAATGGAACCCATATCTGATTTTAGTCTCAAAAAAATCAATATTTTTTTCTCTTTTCAATGGTGTAAGGGTTATTATGTTTTATATTTGTTTTGCCTTCAAAAATGATTATTTTTTCCTTATTTTGTATTAAATTTACAATTATTTTGAAAATATTGGTAGATTTCTATTTGGAAATACTCCTTGTATTTAAATAATTTATTTCCTTAAAAATATTTGCTCAAAATTCGTATCAAATTAATTTTTATATTTTGTATCAGGTCGTCCTTGGCACATCATAGTGTAATTTGTAATTATGAGTCTAGAATGAAAATATTAAGTAATAAAGGCATAAAACAAATTATTTTGATCAAATACAATATAATTAATAAAAATAATAATGTTTTTCTGGGAAATAATTAGAAAATTCAGGAAAATAAAGAGAAAAATTAAATTTTAGGAGCAAAATAAATATAAAACATAATAACCCTTACACTATTGAAAAGAGAAAAACATATTGATTTTTTTGAGACTAAAATCAGATATGGGTTCCATTTAAAAAAATATAAGTTTGTGTTATATCTCGAAATTTTACGGATATGAAAATTTATTTCGTACGCCACTGGTTAGTTAATAAAAATATCTATCTTTTATATTTGAAACGTTTTTCTCAATTACTAATAGTTTAGAAGTTATTTGAGAAAGAAAAAATCAACAATATTTAGTTTTTCGTCATTATCTAGTGTCCTATGAGAATTTTTGGAAAAACAAAAGCATATCGGAGATGACCTCCTAAAGGTGCACAAAAAGTTCCATTTAACCGACATCGTATCTCTTATAGTTCTCGAGATCCCAATGGTGGCACCTCTAAATGGGACACACTGTATATAAATTATATATAAATTGGCTTTGAATAGAACTGTGGCAAAATAATGACGTTACTTTGACACTTTCGCCTCAAGTCGTACGCTTGTAGGCGAATATTTTGAGACACGCATGCTACCAAATTTTCGCTTCGATGCGAAAAGCGAAAACAAATGCCTATTTTGATAGAATTCTAAAGTGCGTGCTACCACCACAGGAGTATTATATATTAAATTTGATATGTCAAAGACCGTCCAGTAAAGTTTCAGTTAGATCTGTTTAGTAGTTTGAATCATATGTTTATAATTATACAAATGAAAACAAAATACAAATTCGCATACTTGTACGCCTGACATTTGTCTCCTAACACATCTTCCTAACAACTGTTTGATAAACAAATTTATTAGGTAGATTTGCTAGGAAGATAGCAAATTTCGGTTATTCAATGTAAAGTTGCTAAACTTGCCGTCAAATAAATTCGGACTGGAGATGTCTACACTGCTGCTAATCCCATTGGTCACGTTGAAAATGAGAAGAAACGGTAACACCGTCGAGCAAGGGATAGGGTGAGGAAAAGAGGAAAAAATAGCATCAGTCTATATTTATTTGATGGCGAGAATAGCAAAATTATTGTTGTTAAATACTTTTGTGCAATCTAGTTGTAAAAATTAAAATAAATTAAAATATGACATGAGTGTGTGACGTGTGTGTTTATGTCACATCGTAAAAAAATATGGACAAGAAAAGAAGTGCAAACTTTTCCACGGTTGAAGTTCGGTTATTAACCGATATACCATTAAAATATGCAAATTTATTAGAAAATAAAACTAAAAATGTTGCAATGTAGAAAAATAAGCTGGATTCTTTAGTTCAATGAATAAAGACGCAAAGGACAACCCCCATCGCCTAAAATTATTTCATTGCATCTTCCTCCAGTCTCAAATCGAATTCGCAACCGAGTATTATCGGTGATATTGCAGAGACACTGATATAGGTACATTTAAAGAGAAAAATCTTTTTCTATTTATAAAGTTCTCAGCTTGTACTCTTTCTTTACGAAAGGTTTATTATGATAAATTTACGTAGAATTTGAATATACCTACTATTTAATAATATTATTCCCTGTGACAGTATTTTTATATGCATCAAATTCTTGAAAAACGCCTAATAGAATAAATGCGTTCTTTTGTAGTGGCTATCATTGGCTGTTTATATGCTTATATGTTTTAAATTTGTAAGTGCTCTTGTAACATTCTTGATGGATTTATATATATATATATATATACCCCAAAATTCTCAATATTGTAAAAGTTTGTAAAAATAGCACAATTTTAAATTACTTATTTATGGTATATTTTATATAATTTTCTACGCTAGCGTTTAAAAGCTGAAATCTTTGAAAAATTCTTCATTGGTCTATGTATTTTAATTATTAGGTGTGTTTCGTACAGTATAAAATTTCCGTGTGCACTTAATATTTTCAATTATGTATTTTAAACACCATTTGAAATATATAAATAATTTTAATAAAAAACATTTTCTATATTAGGTAGCTAACAAATTTGTTAGCTACTGCCAGTTCCTCTCAAATTTGTTAGCAAGTAAACAGGATGAAAAACACTTTATAAGGTACTTATTAAATTGGTTCTTAGATAAATAAAAATTAATAGGAAGTAGTTAAGAGATCGAAATACCAGTCTTTAGTATTTTTTTTACCCATAAAAACGCAGTTAATTTTTCATTCAAACCAGTAACGCTGACGTTACTACAAATCAGATAGACACGACTGACGTTTGCTACATTGACAAGTGGCATCTACAACCGAGTCTACTACACTGAGGCACAGTAGAGACCAACGACCAAATATAACTAGACAAAACATCGTTTCATTTGTTTTGATTTCGGCTGGCCAGACAGAGATAGAGATATGTTTTATCTAGTTCGAGCATTTCTCACTGGAAGCGCAATATCATTGACATTTTAGAATAGAAAGTTTTTTAGTATATACATCAAGTTATACATATATTTCGATTATAAGTCAAATCTGTAAGTCTTACAGATCTATAAATCTGCAAAAAAAACTTACAAAAACGCATCCATTTTTGCATATGAGGCGCGGGCTTACATTTGCTTGTATGGCCCACCGCAACAAGGTTGCCACGAATACAGCTTGTGTACCTTGCCTGTGTTGCCAAATGAATTTAAGCGTAAAATTAATTTTTAAAAATATCAAATATGTTTTGTTTATTTAATTATTTATAAGCTTTGACATTAAATAAAAACCAACGTATCACTCAAAAACAAAGCCGCAAATGTCAAATTACACTGATATATTCAAGTGGCCTCTAGTGAGAATTCGCGAACTAGATAAAATATGTCTCTGTCTCTTTCTGGCCAGCCGAAATCAAAACATTCAGTGAAGAGGAATAGGGAATGTTTTGCCTAGTTATATTCCGTCGTTGGTTCTTCACAATTTTAAAAAGAAATTTCAAAATTTCGCTTTATTAGTAGCAATGGTTTTCTTTTTTCTGGTTTTCATAAATTAAATAATGAATGATTATTATAATGAGAAACGTGTGGTGTGTATACTGTAAAGGAATATTATGATAGAAATAGTTACAAAAGAATACGGAATATATTTTCCAATGTCAAAATGACGTTTGACGGTTATAATTAATTTACGAAAACTAGAAAAAAAATCTGATGTGGCCAACACAAAACCTCCCGCTATTTAATTTTTATTAATTTAAATACATACCTACCTACGTATTTACTAATGCTGCAAACTGTTCCATTGTAGAAAACTATTGCTTTATTTACTATTTTCTTTTTAAAATAATAATACTAATAACAATAATAAACTTGACTGACATCAGTCAAATGTCACTATTATTAATTTGAAGTGATAAGTTTTCTAACAATGATTTTCATAAGACATAAAATTCGAAAAAATGGCATTTAATGGTATTTTTTGAAGAAAAACCACTATGTAAAGGTAAAGTGCCATTTCCGGTTATCCGATTTACACCAAAATCTAATGGCTTCTTTTCATATTAGAATAGGATAGAAATACAAGGTTTCAGAATTTTCTGAATGATAGTATTTGAGTTAGGGCGAAGACAAAATCCATACAAATACATACACACATACACACATACAGACATCTTCGTGAAAATGTTAAAAATGGATTCTAGGGACCTAGACATAATAAAAAATCTGTTGTGGCCAGCACAAAACCTTCCGTAAATTCGATGTATTTTGTATATATCCCATACCTAAAGTTCCTTGAAAAAGATTCTGTATATCCTGTAAAATTGTAACCCGAACACACTATTTTTTACAAATTTTATACCGAAAGTTCCTTTCCCTATTTTATTAGGGGTCGCTGTTTCTTACTCTTCTCTTTAACTCATTCCTGTCCAACACATCTTCATGCAATTCTTCCTCTCTCAAATCTTCTGCTACACAGTCCTTCCATCTTCTCTTTGGCCTTTCTCGTACTTCCGGCATTGAAAATTCAAATCTTGAGGCGAGGCGCAACTGCAAGTCACTTGCGAGGGACACTCTATCACATTCACATATAACTTTGGTTTTGCATTTGACACTGACATCTGTCAATTATTTTTTTTTGAATATCTCTGCTGTTTCCAAAATTTTAGCAAAGCTGACTAATTTTTGAAAGTTAATATCTCTTAATGTCTCTATAACTCTATAACTATTGAATATGAAGAAAAATGTATAATCAAACCGTATAGAGAATAAGATATTCTTTCATATTGATAATCACAAAATGTCGAAAAATGATATTTAACTGCGTTTTTTCAAGAAAAACTGTTAAAAACTTCAAATAGGGGTACTTCCGGTGGATCAATTATAACCAAAATATAATTAGCTCTTCATATGGATGTAAAGAAGAGGAATACGAAAGAATTATAATTTTTAGATTTGTAGTATTGGAGTTATCGTCGGAGAAAAATTTGTCACACACGGACACACACACGGACACACACACGCACACACACACACACACACACACACACACACACACACATACAGACATCATCTTAAAAATAGCAAATTCGTATTCTAGGGACCCTAAAACGTGCTTCTTCATTAAAAACTCACCAACGAATTTTTTGACCAACGACAATACCTTTCTTACCTAAAGGTGACGGAAGGTAAAAATGAAGGAACAGTTTTATATGTAGTTTTTAATTCTGAAGAACTTTGCACTCTACAATTATTTTAATTTTAAAATGAGCAGGAAAGCAAGAAATTGCATGAAACTAAAATTCTATGTTAAATCCCTATGTTCATCCCTAGCTGTTACTCTCTTGTATGCCTATTCTCTATGAGTATACTGAGACTGAGGCTTGTGTCAGGTTTGAACGGTAAAGTATTTCATTTTTCTCTTTATGGCGCAGTGACGCTGAAGTCACAATTTTCACGCCAAAACATTAATAATTATTTTATCTATTAGTAAGCGTAATATTAATAATTATAAATTTATAGAATTTCAATTTTAAATTTTTTAATAGAATAAAATAAAATTACGAACCAATTATTTTCCTTCTTTGTAAATCACGCACATATCATTGACACAGGAAATCTAAATATTCAACAGAGAATTATGTTTGTATTGATTTACATGTATAATAACGAACGGAATTCCTTTATGTTAATATGTAACACGCGAAGATCCCACGTTGGTGAAACTATTCCCAACTATTAGCTTGTATCTTAGATGTAATTACCGTATACTGTAGATATAGAACGTGCCTGGAAGTTAATATGTTGTGTGCATGCTTAGAACTACTATCATAACTCCACCAAATTGTACAATAAAAATCCCTAGCGTCACGGAACTGCCATCAAGCGATAGCAACGCCAGGACCATCAACGGGATCCTTAGTACTAACTACAGTGCTACACTTCAAGAGGTGAGTGTTGTGTACTGAGTGTGTATACCGGTTCTCTCAGCTCAGCCTAATACGCCCAGTGTGTACACTCTTCGGCCGACCAACACATAGGAGATTAACATGCGAAATCAATTAATAAGGGTGTTGCAAGAATTTCTATGACTTCTAAGTATTAAATTTTAAAAGATATTGTTCTTTAAAGAGCCTTAAATTTGAAAATATCACGAAATATGCATTAGATATTTTACAATGAAATATTAAAATTTGTGTAATATATTGAAAAAGTCACGTAATCTGGAACAGAATGTGACATCAGAGTACATACAGTTTAACATGTGACAAACTATTGTCTACTTTTATAAGTAACGTAAACTATTCTTCTATTAGCTATGAATGACGTGATGTAAGTATTCCTACGTCACAGGAGTGGGGGGTTCTTTTTCAATACTATTTCTAGAGCCAAACTTTTTATTTACTAATTTATGAAAATAACAATAAATTATTATTATTTTTATGTTTACCATGAAAAATATTGCATAAAGTTTCATTTAAAATACCTTTTACAAAATGTGAGACCAGCTCATTGTGGATAGTATCTCCCCAGTGTAAGATATTACATTGATATTTTGTATACTTCTTGGAGGATACTAATTCTGTGCTTTACAGTTCAAAGTAGCCTATTTAAATATTCATATAATAGTCTACTATTATATGAATAATAATAATATAAAATAAGAAAATTTGTAGAATTTCTAGGATTCTTGTTCATACCCTGAATAAATGGTTACTAAGTAACAATTTAAATAGCATAGTGGTAGTATGTGCGCTTGAAAATAAACAAAACTTTGGAGGGGTTAAAAAAGAAGACGGAACATGGAGAAGAAGGTCCAACTGGGGAAATAAAAGAAATGTATGGTTTCCCATTTATTAGTTACTCGATTAAAGCAAAAATAACGAGTTGGCTAGGGCTTGTTGCATGGATGCCGAAGAGTAGAAATACTAGGCGAGCAGTATTAAGAGCTGAACGAGCAAAGAAAAGAGCGAGACCGAACAAAAAATGGATAAATGCTATAAACAAAAAAATCTATGGGAACAAAACGTGACGAAGTGGACAGAGACAGCTAAAGACAGGAAGAAATAGAATAATAAAATACATTATTTTTATTATGAATATTTATTGTAATTATTAAACTATATGTTGTAATCAGTGCGATTATGATCTAACAAAATATAACTCATGCTTCAAATAATGTTTATATTTTATTAGAAGTCAATAAAAGACTACAAGAAAACCAATTGGTAACAATCAATCCCCACATATCCTAAATTCCACGATTTTAATACTTTTCCTGTTAGTATTTTTACCTCCCAGTACCCTAGGTAAGGAAGGTATAGGGGTCGTGCTAAACATCGCATATAGAAATTTTAGTGAATAAGCACGTTTTGATGCCCCCAGAATCCGATTTTAACATTTTTACAATGATGTCTGTGGGTATGTGTGTGTGTGTGTGTGTGTGTGTGTGTGTGTGTGTGTGTGTGTGTGTGTGTGTGTGTGTATGTATGTATGTGTGTGGGGATCCTGTGTACGCGATTACTCCAATACTATCAATCAGAAAAATTTGAAATTTTGTATACCCATTACTAATGTGGGAAGACCTCGTCATTAGTTTTTAGTGTATAACCGGAAGTATCACTTATACAAGCTTTCAACAGTTTTTCTTGAAAAAAATACATTGAATATAATTTTTCAGCAACTTTTACTAATAAAAATTGAATATAATGGTACAATCTTCAATTGTACTATAATAGCATTTAGTAAATATCTTTAAATAACTTAAAATATGAATTTACAAAATAATTTATTTTTATAGATCATCTTGCCTATGCGTCATACAAAAACAATACTTTAATAACAATTTTGACATATTTATACAAATGTCACTGTGAGGAAGCAATTATATATTATTATATTTATATTAGGAAGCAATTACATTAAAATTAATAATGAAACTATCTTAAGGAGAATATAATAGTAAAATATTTAATTCTAATAAAATTAAGGTTTGTTAAAATAATATATTTTCGATCATACATTAGATGTACAGGATGATCTGATTTAATTTTTCGACGAAGAATTTACACAGATTGCGTTTTAGAGCACCTGGAAGTTGATGTTGATTTTTATAATAATGTGTCTGTGATGATTTTTCCTTAAAATCTATTAAAATATGATCCAAAACTTCTCAAATTTGGTATTTAAAACTCATGTATAATTTGAAACAACATATTAGATTTTGACCATATATGATAAATTGGTTGTAGTACTTAATTTTGAGCTCTAACAGATTTTTGAGGAAAAACAATAAAACAATCCAAAATTTTGTATTACAGACTTTTTTATTTATTGAACAACAAATTAGATTTTATTTACAAACGATGGAATTGGCGGAAGGTCATGTGCTGCCCATATCAGATTTTTTAAATTAAATTATGTGACTTTGACATCTACTTTTTATATAAAATTATTAAAAAATATAAACAATAACAATTAATATAGTATAAATCAAAAGACAATGTTTCAATATTAGAATTTTTAGTAGATAATAAGTACTTGTTTTGTGTCTTGCCGATTTAGGTTATTTGCAGTTACGGGGTATTAGCATTGTCATACCATCGCAATGCTGTTGGTGCCAAGTGATAGATATAATGTTGAATTGAGCGACTACAAATACTATCATGAAACAATAGAACTCGTAGTTCCAATCTAATTTTAGTTTGTAATTATCGGACAGACGAGAATAAAATTAAAATTTTCTGGATTGTTCTCACTATTACAAAGTTTTTGACAGTTTATTAAAAATTACTACATACCCTTCCTTGCTTCACAAAACTGTTTATTTGGTTTTATTCTTTCGTTAATTAAGAACATAGTACCCATGCTGCATTCGTTTAATTCCAGACAACTTCATAACACAGTTATCATAAACCATCGCATCTAGTGCCAACCATCCTAACTAACTTCCCGCCTGTAAACTCGTAAACCTGAGATGGAATAAAAAACATTCATTATCCCGTGCGCGTGGATGCCAGCAGATAGTTTGCTAACGACATGTTTACATTTTATCATAAAGAGACTCCTGCAGATGTATGAGGTTGTTATATGTTACATTTTAATGACTTCCTCGCAGGAATAGAGACATATCAAAATTCTAACGGGTATATTAGCAGTAGCAATTAACATTTACGATGAAGTGAAGCATATGTACTGTGTATTCTCTTTTCCATATTAGTTGAAATTATATTAACATTAAGGAAAATAGTGTCTAAAGCGAGGTATAAAGTCACAAATATCTTTTTTCTACGAATGCCACGAACAATATACATTTACGCTCTTATTAGTTATCGTAAAGTTGATGTTTTTTGAGAGCGAACTCTTCTCCGCCTGTCTACCATATCAACAAGCGTAAAAAAACTTTTTTCGCTCGCTGGTAACATACAATAGCTGTTTGTGTATTAAGAGAGCAAATTGGGATATTGTCGATTGAAAAATAGGAGCGCGGCATTCTCTCGAAATCGACAATGTCCATTTACGCTCGAAACACGCACAATATATTTTTGTACAGATGTAACAATGGGGTCCTCCATCATAACAAAAATAATAAAATGTACACCTTGTACTTACAATAGTACTCTATAAATAACTAATATTTTTAATTTTAATTTATCGTTATTTTCCATTCTTTTTGAGATATTGCTTCAATCTAATCTAAGCATTTTTTATTTTCGTTTTTGTAAATGAATGACCTATTTCATTTCTGTATACCTTTACACAGTTGTATGGCTTTTTGTTTGGTTATGTAATTTACCGATGTCAGATTGACTTGTGGAGGTGGTAAATGTATAAGTAACTACAGCGCCATTAGTTCCTGACTAAACGTGAGAATGTAGACAAATGACATTTCTTAACATTTTATAGTTAGAAATTCGAACAGCGAGCGTTTCTCTACTGTATTGCATATGCCTATCTACTTTGTATATAGTCTGAAAAAAATTTTTTTTTTTATTTAATTATTAAAATATTAATATAGATTGTACACTTTTGATACTTTTAATTAGGTAATTCCTCAGTTCAGAATTATATTAGATAATTTTTTCATTACTTCCTGCTTGTCAATTTTTTTTAGAAATATCGATATGTAGAAAAAATAATGTGTGTGTTACGAGCGTAAAGTATCATTGTCACTTTCGAAACTTCTTTCTTAAGCAACAAAGTATTACTTTACGCTGTTAACGCACAAATAACTATTATGCGTATATTCCATTTACACTTCTCTGTCCTCTTGGTAAGTGAAGTGTAAATGCAAAATATCGCATATCGAGATTTTAATAAATACGCATTTTTAATGTTCCTATAACCGGGAAATTCGAGTACAATGTATTTTTTTTTTCTTATAGTTCTTTACTTATTAATTTTAGATGGAGAGGAATTATTTGTTTTCGCCTTCTCAAGGTTCAATAAAAAACACTATTTTTATTAAAAATTTGGACGTTTCGAGGGACCCAAGGCCCTCATCATCAGCAGATTAAATTTTTTTTTTTTATAATTACAAATGTTTGCTACAATAAATTACATATAAGTTTGGCAATTATATACCTTTCAGAGAAAATTTTTCTTACCTTAAGTATTGTCTAAACATTGACCCTAAAGCTTGATCACGTCTCGGACTCGAGGACAATCCCTCAAGAAATTAGGTACTATCAATTTAAAAATCAAAACATATTTCACATTTAAACTTTCCGCCCCCTTTTCGGTTTCCAGTTTGGAGGTGAAGTCGGCTCTAGCGGTTTGGAATCATGTATGCAAACATATTCTAAAAATATGACTTTAGGGTCAATGTTTAGACAATACTTAAGGTAAGAAAAATTTTCTCTGAAAGATATATAATTGCCAAACTTATATGTAATTTATTGTAGCAAACATTTGTAATTTTATAAAAAAAAAAAAAATTAAATCTGCTGATGATGAGGGCCTTGGGTCCCTCGAAACGTCCAAATTTTTAATAAAAACAGTGTTTTTATTGAACCTTGAGAAGGCGAAAACAAATAATTCCTCTTCACATATTCATCATCCAAGGTACCAAACAAAAGGAAAATTTTAATTTTAGAGGAAACTTTTATATATCAAACTTGTTTAGAAATAAATGTTATACAACATGAGACAAAATCAATTTCAATTTATTTTTTTATTTTACTAATAAAACTCAAAATAAAATACGCAATTTACAGCATATTTCAAAGTGCTTATGGAGCTAATAACCTCACTATTCATATTTCCATTGCAAATTTTATTTTGCGGTTTTTCGTAAAATAAAAAAATGTAATTGATTTTATTTTCATGTTCGTTAGATTTTATTTTTAATTTAACTTCAGCGACATACAAAAATTAACATTGTTCAGTTTTAATATTTTCATGATGATGTTCTGTGGGTATGTATCTTTGTGGATCCTATATACCTACTCTGTCTCTCTCTCTCTCTCTCTCTCTCTCTCTCTCAATATTCACCAATCCGGGAATTATAAAAACTTCACAATGGCATAATGGTGAACTTGAAACTCAGAAAATCGGAAATAACAGTTTACTAGAAGCTCAAAATAGTTATTTATGCAACAAGTGTGTAAAATAATACTTTTTTAGTCGAGTGCGATGTTTTACGAAAATCAACACGAGATAAAAAAAATACTATTTACGCACCGAAATGTTAGTATTATTTCTTATAACACTGAATATGAGTGTACAGATATCTTCAAATACTGATAGTGTTTAGTTGACAAATAAATTAACCTTTGCCTAACAATGTATTTACTTTTCACGCACTAGTGTTTGAAATGTTACACTTTACTCATTGTAAAGAGTACGTACTTTATGCACGGTTGTACGAAAAAGGTTTTTTGTAAAATACATCTTTAAATATCATCATACGATACGTGCTTTTTATGATTAAAAAAATTAAAAATTATTGACTTTTTTGCAAAATTCCTTAATATTTTAAAATATGAATTAATAAAATAAATTATTTTACTAATTTTGTCCATCCTTCTACTTTACAATCTGGACATTTATGAATTTTATATTTTTATACTAAATTAATGTAAATAAAAATTACAAAAATATCATCGCGCTCCCCTTTTAGGTCAAGGGGAATTTGCCGGCAGATTGAAAATAACTAAATTGCGTATCCAGACTGGAAAATGTAATTTTACTGATTGACAGTGCTAAGTTCTAAGATGATACGATGAAGAGCCCTGAAAGCCTACAAATCCAATAAAATGACTTTCTTGACGTGATATGTATACTTATTGGGAAAGTTCAGAGACGTTCAAAGAAAATTTAATGCTTGTAAACATATAAGGGATATTATTTGTTTATGGGTGACAGCAGAAGCACTATCTGACAAGTCCTACTCATGTAGCAGAGTGCACCAGGTCTCCATGAGATATGTCCAATTTTTTTTTTGCGAAAATTAGGATACAAATACATTTTAGAACATGCTCTTTCAATAAAGAATATTATGTAATGTAGTATGTCTCATAACAAAATAGAATGTAAACAATTTTTGTAATAATTTAGTGCTATATAGTACGAATTAAATAAAAAATAATAATAATAATTCATAATAATAATAATAATTAATAATAATAAAAATAATAAAAATAATAATAATAATAAAAATAAATAATAATAAAAATAATAACAATAATAATAATAATAAAAATAATAATAATAAAAATAATAATAATAATAAAAATAATAATAATAATAAAAATAATAATAATAATATTAATAATAATAATAAAAATAATAATAATAACAATAATAGTAATAATAAAATAATATTAATAATAATAATAAATAATAATAATAAATAATAATAATAAATAATAAATAATAAAAATAAAAATAATAATAATAAAAATAATAATAAAAATAATAATAATAATAAAAATAATAATAATAATAATAAAAATAATAATAATAATAATAAAAATAATAATAACAAAAATAATGATAATAATAATAATAATAATAATAATAATGATAATAATAATAATAATAATAATAAGCTCTTTCAGCTGCACGGACGTTATATGCTGCACACTGAGGTAAAAAGCCAGAAACGTCGATAATAATTTTGTTGTATATCCGCAGTTTTCAAAATATTGCTTTATTTTCAAAATGATTAAGACAGTAATTAAATGATTTAGTGTCTAAAAAAGGCACTAACACATGGTTACCAACGAATATACAACATAATTAATTATTTATTATTGCACACTTTGTTATATTTACTGTCAGCGGTGATGGGGATGAAATATTATTCCTTATAACTTTTCGTAGCATTGTAAATCTTTTCGACGGTAATGAAAAAGAAATTGTGAAAGACGCACACAACAGCCACGCCTGTACCTTACCCGGGGTTTACATCCGGCACCATTGGAGCTTGGGGCTAGTGATGCCGCGAGATCTCACATTTTCGGGATCTTACCTCGAATTTCTCGAATTTTTGACACAAATAACCTTATTCTCGTCTCGATATTTCGAGAGTAATGCCCTCGAAATTTTCTCGAGGCGAGAGTAGAAATTTGATATCTCGATTGTACGATTTTTTTTCCCTTGGTAAGGGAAGTACAGGGTGTCTCATTTTCGATGCTTTTTTAGGGTATCTCGGGAAATATTAATGATAGAGCAAAATCGTTTTGCACATTCCAGAGTCAACTTTTTGAGAAAAGTTTAATAGTCACCACAGGAATTTTCGATCTTCTTTTGTTTCTGAGCTACAGGCAAAAACTTGTTTTTCGCTCATTTCGAAAATATCTTTATTATGGTAGTTAGAGAAAAATTGTTTTAACAAATTTTATACCGTTTTTTAGGTAAAATAAAATGGCGTAATTAGATTTTTTTGGAAACTTCATAATTCTTGAGATATAACACAAACTTATGATTTTTTAAATGGCAACCTATGTTGAAAATAGTCTCATCTTTTTGCTTATTTTTTAAGCTTTTCAATGATATATAACAAGTCTACATTCTTTTGTTTTACACACGAATAAAAGATGAATTATTGTTTTTTTGGGATGAAAAAATTGAAAATTATTAAGAAATAAATTAAAAAACTATAATAGTTCGTCTTTTGTTTATTTCTAATATTATTTGCTTTAGTTTTACACATATTTTTAATTTATTTACTTTAAAAGTATATTTTTCCGAATTGTGTCAAGGCCACCTGCGACGTCGATAAATAATAATTTAACTAATCCGAAAATAATTGGTTTAGAATAATTTTGAAAACATAATTAGTCGATATGGAATCAAAATAAATAATGATGAACTATTACAGTATTTTTCATTTGTTTCTTAATAATTTTCAATTTTTTCACCCCAAAAAATTAATAAATTATCTTTTATTCATGTGTAAAACAAAAGAATGTAGACTTGTTATATATCATTGAAAAGCTTGAAAAATAAGCAAAAAGA
Organism: Ophonus ardosiacus; assembly: GCA_943142095.1. NCBI lineage: Eukaryota > Metazoa > Arthropoda > Insecta > Coleoptera > Carabidae > Ophonus > Ophonus ardosiacus. The sequence goes on from OW964828.1 coordinate 38,529,523, forward strand.
TGAGACTATTTTCAACATAGTTTCCAAAAAATCTAATTACGCCATTTTATTTTACCTAAAAAACGGTATAAAATTTGTTAAAACAATTTTTGTCTAACTACCATAATAAATGAGTTATAAGATATTTTCGAAATGAGCGAAAAACAAGTTTTTGCCTGTAGCTCAGAAACAAAAGAAGATCGAAAATTCCTGTGGTAACTATTAAACTTTTCTCAAAAAGTTGACTCTGGAATGTGCAAACGATTTTGCTCTATCATTAATATTTCCCGAGATACCCTAAAAAAGCATCGAAAATGAGACACCTGTACATATAGGGATCGTGCCAAAAATCACATATCAAGATTTTAGTAAATGACCACGTTTTAAGGTCCCTAGAATCCAATTTTAACATTTTCACAATGATGTCTGTATATGTGTATGTGTGTATGTGTGTGTGTGTGTGTGTGTGTGTGTGTGTGTGTGTGTGTGTGTGTGTATGTATATGGATTTTTCTCCACTCTAACTCAAATACTATCATTCAGAAAATTCTAAAACTTTGTATTTCGACTCTATTCTAATATGGAAAGAAACCATTGTAAATCGGATAACCGGAAATTGTCACTTTACTTGAAGCTCATAATAGCTTTCCTTGAAAAATACCATTAAATGTAATTTTTTCGCTTCTTATGTCATTATAAAAATTAAAGATTATTTAATTTTTTACAGGTATATTTTATAGATAAATTTAAAAAAGTCTTTATTATAAATCTCATAGCTAATGATTTAAAGATTCCTTTGTTACACAGTTAAAATTTCAAATGTATGTAAGTGACAAATAAATGTCACTGTCAAAAAACTAATCATTTCAAATTAATAATGGTGACATTTTAATCAGAAAATAGTAAATAAAGGAATAGTTATATGCAAAGGAACTTAATATAGTTTGTAGCATTAGTAAATTAAATATGTAGGTATGTATTTAAATTAATGAAAATTAAATAGCGGGAGGTATTGTGTTGGCCACATCAGATTTTTTGTATTATATAAATATGTACATCTAATTAAAATATATAAAATATTAATCGGGATAAATGAATATTTTAATTCCTTATTCATTTACCTACATTCATATTTATTTATTCATTTTAGATTAATTGGGTTTCTGCAAAAAGAAATTGATTAAAAGTGACACATATGGTGTACTCTTCATGCCAGCTTCAAGTGCCCGGACTATACGAATATATGCAGGGCCGCATTTATATCTTCAGAGGCCCGAGGCGCAGTGACCTGTTGAGGCCCCTATTTTTATATACTTTAAAATATATCCGGTGAAAAACACCTGTCTATTTTAAATTAAAGAATAAGTTGTTAATGGTTATTAAATCAAAATAAATTATGGAGTATTAATAATAGTAAATAATTTTATTATCATTAGTATCACATACACAAAAACAAAAATAGTTCGAAAACTGTAAATAAAATAGAAAAGAGGCATTCTGATTGGCTGAAAGAACCTGTAACACTGGTTTCCTCCTGAATAAAAATAAACAGCAACTACTCGAGGGTTCTATCAAGCGAGTAAAACGTGAATATAGGTACAATCGCACAAAAGTTGTCAAATGTATACGAATGAGGTATACAATATCAAAAATTTGGAATGAGATACAAACATAGTCACTTTCTCACTAACTAGATAGCAGTAACAGTAACAATAAAAATTATGAATAGATTCAAAATCAAAGTTTATAATAGCAAGTGTTTTAAGTTTTAAGATTATTTTTGTAGCTCATGAACAAAATAAAAATGTACGAAAAGAACTTTTTTCTGAGGTCCCCCGGAAGATGAGGCCCCCAGCTAGCGCCTCATGCGCCTCTGCTTAATGCGACCCTGAATATATGATCATCATTAACAACATCTGCATTCAAATAGAAGACACCCAACGGATAATTAGTCATGGTATTATTCTTTTACCTACCATTTAAATACATGACAGTAAAATAATCAGTATCATTTCGTTTACTATATCCATGTTGGTTGTAATTTTAATTGTTATTTAACATTTTTAATTACAAATTCGAGAAATTCGACATTCTCTAGTCGAGATCGAGAGAAGGTAAGAAAAAGTATGACGAGACGAGATGCAGAGAAATCTCGTCTGGAAAATTCGAGACGAGACGAGAGTGGATTGTTTCTCGCCGTTTCTCGTCTCATCACTACTTGGAGCGTAAAGCGATAGCGCTACAGCTACTCCACCTGGGTCGGCTATATAACATAGTTAAATATTTGTTCTCTCCACATTCCACATGTCCAAACTACTTTAACTAACCCACTGCCAACTTCTTAACAACATTACTCCTAAACATGCATTCTTTACAACAAATTATTTATGATGCGATCCCGCCTTACATACATACAAACACCATGTAAGTAAATACGTATCTCATTGCCATGGTAGATGGGGTCCCGTGGCCTCGTGCCTGAGTGTCTGGTCGCGAACCTGGGGGTACCGGGTTCGATCCCGACTGACACCAAATATTTCGAATTTTAAATGGCACAAAAGTGACCCCTGTGGTGCACTCTCCACGCCAGCAATGAGTGCCCGTGAGGTGACGCCTGGTAAGCGCCCGCACGGTACAAATATGTCATCATCATTACCGATATCTGCGATAAAGCAGATTGGCACACCCAGAAATGGGTAATATGCCGTGATGATATATTTATTTATTTATTTATTGCCATGGTAGTCATGCTCTGTTTATTCTTTTCCATCCATGGTCAACAATCTCTTCCATATATCAAATCAGACACAAGCACTCCAATATAAACATGTAACCGAGCATCTTTGTGTAAATACAATCACGTTTCTGTGAAACGTAACCAGGGTACCCAAGACCTAACATCCGCATTCATAATTTTATTTCTCTATTATAGAATGAAGGTTATACATATATTTTTTTTTTTTTCTAATTCATTCACCTAGCAAATTCTATAAAACAAATTAAACGTCAACTTTTATTCTCTTGAAAAACTTTACTTTGGGTAGATGCTTTTTAGTATTCGTGTGAGTAATATGAATAGCTAGCATTATCCCCTATTAATGTCTATTGTTGACAGAGTATGTATCAATGTCAAATTACTTCCAGTAACTACACATGAATTCCTTGATTTCACAAGCCTACTTCACTTTGACGAAAACAAAAACAAAATTAAACAATTAATCACGACAAAGCCACAACTGTAGCATAGAAACACGGATACGGTTGTAATACAATCATACCGTTTATATACACAAACTCTGTTGAGAGCCACACTCAAATGTGCAACCATTCGAATAATGAACTAGTGATATTCTCTTGTTAATATGGAACATATTGTTTCCAAAGAGCTCTTGATTCTACTCTACGCCTATTGTCCGCTATGCGCATTATGCATTGTTGATTACATATATTGTTTTTACACACATGTGCGTAATGTATGATGCTCTACATTTAAGGTACAAGCAAGAGTGGTTGGACTTCCGAAATATAAATTTGCTCTCACGCTAATCTTCTTGTTATTCTATTAATAATTGATAGGAGTGTTTCATACACTTGAATAGTTTTTCAACCACTGAAATTTTGTGTATTTAGGTAGCATGATGTTGAGAGAAAGACGAATTGATCGAGAGATTGAAATGAAAGCGAGGGTAGAGAATTTAAGGTACATACTTCTCTAGATACTTTTGCTAGAAACAAGGACGTATATGGAGATATTTGAGAAATGTTGGTATGGACAAAGGTTGATCTTTGGCCAATTCGTATATTGGCCACTTCTGATTCTACGAAAAATACCAAAACTAACCTGGTCTATCAGGTCAATTAGCGGTTTTGGTTGTAACATACAGGTTGACACTAGAGACAAATAACTATAGGGGGAGCCAAAAAAAAGTTCCGCGCTTCAAACCTTTATTCTACAAAACTGTAAAAGATAAAAATTCACAGCAATACAGAAACGGGATAATATAGTTTTTTTTTTCAGAGCTTTTTAAAATTAATACTTTCAAGATGGTGAATACTCTTCGACACGATTTAGGAATGCTTGCATGATTCATTCAGTTAATTATAGGGAAATATTTAGCAACAATTTTCTAGAGAACCGTGTTCTTGAGGGTTTTAAGAGGTTTTTAGGTCGGTGTGTGTACACATTTGATTTCAGATAGACCTACAAAAGGAAACATCATCACGCAGGACTATTATATAGCTTCTCCGAAAACATTTCCCGCAAAACTCTCATGGATTTCTACATTTTATGCAGTGAACTCTATACTACTATGGAACGGAAACGAACGTTGCTGGGTGGTACTTCAAATTTCTAGGCAACCCGCAGTACGAGTAGATTTTTCCAAAAAAAATAAAACGAACGCAAAGTACAACCAAACTGTTCAAAGAACGATGTTTTCACAACCACTGTACAGTGAATAATTAGTAAAAGTACCCATTCCGAAATATATTAAAACCTCTGGAAAATCATGAGCTGTACTCTGCGCATGCGTGAAACTGGTGGAACTGGTAGAATTTGTGACAGTTCACATGACCAGCCCCTTACAATGGTATAGATATACACGTTTCCATTCCATGTACGTAGAATAGAGTTCACTGGTTGTATGAGTTGCTGCTACATCCTGCTCCTGCTACAGCAGGCATCCGACTGAGAACTACAGGAGATAGTCTAACAAGAGGCCTTGAACAATGATAATTATTGGTCATTCATATAAGATCCATGCAAGGATATATGATTTCCCTTTGCGGTAATGTCGCCTAACTTTATACCCCATTATTTTTCTTGTGGGACTATCTGAAATTAAAAGTGTATACCACAAAACAGCAAAGCCCTTAAAAACACTATTCGTCTGGAAATCGACACTATTTCCCCAGAAATGACCGAATGCTTAAATTACAATGTTGAAGGTGTAGTTAAATGCCACTTTTTGGTGAGAAAGGGTCCTTCCTATCTCTGTTAGCTTTGTGACTTTGCTAATCATCATTATACGTTATACATTTCCATTTTATGTTTTATAAACTATTGTATTGCACTTCGCTATCGAACCGTCGTTTTGTAACAAAAAAATTACAGATCTTTACCCAAATATTATTTATATTGTATTTAACATGTCTTCTGCATACATACAATTCTAATTATATCTATTTTTCATTGTATGAGGAAGTTTCTAAATGTCAGAGATTCATCCAATTCATTAACAAGATTGGCGGTATTTCTTATGGATATATGTATTTTACCTACAATTTTAAATATTTAATTAATAAAACAATAAGAAAGTTTAAATGTACTTCCCAGAAAAAGCTTTCAGAATATCAATAAAACTGTAGATTTTTGACACTGATATCTGTCATTTACAAATTATGTTATAAACATTACTATGTTATAAAAATTTAAATTAGTCAACTGGTTTTCTTAGTGCCCTAGCCTCTGCAATGAATAACATTAGATTATTCTATATATTACAGTGCCTTTATCTCTAAATCTATACAAGATATAATAAAAATTTGAAGTGTATTAGATGGATAATTTTATGTTCTTCAGTATTTATTTATAATAGGTAACAAAAATTTTCAGAAAATAATATGTAGAATTTTTTTTAAAGAAGCTATTACTTTCTGTTGTCTAATTGCTATCAAAATCTAATCAGCTCTTCCCAGGAATGTCAGATTGAGGAAACTGCAGTTAAATATTTTTTAAGTCTTATAGTATTTGAGAAACCGTGGTTCCAACATCCACACATCTACACACACACAGACACACACACACACACACACACACACACACACACACACACATACACACACACATACATATATATATACACATACTCACACACACACATACACACACACATACACACACACAGATATTTATCTTCTTTTCGAAATGAAACATTCCAATGTAAAATAAACCATCCTCAATATTGCTGTCATAAAAGGTGACTTGAAACGTGTATAGTCTCAATAATAATAAACCTTTTATGTATGGGATCAAATAAAGTACATAATCTTATGGTTATTGGTAAAAATATGTTGTGGCCTGCACAACATCCCTAGCCATTTCCATATGATAGAGCAAAATCGTTTGCAGATTGAAAATCAACACGAGATAAAAAATACTATTTACGCACCGAAATGTTAGTATTATTTCTTATAATACTGAATATGAGTGTACAGATATCTTCAAATACTGATAGTGTTTAGTTGACAAATACATTAACCGTTGCCTAACAATGTATTTACTTTTCACGCACTAGTGTTTGAAATGTTACACTTTACACATTGTAAAGAGTACGTACTTTATGCACGGTTGTACGAAAAAGGTTTTTTTCTGGGAAAAATACATCTTTAAATATCATCATACGATACGTGCTTTTTATGATTAAAAAAATGAAAAATTATTGACTTTTTCGCAAAATTCCTTAATATTTTAAAATATGAATTAATAAAATAAATTATTTTACTAATTTTGTCCATTCTTTTACTTTACAATCTGGACATTTATGAATTTTATATTTTTATACTAAATTAATGTAAATAAAAATTACAAAAATATCATCGCGCTCCCCTTTTAGGTCAAGGGGGATTTGCCGGCAGATTGAAAATAACTAAATTGCGTATCCAGACTGGAAAATGTAATTTTACTGATTGACAGTGCTAAGTTCTAAGATGATACGATGAAGAGCCCTGAAAGCCTACAAATCCAATAAAATGACTTTCTTGACGTGATATGTATACTTATTGAGAAAGTTCAGAGACGTTCAAAGAAAATTTAAGGCTTGTAAACATATAAAGGGTATTATTTGTTCATGGGTGACAGCAGAAGCACTATCTGACAAGTCCTACTCATGTAGCAGAGTGCACCAGGTCTCCATGAGATGTCCAATTTTTTTGCGAAAATTAGGATACAATTACATTTTAGAACATGCTCTTTCAATAAAGAATATTATATAATGTAGTATGTCACATAACAAAATAGAATGTAAACAATTTTTGTAATAATTCAGTGCTATATAGTACGAATTAAATAAAAAATAATAATAATAATAATAATAATAATAATAAGCTCTTTCAACTACACGGACGTTATATGCTGCACAATGAGGTAAAAAGCCAGAAACGTCAATAATAATTTTGTTGTATATTCGCAGTGTTCAAAATATTGCTTTATTTTCAAAATGATTAAGACAGTAATTAAATGATCTAGTGTCTAAAAAAGGCACTAACACATGGTTACCAACAGAATATACAACATAATTAATGATTTATTATTGCACACTTTGTTATATTTACTGTAAGCGGTGATGGGGATGAAATATTTTTCCTTATAACTTTTCGTAGCATTGTAAATATTTTCGACGGTAATGAAAAAGAAATTGTGAAAGACGCACACAACAGCCACGCCTGTGCCTTACCCGGGGTTTACATCCGGCACCATTGGAGCTTGGGGCTAGTGATGCCGCGAGATCTCACATTTTCGGGATCTTACCTCGAATTTCTCGAATTTTTGACACAAATAACCTTATTCTCGTCTCGATATTTCGAGAGTAATGCCCTCGAAATTTTCTCGAGGCGAGAGTAGAAATTTGATATCTCGATTGTACGATTTTTTTTCCCTTGGTAAGGGAAGTACAGGGTGTCTCATTTTCGATGCTTTTTTAGGGTATCTCGGGAAATATTAATGATAGAGCAAAATCGTTTTGCACATTCCAGAGTCAACTTTTTGAGAAAAGTTCAATAGTCACCACAGGAATTTTCGATCTTCTTTTGTTTCTGAGCTACAGGCAAAAACTTGTTTTTCGCTCATTTCGAAAATATCTTATAACTCATTTATTACGGTAGTTAGAAAAAAATTGTTTTAACAAATTTTATACCGTTTTTTAGGTAAAATAAAATGGCGTATTTAGATTTTTTGGAAACTTCATAATTCTTGAGATATAACACAAACTTATGATTTTTTAAATGGCAACCTATGTTGAAAATAGTCTCATATTTTTTCTTATTTTTTAAGCTTTTCAATGATGTATAACAAGTCTACATTCTTTTGTTTTAGACATGAATAAAAGATGATTTATTAATTTTTTGGGGTGAAAAAATTGAAAATTATTAAGAAACAAATGAAATATACTGTAATACTTCACCATTTATTTATTTTGATTCCATATCTACTAATTATGTTTTCAAAATTATTCTAAATCAATTAATTTCGGATTAGTTAAATTATTATTTATCGACGTCGCAGGTGGCCTTGACACAATTCGAAAAAATATGCTTTTAAAGTACATAAATTAAAAATATGTGTAAAACTAAAGCAAATAATATTAGAAATAAACAAATGACGAATTATTATAGTTTTTTAATTTATTTCTTAATAATTGTGACGATGGTCACTAGATTTAAATTTATTCTTCATGTTTAACGTTGTAGCCTTGTGGGTAGCATATCAGTTTTTTTGCTAAAGTTTGATTAAATCAAAGTTCAAATCCCACAAGTAAAAATAATGTTTTACATTTTTTATTGTTTTGTATTGTGTTGAATTACGCATACAGTATAATTGTTTGGTTATATTGTATGTCGTTTGTTGTAAAATGTATTGTTGTATTTTGGTTATAGCGGCTAATGTTTATAAAATTGTTGTTTATCTGTCAGCTATTGTGTGGTCGGGTGGCTACTGGCTAGTACGCTTGACCAGCACGCTAGATATCGTCGGTTCGATCCTACATGAAACTGTATTTTTTATATTTTTATTCAAACTTAGCGAGAATTTGCAGGATGACTAAAAACGTGTTTGAACCTTTTTTTGATATTTTTAACGGTTTTTCGGGATATAAATACGAGCTCGAGCATTAGTTTCAAGCAGAGAGTGTGTGCTCTCTCAAGCGAGCGTTAGCTCTCCAACGAGCCTAAGATGGCGTGTGCCGTCTTCTGCGAACCTGGTGAGGGTCAGGTGAGCGGGTTGTGGATGACCTTGGCTGCCTCTGACTCAGTGCTGTTGGTGTGTGCCGGCAGCTCGTGAGAGAGTGCAGAAGGTGGACCGTACCGGTGTAGCCGGTTGTTTTGTGCAGTGGTGTTGGCCGCTGTTCGCCGTAATCGCGATTGTCAATGAGTGTTGGTGTGTGCCAACACTGTCTTAGATTGAAATCGCGATTGTTAATGATTGTTGTCAAAGTGATAACACTGTAACCGTACCGTGTTCCCGTAACTTTGGTGTGTGCCATTGTTACTCGTTCATAGCGTGTTCCCGCAACCTTGGTGTGTGCCATTGTTGCCCGTTCATTGTTGATCGTGCATAGTAGAGAAAATATCCTGCAAGTATCGCTGGTTCGTTGTTACTTTGCTTTGTTATATTTATTACTTTCTCGTTTTAATATATTTTAATAAAATATTTAAAAAATGATTAGAATTGATTTCATTGTCAAAAGCCGAACTCTGTCTCCACTAAGCTACCCGAGCCATTTTTGGCGTTCAAGACACAGTTTTCAGCGACGCTATGAGAGCGTCCTTTACAGGATCGACCATCTCTCCTTGTGCTGTGTTTCCGATTGATTGGCGCCCGAGCAAACCCTTTGACAGCATGGATAACGAACAGGGACGTCAGTACAAAATGGCGACCGAATAAGAACAGCAGTGTCCCCGTCGTCGCCGTTACAATTTTTTTCACCCCAAAAAAACAATAATTCATCTTTTATTCGTATGTAAAACAAAAGAATGTAGACTTGTTATATATCACTGAAAAGCTTAAAAAATAAGCAAAAAGATGAGACTATTTTCAACATAGGTTGCCATTTAAAAAATCATAAGTTTGTGTTATATCTCAAGAATTATGAAATTTACAAAAAATCTAATTAAACCATTTTATTTTACCTAAAAAACGGTATAAAATTTGTTAAAACAATTTTTCTCTAACTACCGTAATAAATGAGTTATAAGATATTTTAGAAATGAGCGAAAAACAAGTTTTTACCTGTAGCTCAGAAACAAAAGAAGTTCGAAAATTCCTGTGGTGACTATTAAACTTTTCTCAAAAAGTTGACTATGGAATGTGCAAACGATTTTGCTCTATCATTATATTTCCCGAAATACCCTAAAAAAGCATTGAAAATGAAACACCCTGTACATACATATTTAAACATATCCGGTACACGCAAAAAAAAATAATTACATCTCATCTTTATATAATTTTATATTTTTTAATTCATTCTATGACAAGTGACCTCATACTCTTCTAAATGTTCGAGATTCTTCCAATTCAATGATGAGATTGGCGTAATTCTGAAGGGTATATGTAACAATATCTATAATTTAAAAAAAAATAATTAATAATAAAATAAGAAATATATACTTCCCAGAAAAAGGGTTCAGTAATGTCGCTGGATTTTTGACACTGACATTTATCTGTCAATTAAAAACATTTTTATTTTTCAACTGGTTTCCATCTTTCCATGGAATTGTTTGGGCCGTGAGATTCATTACGACATTTTATTTTACATATTTATATTTCTCTGTCTCTACATCTATAGAAGACATAATAAAAATTCAAATGTATAGGATAGAGATTTTTATAATATTTAATATTTATAGTAACATAAAATTTCAGAAAATTATATTTAGATTTTTTTTCTAGAAAGTGTTACTTTCAGCTCTTCTCATTAATGTCAGATTGTGGAAATTGTAGTTAAACATGTCTTAAATCTTAAAGTATAGAGAAACCGTGATTCCATAATCCACACACACACACAAGGATATTACAGTAAAAATGTTAAAATCGAATTCTAGGGACTTTAAAAGTTTATTCACTAATATCCAGATAAGCTATTTTTAGCATGAAGTCAATGCTTCTCTTAGCGAGAGGAAAAATAAGCTATTTTTAGTACAAGTGAGCAAAGTATGTATTTTTCTTACGCGTCCGGAAATTGGTTGAAAGAGCGGGAGCGATGCGCCAACTGGACAAGTGAGAAAAAGATGTACTCACGTGCGCTAAACATGATTTTTCCTTAATCTTGAAACATTATTTTTCTAAAATACAAAACTTTTTTTTATTAATGAAAAACTCAACAGTACATATGTTTATAACTGAATTTAATGTACCTAAAGTTAACTACAAAAAATTATTGTTCCTTTTTTGTTGTATTGATTCATACACCTGAATGCCTCTCTTTCATGTCGCATGTAGAATAACACATATTGCATATCATTAGCATTGAGTAAAAATCTATTAATAATCATTACATCAATGTAGTAAATATATGAAATTGATAAAAAGCGCATTTCATGTACAACAAAAAATGCATATGGTCTCCGATCATTAACACTTAGAGCACATTAACTTTTTTGCCATCGTGGCCTACTTGCATTAGACGTGCTACTCTCGCCTACTAGATACACACTCAGTGATTGATTTGTGATTTGCATAGCAGTGCAAAGCACTTGCAAATGCCCGTCGACGTGGAATGCGTAATACTGCGAATCTAATAATTTATTATCGTGCTAAACGGGCGAAATCAATCATTGTCATTGGTGATATATTTATATGAAGCGGCCATGTCTGGATTTATGATTATTTTTCTCGTTTTATTGAGAGAAAATGTAATACATGAAAAGAACGGTTGCAAGGAATGACAAGCAATTTAGCTAACGTGCCCCAGATGCGAAACGCCGCTGGAATCTTTCGAGATTGAATTGCCGGTTATTATGACAGATATGCGCGGACATTTTGCTTTTATTTCGCTGTTTTCCGTAATATTATGACACACACTAAACTTCTCATTTACTACGTCCGCCACTGTATGTCAGATAAATCTCAAAATGAATAATGAATACAGATTTTTCCAAATCTTTATACAGACTTTTTATCTCACTTTAATTATTTTTTGCTTAACTCCCCCACTCTATTTCCACCAAACCCAAAATAAGCCTTAACAACTAAAGAACTATCATGCTACAGTGATATTTATTTTTAATTTATCGGAAAATATTAGCCTTATAAGGAAAAAGAAGCAAAGTTTTGAGGCACGTTTTCTTTTAAAAAAATATTTATTTTTGTAATACATTTATACGGAACTGTTAGGAATGTTAGTACCTTGTAATTAGCATAATCAACATATTTTAAGATTCATGTTCATTGTCTTTTATACGTCCAATCGAAATTGTTCGTGTTCATAAATATTGCGCCACGTTGTAGCTAACAGTTTATATACGTAATTTTATTGAATTTTTTGATCAGATTCCGAAATTAAATTAAATGTAGATTATTGTTTAACAAAATAGTAAAACACACCCACCTTCGCTTATGAGAATTCGTAATAAATCATGCTCTATAAGGAAAGGATTCTTGCGAAATACCTGGCTTGCTAAAGATTTATAAGAGCAAAGTAAATAGAATTATTACCACATGTAATTAGCCAAAATCATTAGCTGACAAGCCTAGATGCAATAGACCCAATGAATCAACAAAGCGAACAGATAAAGTCTGTAGCAGATTCAAAAAAACTACTGTGTATATGTCGAAAGAAATTCGAATAAGAAACCTTGCCAATGTCAGCCGAAGTACTGTGTCTCGAAGTCTTTGAAGACGAATAAGGTGTTGGACATTTCTTTTTTTAAAAAAATTTCATTATTAGAATAAATAAAAAGGCGAGGCTAAATGTTAAAATACTTAACATTGAAATGAAGTCGTCTAGTGAAGTGTTATTTTCGAATGAATTAAAATTAGATTTTTTGGAAATGATGGTATGAAGTATATTCGATGACCAACAAGTGCAAGATACAATTCTAGATACCAAATCCCTACAGTTAGACATGGCAGAGGGAATGAGATTTTATGCTGCGCATGTTCTCGTGACTGTACAGGTCTATTTAGTACTATGGATTCTATAATGTAGGTATAGGGCATATTTTAACAAAAGATATGCTACTTTAATGCACGAGAAAATATGCCACGGGGTCACAGGGATGAGGTTTCCAGCAGGACAATGATCTTAAACATACTTCAAAACTAGTATAGGAGTTTTAAATTCAAACAAGTCCGAATTCTTGACTTGCCATGCCAATCTCCGGTTTTAAATCCAATAAAGAATTTATGGTAAGAGTTAAAAATACACATGGCTAAAGAAACAAGGGTGAATTGTGAAACCATTTGAAAAATAAATAGCAAAATATACCTCAAGACTCTATTATAAATTTAATCAAATCAATTCCTCGACGGTGTGGTGCAGTGATTGCTTCAAGAGAAATATCGAATAAGTATTAAATATAAAATACAAAATCGAAGTCCAAAAAGATTTTACCAATTTTTTACCACTTTTAATATATATATATATATATATATATATATATATATATATATATATATATATATATATATATAGAGGTTAGAAATGATCACGACTGACCAGTTAAGTAGAAAAACAAAATGTTTCACAGGTATAGCAGTCCGGAGTATGGGAAAAAGATGTTAAATAATACTCTTTAAAGTTACATGTCAAGCTTTCGGAATTACTTTATTCCTTCTTCAGGACAGTACTTTGTGGTGTCCTGAAGAAGGAATAAAGTAATTCCGAAAGCTTGACATGTAACTTTAAAGAGTATTATTTAACATCTTTTTCCCATACTCCGGACTGCTATACCTGTGAAACATTTTGTTTTTCTATATATATATATATATATATATATATATATATATATATATATATATATATATATATATATATATATATTATTTTGTTATCACATAAGTTTATTTATGTAGTATTTGGTTTAAAATTTGAAAATACTTTATGCACAAATACATATGTTTATTAATATAACTGTTTCATTTCTTGATCTCCTTTACAATATATGATATAGTGTAAAAATATGTGTGGCTCAAAACTTTTGCACGCAACTGTATGTACCAAAACTTAATTTACAGTTCGCGTTGAAGGTTGAGAAACACTTATGAAACATTCTAAAGCTTCAGTTCTTTCGATGACGCGTAAGTCCTTTTCAAAATATTCTCCTTTATCCATTTTTACCTCTCGCTAAAACAGGTATTGGAATCATGCTAAAAATCGCATATACAGAATTTAGTGCATAAGCATGTTTTAAGGTCCCTATAATCCGATTATAATATTTTTACGATGATGTCCGTGTGTGTGTGCGTGTGGATGTTGGAACCACGGTTTCTCAAATACTATAAGACTTAAAAAATATTTAATTTGCAGTTTCCTTAATTTGACATTCCTGGGAAGAGCTGATTACATTTTGGTAACAATAGGACAACCAGAAGTAACAGTTTCTTTAAAAAAAATCTTCCAAATATTATTTTTTGAAAATTTTTGTTATTACTAGTATTAAAGGATATAAAAATCTCTATCACATACATTTAAAATTTTTATTATATCTTCTATGGAGTTAAAGATAGAGACATAAATATATAAAATAATAAGTTGTAAATGTATCTCACAGCCCATGGAAAACAAGTGTACAAATTAAAATGTTTTTAATTGACAGATAAATGTGAGTGTCAGAAAGCCAGAGACATTACTGATAACTTTTTCTAGGAAGTACATTTAATATTTCTTATTAATTATTAATTAAATATTTATAATTATAGATACATATATTACATATACTATTCAGAAATACTGCCAATCTCATCAATGAATTGGGAGAATCTTGAACATTAGAAGAACAAGAGTGAATAGAATGAATTAAAAATATATAAAGAAGATATGTGTTTTTGTGTGTATCAGAAAAGTCAAATATGTAGGTTCAATACTTATGTACCCTAATATGAAAATGGCGATAAGTCTTGTGCTGGCCACAACAGATTTTTTTTTGCCACCATGCAATAATTATACTAGGCCACTAGGCGTACTCTTCTCACCTACAACTAGTACGATACTCTACCAAACTTCAAAGTCAATAATTAGCAAATTAGGGCTATAAAGAAAATAAGATATTAATTCGATGTTTTAGTTCTCCGTATTATACGAACCTACTGTTTAAGCTGCTTCATGAGAGCTTGCATTGTCGTAGCGTGATGCAGGGTGATTAGCGTTGTTTCTCCTAATTTCGACAATGTCTTCTGGCTTCATGTTTGTTATCGATCAGCATTAATTGTTCTTTTGTATCCTCTAGTCACAGTGGTTACAAATCCAAAACCGAAAAATGAAGCAACAATTTTTCGCGACACTTTAAGAACTTTTGTTGGTTTTAGGTCATGTTAAATTACCAAAACAGTAAACTGATGTTTAGTTTCACGTCCATATGAATAAATCCACATTTCGTCGCCTGTGGTGATGTTGCAGACTAAATTTAACAATCTTCGCACGCATTTTTTCGAGCATCATTCAAATTAAGGGGAATCTAACGAGTACAAAGTTTCTTTACATGCAAATTTTTATGCATTATTTCTATGTATTTTAATCATGGCAGTACCTAGGGATAACTGAATCTCACTTGTCACAGTATAGAGAATGTTCATTTTGAATGGGACACCATTGATATCTCGAGAACTATAAGAGCTACTCTTCAAACTTCAAAACAATGTTTTCTGTCTTTGATGGTAGATTTTTTAATTTCTAAATTTGTATGAAGAGTAGTTCGCTCCTGGAATTATTACTTTAAATTGATTGGCGAATTCTAGCAATGTTTTGCTATTTTTTGCAAGGCTATTCACACGAGTTCACTACTCCCAACACATTGATAGACAAGCTACTGAGCAGACAACTTTAAAAGAAATATTGTTAAAAAAATTTGTAAAAAATATTTTTTTTTGAATGTTTTTTGGGGTTCATTGTACAGTTTCCCTCGTGCAGTAGTAGTGTTACACTTTTGTAGTTTTCAAGTGTAAGTATTAATTATAGTTTATTATTTTATATATTCTTATTTATTTATTTTTATAAATACATTTAATGTTTTTGAATTTTATACTTTGCAATTTGTACTATTAGAATGTTACACTTTTTTATAACTCAACAATTTAATTTAACAATGAATTAAGGCAACTTTTTTTTTTAATAATATGTTTCTGTTTTTGAATATTTTTTTATTTGTAAATTGTGTCGTGTGGCTATAATATTGCTTTGATTTAATTGTAGTCAAAAACCGATGCTGAGGATGGTTACTAAGTAACCGAAACCGGTCCACGTTTTAATTAAAGAACAGTGTGAACAAGACTTCGGGATTTTTCATTTTTAAAACCTTCCTTCATCCTTAATAATTCAACTTCACACTTGGGTGTATCTTCATTCATTATGTTTTAATTTTAAATGAGAACATTATATTTTTATTTTTTCATTAATTGGAGATTTTAATTCTCTGAATTTTTAGAAAAATGCATATAGGGTTTTATATTAATTTGATTAAAATATAATTATGCCATGAATGAAAAAAATTAATAGGTATTAATTTTTTACGCACAAATGAATTAAAATTGTTTATTTACATCTTAGTTACCATGGCGGTGGCGGAAACTCAAAGAGTACACCCTGCGGGCAGTAAAGTAGCACATGCGGGCGGTAAAGTAGCAGATGCGGGCGGTAAAATAGAGCAAAAGCCCGGCGACTGATGAACAAAACGTTAAAAATACAATTGAAGAAAAATGAACTCTCTTATTTTGAGTTTTAACGAAAAACCGACACATGCATATGCGCTACTTTTTCAGAAAAAGTCCCTATAAGTTTTGACTGTCAAAAGTTTATATTTTTGATGTGTACAAGTATGGTGTTATAAGTGATAGATATTAAACTAAAATATGGTACAATGGAGTAAAGAAGTAATTGAAATCTTGATGAATTATACGAAAAATTCAAATGATGTATGCAAATTCATTAAAATTGTTTATTTACATCTTAGTTACCATGGCGGAAACTCAAAGAGTACACCCTGCGGGCAGTAAAGTAGCACATGCGGGCGGTAAAGTAGCAGAAGCGAGCGGTAAAGTAGAGCAAAAGCCCGGCGAATGATTAACAAAACGTTAAAAATACAATTGAAGAAAAATGAACTCTCTTATTTTAAGTTTTAACGAAAAACCGACACATGCATATGCGCTACTTTTTCAGAAAAAGTCCCTATAAGTTTTGACTGTCAAAAGTTTATATTTTTGATGTGTACAAGTATGGTGTTATAAGTGATTGATATTAAACTAAAATATAGTACAATGGAGTAAAGAAGTAATTGAAATCTTGATGAATTATACGAAAAATTCAAATGATGTATGCAAATTCAATGACAATTTACATAGATATATTTTAAATTTTGACAATTTGTTATTTTAATTCCCGTAAAACTTGATCGTGTAAGGTCACTTATGAAGACACGTTTCAAGTTACTTGAAAAGAAAAACTTCATCGTATAATGCAGGCTTTACCTTGTTATTTATTATTAATGTCAAATAATTATTTTTTATGATCGCTATTGTACTTCAAGTTTAACGCTCGAAACAACAGTAAAGGTCTAAACGTGTTATAAGGTAGAAGCACCTACTTACAATGTATCGCAAATGGTTGTGACTTGAATCTGCCCTACCAAAATTTCCTACCTTCCCATCTTTTGACCTTTCTACCCTAAATCAACTCAAAAGAAGATTCAGCAACTTTTGTTTCTACCCCAAAACTTTAGTGCAGATTCCCGAACTTTTTGCAACCCACGTATGTATGTGTAATGTTGTTTTAGTTGTTTAGCAGTGAGGCTACTTGATAATTTCTCTGAAAAAAAAAAAATCAGCTATAAATTATCAAATCAAATATTGGAGATACACAAATACTTTTGAACAGTATTATACGTACACATCCTGAAAACATTTAAATCGGATTTTATACATGAAAACATGCTTATTTTTAAAAATCGTTTTCAGCATATTAGCTACACCGACCTGTAGATGGAATAAAATTGAAAAACACGAAATGAAAATATTATAAGCTCGAAAAATTCACCGATATACTTTGTACGTTTTGCAAACAATCGATACCTACTCAATTTTTTTTATTTAATATATTATTTAAACCAGTATTGCCTAAATATTGTTTTTAAACAACTGAAACAGATGTAAATTTACTTTTTTTTTCTTTTACGAAGCTTTTAAAATATTTGAAAAACCTTATACAAAATCATAGAAAAAAATCTGATGTGGCCAACACAAAACCTTCCGCTATTTAATTTTTACATACATACATAGGTACATAAAATCACGCGTTTCCCACTTAGTGGGTTAGCAAAAACCCGCAAACAATAGTAACAATAAGAAAAGGGATAAGAGTAAGAGCTCAGCTGACTCACTTCACTCTTTAACTACATTCTTCTTTCGCTTTGTCCACATCATCATAGCATTCATACATAAAAACATATTAAAGTGACCGATTTTCGGTAGCGAATAACCGCATCCGAACCAAAATAATAGTTATGCGACAATCATCCTTCGCCACACATTCCTGTCCATTTTTATTAATTTAAATACATACTTACGTATTTACTAACGCTACAAACTGTTCCATTGCATAAAACTATTGATTTATTTACTATTTTCTTTTTAAAATGTCACTATTATTAATTTGAAGTGATTAGTTTTTTGACAGTGACATTTACTGTCACTTACATTCATTTGAAATATGAACTGTGTAACAAAGGAATTGTGTTTATCTTAGGCATCGGGACTAATAAAAAAAATCTGATGTGGCCAACACAAAACCTCCCGCTATTTAATTTTTATTAATTTAAATACATACCTACGTATTTATTAACGCTGCAAACTATTCCATTGCATAAAACTATTGCTTTATTTACTATTTTCTTTTTAAAATGTCACTATTATTAATTTGAAGAGATTAGTTTTTTGACAGTGACAGTTACTGTCAGTTACATTCATTTGAAATATGAACTGTGTAACAAAGGAATTGTGTTTTTCTTAGGCTTCGGGACTAATAAAAAAAATCTGATGTGACCAACACAAAACCTCCCGCTATTTAATTTTTACATACTTTCATACGTACATAAAATCACGCGATTCCCACTTAGGGGGTTAGCAAATACTCAGAAACAATAGTAACAATAAGAAAAGGGATAAGAGTAAGAGCTCAGCTGACTCACTTCACTCTTTAACAACATTCTTCTTTCGCCTTGTCCACAATCATCATAGCATTCATACATAAGAAAAGAACATATTAAAGTGACCGATTTTCGGTAGCGAATAACCCCATCCGGACCATAATAATAGTTGCGCAACAATCTTCCTTCGCCACACTTTCCTATCCATTTTTATTAATTTAAATACATACTTACGTATTTACTAACGCTGCAAACTGTTCCATTGCATAAAACTATTGATTTATTTACTATTTTCTTTTTAAAATGTCATTATTTTTTTGACAGTGACATTTACTGTAAGTTACATTCATTTGAAATATGAACAAAGGAATTTTGTTTATCTTAGGCTTCGGGACTAATAAAAAAAAATAGGTTTAAATGTATCTGCAAAATATATAGAAAAAGTATTAATATATTCCTGTACAAAATTCAATAATCTTTAATTTTCATAAGATATAAAATGCGAAAAAATGGCATTTAATGATATTTTTTGAAGAAAACCATTATGAGCTTCAGGTAAAGTGCCATTTCCGGTTATCCGATTTACACCAAAATCTAATGACTTCTTTTCATATTAGAATAGGATAGAAATACAAGGTTTCAGAATTTTCTGAATGATAGTATTTGAGTTAGAGCGAAGACAAAATCCCTACACATACACACACACACATACATACATACATACATACATACACACACACACATACACACACACATACACACATACAGACATCATCGTGAAAATGTGAAAATTGGATTCTAGGGACCTTAAAACGTGGTCATTTACTAAAATCTCGATACGTGATTTTTAGCACGATCCCTATACCTCCCTTATCAAGGGTAGCGGGAGGTAAAAATATTTTTATATTTATCTATAAAGTATATAGAAAAAGTATTAATGTATTTTTTGAAGAAAAACTATTATGAGCTTCAGGTAAAGTGCCATTTCCGGTTATCCCATTTACACCAAAATCTAATGGCTTCTTTTCATATTAGAATAGCATATAAATACAAGGTTTCAGAATTTTCTGAATGATAGTATTTGAGTTAGAGCGAAGACAAAATCCCTACACATACACACACACATACATACATACACACACACATACATACATACACACATACACACATACAGACATCATTGTGAAAATGTTAAAATTGGATTCTAGGGACCTTAAAACGTGGTCATTTACTAAAATCTCAATATGTGATTTTTAGCACGATCCCTATACCTCCCTTACCAAGGGTAGCGGGAGGTAAAAATGTGCCTAACAATAGCTTTGAACTTCCTAAAGATTTTATTATGTAAACACACGCGCATTTTAATTTAAAACATCAACCACCATCCATACAACAACTTTTCAATCCCCTTATTATCCATTCATGTTCTTTACCCTCTGCTACCACCCTATAACAACTTTGAGCCAGGGTTCGGGCTACTTGACACACAGCGGTGGCCGAGCCACTAATAGTTTCATCCCCTCTTATCGCCAATATTGCACCACTTTATTACATCATTCATTACACAAATTACCTCCCCTGAGAACCAAGGACACGCGGATGTGTTAACGTGTTTAAATTCAGGCGTGGACGGAAAATGGAGATGATGATGATTTCATAAAGGAAGATAAATATAAACTGATATGGATGAGGATTACGGTTAATTATGATCCCTCGTTAAGGGTGATATTACAGATGTTTGTCAGAGATATGACAGCAATGATGAAATAATCCCTATCACCGAAAATGTGTAAAGGCCTGTGTCCACGGTGCTATAAATCGATACGAGTTCTCGAATATACTCCGCAATTCGATAACTCGGACACTGCCTACTCAATACAACAGGCCTTGGCCAACGCGCGGATGACGTCACATATTTAGGCCGAACATAGCGCGTATCTCCGTACAAGAACTGTTTAGGAGTCGCAACCCCAGTGTTTAAAACTTGTATTTCACTTGAAATGAGATCGAAATTTAGGTCAAAATCACTATAATAATATAAATATGTTATGAAGTATGTTGTATTCATTATAAATAATTTGTAAATAATAAATATTTCAAAATGACAAACAAAAACAAAACAGAAAATACATTCCGGTTTTCTTTATCACAATAAGGAATAATGAGTATCGAACAAGATATTTATAAATAATAAAAATAACTCAACAATATATTCACCAAGAAAATAATATCTTTCGTTCAAAGTAAAATAAATAAAACAATAAGCTTACAATATTAAAATATTTAGGTAATGTTTAAATGTAATGATACCTAGTAGTGTTATTCACACGAAAAAAAATAAAAAATAACAAAATATTAAGTAGTATCCGCTGAAATATATACTAACTGGAACTCGCATACTCTACCTATCAGCGTACGCTGCACTTGAAGCCTCATTGAACAATAATGGCTGGTCATGTTCGCGCACGTTCGTGCCGAACCGAACCTAGCCGAATAACTCGTATCATAGCTGATCGCTTTGTTTTCATATTATGCTTCATTTATTTAAACATGCGCCACACGAAGTAATTTCCATCTACTCCCGAACTGTCTCGATATTTGCCGACTACTCCAGCAGCAGGCTTTCAATATGCTTCACAGTCACGGGTCGTACACGCATTCCAGTTAGTATATATTTCAGTGGTAGTATCATTTTGATGCAAATTATATTACTTTACAATTACAGGTAAAATTTCTACATTTGTTTGCAACTTCAAATAACAACCATGGCTAACAGTATAAAGAACAAACTTTTATATAATTTTAAATTTAATTTACTCGGTTACGAAAAGAGCAAAATAAAATATGATTATTAAATTGGATGTAGAGTTTAAATTTCTACAACATTTACTTGAAGAAATATTATCTATAAATAATAGGCCTCTGATCAGTGATGCGCAAGGAAAAACTAGCCCGCTTTTCGTATTACACCCGGTATGTAAATTGCTAAATATTATATGTAATAATATCCTATTACATTGAATAATTATGTCGAAATTAAGTACGATGCCTTAACGAAAACAAATAAAAACGTGGAAAACAAAACGCGAAGCTGATCACACTTACTGGTGCCACGGTAAAATTGTAGAATGTATCTTTATTAAACATTTACGCACGTATCTAAATATTATAATACTGTAAGCTTATTGTTTTATTTATTTTATTTTGTAAGAGAGTTATTATTTTCTCGGTTAATACGACGGCTGTCGTCAGTGACTTTTTGAATAAAAAATATTTTTTTCGGCAAATAAGCGTTTTATTTCTCTACATAATCTCCTTTTACCTCGATACATTTAGTCCAACGTTTTTCCAATTTTTTTATTCCTTCCAAAAAATAGCTTTTCTTAAGGCTCTCAAAGTAGGCGTTTGTTTCAGTGATGACCTCTTCATTCGACCCAAATCTCTTACCGCCCAGCCATTTCTATCTGGAGAATATGCTGGATGGGGTAGCAGTTCGTAGCCCAATTTATGAATTTTGTCCCCATTGTACTTATCAAGCTTTTCCTTGGTTTCGGTGATGGTTTTTTTACACAAAAAATAATGCTTAATCAACACACGAAATTCACTTTTTCCCATTTTCAATTAAATTAGCGAAGTTGTCTAATATAAATAGCTGTCAAACATAAACTAAATGGCGCAGTTTGTTCAAAATTTTTCAGTAGCCTACTAATAGATGGCAGTTGATGGGAGCAGTGTTAGCAGTGTTGTATTTAAAGTTACTGCGCGGGAAATTCAAAAAGTCACTGACTTATCAAACAGCGCTCGTACATTATTGAAATATGTTCGATAATCATTATTCTTTATTGTGATAAAGAAAACCAGAATGTTTTTGTTTGTCATTTTGATATATTCATTATTTATACATATTTATATTTAATACAATATACTTCATAACATTTCTAGAGTATTATGGTGAATTTGACCTAAATTCTCTCACATCAAATGAAATACAAGTTTCAAACTATGGGGTTGTGATTCCTTCCTATATGGTTCTGATACGGAGACGCGCTTTGCTAGGCCTAAGTATGTGACGTCATCCGGGCGTTTCGCGCGCTGGGCCAGGCGGCCAGGCCTGTCTATAGTATCCATTGACGTATTATAACTAACGTAGACCCAGCACGCAGCCTTTGTTGTGATGTTAGAGCCAGAGGTGAGGGGCAAGGGAGTGGCACAGTCTGTATCGCGGGTCTGCATACATTGAACAATTTATTTGAAATAAATTGAAGTCATTGCTTGGCGTGGCATAAATGAAGCAATATATTTATTTTTTCTTCAGACACTAATTATTTTTATTTATAAAATTAGTACATAAATTAAATATATGAATGAAAAATATGAATATACGATTATATGCAAAAAATAGTTATTTACAAAGAGTCAGAAAAATTATACATTACTTGACGAATATTTTACGGCTCCGAATCATGTAGACAATTTACTGACAAGTCATGTATTAAGTTTTTTCTAAAACCTTTGATTATAATAAAAATTAATTTTTAATTTAATAATTAAATCTAATTTTGTATAAGTATTTAGTATTGCGCTTGTCCCGTTTCTAAGATTATTTAATAAATAAACGAAGATTTTGTATTTTTGGTGCGTGCGTTTCTATACAATTGTAACATTTTACAAAGCAACTAATTGCGTTGAAGTTCATTTAGACATTCTGGAATTAATATATCCAATGTACTCGTACAAAACCCAACTATAAATATTAATACTCAATAAAATTATAAATAATACTTGTTTATATGTTCTTTTCGATGTCGATTTCCAACAAAACATTCCTTCTCAAAATACTTTGAGTAGACACATAAATTATTGCTGGGATCGAAATCAAGACAATTGATGGCTTGCAGTCACATACGTTTCCGTTCCTCATCTTTAGGAAACCTTAAATCATTGTCGATTAATAAATTGTATTGTAGAGAACTTAAATAAAAACTTACGTATGAAGCGATATGCCTACTTTCTTATGTACTGATTTTTCATTACAGTTTTTCACAGCACATACACGAACCATTTTGTCTTATTTAAAACCTGTCCACAACTATCCAAAAACTAAAAAAGCAAATTCACAAACAATAAAACAAAGAACATGGTTTGGCGTTTGCACTTCTCAAACTTGTAAACAAAACTATGCAGACCCGCAGCATAGGCCGCGCTGGGTATATGTTAGTTATAAAACGTGAATGGTAGTATCCAATAGAAAACTATACTGTGTCTGGTATAAGAATGTAGTGTAGCATGATATAGGTATAACAAATTGTCCCAATATTATGTTATTACAACTATTCTTCTGCTTTTGTGTACAATAAATTAGGCTAGCTAAATTAAATGTAATTTAAATATATAATTTTATTCAATTTTGCCTTATAAAGTCATGTTTATTTCCTTGGATACGGACCATTAAAGTTATTGTTTTATAAACAATTTTATTCGCTAGCGTTTTAAAGAATTTTAGTTCACTAGCGGGTTTAATACGTCAAATGTCAACCAAAATTGTTGGAATAAATTTAAATATTCAACGTATACCCGCCATTTTGCCACAAGAAGAATAAGAATGTTACAATTATGTAATAACGTAAGTCTTTGATTGTTGGAATAAAATATTATATGTCATATTGACATGTTAACCTCTAAAAAACAGTTACAGAATATTTTATTTTAAAGTCTATTATAAACAATTCAACCCATGGCAATCATAGATCACTATGGCAACGCATAAAAAAAAACTCACACTCACCGAGTAGATAACTATAAGCGTTTTGAAGATTCTGATTTCATTTATAAAAATTTTATTCAAATCGGAGAAGTTTATTAGGGCAAAATTGAATAAAAGGTTGTATTACACTTGCGGTAAAAATGAATGTTTAACTCGCGGGATTGAGACGCTCCGCACATAAGCGTACCGCTCATTAAACATTCATTTAATCCGCATGTATAATAAATAACTATTAATATAAATATAATTGTAAAAAATACTAATAATATAACGAAAACAGTTATTATAAATGTAAAACACACATCACCTGTCAACCTATCAATAACTGTCACAAATATTTTATAATTCATGCAATTTCGCATGTCTAATCAAAATAGTCCTCTAATGCTAGTGGATGATATTGAAGATGTTCCATCTCCGAATGATGTAACTGAATGTTTCGATGATTGTAATATTATTATTTTATCAAAAGAAAATTTAATTCGTATTTAACCTTAAAATCATGTAAAATGTTGCTGCGTAAACTGCTCTTGTCAAGCTCCACCCACCACTGCAATCTTAAATCAGACGAAGTCTAGAACGAAAAATGAATTCTGTCCCATTTTTTTTTATAAACTGATAACTTCATTTATATGTTACCAACTTAAAATTTTGATGTTTGATAAGCTTAAAAATTATAAGGTTTTAAAATATTACCTAATTTTATGCATTTTTGGTAAGTTATGATAAATAATTTCTTATAAATAAATTAATATACTCGTATTTAATATATGGAATATTTTATTTACTGATCATGAGAATAATATCTTGGCTATTTTTTATTAGTTATTAGTATTGGTAGAAATGATTGAAACTATCTTCATAAATTCGACCAACCTGACATATGTAGTCAAGTTCAATGTTTATGATGCAAAAAGTGTGATTCAGAACTCGGAACGATTTCTAGCATCGTGGAGACATGAAATGAATTAAACCATGTCTTTATGTGTAATTTTAAATTTGAAAATAACCCCGTATCTTATATGTATTACCGAATAAATTCGAAATTTACATAATCTAGTTTATTTAAAATAAAGACAAAGTTTATACTGTCCTTAAGAACTAAAGACTATTGAAGTGTTCTAGACAAATTGCGAAATAATCTATATTCAGTATCGAAGCAAGAAGCAAATAAGTTGTGCGAAATAAAAAAAATACAACTTTTAGCAGACTGAAAATAGGGTGGTGGCGGTTAGGCATAACGTTTTAACATGGAATTTTAGTTTTACGCCGTTTCCTACTCCCCTGTTCATTTTACTGCAGAAACTGTAGATTGCACGATTTGTCGTATTCACCCTGTACGTATAAATACATATACACTAAAAAAATAGAATTGAAATTTTGTCTAATTATAATTAGATATTATTTTATTAGGCAATATGTCTATTAATTCAATATAATTTACAAATCTTAATTTAGCATTTTAACTAATCCAAAATAGATAATACATATTCTGTAAAAAATCGTTAATTTAAATATGCAAATAGTTATTTTAATTACTTATTTTATTTTATTTTGCTATATTTTGGCTTCATTATTTTTGTTCTACAATTTTTGGTAATTTATCTAATGAATTAGGTAAGTAAATAGAAAATTAGACATATATTTAGTTAATTTCTTTATTTATGTTAAGTTCAATACCGAATGTAGTCATCTAATCTAATTAGGTATTTAATTTTACGATAATTAAGAAAATTTAACTAAATGAACTTGGAGAATTTAATGAAACATATTAGTAGCCTGAAAATTAAAGAATTTGTTTAGTTAATTTAACTACAATTTAGAATGTGCATCCCACTATGCAGCACGTTTACTATAACATATATACATAACAAAAAATCTGTTGTGGCCAGCACAAGACCTCTCGCCATTTTCATATTAGGCTATATAAGTATTGTATTGCACTTCGCTTTCGAAACGTCGTTTTATAACAAAAAATACAGAACTTTACCCAAATATTGCTTTTTATTGTATTTAACATATCTTCTGCACACATATAATTCTAATTATATCTATTTTTCATTGTATGAGGAAGTTCCTAAATGTGAGAGATTCTTCCATTTCAATTCATTAACCAGATTGGCGGTATTTCTGATGAATATATGCATTTTACCTATAATTTCAAATATTAATTAATATTAATAACACAATAAGAAAGATTAAATATACTTCCCAGAAAAAGATATCAGAATGTTACTAAAACTATTGATTTTTGACACTGACATGTGTCATTTACAAACTATGTTATAAACATTGGAATTTGTCAACTGGTTTCCTTAGTGCCTTAGCCTCTGCGATTAGATTACTCTGTATATCATAGTGTCGTTAACTCTAAATCTGTACAAGGTATAATAAAAATTTTAAGTGTATTAGATGGAGAATTTTATGTTCTTCAATATTTAATAACAAAAATTTCCAAAAAAATATATTTAGAAGAATTTTTCTAAGAAAACTACTTCAGGTTGTTCAATTGTTATCAAAACCTTTTCAGCTCTTCCCAGGAATGTCAGATTGAGGAATCCATAGTTAAACAGTTCTTAAGTCTTATAGTTTTTGAGGAATCGTCCCTACAACATCTAGACATACACACACACACACATATATATATATATATATATATATATATATATATATATATACACACTCACACGCAAACATCATTTTAAAAATGTTATAATCGGATTATAGGGACCTTAAATAGTGCTTATTCACTAAAATCTGGATATGCGAATTTTAGCATGAATACAATACCTCTCTTAGAGAAAGGTAAAAATAAAATATCTTGGTTTCCATCACACTAAATCGTATACAGATATTTATCTTTTTTCGAAATGAAACATTCCAATGTAAAATATACCATCCTGAATATTGCTGTCATAAAAGGTGACTTGAAACGTGTATAGTCTCAATAATAATAAACCTTTTATGTATGGGGTCAAATAAAGTACATAATCTTATGGTTATTGTTTCTCCCCTTTTATTGTTATTTTATTTCTCACCTTTCCATGTTTTCCCACTGCTCAAATTTATGTAAATGGCAGAAGCGTTATCGCGTATAAGTCAGAGGTAAAATAAAAACATATATCTGCGGTAAAGCAGACCAGCAGACTTATGATTATAGGAAATTTATATAAATAATTCGAATCGTGTTCAGGTGAGGGAAGAGCTAGCTGCAGAAGTGTGGGAACATAACAAACACCTCTAACCTTTATACCTTCCATCAGCACTTCAGCCCTCCTGCCCCAGTCCTCTCCTGTGAACTCGTACTCCAAACGTTCGGTAATGAGACGTCATTTCGGACGCTTCTCATTCAAGAGAAAAGATTCAGACTGTTTCACACTATAGTAGAATGACTTTTACCTACTATCTGCTAAATAAAAATCGCGCCATACAATTTTTATAAAATTAGACAGTTATATTTATTTTAAATATTGAAGTATTTAGGTTACACGTTTTGCAGACCACAAAATTTGCATTGGTATATTGATATGGTATAATTCAAATTAATATTTTATAATTAGTTGTAAATACCTACGTAAATAAGGAATATATTATAAAAGTAATACAGGCAAATTTAATATGATGTTAAAAGAAAAATTAAAGAACAGGCGTTTATTTTGAAAGAAACGTTTATACTTGTATTTAAATAATTGATTATATTTTAAAACACAATTTATGTAAAATGTCATTTAAAATATACCCTCCCTCAGCGTACCGCACCGACTCTGGTATAGATTACTGGTTATCAAGGATTGATAAGCGCAAGATTATAAGAAATTTTATTCAATGGTCTCTTTATCGCAAACAGGTTAAGATCAGACAATGTTGATTAAACTTTTTTTACTCATATTGATCAGTACTTTCCGCCCTTAAAGGTTTTGCCCGAAGTTCAATAACAAACACCTTGTATTTATCCTTCTTCTTTGTTTTTCTTCTATGTTTCTTATTGAGAAACCTTTATACCTCCCGCTACTCTAGGTAAGGAAGGTATAGGGATCGTGCTCAAAATTTCATATAGAGATTTTAGAGAATAAGCACGTTTTGTTGTCCACAGAATCCGATTTTAACATTTTTACAATGATGTCTGTATGTATGTATGTATGTGTGTGTGTGTGTGTGTGTGTGTGTGTTTCTGTCTGTCTGTCTGTCTGTCTGTGTGTGTGTGTGTGTGTGTGTGTGTGTGTGTTTCTGTGTGTGTGGATCTTGTGGACACGATTACTCAAATACTATCAATCAGAAAAATTTGAAATTTGGTATACCCATTCTATACTAATGTGGGAAGAGCTCATTAGTTTTTAGTATATATCGGATAACCGGAAGTATAATTTATATAAGCTTTTAACAGTTTTTCTTGTAAAAAATTCATTGAATATAATTTTTTAGCAACTTTTACTAATTAAAATTGAATATAATGGTGCAATCTTCAATTTTACGATAATAACATTTAGTAAATAACTTTAAATAACTTTAATTATGAATATATAATATAATTTGTTTTCATTTATCATTTTGCCTATGCGTCAAACAAAAACATAATTTGAATAACAATTTTGACATATTTAAACAAATGTCACTGACAGTGAGAAATTACATTAAAATTAATAATGATACCGTGTTAAGGAAAATATAAGAATAAAATATTTAATTATAATGATATTAAGGTTTGTAAAAATAATATATTTTCCATCATACATAAATATTAGATGTACAGGATGATCTGATTTAATTTTTTTCTATTTTTGCAGCACTATAAATTAATATTAATTTGCAACTACACATTTACGAAATGGTTCATGTACGGCTAAGAATTTACAAAGATTGCGTTTTAGAGCACCTAGAAGTCGATGCAGTTTTTATAAGTGTGTGTGACGATTTTTCCTTAAAATCTATTAAAACATGATCCAAAACTTCTCAAATTTGGTATTTAAAACTCATATATAATTTGAAACAACATATTAGATTTTAACCATATATGATAAATCGGATGTAGTACATAAATTTGGAGCTCTAACAGATTTTTGAGGAAAAACAATAAAATATAATCCAACATTTCGTATTACAGACTTTTCTATTTATTGGACAACAAATTAGATTTTATTTACAAACGATCAACCGGAAGTGATACTTTACTTAAAGCTCACTGCTATTTTAAACATGGAATTGGCGGGAGGTCATGTGCTGGCCACATCAGATTTTTTTATTAAATATTCCCTTTTCAAATCATCTGTCTTTTCTATTTGCTTTTCTTTAATTAAATTGTTGGTTTTCTCTTTTCAACATTCCCATACTATTTCTTTTCTTGAATTTCCTCTTACTCTTTCTTCGTACTTCATTGCCGGTTTTCCTGTTTCTATTCTGAGTCTGTGTCTTAGTTTCTTACAATACGATGTGTGACGGTAACAATAATTCAGAAAGGTATTTTTATTTATTTCTTCTTGCTTTCTCTACCCGTTTTCCTAGCATTTTTAATATATTTTGTATACGTTAACTGGGCGAATCTCAATTTAGCCAAGGACAACTAGACGATGACGAACTGGGCGATAGCCAAGTGGACAAGTGTGCGCCGATCATCTAGGCTTCTAGGCGATACAGAAATAAATTTGTAGAATTACAAAATTATTCGTTCGGTTAGATTATGTTATGAAAAATTAAAGTAACACTTTTAACCGTTGCAAAATAAATCCACCAATTTGAATATCTGCTTAGCGTGCAAAATTTTTAAATTTATGTTGCCTAGACGACCGTTGCTCATTTTATCATCACCTATTTGACTATGTGATTCACCCAGCTGTTGTATACCATATATTTCTCCTTCGATCTGTCCCGATAGCAAATATATTTTCTACAGATTTTTGTTTCACACCTTCTTCTCCCAGATTTATTACGATTATTATTTGTTAGACAATGACTTTAAGTATTTATTACTTTTGTCTCCGTGATCAATAAGATTTTTTGAAGTATGATCCTACCTCAATTTTCTAGAAATAGTTCCAGAATCAATGACTGTTTTAAGACTCAGTATCATCACCAAAGTGGCAATCTTTCCAAAGTTATTGATTGCAGATGTGGAAATAATTTTTGTATATATTGAAGCAGACTGTTGTGAGGGTAGTTAAGAATGGTCATCGCCGTGTGCAGAGCACGCGCCGCTAATGAGAACCATGAGAGCACTGGAGTGGATGTTATCCCCACACTAAATACGCCACCATGTTTTCTCATCGACATACTAGTAAGATAAATGAACCAGACAATAGGATGTCAAGTAATTGTAGAACATAAAATCATTTGAGGTTTTCCAACATGCACGTCTCAACTAAAATATTTTCAAAGCAAATTGATTTTCGGTTTATGCGGAACTAGTCCCTAACTTTCTTGATTTCTGCTGGATTTATACAGCGTAAGCCGTAACGTAACGTACCGTACTCTAACGTAACGTAAAAAATAAAACAATGCAAACAAATGTGATAATTTATACAGCCGTAACCCGTAACGTGACGTATCGTGCTCTAACGTATTAAAATCCCAAAGATCGCCAACTTTTATCTTTTTACGTTACGGCACGTTACGATACGTTGTGTTATTACGAAAATTATTACTTTCCTGTGCTACACTTTGTTTTTATGTGGCTAATGTATGTTAAAGTTTACCTGAATACATTAAATGGAAATAAATATAAAAAATACTGCATTACTAACAGGCTTTTCCTGTGGACAGTGACTGACATGTCTGACATATGTCATTTGTCAAAGTTTATATTAATATTTTAAATGGAAATATATACGAAATATAGTGCATTACCAATAAACTAACTTATTAAATACAAATTTGTCGTACAATTATATCGACTGAGCATGAGCATACTTTTTACGACAAATCATCGTAAAAGGTCTGTATAAAATAGCTTTAAAAAATCATACGTTACGATACGTTACAATATGCCAAAGCACTGTACGTTACGTTACGGCTTACGCTGTATAAATCCAGCAGAAATTTTTGAATTTATCATTGAATTCACCAGAAAATTTTATATGAAACAATAAAAAAAATTTACTCGACTAACCATTTTCCCCGTACATCAACTGTTTTGATTTTTTGTCTAAAAACTGTCATTTATTTAACATTCTATATCTTGTGATTGGAATCGAATTTATGTAATCTGCAAAAAGGTTTTTTAAAGAAAGCTTTTTTACCTTACATAATATTTTTGAATAACGCAATATAGTTAAAATTGCGAAAATTCAAAACAATCAAGTTTTTTAAATGAATTATTTTCTGTCCGTTTCAGATTAGAATAGTTATGCAATATTTGCTAATTTTTTGACTGAGTTTGAATGTGTACAGGATACACTCGCATACATAGACAGGCACGCACACAAGTGCGTACTTTAAAATATGCTTATTTACCAAAATCTCGATCAAAATAGAATTTTTTTACGAGCCCCGTCGCACAAAGTTCACCCACCCGCTTTAATTTCATTTTATTTAGTTTAATATATTATCGCCAATTTTTATTTATATTACAAACATTTTGTCGTTCTAATGACACATAGCAAAATATGTTTTCTTAAATATTTTATATTTTTTCTGTAAAATGAAATAATACTTAGTTTTACCAATTCAGGAAATACTGAAAAAAATTAAACGAATTGAAATTGTAACACTGTGAGGTTTCATTAAATATAATGTCTAAAGTGTTACCCAATACTGATAAATAATATGAAATTAATATATCGATTTCTGTTACGGTTATACCGTTAAATTTTTAATCTTTAGCTAAAAGTTTAATGGGGTCCTATACCATAGTCATATTTTAACTATCTTAAATAAGAAGACGAAAATATACATAAATTAATGAGTATTAGTGAATTTTTTTTTTTAATATTGACTAGGTCACAAACTATAAGCGATTGAAGCTTATTACTAATTGGGTATGACGCGTTAGGTACTAAGAATTTGATTGGTCGCCTGATTTTAAAAAGGAGATTCGCGCGTCTGCAACTGTCACCTTTGAGTCACCTTTAAAAGAATATGAAATGCCATGTTGTTCTATAACCTAACAAAACATTTAACAATTTTGTGTTTGATGAATTTATTTAATTATAACATCTAGTAATATTAACAATAATAATATATTAATAATTAAATCAATTTGTAATATTAATTAAATTAATAATAATATTAATTAAATTAATATTGAAACTTCAAAACAGCCAACACTAGCGCCATCCGTCGTCATACTTTGTGTAATAATATTGTCAAACTGTTTCAATGTTCTATAATTTATTAGGAAAAAAATGCTTATTATTTACGTTATTTATACTTAATAATAATTTCTTCATGAATATAACGTATAAGTTTTTATATACAAACATTTCAGCTATGCAAAAATAAAAAAAATTGTTCCCTCTATAAATAACTGTTTGTCCCATTGTTTGTCGATCACTTGTTAGTACCTGCTACGTCACGCACAAATTCTTGAACTTTAAAAATTCATATCTCGCTTATTACGTAAAATTTTTAAGTCGCGTTTGCACTAAAACTCTTATTTTATCCTGTTCTTACAGAAAAAAAATAAAAGAAAAATGGTATAGGACCCCATTTAAAATTACGTTATAATGTTGAAAAATATTTTTAAATAAAAAGTAAAGGTTTATCTAATTATTATTACAAATTCGATTAATTAAGTCATGATAAATAAATTTTTAACAAGTGGGCGAACTGATGTGTAACAGGGCGCGTATATGAAATATCAACATATGTATTTTTCAAGCAAGAATGTCGTTACGCAATAACAAGTGTATGATTTTTGACGACATACACGCCAATAAAGTAGTCTCCTTTTCCTGCACAGGTTTTAGAATCTGTTCATAAATGAACAGATTCTATGACCCGGGTAGCTAATTTTTGCATTGCAAAATCAAATACATTATTACAATTAATATTTACTAAAAATCAGGCCTGTAGATCCAATGGCATGCGTGCCATGCAGGGTGGAGGCATATTTTCGCCCTTAATACCTGAACTAAAACTCGGACTTACCAACATCATAGTTTCCTTATTCTGACTACATCAATTTGAATGTGAAGGATGACGAATTTAGCAATTGTAATCGAACATATTGTACTATATTGATAATTCTAAACACGCTACACTACAGATATGTATATTAGAAGCACTACAAATAATTTCTGCTATTATGGACAATTAACTAAAAATTTTAACTTTAAATAGGAAATAGAAATATTTAGAGTTCCATCCATAAATTCACTTTCAGATCCAAGTACGAAAGTAATGCATTGATTTTATTTTTTCAATTTCTCTTCCCACACAATAACGATTTTAAAAGTGCACCTGTAATGTCTTTTATTGACTGCCGAAGCATCCAAACAATCCACTTGAGAAAGAATTCTTCATTGAGTGCTCGCGGCACTTTTGTACAAAGAAGCCGCCATGCGGGTGGGTTTCATATCAGTCATTCGCAGGAGGAAATTCGCGCATTCTTCTCTCGCCTCTGATGCGGAGATAACCGCGGTCTCTTTAATCCTTCTTAATCTCAAACGTTCCGCCAACGAAGATGCGACTATCGCTTTTAGTTACGGAGTTTAGTTGTTGAGATTTAGGTTAAGTGTGTGAGTTTTGAACTACCTACCCTCATGTTTAACTTTTAATTGAATATCTGTGTTTATTCATCTAATATTAAAAGGGGTTAAAATAATGTCACCAAAATACTTATTTTTTGCAAAACACAAAACTTAAACAATTAACACGGACCTTTATTTTTATATCAGATTAACTAAACTGTTTTCAAATTAACAGCAATTTATACACTCAACACTCAATAGATAATTATTAAGCACCTTTTTTCGTACGATATCTGTGCACAAATTGTCTTCTTTTGCGCTAAAATAATTATTGTGTCGCTGAAATTACTGATTTATCGCCAAATAAAATAATCGCAGCATCTAATTACAATCTCCTTTTATTTTGTTACAGTCACCATCATAGTAGCAACAATTAATGTACATCATTATAAAAAATTACAAAGTGGTAACTTTAATGGAAAATGCATCGGAGAACGATGTGGGGTCAACGCTAATGCGCATGAAATAATCATTTTTGTATCCAACAGAACTAGTTTCTGGGCAATACTAAATTCCAGCCTATCCTTCATCACAGTTAAAACTACGGATAATAAAATTCTTGCCATTTCTGAAAAGTTACAGATGTTATATTAAGCGTCAATGGGTGCCAACATGGAGCGAAGCCAAGTGATAGGCTTCTGGCGTGTTCCCAATGCAGTGGTTTTTTGATAACTAAATCATACTTAAATAGTGGCAAATATA
Organism: Ophonus ardosiacus; assembly: GCA_943142095.1. Taxonomy (NCBI): domain Eukaryota; kingdom Metazoa; phylum Arthropoda; class Insecta; order Coleoptera; family Carabidae; genus Ophonus; species Ophonus ardosiacus. The sequence goes on from OW964828.1 coordinate 38,564,712, forward strand.
TACCAAAAATTATTTTTTTGCCGATTGACATTAAAAGAGCGATTTTTTGACAGCAATATCACTTTTACTGCCCAGTCAGTAAAACTTGTTTACTACCTATTACATAGCAACTGCAAAGCGATAACTTTCAAAATAGATATTAAAATAATCACGTACTTAATATTAATTCTATAATCGGCAAAAATAATGTGCTTGCTTTTAGATTCGGATACAGAATTTCAAGCTTTACACTTTTATTTGATGCTTTTTACCTGTTGCTAAGAGAGGTAACGGAATTTATGCCAAAAATCGCATATCCAGATTTAAGGTCCCTAGAATCCGATTTTAACATTTTTAGAATGATGTCTGTGTGTGTGTGGATGTGTGTGTGTGTATCGATGTTGGAAGGACGATTCCTTAAAAACCATAATACTTAAGACCAATTTAATTAGTTCCTTAATTAGACTTTAGTGGCAAGAGCTGAAAAGGTTTTGGTAACAATTGGACAATTGGAAGTAGTACTTTCTTAAAAAAATATTTTAAATATATTTTTTTTGGAAATTTATGTTATTACAAATATTAAAGAATATAAAATTTTCTATCCAATACATTAAACATTTTTATTATATTATCTTCTAGAGATTAAGACATAGAGAATTATAAATATATAAAATAATTCATTGTATAAAGAATCAAACAGACCATAGAAACCAGTTGAAAAATTAAAATGTTTGTAATTGATATTAATGTCAGTGTCAAAAATCCAGGGACATTATACAGAAGGCTTTTTCTGGGAAGTACATGTAATATTTCTTATTTTATCCTGAATTAAATATTTAAAATTATATATGTATATAGCTGCCGCACGTTAAGTTGACACTGTTCTTGAATGCGGAAAACCTAAAATTCGTACTTGAACAAGTCGAGATCTAATAGTAACTATAATATGGTATTGTAAAACATAGAAAAGTCTCCGTCAACACCTAGTATTGGTATAAAAGGTAAGGGGATTCATTTATAAGCCAAAGTATGTACAATATCAGTGTCAACTAAACAAGCGCTTGCTATACATATATTTCATCACATACCCTTCAGAAATACCGCCAATCTCGTCAATGAATTGGAAGAATCTCGAACATTTAGAAGAGTATTTAGCAGGAAACTTATTTATAGACGTAATTAGATTTTTTTTGTGTATACCAGAAATGTTAAATACAATATGTACTTATATAGCCTAATTTGGAAAGGGTGAGAGGTCAACAGAATTTTTACTTTAAATAATTAGAGAAACAGGAAATTAGGAAGTATGATTTTATAAGTACTGTGTACGGGAATTCCGTTCACACATACAGAGATAACTTAAAAACATCCTGGGTGCTCCTCTGAGGTGATTGTTTCATTTATATCGTTATTAAAAAAAATATTCTTAAATAATGAGGAAAGCCATAGAGATTTTTAAATCCAAGAATAATATTTCCAATCTTTTTTATGGTTTAGAACTTGGTCGAGCATGGCTTTTAATGTTAAATATATTATAAATTAATAACTTGGTTACTTGCTATTGTCTTATTTATTATTATAAATTTGTTTTCCGTGAATAAGGCGACAGCATATGTTGTCGAAACGTTGGTTTGAATTAAAATAAACAGAACATAAACTAATAGCAGGTTTTACTGTTAAGTATATTGGTTTCTAAAGGACCGTTTAAACACAAACATTGTTATATGTAAAGAATAGAATAACCGTTATATTGTTAGAAATATATCTCTATCAAACTTTTAATCTTAACCGCAACAGATATTATCAACATTGATTTTAAAATACAGTAAATATATCATCATAACCCTTTTGTTGCAACCCCTATTTATATGCAGCGGAGCATAGCAGAAAACTTTATTCATTTTTGCTCAGCGTTCGTGCACATGTCACAACTAATATCGCAACTCCAGAGGTCGGAGGCAAAGGTAAGTGGAAAGGAAACAAAGAAGATGGGAAAGTGAGTCTGGAGCGTGTGCTGGGCGAAACCTTTGCGATGATCACGAAGGAGAACATTTGATAGAGTTGATATGAAAAACTTTTTTTTAAATATGAAATAAATAGAAAAGAATAAAATAGTATATTATATTGGTACAAGATCGGTAAATGTGCTTTAACAAGATGGATTTCTTTATTTTCTTTTGTTTCTTAGACGGCAATAAAAAATGAATGAACAAGTTAGTACTCATTAAATGCAGTTTTAATTCTCAACAAGTTTTTGTATTTGCACTTTTGATATAATTTAATATAGGGAGGCAACTAAACTATCACCATACTGAAATAAATAACATTGTATTCCCTATGTTACGTATTTCAATTCTACACACGGGATATGAATATGGATATAACAAATTTATAATAATTATGAGAATTGTAACTTTTTATTGAATGTTTCCATTAATATTTGGACATTTTTCGCCTAATACACACAAAAAAAAAAACTCGGAGTAGATCTGGAATAGACTATGAACAGAGAAACGTATGTCTGTTCATTATTCATTTCATAAGTCAAGTTATCAAAACTGATCTTGAAATGTAATATTAAGAAGAAAAGATTACAAAGACATACAGCACATTGCCATTCGCTTTGATTTCTTAGATTACATTTTTGTCATATCTCGTGTCAAATTAACATTTAATTAAATACTTTTAAATTAAGACACGTTTCTTTGTTCATAGTCTACTCTGAGTTATGTGTTTTTTAACACACTATATTTATGTGTAAAGCAGCAGTTCTTTAAATATATCTAGACGGTACTGTAAATTAAAAAGTACCTACTATTTTCATTATGTTTTTATTATTATCAACAGCAGCTTTAATAAAATTCTACGTCATGCCAAGTTATACAAGGTATACTCCTAAGAGAATAGAATTCAGACGTAGTTGTAATGTATAGCTAAAATGGTTCGTTCAAATTCAAGAATGTACTAATATATTTTGTCTTTTAGTCGAAGGGTCGTAAGAGTTTAGCATGTAGGTACTCGTATTTGTACAAAATGGTTAAGTTAGTTCTATAATACGGAAAGCCGGACCAGATTGAGTTTCAAATAAATAAATATAGCATCAAAGCATATTACCCATTGTTGCGTGTGCGAATTTGCTTTGCATCCCAACTAGCACAGAAGATGCAGCATCTTACAACTAAATACCTGTATTACTACTTTATAATTGAAAATTATGCACCTTTTAATTAGTAATTCAGAGCACCATTTTGCTTATTAAGCAGTTTGTTTCTATAAGATAGTTGTAAAAATATTCTCTCAACTTACCAACAAATTGATTTTATAATACTTTTATAAAAGCTTTCTTCGAATACTCTGTACAACAAAAAACTGCTTTTTTATAATTGTTTTATAATCTTATAAATCTTTAATATAGTAGTAGTTATCTCTATTGAGGTGTTACTATTAAGTGTTAATAACCTTTATAAATAAAAAATATAAAATATTTCACCTGTTTAAGCTGAAGTGTAAATGTCATTTCTTATAAAGATATTTTATTATGAGCTTTTAATGTTCACGTAATGCAGAGGCTATAAAACTACAAAAAAATATAAAGGCTTCATGTAAAATAGGAAGGTACGTTTAGAAAACGTACTACGTAATTTCAGTTAGGTATGAATTATTTTTTATCTGATGAGCCATTCGATATGTCATTGGCACTGTTTTCCCTTCATCATTTAAAAAATTAGAAGCGAGGACTGGATGACATTGAAATACACAGCATGAATTTGGTTACAAAAGCAGGCATTCGCCTAATCAAAGAAGAGAAAGAATGAAAGGAATATGCTGTACAAAAATGATAATTAAATTTTAAATACTTCAATTACTATAAATACAAATAAATAATTCAGTATACTACTTATTGCTGACATATCGAACCGTGTGGACGTTTAGCAGGCGTTACCTCACATGCTTCAATGAATGAATTGTCTATATATTGATATATTTTAATAAAAATTTATAGGTACATCTATCGAGCCATATGCGTTTAAGATGAGAAAACTGTTTTTCTAGCGCAAATTAAGCTATTAATTTAGAAAAAAAAACTTCAAATAAATGTTGTAGATAATTAAATTCTGCCTTTAATTCAATTATCACATTTTATTTTTTATGTTTACTAATCGAGCAAATTGAATTTAAAATTTAAAAAAGTTAATTTTTATAATGTTAGGACTGTACTTATCATATTTTATTCAATATCAGTACCTGTTATATACTTTGTTATAGTTTTAAAATCATCCTGTTGTATTGTATTCATCAAACACTCTGCGATATGTGTATTTTAACTTTTTTTTTCTAAATATCCGTCTTTTAATGTATATCGCCGTTATCCACATGTGTTCATACTTCAACTTCACCATTTTAGCCCTGAAGAATAATCTTGTATACTCGAAACTTCAGCGTGAATAAATTTTATTATCGACTGTAAGTTTAAGAAATTGTTTCCGTCTCCATCCCAAAACACAGTCGAACGTCGTTTTTCCAAGTTCACATTATTGTCTAAAATTAAAGTCCTTCTTTTAAGGGATGTTATTTATTACCAGACACCCGAAACTGAACTTAACTGCGTATCGAAATTTTGAAAACAAGACTCAACACCACAACACGATACTGCCATCTAAAAGATTACTTAAAATACAAATTTATTTAGTAAAATTAACTGTAACTGCCACTATTTGAGCATTTTTAACAAGAGTGTCCATCAGATTGTATCTGATAAACACAATTCGATTTTCTCTATTTTTTTTTTTTTGTAAATAAATTTTGTTTCATTTTGATGCTGCGACGTCAGAACCATAAATACCTATATAAATAGAAGGACAGTATGCAAAGCGTAAAAAGCAATGTAGCGTATAATTCACTCGGTGCTCACAAAGAAATTTTGGGGCGTGGCTGCCTTATTGATGGGCCATCAAGAACAGAAGCCGCGGTACAACGGTCACCAGCCGTCTGCTACATTCATAATGTTTTTGTGCATGTTTTTCATGTTACAGAAGTCGAGATGATCTTACATTAAACACTCAATGAAATACAATATCGATTTTATTTTAATACCTACTCTTAATTATAAAATCTGATATTAATGGTCTTGTTTTATGAAAGAGTGTAGAATTTGTTGTGTTTCAGAATAATAATAAATAGTAAAAGGTGAAATTGGAGGAGCTGGGATTTGAACCCAGGACTTTCTACATGCGAAGCAGACACTCTACCACTGAGTTACACCCCCTGATGAAAATTTTACCAAATTGTTGTACAAAAACTTTAATTCCTTATCAGTATAAGTATTAATTCTATATACGTACTTGTGACTATTCACTACTTAATTAAATTACTATAGTACAAATTTTATGCAAAGGAATTACGTCATGAAAATATTACAATATGAAAAATAAAAAACTTACTACAATGACGGAGTGATATTTATGTTTATAAAAACGAAGAAAATAAATAATATATTTTGCACATAAGAAAAGTATAGCTTAACTAGATTTACAATTACGTATTTGAAAGTCGAACATAATGTTTTTAAAGCATTTTCAATTTATTTCAAATAATTGTAGTTCATTTTCTTGTCGACCGGCATATGATGTTCTTTCATTCGTTTTTGCTTCGTATAAATTTTTTGACGTTGTTCGTTATGTTTTCTTAGATTTCATCATTGTTGCCTCGTTGCGTATCAAATTTGTATTTTTCAATATAAAAAAAATGTTTTTACCTCCCGCTACCCTTGGTAAGGGAGGTATAGGGATACAAATAGTAAATTGGACAAACAGAAATGGCACTTTACTTGAAGCTCATAATGGTTTTTCTTCAAAAAGTAACATTAAATGCCATTTTTTCGCATTTTGTCATTATGAAAATTAAAGAATACTGAATTTTCTACAAATATACATTAATACTTTTTCTATATATTTTACAGATAAATTTAAAAATCATTTTTTTCTTTTAATCCTGAAGCCTAAGATAAATACAATTCCTTTGTTACACAGTTCATTTTTCAAATGAATGTAACTGACAGGTAAACGTCATTGTTAAAAAACGAATCACTTCAAAATAATAATAGTGACATTAAATAATAAATAAAATCGTAAATAAAGCAATAGTTTTATGTTATATGCAAAGGAACTTATATAGTTTGCAGCATTAGTAAATATGTAGGTATGTATTTAAATTAATAAAAATTAAGTCACTGTCAAAAAACTAATCACTTCATAGTGACATTTTAAAAAGAAAATAGTAAATAAAGCAATAGTTATATGCAATGGAGCAGTCTGCAGCATTAATAATAAATACGTAGGTATGTATTTTAATTAATAAAAATTAAATTGCGAGAGGTTTTGTGTTGGCCACATCAGATTTTTTCAGTTATATTTTGACGTTAAAATTAAATTAGAGTACCATGTAAACCTAGTAATTCCGTGACGTTATTATTTAGTTACGACTACTCTGCATATTTTTTTTTACTATACAGGCAATTTATTTTAACATGCAACATATGGCGAATCACTTCCATGGTTACTCACTATTGTCAAAAAATGACAGCAATGTAATATTTGTCCATTTTAAAATACAACATACAAAATTTGTAGTTTTGTATTACCAAAACTAATTTCCTAAAAATTAGCCTACATACGATTAACAAATAATCAAAACATGAATGTTGTTCATCTTAAAAAACTTTAGCTTACAAAAATGCATAACTTTCATGTAATAAATGTTAAAAAATACCTTCAATCACTCTGAGGCAATATTGTAGTCGGTCGTAATAAGAATTGACACCATTTGTGATGTGTTCTGGACGTATCTCCTGTGCTGCAATACTATTTATAATGTTGCATTTTAAAATGGACAAATATTACATTGCTATTATTTTTTGACAATAGTGAGTAACCATGGAAGTGATGAACTATAATGTTGCATTTTAAAATAAATTCTCTGTATTAGTATAATTAGTCTACTACATCTTTATACCGTCACGGTATTTTGTGACCTATCTAATAGTTACCAGAAGAAAATTTTTGTTATTGTGCATCTATTTTTTTTTTTTTATCAAGGTCAAGTTTTATTTCTGTACAGTTTGGTAACTCCATAAATGTCAGTTTTTTTAATTGTACCATATGATGGATAAAAACGATAAAAATAATACGCAGTTTTATAAAAAAAATGAGAAGTTTCGTTTTTGTCAAAAAATATTACTTAATTCAACAGTATTAATATTATCCTCGTCTACGTCCCATTCGATAAATTAAACTTATGCCAAGTTGTTTCTAATGTTCAAAACACTTGCGGGGTGCACTTTATTATATTGATTGTCCTTTCATTACTTCGGTAAAAGATAAAATCAACAGGGGGGCATGTTTGATGATTACGCTGGCTGCGGCATCATGACGGTTTATTTTTTGGCAAAAAAAAAAACACGATTGAGTAGTGAACTGTAAGCATGATCGGTTTCGGTGTAAAATTTAGGCGGTTTTTTTCGTTATATAACACATTTGGTCGTTCTAATCGAAGGAAACTGTAAGGAGAATCTGCAGATTTCGGATTATCGTCCACGTCTTCACGAAGCTCTTGAAATCGTTTTTATCATTCAATGTTTCGAAATAGTTTCCTCGCCGAAAGCCTTCTCCAACACTTGCACCACTTCACTGCATTTTAGGCCATTTTTAAAACAAAGCGTAATGCAGATTCTTCATTTCGACATTTTTCAATAAAATATTTCGTCAAACACAACTACGGATCTAATATAAATAAAATCTGGCATGCGCTTCATGGACTATGGCACAAAAGCGTGGTGCAAAATATGAGCTAAATCAAAAACGATTATTATTTTAAAATTCTCGTTACTTTTTGATCAAACCTCATATCATATTATTGAAATACTGAGCAAGACATTGTGTAATTCAACAATGAATAATAAGTATAGACGATTTATTTATTTTATTTGTTGAATGCAGACAGCATATGCACCTCTATAGCATGTACAATATTTTATGCTATGCGTATACCACAAAGATATTAGATAGTAATTTTTGCAGCAAAAATTGATAACGTATCATCTCTCAAATAAACACTTCATAATTTTTATTAAAAAGATCGCTTCATTGTTTCCATGGCAAAATATTCATTATGGATGTTTTATTCTCCTTAGAGACTTTTTTTGCCTCGTGGGTGATTTCATTTTCATAAGAAGCTCCTAAAAACGAACACTTTATAAACTTTGCAAGGTTACTGTGAAATATTCCAGAAGTTGCTAATAAAATTAAATTTCCAAATGTAAACAAAAATTTCGTTTTCTAAATATATCCGCATAAAATTTTTGTGGTAAATAAAAATACTTTTTAATTAAAAGAAATTATTACGTTCCCTGAAGTTTTCTGATGACCATACTAAATTAAAATGAAGACATTTAATCTAGAATAATAAAACTCGGTACATTTAAAGTTCAACGTAATTAAAGCAAATGACTTACCTAATATTTTTTCAGTCTTAATTCTTCCTAACGGACTACAATGGATCTACATTTCACTGGAAAAAGAGTTAAATTTTTCATTTGTTAAATTACAATTTTCAGGGTTTCTTCATGAAATAGTTACTTTAGAAAAGATTATGAATTACATTTTTAATTAAAATTTGTATTTTCTTTAATTGTGTCAGCTTTTACGTAGTGAAACTTATAATTCATTTTTAAATATTCATATACAGGTTTTTAGTTTCACAAATTTATTTTTTCTTAGATTACTAGTTCCGCTATAACATAAGTATTAATTAGAAAAACATTTATTGACATGTTCATAATATCTCATTCATATTTGTTATTTTTAAACAAGTTTTAACTTTTGTTAATATAATAAAAACTGAATATAATATAGTAATGAACGATGGAAAAGGAATAAATAAATACTATAATAGTGATGTCCAAATTATCTAATCATTTCAGCGTCATAGGTGTAATGTCGAAGAAATCTCTGCTACTGCCTGGATCCTTCCGCAGACTGCACTCTGTTGTATGCTCTGTCTCATAGAAAGCCAAAGCATCGCCATAAACAGCTTAAGCACCCGTATACTATAAAAAAACAAAGGAACAGTTTAGTGCGGTGTACCGCAATTTGCCTAATGTTTGTCAGAATACCTGCAATTCCCAGGCTTGGATTCAAGGAAAAATTTAAATATTTTATGGGACAATACGCTTACGTAATCATCCATAATTCTACTCAAAGACGCAAAGATATGTACTACAAAAATAAGAAATTATTATTGCTGTTTTACTATGGTTCGAATTTAAGTAAATTAGCCTGGATTAACTTATGCAGTTTTGAGTATCAATTATGCTAACGACCGATTATAATTTGGTAATTTGTAAAAGACTGGTAAAAGTTTCCAAATTATATTAGCACCTAATCGGGATTGTATCATCCCCTACCATCGTTACTTGTATAATAGAAGAAATTAACCTACTCGCCCTAACGGGCTCGTGAGCTAAACTTTCTTCTCATGAATAAACATTACCTTAGCTCACGTGGTTTGTACAATATTTTATTCAATTTTGACGGAATAATAATAAAAACCATTATATTTAATTTTGACAAAATAAAAAACTGATCAGTTAGTAGGCTGAGCATGACAATCGTCGCTGATAGACAGGGCTGATAGACGTCAAGTCATGTTTTTAAATGCTTTATTCTCTGTCATTTGTGCCGTGAAAACTAATGAAAATGGCTTATAATGTCTGATAAATATGGTAAGTGTTATTTTCGTACCTGATGTTATTTTAAATGCATTATTTGTTAAAGAGAGAGTTAAAATTTTGTAAGAGTGATTAAAAAAAAAATTAATTCACATGTGAAAAAAGTGTTACTTATAAGTTTAAAACGTCAAAATTGAATAAATAACTTTTAAAATACGTATTATGTACATTTTGTATGTATATATGTATGATATAAATACTGTATATTTTTTTCGATGTACGCATTTTTGTGTGAATACCTTTTAAAATAAATTACTACTTAAAGATGTTGTCCTGCTAACATTTTTCATTTTATTGCATGCAATAAAACCACAATATACATATATAAGTGTAATATACGAGTACTGTATAATTATTTCAATAAATATTAATATAAAAGCAGTGTACATGAAAAAAAGTTTTAATTCATAATATTTTTGCTATGAGAAAGTCCAACTCTGTGCAAAGCAGTGACCGTATTTACACTCTAATTTATGAGGGGTGTAAATTTGGGTTTCTTTGTTATCTTATGTGAGAGGCGTTTCAAAGATTTATGGCAATGCTTTGGCTTTCCATGAGACAGAGTATAATATGGTCCATAGTCTGGCGGGCAGCACCACAGTCGCACTGGGTGTTGCTATTTTATTCCACTTAAAGAGTGAATCTGCGCAAACCCCATGATGTGGACGTACCCTGTTCAGTCTGCCCCATATTTTACGAGAGAGAAATGATCCTGGAATATTTACATTTTTTGTTGGAAAAAAAGCTCAATTCGCTGTTAGTATCTCTGCTCCATTTTTCACGCCATTTGTCTCTGGAGTTGAAACCTAAATTTTCCAGTTCTTGGGCGAGTTGGAGAGTAGGATGTCTGGAACGTAGCCTGCGAAAGTTTACACCTTGGAGATCTTCATGTACTTCTAATTCTGTATTTCCTAGGATTTTCCCATACTCTCTCAGATGACATGGTGGTAGAATATTGCACAGAATTGGAAGCCAATATGTAGAAGTAGATCTTATTGTACCAGAGATTATACGCATTGTACAATTGAGTTGGCTTTCCAATTTATTTTGGTGACAACGCCACCTCGGAGGTCGATGGGTGACGTCATCATTATGCTCCTTTTATTCCTGGGTATGAACGGTATGCTCGGGCGCCATTGTTTACAGCGGTACAAAAGGAGCGTGCCTTCGGATAGCCTAGTGGAGGTGAGGGCGCAGGGTTGGTTGGTATCAACAGAAAAATACGTGTAGTTTAAATAAATATATTGTAACATACGAAGATATGTAAAACAAAGACACACAATTTATAAATAGACAAATACATCACCCTTCTTTACAGAAACGTGACCAGAGTTACCACGGTAAGTATGCGTATTCAAAGTTACTTTAGAAAAACTAACAACTTCTCTAGCGGACAATCAGCGGCGCGATGTACACGGCGGACTCAGCCTTTACACGCGGCGGATTCCTCTGACGGACGGCGGCTGACACACAGCACTCGACTTCTCGGCGGGTCGAAGGAGCCTTATTCAGGACTCTCTTCTCACTAGAGGCGTTTAGGAGGACCTATTCAGAATCCTAGCCTGCACGACTTTGAGAACGGGCGAACCCGCTCTGGCTTCACGGACCTCTGCAGCGGCTTATAAACCCAAACTAACGGTGCTTCTCATTAAAATTGCGGCGGGGATGATTTTACTTAGTACAGGGGGTCGCTACTGTCTCAAGTGATAAATAATATTTTTATAAAATTTACACAAATTCTCTGGTCACTTTTCTTTACCCTAATTCCATTTTACAACATCAAATAATTTACAAATATTATTTCAAATAAAACACAATTTCATTCCCTTGTGCGGTGCGCCACGCGCGATCATGTTGTGAATCACGGACTCGTCAACATTTGCAAGGTTACTAATGTCAGATTATTCCAGAACTAAACAAACACAAAAATGCAATCAAATGTGTAAACGAGAGTTATATTGATTCACAACACTATTGTAAGTTACATTACAAATATCCACAATGCTATTTTTACATAAAATACATTTACTTTTAGCTAAAACAACAACAATTGTGGTTATGGTGACTTGAGCACATGTGTTTATTGTCTGTTCACATCATGACGGTCGGATATTGTCTTTTACAGGTACGTATTTTGTTAAATATTTTACCAATATTACAAATACATCTTATTTTTCAGATTAAACAATACATAAACAATAAATAAGCAACGCATATTGTCAAAAACACGTTACTAAACAATCTAACTGTGACGGTGCTACTACAGTTCTACAAAAGGAAGGAAAACCCTTGCTGGACGAAAGGGCCTATCGTCACACTATTCATCCAAACTGGAGAACAATACTCAGGTGCAGAAAATACCAAACTCAAAGCAGATATCCTTAATATAATGTCCCGTATATACTTTGGATGATATTATTCCGGGTTTTTATTTTAGTCGCGGTGTTGTCGATGTGTTTCTTAAAAGTAAGTGTGCGGTCCAGTAACTCCCAGATATTTGGGGAATCTATTATGTACGAGACGACGGTTGCCAAAAAAATAAATTTAACTCGGTTTTAACTAGTTTATTGTTTAAATGGAAACAGCTTACTTCAGTTTTATTTGGATTTGGTTTTAGTCTCCATTTCTTGAAGTACGAGAAAGAGTAGACAGGTTTTTGGTTAAAATTTCTTCAATAATTGTACTGATGCTTTTATGTCTGGATGCTAACGAAATATCATCAGCATAACAAAATTTTCTTGATATTTTTTTGGCAGATCGGAAGTATATAAATTAAATAGTAAAGGGGATAATACGGATCCTTGCGGAAGACCAATATTAAGTATCTTTCCTTTGCTGATTATATCCCCGAGAACTACCTGAAAATTACGACACCCAAGCATGTTTGATATAAGCGAAAAGCGAAACTATTTTCTTGCAATGATGCGGAATAGCTTATAAATTAGTCCTTCTCTCCAGACGGTGTCACAGGCAGCAGTCAAATCTAGAAAAACAACAGATGTTTTTAGTGGTTTCCGAAAAACAAATTCCTATACAGGTAGTTAGTGCTAAAACCTGATCACAACAGTTACGACTGTCTCTAAAACCTGCCTGTGCAATAAAAATAAACTAATTGAATTTGCTTGAAATTAGATTATACAGAAGTCTCTCCAATAATGTATAACAACAGCTTAGTAGCGCTATTAGTCTGTAGCTCTGAGCTTGATCATCAGGTTTGCTAGGTTATTGGTATAGAATCAGCCATGATGGTAATGTAATAGCGAAACTAGTAATCTAATAAAAAAAATATATTTGTCAAAGTAAAAACCCTAGTTATTTAATGATAAATTAAATTAAATTTCTATTAATCAGTGTCGAACTACATACGGGGTGTATGCAGTTCAATCCTGATTAACACCACCCCGTGCACCTTTTAGAGCAAAACTACAAGAATAAAAAGTTCTTAAAAATTCAATTTTAAATTCCATGTAACAGCACATTTGCAACACAAGTTCCTTCAAAAATAAAATATTACAATTTCATCAATAAAATTCACTTCATTCAATCATTTCACATGATTTGTAAATAATGAGGGCACGTGACCAAAAATTTTTCATTCATTCATAGAGTAAATAATAAAATACCCATATTTTTTAAAATTTGTTAAATATTAATGGCACGAAAGAAAAACGACATAACTTTTGTGCCGTCGGTTAGTAATATATAAATATGTTATGAGTGTCCATGGTTGTAGCATAGATTGCCATGTTTATGAAAATTATTCTCGATTTCATAAAAAAATTAATCGAAGATTAAATTTTACTGCCACAGTAAATTTAAAATTGAACAAATGCAACCCGATATTTGACGGCAATTATTAATGTCAAAAGTATATAAAAGGGCTCATTTGATTCAGAACGACAATTAGAAAAGTATGCAAAAGTTACATATCCTGAAAACAGAAAGTGTAAAACTTATAAAAACAAATTGAGTCAACAAAAATGAGGGTTTGTTTTTCCACAGGATGTTCAATAAGTCTTTAATTCTATTTGGCTATATGTTGTGAAACGACTGTCTGTACTTTATTCATGAAATTTAACCTTTGGGAAATGTCATGCAAAAAAAGGAAAGTGCATCTTTTACTTATAGAACACAGTATTTTATTAAAGTTTTGTTGTAGTAAATGCAGAAAATGTTGACATGTAATATTTAAAACTAAATTGATCCAATGTTTTATGATTCGAACACACGAAATCAATTTGTTGATATTGGTAACATTGTCAAATAACACGATCTTGGAATACTTATATTTTACTGTGTTCTTCTAATCTAAAAGATGCACCTCATTTCGAATGAAGTTTGACGTTTTGTTTAATGTTAAATTATATGAATAAAGTACAGACGTGCGTTTCTCAACCCTACAGCCAACCAGAACGTAAAGATATATTGGACACCCGATAAAAAAATACAAAAGTTGACTTGGATTCGAGAAAATTAAAAATAAGTAATTATGCGGCAAAAACCATTGAACAGCTAAAGTGGTCTATAACCATAAATATCTGCTTATTTTTATAACACTGCAATAAAACTACTCATTTCAAACTAAATACCATCCTTAAGTATTTTCGCTATAATCACATCCCATAAATACCTCTCTCGTTTCATTGACAAATCATACAATTTTAGTTTCCATTGACTCCATTTACATCCATCAAACCCAAACAATTTGTCAAATGCCTCCACCCAACCATATGTAATTTACACTTCAGGCTGGAAAAAGCTACAAGGTGTTTACTATTCATGCATTGGGCCTTCTTAAATTGGCCGAAATCTTGCATAACACGAACCGCCGTTGACGGCAGCGGCGGCATCTGTAAACGGCTGGTTGTGAATGAACGTGAACACAATGCGAAAATCATTTACTCGAGTGGAAGAATCGGGCGACAAAGCTGCCATTGATACCAGTGCTCAAGAAAGCGGTAAACATCATGTGGAGGTGTAAATCTGGCTTATTGACGATGATGTATGGACTAAGAACCGAGCTTTAAAATGGTAAGCTATTGTAGTAAAGAATTTTGATTTTTTAAGCTCTTAAGATGGATTGGTGACAAGCAGAGTCGATTATGTTACAGAGTAAATATTAAACTTTTATTCAGATAATTTGGATCGCAATTTCAATGAATATTATGCGTGGCCGTGTGCATATAGTGTCTGGTTGCCAATCTGGTGACCCGGGTTCGATCCTGGCCAGTGCAGACTTTTAATCGCACGAAAATTATCCCTGTGTTGCACTCTCCACATCAGCTATGAGTGCCCTTGAGGTGACGCCTGGTAAGCGCCCACACGGTAAAATATATCGTCATCATTACCGATGTCTACAGTGTTGTAGATACTGGCACACCCAGTAATGGGTAATATGGCATGAAAATATATTGATTTATTTATTTATATTTATAAAAACTTGAAAGTGTTATACTTTTCATTCATGATTTCCTTTATACACATTCGCGTCTTTGATTCTTTGATTTGATAGTTTCATATACATTTACAATAATTATGGTCATGCGTATATTGTACCTATGTAAAATGTCAGCACAGGGATATTTATGGTTAGTGCTTTGACTGTTGTAACCAAGGACGTTGTAACATAAGCAACATAACCTACAAGTATGCAAGTGACGCTAAGTTTACAACAGGTAGTTTGTGATTTAAAAAATAAATGCAGCAAACTAAATAAATATTTAAATTTAATAACTAAAAGAGGGACAAAATAACCTATTTACTGTCAACTTTTCAAGACAATATACCAACGTCAAATGTACTTCAGGCTAGCCTCCAGCCGGTGTACTAGCTTTAATCCCGAACATATTCGACTTATGTGTCAACGTATGCGTGTGCGTGTACTGTAGTAGTGTGTACGTTTTACTCTTTGAATATAACAATAACCTCACCTAACACACAAAACTCACCCCGAGTTTTCAAGACTAATTTTTGTGCATTAGAAGAGGTTATTGTTGTTGGTTGAATTGCATGACGACCGACTGTCGTCCGTTTTCGTGATCAAAGCTAGTACATCGGTAGACGTTAGACTTCCAGTTATATTCGATATGGATTTATAGTAATTTTAAAAAATTATAACTGTATCTAAAACTAGAAACTTATGTAACAAAAAATATATTTAAGTAATACACAGAAAAAACATCTAAATTGTAGTTAAATTAACTAAATAAATTTCTTATTTTTCAGCCTACTAATATGTTTCATTAAAATATCTAAGTAGTTAAATTTTATAAATTTGTAATAACAAATTATAGTAAAATTATATACAAAATTAGATGTAATGATTACATTTATATCGTAATAATTATTGAACTAAATATAAATAAAGAAATTAACTAAATATGTATTTAAATTTTCTATTTAAATACCTAATTCATTAGATAAATTACCGAAAATTATAGGACAAAAATAATGAAGACAAAATATAGTAAATCTAAATAAAATAAGTAATTAAAGTAAAGGAATATTTGTAAATTATACTAAATTATTGGACTTATTGCCTAATAAAATAATATCTAAATATAATTAGACAAAATTTAAATTCTATTTTTTTCTGTGTGTACAAAAAGGCAAAATATTTGAAAGGTATATGGTACTGACTAAAATGAGCAAGAAAAAGCTTAATCAACATACTTCTGATACTGTTTCCGAAAAGAGGCCATTTTGTATTAGATTCGAAGAAAAATCGACAAAGATAGTGATGGAACAAAATTTTGTAGATGGTCTATAAAGAAACAATAAAATTTTATACGAAACATTTGTCTCAATTTGTAATAGTTACGAAGTTATATGAAAATTAAATATTGGCCAATGTCGCCACAAATATGTAATTTCATCTGAAAGTGTAAGTAAAACTAAGACCATCCGGTGAAAAATTCGAGTTAAGGTCCCCCGAAGTTTGGAAAAATTGATGTGACGTAACCTATATCTGTTTTTATACCAAAATGTTTCAATTATGGACCTAAATTTTCTTGAAATATATGCTATTTTTAAATTATATTTACATAAATAAATGAATATTATACCCAACACTGTATAAGTCTACATACTTTATATTGCAAGTGTATTTAAATTATTGATGCTCAGTTGCACCACCGACACTTAAAACTTAAATTTGGTTTTATTATTATGAAATTTATTCAAATACTAATAATTCGATTCCAAAACCATTCCATTATGCCGATCACTGCAGCGATAGCTGAAATCCAACAGCAGTGGTAAAACACTGCGCCTCGGTAATTCCGGTTGGAGGATAAACGGCGACTGCAAGCGCTAAATAGATATAATTAATACTTATTTTAATTCTATTTTTATGTGTACAGGGTGTTAATGAATACGTGTTACAAATATGTAGGGCATGTAGGGGATGCAAAATAGACTAACTTTAACTAATGTAGTCATGTCCGGTAACACACCGTTTTTGAGCTACATGCTCCTGAAAGAATAATTAGCTACCTTAATTTTAGATGGCTGTGATCTGTCATTCATTTATTGTTTAGTTTATTTTAATTTTTACCTAAAAATCGCATATCCAGATTTTAGTGAATAAGCACAATTTCCCAGAATTCGATTATAACATTTTTACAATGTTGTCTGTGCCTGTGTGTGTGTGTGTGTGTGTGTGTGTGTGTGTGTGTGTGTGTGTGTGTGTGTGTGTGTGTGTGTGTGTGTGTGTGTGGATGTGTGTGTGTGTGTGGATGTTGGAAGGAAGATTCCTCAAAAACTATAAGAATTAAGACCTTTTCAACTATGAATTCCTCAATCTGACATTCCTGGGAGGAGCTGGAAAGGTTTTGGTCATTTTTGGACAATCGAAAATAGTAGTTTCTGAAAAAAATTCTTGTAAATATAATTTTTTGGAAATTTTTGTTATCACAAATATTGAAGAAAATAAAATTCTCGATCTAATACACTTAAAAATTTTATTATATCTTGTATAGATTTACAGATAAAGACATTATAATATATAGAATAGTCGGATGTAATACATTGCAGAGGCTAAACTGCACTAAGGAAACCAGTTCACAAATTCAAATGTTTATAACATAGTAATCTTTATAACACATTTTGTAAATGACATGTCAGTGTCAAAAATTAACAGTTTTAGTGACATTCTGATAGCTTTTTCTGGGAAATACATGTAATACCGCCAATCTTGATAATGAATTTGAGAATCTCTGACACCGAGGAACTTCCTCATACAATGAGAAATAGACATAATTAGAATTATATGTGTGCAGAAGACATGTTAAATACAATAAAAACAATATTTGGATATTTAGGTATTTTTTTTTTTAAAACGACGGTTCGATAGAGAAGTGCAATATAATACTTATATAACATAAAATGGAAATGGCGAGAGGTATTGTGCTGGCCACAACAGATTTTTAGCGTTGAATTGCAGAGAGCATATTGTTCGTTATTAATGCTGACATGGTTTTTGAACGAATGTATCAAACTATGCACCGCAGGTACAATGTTTGCATTGAAGTTAGTGGTCGTCATTTTGAACAATAATTATTATATGTATTACAAAAATGAATAAAATTGAAGCGATAGGTCACAGCCAACGAAAATTAAAGTAATAATTACTCTTTTAAGGATCCGTAACTCGAAAACAGTGCGTTTTCAGATATGAGTTTATTAGTAAAAGTTAGTCTATTTTGAATCCCCTACATACCCTATAAATATGTAAAACGCAGTTAAATATCATTTTATGACATTTTGTGTATCAACATGAAAGAATATCTTTTAGTCTATACGGTTTGATTATAAATTATCCTCCATATTCAACTGATATAAAGTTAAAGAATTATAAAGAGATTAACTTTCAAAAATCAGCCAGCTTTGCTATAATCATAAAAACAGCTGATATACTGAAATAATTCTAATTGACAAATCTCAGTATCAAGTGCAATTATGCAATTTACATAGTGTATGTTTGTGTTGTAATTTTATTGGATTTATAGAATCTTTTCCAAGGAACTTTCGGTATGGAATTTGTTGAAAGTAGTATATAATGTTTCTGTTACAATTTTACTGGATATATAGAATCTTTTCCAAGGAAGTTTTAGTATGGGATTTGTACAAAATACATAGAATTGACGGAAGGTAATGTGCTGGCCACATCAGATTTTTTCATTTTAGGAACGATTTCTCACATTGTATTTGAATGCTTGAAAGAATTAATAAATATGTATAAAAATACTAATGAATTCAATATTTTCAAATTTCATTAACAAAGTTCTTGCTTCTATTGCCGTCGTAGAATTTGTAGAGTCGATAGACAATGAAATAAAAAGCATCTTAATAAATGCAGGTATCTCTTTCTATTTCAATTTTTTCTTCAACAGAATGAAAAATTCCTTGTAATGCAACGCATTTACTGTTCCATCTCGTAGCTTTTATTTTTATATAACACTAAATTTCTCTTATCCTGATTCTTTTGATAATAATGATTTCCATAAATTTGAACGCCTATATGATCTAGAAAGGCATTTATTTATGTTTGCTAAAATTTAAATCATATATGTATATTGCTTTAAATATGGGGGCCCGGTTGGTCTTTGGGCCCAATCCGGAGTCGCGGACTAAGGGACCGGGCCAGGCCGGCACTGATTTTAACCGATCTAAAAGTGTCATCTGATCCATTTCGAAAATATCTATCACTTCAACTTCCAGAATATGCTTTTATTGACAACGAGGGTCGTAGAAATAGGATATATTTCTGCAACCTGTATTGAAGGGGCAATACCGTGAGTATTTTTTAACGTGAAACATTGGGTTTGTCATATCCATGGTTACGACATTTGATTGACAGCAATGTATTTGCCAGTCCCATTTAAAATGAAACATAGGGAAATTAAATTGACAGAAGTATTCTATTTAAATATTGTAAGAAATTTAGCCGAGTCAGAAAACTACTCGAGAGCGCTAAACATATTTCGGGCACAAGGTGCACACAGTATTTTTTCTACAACTAAATTTAATTTAGAAAGCAGGTATAATTATTTAAACAAAATTAACCTCTATTGACGTCTTGTCAAATGCCAAATTCGTTCCGTATGTTTCATTTTAAATGGACAGGCAAATACATTGCTGTCAATCAAATGTCAAGTCGTAGCCATGGATATGACAAATACAATGTTTCACGTTAAAAAATACTCACGGTATACAAGTGAAGACGAGAAACCGTGATATAGGCGTTTAAATAATTTTATTTTTCGTCAGTAAATGTTCAAATAAAGAAAAAATCATTCTTGGGGATATCGGTCCAGAGATTTAAATAAGTTTAAATCCCTGGGGCAACATCTCCAAGAAACAATTTTCCTTTAATAGGCATTTAACATGGGAATACAGTTTTCCTCAAATATTACCTCTCTCGGAAAACAATATGTACCTAGTACTTTATACATAAATATAAAGAGAGAATAAAATTTTTAGATGTTAAACTTTTTTTTGTTTAAATTTAGGCATTTGATGCTCAAGTAATCTTAATTTAAAAAAATGTGTTATGGCCAGCACAATACCTCTCGCCATTTCTATTTTATGTTATATAAGTATTGTATTGTACTTCGCTATATTAAAAAAAAATCTGATGTGACCAACACAAAACCTCCCGCTATTTAATTTTTACATACATACATAAAATCACGCGTTTCCCACTTAGTGGGTTAGCAAAAACCCGGAAACAATAGTAACAATAAGAAAAGGGATAAGAGTAAGAGCTCAGCTAACTCACTTCACTCTTTAACAACATTCTTCTTTCGCCTTGTCCACAATCATCATAGCATTCATACATAAGAACATATTAAAGTGACTGATTTTCGGTAGCGAATAACCGCATCTGGACCACAATAATAGTTACGGAACAATCATCCTTCCACACATATCCCTATCCATTTTTATTAATTTAAATACATACTTACGTATTTACTAACGCTGCAAACTGTTCCACTGCATAAAACTATTGATTTATTTACTATTTTCTTTTTAAAATGTCACTATTATTAATTTGAAGTGATTAGTTTTTTGACAGTGACATTTACTGTCAGTTACATTCATTTGAAATATGAACTGTGGAACAAAGGAATTATTGTGTTTATCTTAGGCTTCGCGACTAATAAAAAAAATTATTTTAAAATTTATCTGTAAAATATATAGAAAAAGTATTAATGCATTCCTGTAGAAAATTCAATAATCTTTAATTTTCATAAGACATAAAATGCGAAAAAATGGCATTTAATGGTATTTTTTGAAGAAAAACCATTATGAGCTCCAGGTAAAGTGCCATTTCCGGTTATCCGATTTACACCAAAATCTAATGGCTTCTTTTCATATTAGAATAGGGTATAAATACAAGGTTTCATAATTTTTTGAATGATAGTATTTGAGTTAGAGCGAAGACAAAATCCCTACACATACACACACACACACACATACATACATACACACATACATACATACACACACACATACATACACACACACATACAGACATCATCGTGAAAATGTTAAATTTGGATTCTAGGGACCTTAAAACGTGGTCATTTACTAAAATCTCGATAAGTGATTTTTAGCACGATCCCTATACCTCCCTTACCAAGGGTAGCGGGAGGTAAAAAACATTACAGTACTTTACCCAAATATTGTTTTTTATTGTATTTATCATGTCTTCTGCACACATACAATTCTAATTATATCTATTTTTCATTGTATAAGGAAGTTCCTACATGTCAGAGATTCTTCCAATTCATTAACTAGATTGGCGGTATTTCTGATGGATATATGCATTTTACGTAGGTACGATTTAAAATATGTACTTAATAAAACAATAAGAAAGATTAAATGTACTTCTCAGAAAAATCTTTCAGAATGTCACTAAAACTGTTGATTTTTGACACTGACATATGTCATTTACAAACTATGTTATAAACATTTGAATTTGTCAACTGATTTCCTTAGTGCCTTAGTGTTTGCGATGAATAACATTAGATTATTCTATATATTACCGTGCCTTTATCTCTAAATCTATACAAGATATAATAAAAAAATTAAGTGTAGGTATTAGATGAACAATTTTATTTTCTTCAGTATTTGTAATAGGTAACAAAAATTTTCAAAAAATAATATTTACAAATTTTTTAAAAGAAGCTCTTACTTTCCGTTATCTAATTGCTACCATAATCTAATCAGCTCTACCCAGGAATGTCAGATTGAGAAAACTGCAGTTAAATATTATTTAAGTCTTATAGTACACGCACCCGCACGCACACGCACACGCACACGCACAAGCACACGCACTCGCACACGCACCGGCACACGCACACGCGCACGCACACACACACACGGATACGGACACGGACACACACACGGACATCATCGTAAAAATGTTATAATCGGATTATAGGATCCTTAGAACGTGCTTATCCACTAAAATCTGGATATGCGATTTTTAGCATGATTCCAATACCTCTCTTAGTGAGAGGAAAAAATTAGGCAATTTTCATTATTATATTTGAACGAGTATATAAGAAAGATTGCATGTTATCAATAGATAATTATTTCATTATTTATTGATCAAAGGCAGATTGTGATGAAATGTTAGCAAAGACACATTTGAGGCTAACATACTATATTGGAAACAAACGAATTTCAGCGAAGAAAATAGCTTTTCATGACTCCCCGTTGTGAATAAAACATAGCTAACGAAAATCATTCTTCGGTTCAGGCGAAAATCAATTCAGATTCAGACTGAATTATGTTAAGAGTGAAATACACTGTAATTTACTGTTGAATGTAGATATTCGTGAATAAATAAAAGAAAATTTTAATATTACTTATTGTGTTGCATGCATACGTATAATTTAAACTACTAACAAACAGTAAATCTTGCAACAAGCTTGTTAATGGTGTTGAACTTAACTAATAATTATAACGTCATTATATTGTTTTCAACGACTTACAAGTACTTAGTGTGTTTGTGCGTGATCGATATTATTATAAAGTTACCTTTATAATAATTGAGAATAAGTCATAAATTATTTCAAAATGTCGTATTTTACACAAAAAAGGCGTATATGTATAAGACTTAATATATCATGTGGGTAATTAAAATAAGTGTAAAATATATTTGGGGAGCATATTACACAATACTTCCTCATGATTTCAATATATATTTGATAAATTCTATGTAAAAAGTTTCTTGTATAATTATATAAAAATTATTTCATGAACATATGTATATACACACAAAAAAATAGTATAATGACTAGAAAACCTGTACTTAACCTGTAATATACGAGTATATATTTTATCATCTACTACATCATTTTTATACAAAATATCATACATTTTTTAATATGAAATGATTTTAATAATTGTACGGATTATTGTACCAATATCAGCGCACATCGTCAAAATGTTTAGAGTTCAACCTTGAATCTGTTGAGTGTTGAACTAACTAAAATCTGAACAATTTTTCAAAAAAAAAAAATCAGTATAAATCTAATATGTTCATTTAGTTCTACGATATTTAGTCAATTCATGGTAAAAGAAATACATGCATACTTATGTCATAATATTTATTTATTTATACCATTCTGTTTATACTATAATACTACAAGCGAAGCCCAATAACAGTATAGGAAAACTTGAAAAACTAAAAGAAGTATAAGTTTGGTATACTGCGTATTTCAGCGTTCCATCAGCCAACACTATCCTGATCCTGACATACATGTAGTGATGCCGTGAGACGAGATATGGCGAGAAACAATCCACTCTCGTTTCGTCTTCAATTTTCGAGACGAGATTTCTCTGCATCTCGTTTCGTCATATTTTTCCTTACTTTCTCTCGATCTCGACTCGAGAGTCTCGAATTTCTCGAATTTGTATTTAGAAATAGTAAATTAATTAACATTACAAGCAACATGAACATATTAAATGAATACCACTGATTAAAACATTATTTTACTAACTCAGTGTTTGAATGGTAGGTAAAAAATAGGTACCTACTCAATAATATCATGGCTTTATTACCCGTTGCTGGGTGTATCAATCTGCTTTGTACGCTAATATTGGTAATTATGATTATATATTCATATAGTGCGGGATCTTGAAGCGGCGTGAACAGTATACCATAGATGTCATTTTTATGCAGTTTATATAGTTGCGCATTTTCCATTTTTTTTTTTTTTTTAAGAATTGTTCAATTTATTCACTTTAATACATGTTTTACGTCTGGCAACTGTATATTTTTCAAAACATAATTTAAAAAAAAATCTTATTTCAAATTATCCCGTGTATGACGTGTACTCTTAATACCAATCACAGAATAGCTATTTCAAAAGAAATTATTCATTTTCACACAAATTCATTAGTTTTATTACCTTGTCTTAAATTTTCTGATTTAAAAAAGAAAAATAAAATATGATTTTAACACGAAGCAGTCGTTCTACATGAAAAAGATAGGTTAAGTGTCACTAAAAATGACATGTAGTGTGTAGCCACCTGATGGCAAAATTATGAAGTTGTCCATATAAGAATTAAATATCTTGAAAATATCTGGTATACAAGCAAATAATTATAAAATATACGTACTGTTAAATAATATTTTTGTATCTGTTAATTTACTTTTAGAATTATACTGTAAATATTTGTATGATACAATTAAAACATAATTCAACTTATTCGCTTTGTCGTAGTATTACAACAAGCTTGCATGAGTCATACAAACTTGGTCGAACTATAATAACAATAGGTAGTCTACTTCACAAGAATTCACCGCGAACTTTATTTGTGGAAATTATGAATGAAAAGTTTTATATTTTCTAATAATTTTTACATTAATATGTTTAGAATTAATTTATATTTCATAATTAATAGGAAAAATAACATTTATTTTTTTCGCAACCACCCTATTAAAATATGTATTTATACCGGCAAATATTTCGTTATTTTGTATATTATAATTAGAAATATTTAAGTAATGTGGTAATATAAATAAATCGTGCAATCGAGATCTCGAATTTCTACTCTCGTCTCGAGCTAATCTCAAGTACATGATCGAGACGATAATAAAGTTAATTTCGTTTCGAAAATTCGAGAAATTCGAGACTAGATATTGAAAATGTGAGATTTCACGACATCAC
This sequence comes from Ophonus ardosiacus, assembly GCA_943142095.1. NCBI lineage: Eukaryota > Metazoa > Arthropoda > Insecta > Coleoptera > Carabidae > Ophonus > Ophonus ardosiacus. Next base: position 38,589,663 of record OW964828.1, read on the forward strand.
TACATACATATGCACCTATAAATCTGTAATAGTATATTATACACCAAGGTTGTGAAGAGTATGAATAATGCTCTTCATAACCGTGGTATATATACTATTTTTTTCACTACTAGCACGTAATTTTAATAATTATTTATGAAATTAATCCCACCATAACGTCATTTTATTTTTAAATGTGATGGCACAATTGATGCATAGTAGGCCTAGTAAAATTGTTTATTAAAACAAAAACTGAAATTTTATCATTTCATTGTGACAGTTTTGTAAAAATAATCATGATTAGTGAAGATTTAAGTTGGACACCCTCCGAATTACGGGAGATTACAGAAAATTTAAATGAAAAACTATTGCCAGAAAAATCGGAACATCTTTATTTAAAAGCGTATACAACATTTAAGAATTGGTGCAGTACTAAAGAAGTTATTAAAATTTCTGAAAATGTAGTTCTTGCATATTTCCAAGATTATGTAAGCAATAAAAAATCCTCCTCTGCATGGGCTCATTACTCAATGTTGAAATCAACTCTTTCTTTAAATGAAAACATTGATATTTCAAAGTATTTTAAATTAATTGCATTTTTAAAACGGAAAAATGTAATTCATCAGTTTTCAGTAAAGAAGAAATTACAAAATTTCTTACTGATGCACCTGAAGAATATATTGTAATTAAGGTAAATTTTTAATTTTATTAGATGCGATTGTTTAACAAACTTTGATAAAATTATCATTGTAGGCAGTTCTTATAATTGGTGTTGCGGGTGCATGCAGAAGTGATAAACTTTGCAATTTGCTGATTTCTGATTTAACCGTAAAAGATGATACGATTATTATTAACATCCGGAACACTAAAAATGGATCTTCCAGAAAATTCTTAGTAATGGAGACATTCTGGATTGAAATTTTAACAAAATGTCTTAAAATTAGACAAAATTCAGACATGCCAAAATTATTTATTCTATACGTTGTGGAAAAGCTACTAAATAAAATATTGGTCACAATACCATAGGACAAATGCCAAAAAAAATTGCCATGTATTTGAAACTTCAGAATCCGGAATTGTACCCTGGCCATAGTCTCCGAAGAACCTCGGCCACAATATTAGCTTCTAAGGGTGGTAACATTCTTCAATTAAAGCAGCACGGAGGGTGGAAATCTACCACCGTAGCGTAGGATATGTGGAAGATTCATTGTCCGTTAAAAAAAATATAGCATGCATGGTACAAGGTCAAGTGACATCACCGTCTTCAAGTAATACATTCCCTGATGTTTCTGTTGTGACATCAGCAGAAAACAATATTGAAATCCCATCTACAAGAATGAATGTTGAGGAAACAAATACTATAAATAATACCATAATTAATATACCTTCAACTTCAACTAATTTTCCTACTGGTTACCTAAATACTGCAGGCTCTGCAATAAATATAACTTCTCATAATTGTACAATTAATTATAATTTTTACAAATAACTTAGCAAGTACTTGTTTATAATTTATTATTCACTTAATTTGTGGTTCTAACCATAATTATTGTCTATGTTGTATTGAATTCTGTGTGTTAGCAGTGTTAGCTAACAATAACCTAAAATAAAAGTCATTATTAATAGAAAAGATTAAATTTTCGTTTACTTACTGTAGTGTTCGGGACAGGTTTAGATTAAAAAGCATCACATGATTTAACAAACTTTATTCGACTCTGGGCTCGTCACTCTCCGTTCTCCGAATGCTATGCTTACACATATGTGCACATTGACAGGTTGTATCATCTGATTGTGATTGCACAGTTTTTGGTTGCACGGTTCAAGCATTTGTATTATTTATTGTTAAATCACAAATATTATTTAAAAGTATTATTTTTAAATACTGTTTTTCTTACATTGAATAAGCGAAATTGACATGAAAAAAATGTCAAGTATTTAATATGTTCTCGGCGCGAAAAACAAATATTCAAATTAATCCGAATTTTTAATATTGAATTAAGCTGTTTAAACAACCATTTAAATGCATAAAATATTAATAAATAAAGTCTCTTGGTTATACTTACTTGCTATAAACATTTCCGTTTTAAAACTGTCACAGAATTATCAAAAAATGTAAATTTATTCATTATTAACTTATTATCGGTTAATAATGAAAAATTATATACCATGGACGGGTTGAGAAATTCAATTTCACGGCACTCTATTCGGTCAATAAAGTACCTCTGTGTAGCTAGTAGTGAAAAAAAAATGTTATTCACAATTATAGTAATACGAGTATACTTTGTAATAATTTGGAGGTTGGGAAATAACAGATTTCACTTTTGGGTTGGAAATGTTTATGTAGGAGTAGGCAAAAGGAGATTTTTTCCTGAGAATATGCATGTTCGCCGTCCAAGTTATTGCCGGGCATGCATATATTGTCTAGAAATTTGTATACATAAAAAAAGGTAACATTTATGAACTTTTCTTGTTACCTTGGTTACTTGTTGTTTTTGTTATTTCACATATTTATGTCAATGTTTTCCCCAGAAGAAGGCACCAGTTTATGGTGCCGAAACGTTGGGTATTAATAGTAAATAAATACAGAACTTAAACTAAAAAAAGGTAGTATTATTCCAATTTTTAGTTTTAGTTATATTTCTATATAATATTGGATTGTTAGTAAATATATCAAAGAACGAAAGCTAAAAGATTGTTTATTTAAAAATGTTTAGTTATTTGTTTAACTATAGTTATTTTCGTAACAAGTTATGAAAAATACCAAATATCATGCGAGTGTAAATTGACGCACGACGCGTAGCGGAGTGCAAGTCAATACACACGAGCTAAGATATTTGTATTTCATACAAGTTATGAACATTATTTTTTAGACGAGCTTAAATAAATTTTACTTTTTTTACAAAACTGAAATTTAGGTTCAAACGTACGGACAGCTGACAAATGAATAATGTATGCATGTAGCCAGAAAATAATGACATAGTAACCTAGCAACCGTGTCAACTATTACGATATGAAATATATTGTAACACTATTGTCATAAGTTCAACTTTCAGTGTTAGGATACTACGTTGATATGTCATACTTATCACAATGGTCGTCTAAAAAATAATTATTTCCGAACATTTTTTGATAGTTAAAATACCTTCTTCATAAATGTATTTGTAATAATAACTTCAAATTATATTAGTTCTGTGAAATAAAGATACTCGTAATTATGTTAATTATATTGGTATATTCATCTTTCATAGGATGTAGAACATCAGAAAATTAAATGCAAATACACTCTGCAAATGTTTACTAACCAAGAAAACCATATCATTTACCCGTTTATGATATATAATCTGCATCATAATATCATCTTAATACAATTTTCCACTTCGGATATCTTCGCTAAGCTCCGTCCCGACTCGGAAAGCTCACAGCTATGCTGTGCGGTGTCTTGTTCCCCTTTTTGTGCAACACAAAAGAACACTCAATTATTTTTATTGCACGGGACAAATAAAGAAAGGAGTGAATGTAGAGAACAAGTTTTTTTTTTGGATTTTATTATTTCTTCTGGGGAGAACATTGTCAACCCCACTTGAATATCATAACATCGACTCTAATTGAAGGATTCACTCTCAACTGTTTGGATAATTTCCGTGGAAAGTGACAAATTGATGACGATTATTTATGATTTTTTTTCTTAAGCTTGAGATTACAACCAGCTGGGAATAAGTATTTGACAAAGGAGAGAATAATATTTTTTGTCTGTTATGTGAGAACTTTAGTATATTTTATTCTGTTGAACATGTTGCCAATTATTAAATTTGCATATCCTGCAGTTACAATGAAAATCACTGACATGGTCAGTACATCATCATTTAATTTTTATTTCATGTGAACTCTTATTTAACATATTGGCATATACAAGCATACAAAGTTTATCACAAATTTATGTTCCAAAGTAATTTATGTTCTTAAATTTATTTATTGTTCAGCAGGCAATCTTATTTTCATGCATAACAATGATCGGAAAATTAATTAACATCTTGTAAAAGAATTGCTTTTGTATAAAACCAAAATATAAACTCAAAAATCTTCCCACAGTTACCGAACTTAAATCCGATTGAACATTTGAAATGGCACAATATAGTGTCATAGATGATCAAAACTTTGGCAGATTTAATGGCATGTCACCTACAATTAGTTGCTCTTATAAAAGCTAACGAAAAGGTAACAAAATATTATATTTGATTAAAAGAAAATGCATAAATAGAAAAGGTTCCTTGACTGGATGTATTGATGAGGTAATAAATTATTTCTGGATTGCAGTCACAAATTCCTGAGGAAGGCTCACGTGGAGCTCGAAACCGGTCGACCCGAGAATTTAACAAATAAAATTTGTGACTTCAATTCAGAAATAATTTATTACCTCATTAGTTTATAATTTTAATATTTTGGTTAGCAATATTTATCCTATACAAATATATGTTTTATATATTAATGAGTTTACATGCAGTTTTGAAACCGTTTTAACACGTTTGTAGTTTTGATAACGCCATGTTTACAGTGTCAAAATAGTTTGAGTTATCTTAAATCAAACTAAAATTCACGGGTTGAACGAAAACTGGTTTCAAAACTGCTACATTTAAAATTCAATTTCAATATAGCGTATGCGTACACAGTATTACGTTTCTGCCGCTTTGTGTTACTAATACTAATCCACAAATAAACTGACAAACTGGCAGTTGTGTAGTTTTAGTGCGTACTGGTACGAAGTGAAACAAAATTGGAATAATGGCAAACGAAGTATTTGGAGTAAAGAGAATCTGTCACTTACATTAGCCAAAAGCGCATGCGCCGAAACTGTTTTCAAAACTATCTATATTTGTTTTGAAAATTACATGTAAACAGTTGCGCATAATTTTGACTTAAAACTAAAACCATTTTCAAAATGCATGTAAACATATAACAAGTAGCATACAGATTTTACTTGAAATAAAAAAAAATATTTTGGGTTTTAGATTGTTATTTTTTCTAAAATACATTGAAACTACCTAACGGAGAATTATTGCATCAATGTAAATATGCATACATATGTAACTAGTTGTGCAGGCAAAAATACTTAAGATTATCCGATTAACCAATTGCTGCGGTTTATAAGAAAAAGAAAATTTATGGCACGGTTAATAGGTCAAACAGGTTATCTCGATTAATCGGTTAATCGGTTATTGGAAATAACCGGATTGTAAGATATTACGATTAGTCGGAAATAAAATAAAAAGAATTGCAAACCAAAATTCCATATTACTTTGTTTTTATAAATTATTTGTAAAAATAAAAATCTGTTGTGGCCAGCACAAGACCTCCCGCAATTTACATATTAGACTATATTTAACATTTCTGGTACACAAAAACACTTATCTTCTTTACATATTTTTATATTTTTTTAATTCATTCTATGAACAAGTTTCCACTTATTCTACTAATGTTCGAGATTCTTCCAACTCATTGATGAGATTGGCGGTATTTCTGAAGGGTACATGTATTATATGTATCCATAATTATAAATATTTAATTAATAATAAAATAAAAAATATTAAATGTACTTCCCAGAAAAAGTCTTCAGTAATGTCTCTGGACAGAGACATGTATCCGTCAATTACAAACATTTTAATTTTTCCATTTGTTTCCCATGGGCTGAGAGATTCATCACAATATATTATTTTAAATATTTATATTTTTCTATCTCTAACTCTATAGGATATATAATAAAAATTTTGATAGTATCGGAAAGAGATTTTTATATTCTTTAATATTTGTAATGACATAAATTTATTAATATTTAGAATTTTTTTATTTTTTTAGTAGTATATATATACACACACACACACGCACGCACGCACGCACGCACGCACGCACGCACGCACGCACGCCCGCACGCACGCACGCACGAACGCACGGACATCATCGTAAAAATGTTATAATCAGATTCTAGGGATATGCGATTTTTAGCATGATTCCATCAATACCTCTCTTAGCGATAGGTAAAAAGCAGCAAAATTTGAATTTTCGTATTCACCTAATGACCTACGCATTTTTCGGGAAAAACAAATAGCACGTACCTTTCCAAGATCCCAATGAGGACTTCGTAAAACAAGCACGCGGTATAGTAAACTAATAGTAGTTTAAATAAATAATAATAATAAAATAGTTTTCATTCAGTAATTCAACTTCTGAGATATTGTGAAACTTATCTGAAAAATATTTATCATTCAATTTGAAATATTCTTTTCGAATGTAAAAACATTTCAAATAACACGTTCGCAAAACACATTTATTTACAAATTAAACTAGATTATTATATTAAAATACATTACTGTATAAATTAATTTAATACATGGCAATTTTAAAGAATTTTTTAATGTGTTATAAATAAAACGAATAGGAATAGGTTCATTTGTTCCATGTAATTAATTGTTATAATATGTAAAATCCAGTTCATAAAGTGTTCACAATGATTACCTACCCATGTGTACGAATATTATTTATTTAACATGATTCCTAAATCCCGAACTAATTTAAGATAATAAAAAACGCCATAATTCAACTAGGATATAAAAAATGAAATAACATCTGTCCTATTCTCAACCCTTACAACATTATAACACCATTCACCAATTATCAAGTGTGCGTTGTTAACATATGCAAATCAACCCCCAGGCACTTCGTAATGTGCTACCTGTATCGAATTGCCACTGCGCTTCTGTTATAAATAAAACAGTTGACATCAAGTTGCTCGCAATTATGTCACAATTGTCTTGTCGAGCGATAATTGCGACCTCTATAACGGTAAATCATTCCACTCGTATGAAAAAGCCCGCAAAAGGCGTGAAAGTAATTTATGGCCAGCTTTGAAATGTTGCCAACTTTGTTGTGGTTATCTCTGCTCAGATAGAGGCAGAGCTTTTTTAAATTTTGTTTTCATTAATGCGTTTAATGCTCGTGAATAATGAAAGCATGTATTTAGAGGTATGTAGTTTTAATTATTGTTTTATAATAACTAACGGCAAGTTTAATATAATAATTTGGTTGCAAAAATGGATATTAAAATATGTGTCTTTTGAATATTTCTGTAAATAAAAATTCAAATTTGTTTTTATTTGCCAAAATTGTATTCGCTAAAATTTGTTTAAGCAATTTAAAATATATTTCATCAATATCATTTATCAGTAGGATAAAAAGAATATGTGGACAGTAAACAAAAATTTCAACCGAAATATAAATATTTCGACAGTAAAAATTCATCATTTTAGAAATCGCCTAGTCATTTTACTACCGTCTATAACGTAGTGAAACTATTTTAATGTACGTCCTGAGTATACATTTTATAGTCCCGTCTTTATTGCATCTAAAACCTAATAACCCAATTTTTTCATAGCCGTTTTAAAAATAACCGTTTGTAATAATTGGCAATAATTTTCACAAAAATTAAGACATTCGAATATTATTCAAAAGCTATTTTCAATGAAAGTTTATGCAATATTTTTCATAGAAATAAAAAATAAAAATAATTTGTTGTTATTTTCGTAAATTATCAAATAAAAAGATTGGTGCCAGAAATAGTGATGAAAAACTACATCCCACTCTAGTGACGTCAAATTGCATACAGCACGGCATTCATAGCCAATAGAAAAACAGTTTGTCAATCACCTACCTACGTTATTTATATAAATAAAGGTACATGCGATAGTTTGTTAAGCAGTTACACTGTAAAGAACTTTGACGTCCAATTATGTTTCAAATTACGTGACTTTTAAAATATTACACAAATTTCAATAATTAATTGTAAAATTAAAATATCGAACGGATATTTCCGCGATACTTTCAAATTTGAGGCTAAAGAATAATATTTTTATAAATTTGATACTTAGAAGGCATATAAAAATTCTTGAAATAACCCTATTGTTTCACATTTATTCTAAGATATTTATGTAGATCATAGGGATTCTAGTATTATTGGGTGGAATTCAGTGGGTTTTATTAAGGTCTGTATTAAAACTTGTATTGAGTAGGTATATGGCAACATTGTAATATTTTCCACATGTATCAATGAGATTCAATTGTGATTTAGAAATTTTACCACAGGGAAAAGTAATACAGATATCCTCATTATTGCAAAATTAGGTTAGAAATATGTCAAATTTTATGTATCAAATATTTTATACCTGAATGTTAATGAATTTTAAAATATCTTAACCCCAGTTTTGATCAGTTTTGACATTTGTCCTTTTTTTACTTCTGTTAATATTTTTTTCTTTATTTGATCTTTCGGTCTCTCACTTTTTTCTGACAGGTATTACAAAGTTGCCAAAATATTTTTGACAAAGGACTGTTTTAGCTTAAAACACGCTAATACAACCCACTGAATCTCACCCATTGTTTTTAGCATATACTAAAGCAGGGTTACGAATTTCTATATTGTTCTGTACTTACAGCAACTTTAAAACATCATTAAATACAATAATTTATCTCAACGTACTTGAACATTACTAATTCGCATTATGTCAAGTTCTCCAAGTAGGCGTGTCACTGTGTAACAGGCGACTAGATCCCGACTGCAGGATCAGTGGATGCTCCATCATATTCGCGTGAGCGGTTGACAGTTTCGCGCGCAACAGACGCATATTAAGGTGATTTGTCATGGTTTGTCAAAGTCAGTCAACGGTACCATCGAGCACTGGTCTGTCTTACAAATATAAACCCATGAAATTTGGTTACAGCAGAGTTAAATGTTTTGAAAAGTTTAAACTATTGTTTGAAACATAATTGTACGCTTGAAAACATAATGTGTATAATTTTCCTTTACATACTCGCAAAAGAATGCAGGAGTGTGTAGCTAGATATGCATATATATTGAAATATTATTTTAGGATTTTTCTACTGAATTTTACTTTCTGAAGTTCTGTTTCATGAATAAAAACAATGAACAAATGATTAAGGTTAATTAGCGAGGAGTTGATTAGCAGTGTTTATGGATAATTTTGGAGAAAAATACTTCAAACTTCAAATAAGAAATGCGTTAAATTAATCCATTATCGATTGACTGAGTTAAAATACTGCTAATCAAATCGCCTTCTCAATAATTACCCTTAATCGCTTCTTCATGATGCTACCATCCAATTTAATTCAGAACATCTTTACGACTTGTTTTGTCCACTTAATGGGGGGGGGGGGGGGTTTCTATGCACCACTGGCATCTTTTTTATTACTTAGATTTAGTTTTAATTTTTTTATTTATTAAAATTAACGATATATTCCTAATATACCTATGTAAACATTTGGAAATTCTTGTCTAGAATATACTCAATATACAGTTCACCGCAGAAAAGTAATACTAACTTATAACCATTTACCGATAACAAAGAATCAAATTCTCACTTCTTAAGTAGCGTTACTTCCGAAGTAGAACTATTTTTAAGGTACTTTATGACTACAATAGGTTTTTTTTTATAAATTAAACCTTAAACATGTAGTATTCTTTACGTAAGAATGGCATCGTGCAATAATTTAAGGAAGGTAATTGTCTGATCAAAGAATTCGATGGTGAGTTTTTAATTAATATGCACATTTTGGAGCCCGATGCGATTTTACTCTTTATGCGATGATGTGTCTGTATGTGTGTGTGTGTGTGTGTGTGTGTGTGTGTGTGTGTGTGTGTGTGTGTGTGTGTGTGTGTGTGTGTGTGTGTGTGTGTGTGTGTGTGTGTGTGTGTGTGTGTGTGTGTGTGTGTGTGTGTGTGTGTGTGTGTGTGTGTGTGTGTGTGTGATACGATAATTTCGGCCGCGATAACTCCAATACAATTTCAAAAATTACATTTTTCAATTGCAACGTTTAACAGTTTTTCTTGGTAAAACGCAGCTAAATATCATTTTTTACATTTTATATTATACATATTAAAGATTATTTAGACTCTATACGATTCGACTGCATTTTATATTTCACATTCAATGGATAAAGTTAACGAATTATAAATTTTATAAATCTGCCAGCTGTGCTATAACCATGGTAACGGCTACTATTTTAAGATAATTCTGATGATAGATGTCAGTGTCAAGTGAAATTTACATGGTATGTTCGTGAAATAATTTTGCTAGAAATGTGCAATCTTTTACAAGAACTTTCTCTATGGAAAATTGCATAGAATTACCGAAAGGTAATGTACTCGTCACATCAGACTTTTTTAATGTTTATCGATAGGGTTTCCAAGGCATTAGGCTTTATTTACAAACTACTGATCGGTAAGTGATGGTGGAGGCGGTAAGTAAATAAAAAGCTAACTTTAAAAGTGGAACCAATTTTTTTAACATCTGAAAATAATTTTCTAATCAATTTTTTTTTTAATTTGATGCTTATATTGTGCACAAATAACGTAATAAGCATTACGAATAATAAGAGCTCGACTATCGGTGTCGGATGTATTGGAGATCGACTCAACCGGTAGAAAGAACTTACTGCCCTTAATCGTGGCTTCTGGCGCAAAATTATGTCAGAAATTGAAAAAAAAAAAACATTTTTTTTATATAAATTAGCAAACGGATTGCTGAAATTTTTGAAACTATTAAAAGACCAGAACATTAAAAATATTTTTCTTAACATTGTAATTTTATTGAGTGCTTGCTTGACTATACTGGATAAAGATCCTTTTCAGCACTGAAGAGAGTGATGGATTATTGCAGGTTTACAACGTAAAATTAAACGCTTTGGTTATTATGTGCATCGAAAAAACTCTTTTAAATGAAATTCATTTTGACGACACTTAATATTTTTGCCACTGCGAAAACAAGAAAAATGTCATTTTATTTAAATTTTTGTCATTACATTATTTTAATTAAAAATAAAAGTTTAGTTTCAATGTTTGCTGAATTTTACTAATAAAAAGCCCCCCATCTACCTGCGTATGATTGTCAATTTCTATGTAAGTTGTTATATTTAATTACTTGTTACAATTATTGGTTTCTTACTAGAAAAATTCAAAAATTTGTTTTTTCATTCATGCTATAAAAAAAAAGAGGAGGGGGGGGGCGCAAAAATAAAAGGGCTTCTGGCGCCAAAATACCTTAATACGCCACTGCCCTTAGTACTTAAATATCTATTTCTGGACAGATAATATTTATAAAATATGTTCATTAAATGCCTTTGTCACAGATTTTTTTGTGTTAACCTGCATATTCGAAACACATTGAACAGTAATTTATTTGGGAAGTTCCATAACTTTCAATTTACATTTTATAAGAAGTAATATCTCCTTTTCATATATATTCATGTACATATAGTCTCAAGTTTGCTCTTAAAATTGAATCTTAAATCTTATCATTCATTTTTCTTCCATTGAATATTCAATAGTGAAACATATATCATGGGATATGTACCTACATCTTGGGTGAAGTTATGAAGCGGTAGCCTGCTATGTAAAAGAGAAGACGAACAGGCAAGGCAAGGCAATCCTGGAACTGTGCGTGTGATGAATGTTAAAACACGAAATGATGGATTGCAGTAAATCACAGTGAAGCAGCATGCAATTAATGATGTTAGGATGAAACTAACGTTCGCACTTACCAACCATCGTTTCATACCTTGTAACTCGCATTTGTTTGAAGTTAATGGACTGGCAAAAGGACTTTTGAATGTTACACGGATATTTAATCGCATTTCACACCCTTCGCAGAAGTATGTCTCTGGGTTTTTATACAATTTTATTTTACGAATAAGAATCAAAGATCCATCGTATTTATTAATTAGCGATAATTTTATTTAGTTTTTGGACGATCGGTTTTTTTAACCTTTACGGATAGGGTTTCCAAAGCAGTAGGTTTCATTTACTATTTAGGAGACGGAGTCGGTAAGTAAATAAAAACAACGATCAAAGATTACTTCAAAAATAGCAACCAAAAATTTTTATTATGTCAAAATAATTTCCATATCTTATTTTTATTTAATTTTGTGCGTTGATCGTACAAGAAACGTAATAATCATTGCGGTGAGTGAGTTCTTTTTTAAGGTACCGGTATCGGATGTATTGGAGATCTAGACTACAACTCAATATCTAAAATCATTCTCAACAGGTAGGAAGCATTTACTGCCTTTAATACTTAAATAACTATTTTAGTCTGAAGTATAGAATGTTATCCATACAAAAATGAAGAAGTATGGACCTTTTCAATTTTACATCTATATCTTAATATCTTTCTATCTCTGCACATAGTAAGTAAACTGGCACATGCAACTGTCAGTTAGGCTGTCAAACGAAACGTCAAAAATATTACAATAACTAAAATACTTGTGTTTTTGGTGAAAATTTGCATTGTTTGACATTTTAGCTGCAACACAAGCTTTCATAACTTCTTTTGAGAAATTTTTAATGGTGCAAAAGATTTTCTGACATTTTACGTCAAAGTTTTAAAGAAGCAATCGCTATAGATTTCATATCACAAGCACGTAATCAAGGCTCCCTCCATTTGTTAAAATATCTTCTACCTCTTTAAAGTGGAAAGGTCTATTGAATATAAAGTAATATTTTAATTTGTTGCTGCTCCCAAACTGTGCGAGTGAGAACATCTAACAGTCGCTGTATAAACCACTAACCAACCTAACCTTATCAAGTGTGCACTGCAACTGTTAGATGTTAGACCTATGTTCTCTTTTAGGGCGCCGTGAAAAATATTATGCTACTTTAAAGACATCATGAACCTTAAAAGTTTGAGAATCACTGACTTAGAAGTACTAACTTCCCAGTTTCATTTACCATCACTAAAATTTTAATTTTTCGTTCTGTTCAAATGAAATATTTAACCTTTTTAATATTTCACAGGCCTTTCGCACTTTAATTCATCCTCAATCGATTCCCAGCCCACCGAAATTACGTACATCAAAAATTTCACTGTAAAATATGGCGGCGCAATTTCCCCATATATGTCAGTCATCTTTTTATAATTAATTTTTAGTCTATTGATATCTTTTGTCAAAAATTTTATGTGTAATTTTATTTCACTTACCTCATTTTATGTACTCATATTTTTGCAGGGCCTGAAACATTTGTTGTTTGTTTTAAACAAGTTAAGTAATCATCAGACAAATGTCACAGAACATTTTTATAGTGGTAAAAATTGCATACCCAGATTATAGTGAATGACCACGGTTTAAAGTCCGTAGAATACAATTTTAACATTTTCACGATAATGTTCGTATGTATTTGTGTGTGTGTGTGTGTGTATGTGTGTGTTCGGATCTTCTTAACGCTCTAACTCTAATACTGTCGATCGAAGAAATTTGAAACCTTGTATTTCGACCCTATTCTATTATGTAAAGAAACTATTAGATATTGGTGTAAATCAGATAACCGGAAATGGAACTTTACTAGAAGCTCAAAATAGTTTTTCGTCGAAAAATACATTTTAATGATAAATTTTCTACAGATATGCATTTATATACATTTTCTATATATTTTATATATAAATTTATAAAATAATCTAATTTATAAACCCAGGAGACTATGTATTGAAGATAAACACAATTCCTTTGTTACACAGTTCATATTTAAAATGTATGTCACTGTCAAAAAACTAATCATTTTAAATTAATAATGGTTACATTTTAAAAAGAAAATAGTAAATAAAGCTATAGTTATATGCAAAAGGCACTTGATATAGTTCACAGCATTAATAAATATGTAGGTACATATTTTAATTAATTAAAATTAAATAGCAAAATATATTGTGTTGGCCACATCAGATTTTTAAATAAACGTTGTAAATGGTAAAATGTACATTTATAGGCTTCGTATTGAATAACAGAATTTATTCTAGAATTTTCTAATAATTAAAAGATTATTAAAATCCAAATTCTAACATCAAAACAAATTTTGTTTTTAAGCTAGTGGGCAGTTTCTACTGATTCATTATACAAAAAAAAAAATGTTACGATAAGTATTACAAAATAAGTTAATGTCTTTTACAAAAGAATAATGTAAAGCTCTAATGGGTTAGAAGTAACTCTGAATTAATGATTTTACGAATACAAGCGGTAATTAAATCAAAAGTAAAAAGCAGCACTTTTCTGAAAGATCTTGAATTTATTTAATTATTTTCGGTACGAACAACTGTATCTTTATTTTGAAATAAATGTTTAAAAGCAATTATATTTAATACTATACTTTTCTATATTTCACTGTGGATCAAATAAAAGGATAAGTAAAATAATGGAAATAAATATGAATCATTAAATTTGATAAACAATGGAAAATTCAGAGCATAATTAATTTCAAATTAATTAAACGGCTTTAAATGTAATTAAATATTCGCGAATTAGGAATTTATGTATAATTAGTTCCAAAGCGTTTAACAGGAATGTTCATATTATACAAAATAATGAGGTATAAAAACTCTGGAATTTTGAAACAAATTAGTCAGTTTTGTGGGCTTCATCTGAGCAACATGTAGACAACCACGGTATGAAACAAATATTTAGAAATCAGAGCCGTAACTAGTCTTATGGCCAAGGGCCACAATTCCTAGTTAGTGCTCCACAAAAAATAAACATTTTATATAAGTAATACTTTGTTTTATATAGTTTCTTATAGAGTAAGATTGATTTTCATTTTACTTTTTTCTGGCAAAAGTATAGTTACGTTGTAGAAAAGAATAATGTAAAATGTAAATCAGGATTTGAAGCATCTAAGTTTCATATTAGCAACATTTTCTGCTTTTCTTCAAACTATGTATGACATATTTCATCCAAGTTTCATACTTAAGTTTGAGCAGTGTATTAGTGCGCACAATGTAGTAATGCAAACGTCAAACTATTTTGTTTGGATATGTAAGGAAGTATGTACGTATATATATATGTGATGTGATTTATATATTATCTCGATGTAATAACGTCGTCTAGAAATTTACTTTCCTTCGCTTCCTTTTTAATTATTTCCACTAGTTCAAAATCTATACGACAAGCATTATGAAAATAATAAATTAATAGGCTAAACTGCTTTAATGCATCAAATGTTTAGTTAATACGACGCCTTATTAACTTGGTTGAAATATAGTATAATTTCTAGACAAATAAAAATCTAAAATCTAGTAACAAATTTAACCAGAAAAAAGTTTGAAGTAAATAGGTCACTTATCCACATTGGGGCTCTGCGTAACAATTACATTCATCCGGAGTTGTGTCTGTAAGGTATGTTACGTATAAAATACGTCATTGTCTACACGTATACAACGGGCAATTTTAATCTTAAATAATATGAGTATATGCGCATCAATTTTTTTCATTTGCTCAAACGGAAATCAATTTCTGATGGGTGTATAAACTAAATACCATTAGAAAACGATCTTTCTATTTACGCTGAACTATCTGAAATTCTTAAAAGATTTAAATTTGTTTTTAGGTGCTTTCAAGTATAATTTAACTTTTTACAATTTTCGTTCGCTCTTATGTTTATGCATTATTTGCACATGTAAGTAATCTATCATAGATTACGTACAGACGCCCATCCCTACATCCATCCGTTCAATGCTCAACTTAAAAATAAGTTACCTTTGGGAGGCCATATCTCAGTATGCTGTTGTTCAATTTTTCACATAATCTAATAATTAATATAACGCATTTTTAATTTGATAAAAGTGGTCGGGTGGCTGTGGTCGGGTGGCTGAGTGTGTTATGTGGCCGGGTATGGGTTTGGTTCTGACGGCTTGGTTGGAATCCGACTAACCTCAAACTTAACAATTATACCCACTTTTCATATAGCATATATATGACAACTATAATGCACCTTGCATATGACAGCTTCGAAAGCCCATGAGGTGACGTCTATTAAGTGCCCCCAATCTCAATGATACAGCTATACCGTTATTACTAAAATCTGTAATTAAACAGCAAATTATTTATAAATTTATTAATTTCAGCTTCTACTAGCTTTGTCCTCTATCGGCTGAGGAGTAGTGTTCAAGCATGTCGTCTTCATGTTCCACATCAGCATCTTAGAGAAATTGGCGGTCCCATACATCAAGGCAATGAATAGCTCTATTACTAAGCTGTCTCGCTGAGAAAATTAGAATATCTACCTTTAGACAAGAACTACGACCAACCTGACCACGCAGTTCTTAATGAAGAGACTACACGTCAAGTTCTCAAATGGATTCTGTGGAGTTTATCACAAACTGACTCGATTTTTTTCCATGTAGATTATCTCTTTATCTTATAGGTAGTTTGTATCCGAGCACTCTGTCACTAAGCTAGGTACTGTTTGTTTTTGTTACTACTGCAATAAAAATTCTGACTGCAAGAAGAAAGTTTGATGCTTTTTTTACCTCCCGCTACCCTAGGTAAGGGAGGTATAGGGATCGTGCTAAAAATCGGATATAGAGATTTTAGTGAATAAGCACGTTTTGATGTCCCCAGAATCCGATTTTAACATTTTTACAATGATGTCTGTAGGTATGTAGGTGTGTGTGTTTGTGTGTGTGTCTGTGTGTGTGTGTGTGCGTGAATCTTGTGGACACGATTACTCAAATACTATCAATCAGAAAAATTTGAAATTTTGTATACCCATTCTATACTAATATGGGAAGAGCTCATTAGTTTTTAGTGTATATCGGATAACCGGAAGTATCATTTATACAAGCTTTTAAGAGTTTTTCTTGTAAAAAATTCATTGAATATAATTTTTTAGCAACTTTTACCAATACATATTGAATATAATGGCTCAATCTTCAATTCTCCGATAATAGCATTTAGTAAATAACTTGAAATAACTTTATATTATATTATAAAATAATTTATTTTTGTACATCACTTTGCCTCTGCGTCAAACAAAAACAATACTTTAATAACAAATTTGACATATTTAAACAAATGTCACTGTCACGAAGCAATTTTCATTAAAATTAATAATGAAACCGTGTTAAGAATTTAGTAGTTTAAATATGATTCTAATGAAATTAAGGTTTGTAAAAATAATGTATTTTCCATCATACATAAATATTAGATATACAGGATAATTCGATTTAAGTTTGATGTTTGCAGCATTATATATGAAACAGCTCTCAATAAGAACGTGATTTCAAAGTGTAAAATAATAGTTTGCAACTACACATTTACGAAATGGTTAATGTACGGCGAAGAATTTACACAGGTTGCGTTTTAGAGCATAAGGAAGTTGGTGATGATTTTGGCAATAATGTGTGTGTGACGATTTTTCCTTAAAATATATTAATGATCCAAAACTTCGCAAAGTTGGTATTTAATACTCTTATATAATTTGAAACAAGATATTAGATTTTTACTATATACGATAAACCGGATGTAGTACTTAATTTGAAGCTCTAACAGATTTTTCAGGAAAAACATAATAAAATATAATCCAAAATTTCGTATTACAAACTTTTCTATTTATTGGAAAAACAAAGTAGATTTTGTTTACGAACGATCAATCGGAAGTGAAACTTTACTTAAAGCTTATTGCTATTTTAAACATGGAATTGGCGGGAGGTTATGTGCTGGCCACATCAGATTTTTTACTTATGCAATAAGTCAGTAATATTTTATGGGGCTCACGAAAAATTGAAGAATATTTTTGGATTTTAAAACTTCACTTTCGTGAGTGGATATAAATACGGATGTAAAGCTTTCTTTTATGTTGCAAGTTTATAATATTTATTCAATGTTAACATTTTTTTTTTTTTAACTCAATTACATTCGTTGTGAACACCTCTAATGCTGAATAAAGCCCATGTCAGGCGGACTGTTTTTTTTTTATGTTTCATTTGTCAAACATTGATTGATGATGTAACCTCAATAAAACTGAAGATTTTTATTTGGAGGATGTATCAGATAAAATTGAAAATATTTATACGTTCTGCACTTTAATTTGGGCTCTTAACATAAGTTCATGGTGACTAAGTTACAGAAATTCACTTTTGAAATACATCAAAACATTGTTCAATATACATAGTACTGTAATGCCTATACACTACCACGAAAGATGTCGATGTCACATTGTTGTGCGTGTGATGATACTACAAGTGGGAGAATATTCTCGTGTACAGCGTTGTATGCGACGTGTGAAAGATTCTGGTAAAGTATCATTTCCGGTTAATCGTTTGTAAATAAAATCTAATTTGTTGTCCAATAAATAGAAAAGTCTGTATAACGAAATTTTGGATTGTTTTATTGTTTTTCCTCAAAAATTTGTTAGAGTTCCAAATTAAGTACTACATCCGATTTATCATATATGGTTAAAATCTAATATGTTCTTTCAAATTATATATGAGTTTTAAATACCAAATTTGAGAAGTTTTGGATCATATTTTAATAGGCTTTAAAGAAAAATCGTCACACACGTACATTCTTATAAAAATCAGCATCATCTTCTAGGTGCTCTAAAACGCAATCTTTGTAAATTCTTCGCCGTACATAATCCATTTCGTAAATGTGTAGTTGTAAATTAATATTAATTTGTAGTGCTGCAAAAATAGCAATTAGCAAATTTAAATCAGATCATCCTGTACATCTAACATTTATGTATGATGGAAAATATATTATTTTTACAAACCTTAATAAAATATTTTACTATTATATTCTCATTAACACGGTTTCATTATTAATTTTAATATAATTTCTGCCTGTCAGTGACATTTGTTTAAATATGTCAAACCTGTCATTAAAACTATGATTTTGTTTGACGCATAGGCTAGGTGATACATGGAAATAAATTATATTATTTTCATATTTAAAGTTATTTAGAGTTATTTACTAAATGTTATTATCGTAGAATTGAAGATTAAACCATTATATTCCATTTTAATTAGTAAAAGTTGTTAAAAAATTATATTCAATGAATTTTTTACAAGAAAAACTGTTAAAAGCTTGTATAAATGATACTTCCGGTTATCCGATATACACTAAAAACTAATGAGCACTTCCCATATTAGTATAGAATGGGTATACAAAATTTCAAATTTTTCTGATTGATAGTATTTGAGTAATCGTGTCCACAAGATCCACACACACAGACACACACACACACACACAGACACACACACACACACACACACACACACATACACAGACACACACACACACACACACACACACACACACATACACAGACACACACACACACATACATACATACCTACAGACATCATTGTAAAAATGTTAAAATCGGATTCTGGGGACATCAAAACGTGCTTATTATATAAAATCTCTATATGCTATTTTTAACACGATCCCTATACCTCCCTTACCTAGGGTGGCGGGAGGTAAAAATATGGCGGAGGTAGTTAGAAAACAATGCGGGAATTATTTTCTAAAAGTTGCGTTTAAAATTTTTAAAAAACCAAATATGTAATAAAATATGCAAAACAGTTTTGTATGCAACTTTTAATTCTTTAAAACTTTTCGCTCTATTGTTTTTCCCGTAAAATGAACAGGGGAGCAAGAAATTGCGTAAAACTAGAAGCCCATGTTAAATTCCTATGTTTACCCCTAACCGACGCCACTCTGTATACCAATTTTATTTGGTTCTAAATAAATAAATAAATAAATAAATACATCATCGCGGCATATTACCCATTTCTGGGTGTGCCAGTATCTACAACACATGTAGACATCGGTAATGATGATATATTTTACCGTGTGGGCGCTTACCAGGCATCACCTCACGGGCACTCACAGCTGGTGTGGAGAGTGCACCACAGGGGTCACTTTTGTGCCATTTCCTAATTTAATTAATTTCGAAGGGATGGGGGTGTTGAATAACTAAACCCCCTCCGGACCCTTCAGTGCACCACTGGTCCGCACGGTATAATATCTACTAATATGCCATTACCGATATCTATGCACGGAAAAACAGTATGGCACACCTTGGTATAAGTATGCTGTGATGATATATTTTGTTTATATTTTATTAAAGGTTCATAATATTTTAAAAATAGTAAGTACGTATATTAAATTTTGACAAAAATGCATGTATTTCGCATAATTGTACAGCAAATTATAATAATTCCATTTAAAAAATCAATGATGATATCGCTTCCAGAGAAAAAGAAAGTATAATTTATATTCATACCAAAAAGTAGAATTGAAGTTCGCCACAACTTTATAAAACGAGATCTAAAATTAAGAACAAAGAAAATAATAGCCATTAGTCCTATTTTTCAATGGTCTGCGTATATGTATCTCAATTTTATTGATAACAATTAAGCAGAAAAAAATGAACTTGGTTGTGCAATGGGTTTTGTGGACTATTACAGTAAGTTCTTTTTCATCATCTACTCTAATTAAACTGCATGCTGCTATCTTAGTAATGAATGCAGTACAGAAGTAAAAAAAGAAATCGTAGATAGGAAAATTTAATTATTTTATTTTCTACTACTTAAGTAGAACAAAGGATTTAGAACTAATTCCTCATATTTAATGAGAGAGTAAAATGTAAAATGTCTAAAAGATTAAAGGTTTTACATACTTAAACTTAAGAAGTTTTAAACTTTTTAAAGTTTTAAAAGATTTAAATTTTATGCGCTTTTCCTTACATTAAAGTAATGAGAGTTACATTGTTTTTCCGTTGCATTTTCAACATAAAATTTTCAAAACTTCTGAGATATTTTAAAGTTTACATTCGCTAAATAATAATATACAGGGTGTTAATATTTTGTCGGCTTTCAACTATTCGTCATAGCCCAAATACTTTTTTACCTTTTACATTTTTTTTACATTTCACATATTTTAAAGTATTAAGACACACACACACACACACACAAACACACATTCATCCATATACAGTTTGTTAAAAAACAAGTGCAACAAATTTTGAGGACATACAGCACAGATTAAAATGAGCAAAAAACTTAAACTTGGGTCGGCTTTTCAACTGCTTTAAAAAAAAGTGGCCATTTTGTATTAGAATCGAAGAAAAATTGACAAAGATAGTCATCGAACAAAATTTTGTCTCTGTCAGTAAATGGACTATAAAAAAATCAATAACATTTTATATGAAATATTTTTTTCAATTTCTAATAGTTATTTGAAAATGAAATATTGGCAAAGGTCGTCATAACATTAATCATAATTATTTGATTTTTTTTTGAAAAACAAAAGCAAAGTCTCATTTAAACGAAGTCGTAATTCTTATAGTTTCCGAGAGAGCTAAGGTAAACGAAACGTCATAAAAACTCATTTTTCACTGCGTTATATCTCGAAAACTATTGAAGAACAGACGCATGTTCATTAAGCTTTTTTACTCCTATGTCCTAAAAATTTGTTACACTTGTTTTTAACACCCTGTATATTATGTTACCCATTACTTCTCAAAGTTGTCCTAGAAGGATAACCAGAGGAATCACTCTTGGGAAATTTAAAAATTAAAAATAATTTTTAAATTGACTCTCATATTCAAATTTGAGGCATTTGATCCACAACCAGCCACATACCTATGTCACACGTTCGTATTGGAAGAAAAATTTGTTTGATGTAATTTTTTAGTTACAAGTACATACTTTAAATAAATTTTTGTGCTATACAAGGTGGTTTAATTTTTAATATTTAGCGGATATTTCGTAATCCTATAATAGTTATTTATGCAACTAAAGTAAAAAGTATAGTCTTATTTCACAAATAGTGAATGAGTGAAATAAGACACTCTTTACTAGCGTTGCATACAATTTTTTTAGGTCTACAATAAAAGTGTGAAAAAAAGGGCCGTAATGTTTCATTATTTCACGCGTTTACATTAAAAAAGTGCACTTTATTCCACACTTGTATTGTGTTAAAAAATGACAAAAATACAATTATTTAAAAAATTCGCAAAAATAAGCGCAGTTTATTTAAAATGAACATTTTTTGTCACTGGTTTTGAAAAAAAATATTCTATATATTTCTTTATTGCTCATTCTCACTAATTATCCAGACAATACGTGAAAAGTTTGTATGTTATTATAATAGAAGCTAAACTAGTAATTTTTATCTACATCATTAAGGAGCATCCTATTGAAAAGAAAAGAGATATTTTTGAAAAATAAAACTGAATACAAGTCGAACCTTTGGTCGTATATCGTAAACAAACTCAACATCCTCGAAACCCCGACTTGAAATGATATTGAATATCGATGATTGTTCACAGTGGCTAGACATGAAAGCGATATGCAGAAATAAGTCGGCAATTTTGACACAAGTGACATCTGTGATCGCATCCTGTCTGCCAAGAACTGTCATCGGAACGGAAAGAATCAAGCAGGAAAGCGTGGTATTTTCGCTTCACGCTGTCTCCTAGGTTACCAGGGCTCAGGAGGCCATTAGCAACGACGCTGTAATCTTTGCAGCATATTTACCACCATGTTCACGTTTATAAATAGCAATGCGCACTTGTCTTGTGTTTCCACAACTGTGATAAATAGTAAAATCTTTTAAATTTTTATCCTGTCACGAGTGTCACGTTCTCTAGTTTCAGAAAAGAGCTACAAATCTAAGAGATTTTTATGAAAACACAAATTTTAAGGTGTAGATTCTTAAAATTCGATTTAAAAATTTTCATGAAAAAGTCTGTAATGCTGTTCATACGTATATGCTCTAACAAAATCTGGAGTATGAAAAAATGTAAAGCTGATATTACAGAGGAGATATTGAGAAATTTGTAGCACTGTATCATTTTAATTTATTTATTCATCAATGAAAATTATCAGAAACATAATTAAATAATTATTGGACAAAATTAACCACTGTAGTGCACTCTCCATACCAGCAATGATTATTGATATCTGCATGTCAGGCACTCCCCATATCATAAAGAGTAATATGCCCTGATGGTAATTTATAATTATTTATATCGAATTACTAGTTAAAAATTCTGACTGCCGATTATTAAATAATTTTAGTTTTTTATTTCCAAATTGTTTACTTTGCGAAGAGAATCTAATGAAAGAAAATCAGTTTGCTTCTAAATTATCGTTCAAGGAATATATTAATTCAATAATTACAGGGAGATATTATAAAATAATGGGTTTCATATTTATATTTAGATGTTCAATATTACATTATTATTGCTACTCTACTAATCTCTAATAATGTCTTTTGGAGAATATGTATAAAAAAATTGGAATCCTGTTTATAATAAAATTATTAAAAAAAAATTAAATTCAATTCAGAAACGGTTTTCTTTTTAATAGAATATTAGATGAATTTCACCCTTTAGCTACTAATACTACGGAACATTGGTCCGGTTTGCATCGATATCGTGCTAAGCTGACCAAATACGCTTCGTGTAAACACGACACACCAGTCCAGGCAGGTACGTTTCGAAGCTAGTACCTAACCAAAGTAGTCTGACTATAAGATATTTCTCCCTTATAAACGCATGAAAACCAATAGGGTATTTGACAATAATAAAAAATATACATATATTGATTTTTAATTATTAGTTTTAGTTGCAATAATACTGAAAAACACATTTTTTAAATTACATATGTCAAAATAGTAGTAATTTTAATAAAATAAATTCACTGAATTTATACATTTAATCACGTGATCATAAACACTCGGAACACCAATCAACTGCGTGTGACGTCACGATATAATAAGTGCGAGGCAAACTGCTTCTGTTACCGTGTTATTTGGCGATTTTATTGTGATATTTTTTTAAAAATTGACTTTTAACTAGTTATTTTGAAAAAAAAACTTTAAAATTGGAAGCTGGATTCTTAAAAGCGGAATATACAGAAAAAAAGCTATATTAACTAAACAAAGGTTTAATTTTCAACCTACTAATATGTTTTCATTAAAATATCTAAGTTGATTTAGTTAAATTTTCTAAATTTGTAATAACAAATTGTAGTAAAATTAAATACAAAATCAGATTAAATTACTACATTTAGTAATCAACTAAACATAAATAAAGAAATTAACTAAATATATATTTAAATTTTCTATTTACTTACCTAACTCATTAGATAAATTACCGAAAATTGCAGGACAAAAAAAAATGAAGCCAAAATATAGTAAAATTAAATAAAATAAGTAATTAAAATAACTATTTGCATATTTAAATTAACGATTTTTTACAAAATATTTAATATCTATTTCGGATTAGGTAAAATCCTAAATTATGATTTGTAAATTATACTAAATTATTAGACATATTGCCAAATTTTTTATGGTAGTTCCAAGTTACCAAGGTTAGATTCCTTTACGATTTAATGATTTCTGTTCCCCAGAATTTAGGAATGTTAAAACTTCCATGTAAGTGGTAGTACTGATAAGGTATTTTAATAATATTTGGCGGAATTGAGAATATGGTTCGGCTTTAAAATGCTATTTTTTAATGGACTGTCTTCTATTATATAATATATCATACAAAAACATGAAATTAGAGTGCGGAAACATGATTTAATATTTTTTTTAACATAAAATTGAATTCTTGTCAAGTTTTACGTTTTAGCGGGAAATTTGAAACTAAAATTTAAAAACCGGTTTTTAAATGTATTAACTACTTGAAAAAATTAAAATAATAATTTTGCATATATAATTAGTTGCATATGTATAAATTAAAACACTTTACCAAAATTTGTCAACTACCCTATTTGCCAAGTTCCGCTTGTGTGTTTTCCATGTTTTCAATGTTTGTTTGATGACAAGTTAGGTTATGTGAATTATTTGTATTATACACAACGTAGTTAAAGTAAGTTATTTTACAAAAAATTAATTTGTTAGAATTATTATTGTATTTAATTCACATATTTCAATAAGTTAGGTTAATTTAACAATTCTACATAAAAATGGCGATCTTTCTTACCAAATTATAACCAAATGAAACTTAACCTTGCAAAATAAAAATTTCGATGTAAACACAATGGCCAAATTTTTGTTCTAGTTGAGATATGGTTGTCACAATATAGTATCACGGTGTAAACTAGGCCATTGATACTATTTTACAAAAGTTTATACATTTTGATACATTATATTATCCAGTTGATATATTTTATTTAAAAGATTTATGCTATTAGGTATTTCATAAGATTTGTCAAGGATTCTGTGTTATTGGGTTATACGGCTGCGTATGAGTGGAGTATGTCTTATTGTTCGTCTGCTTGTAATGATTCTTCATCTATCCATTTTTGAGAATCTTAATTCACTTGTCATAGTTTGTGAATGTTTTTGTTTCAATTTTCCCGTTGCTCTTGCCAATTTTCTTTTAATTTTATTTTTATTGTTTGTTTGAGATCTTGGGCTATTATTCGAATGTCTACAATGTTTTCTGTGATCACTTCCTTAGCTGCATGATCTGCTTGCTCATTGCCTGATACCTCTGTGTATGATGGTAATTGCAACATCTATGATACTTAGCGAGTCTATGCAGGTGATGAATTTGCTTCGAGTACTCTGTTTCAAAAGTATAATTCATGCAGATCGTAAAATATAAATTCTCTTTTGATAAAACGATCAAAATATTTTAAAAGAATGAAATTTGCAATCACAATTATCTGAATTGCGTGTTGTCCAATATTTAGGTTAATTTAACTTATATTGTTAATAATGGAAAAGTAGTATTGATTATATTTTATTGTTTGTTTCTCTCGATAATGAATAAAAATAAAAAAAATCTCGAATGCACATAAAATATAGTTTCATTTATTTTATTCCGTATTTTTGGTACACATTTCATAAATGTATGTCATAAATCAATGAGAAAATTTGTAGTGCATTTGAAAATATTTATTGCTTCCTTCAAATATGATAGTACGAATGTATTTTATAGCAAAGAGAAAAATGCGGTAGAATCCTATCACACATTTACCCATTTTTATAGTTTTAAAGGAGAAGTATATACAATATTCCGTACGGTAGCTAGCTACATATTATAACTGCTCTCTCTTCAAATATTTCTAATCTTAACTAACATACGACAATAAACGAACTTAATCGAATCTAAACAGTAAATATAGCCTATTATTCATACAAATTGTACGTACCAATACCTGTTCTATAATTTTAGCGGCGAAACTAAAATTCACAACAGCAGTCATTTCAAAATCAATAGGTTACTTTATGTTTCCAGCTGCAAGATTTACAGCTTCGACAGCATTCATTGCATTGGCTTCGCCTCGTTAATGAAACGGCAGCCTCTGCTGTAAATCTGGTATTTTAGTGCTTAGATAAACAAATAACTATTAGATAATTATAAATTTTTTAAAAAAAGTCCGCAGTCTTATAATATGACTTACTTCATCGTAAGTGATATATACTGTGTAATTAGTGTTATATGTTATAATATTAAAATATTTATTTCATATATGGATCGCCAGTCAATTTTAATTTAATTTCTTATTTCTGACGCCCAACGGAAAAAAGGCTCCCAATTATAAGCTTCAGGCCCCTTACTCCGTCGATCCACCACCGATTTAAGGTCTAGATTTCTATGTATTGTATGTATGTATGTATATTATATGAACTGTAGGTACCTCCCCTGGGGCCTGTTTCTCAAAAAATACTAGTTTACAAGTTACTAATTACAAGTTACTAGCTACAAGTGAAATTTTATTAGTCAAGTAAAATAATGTTTCTGAAATATTATCAAGAGTCCAAGATTTTTTAAAAAGTATGAGTATTATAAATCTTTAAATCAAATGATTCAATTTTCTAAGTGACATTGACATTTTCAAGTATTTTATATTGAAATTTAATTATTTTTCAATAAAAATGTCTACACTTGATGCGAAATTAATTGTTATAGGAATGATACGAGATGGTAATAGTTATTTTTTATACAAGACGATAAAATTGTATTTTATCGACGAGCGGAAAATTTAATTCACGAGTGATTTCGCGAGTCGATAATTTAATTTTATCGTCGTAGTAAAATTCTATTTTTTTCTATAGCAGATTTTAAAGAGCAAAAATTAGAAAAACCGGTTATAAATTAAATTATTTAAGAATAATTTAAAAATCTCAGTAGCGTTGAAGTTATAGAATTTGTTTGAAAACAATTTAATTTTATTCATGTTTATACAATTGATATTATATATAATATGAATCGCCAAAATGTATGTGTTTTTATTTAAATAAAAATTAAAGTTCTTTATCTACCCTTGCTGTTACAGTATTATTTTATTAACCCTTGAGGCTAAAATGTCACTTAGTCAACTATTTCGAGTTGAACAAAGCACACTTTAAAATCTGCTATAGAAAAAAGGTAGTATTTTATTTGGAGCATTCTCGAATAAATTAACTAAAGCAGATAAAGTAAATGAATGGACAAAAATATTCCAAACTTGTCACGCTTTGGGTTTAGTAAGAACAGGCAAAGACTACAAGTATATCACGGACACATTTGACCAAACACCATGCATATCCCCACTACAACGTGAAACTGAACGCCTCTTCCAAGCCAACGAAGAAAAATTTGAAGTTGTATTTATAGGTCCTAATTAATTAATCAATGTTTCAAACTTAATATTTGCCATGAGTCTAAACTTTTCGTTAAACTTCATCACTATACAGAGTCACTTGACCACATTATTATATTATTTTTTAAAAATATATTAACACTAAACAAAACTAACACTATATGAAACATTAACGGAGAACCAGTGAATTACATATATGAAATAGAAAAAACATACAAACTATAAAATAATTAACTTATATTAAAAATTTACAAGACTTTTGACACTTTTCTCTAGTAAATTACAAGTCTGACAGTCAACAGAAATATTTTAAGAAACAAAATACTAGTAATTTTTGTCATATACACTAGTAAATACTAGTTCCCAACTAGTGTAACTAGTATGTTACACTTGTATATTTGAGAAACAAAAACTAGTAAACTTCACTAGAGTATTGCTAGTGTATGGACTAGTAATACTAGTCCCGTATTTTTCGAGAAACAGACCCCAGCTCTTTGTAGAAAAAATTACGCTAATAAACTCTGATCGATTTTGGTTTTACGTATACATAAACATATCAGATCTAAAAGAATTCTTCCCCTTGACATATTTTTATCTCATTTAGAAATCTGTAAGAAGCATTGTTCATCAAAAGCTTTTCCTTTCCTCTCTACAAAATTCAGGCATAGCAGGGTTGTCATTTGCACTTCTTCCTCTTTTATGCTCCATCCCTTTTCTCGATTGTTTCATTTCGCAAGTCACAGCCCGTGCGAAAAACGGCCTACTTCGTTAGCGTCATGACAAATTAAAACGCACTTCAATGCAGATAGGATCAAGGGTGTCAGCCACGTCAATAGAACGCAGACCGAAGGATCCAGTGATACTTGTGTTATGGTAATTCGTACCCGGTGTTATGTAGTTTTAATTCTTAAAGGTTTTTAATGGATGAAAAGAATATCATCCTAACGAAATAGAATGACTAAGTAATTTAATTTGTGATGCAGTTTGAAAGGTCAAGAGAAGGAAAGAGGCTTGTAATCTGCAGACGTGCAGAATTTCAAGAGAACAAGATCCTTTTTAGATCTCTTTCCATTTGTTTGCTTATTTTTATTATTTTGATAGCAAATGCAGGAAATGCAATATAAGCTAATTATTTTATTTACCCTGTCCCGTTTTATTCAATTACATTGTTCTATATTGTATTCTTTAATGCTTTATGATATTCTATTTTATTTTATCCTATTCTCTATTATTTTATTTTACCACGGTGGTATTCAATCTAACGACCGGTCGATCGCAAAGCGAATACTGTGCGATAATTTCAAATTTTATAGACCAAATTTTACGATTTCCAGTTTGTTTCTGATCATTTTTGTACATACTTTTCTCTAATCATTAGTTCGCCTAAAAAAGCACTGGTTGTTTTAAAGGAAACACTCGGTGCCTGTACAGATAATTTTACTTATCAGTAGATTAAATATCGTGTACTACAACTTTAAATTATACTTTAGTGTCCTTTATAAGTTCATATCTAATTACCATCATACTTTATGATTATCCTCTTCCATTCAATCACACTTAAAAGTAACTGTCCCAAAAGTCACTTCCACATCTGTTCACTAAGTATTCTATTAAAACATAACTCCTTATCATTTGATCTAAATCGTTCGGTAATAACCATCCTGCACACTTTTCTCTTTCATCTCCCATCTTCGGGTGCGGTCGGGCGTGTTCGGTAACCCGACACCAATGCATTGTACGTACGTCACGCTGTCACGCGCGAGAATAGAAGGATCACGTTACGCGTGATGGCCTGTGACGCTGTGCGTTGACATTTTAAATGTGTTTAACTCATACATGGGAGTGATAGTGATTGTTATCGGTGGTAATGAGAATCGAGGACGACATTAATAAAGTGGATTGGGATTTGGATGTTGTAATAGTTGTAGCGTTTGTGAAAATAGCTGCAATGGCTTGGGATTTTAATTGGTTACAATTCAGACAGCAAATTATTCGATTTTTAGTAGTCATATTATAGAACAAGACGATTGAAAATTCTCGATTATACGAATCGTGTCACCCGGAAACACCAGGAAACCGAAGGTCGAGTTATATACATGAAAAAAATATTATATTAAAAAGGGCGTTCGAAAGTGGACAGTGAATTTAACGTTGCCCTGTAGTCTATTTTTACCTCCCGCTACCCTAGGTAAGGGAGGTATAGGGATCGTGCTAAAAATCACATATAGAGATTTTAGTGAATAAGCACGTTTTGATGTCCCCAGATTCCGATTTTATCATTTTTACAATGATGTCTGTAGGTATGTATGTGTGTGTGTGTGTGTGTGTGTGTGTGTGTGTGTGTGTGTGTGTGTGTGTGTGTGTGTGTGTGGATCGTGTGGACACGATTACTCAAATACTATCAATCAGAAAATTTTGAAACTTTGTATACTCATTCTATACTAATGTGGGAAGAGCTCATTAGTTTTTAGTGTATATCGGATAACCGGAAGTATCATTTATACAAGCTTTTAACAGTTTTTCTAGTAAAAAATTCATTGAATATAATTTTTTTGCAACTTTTACCTATACAAATTAAATATAATGGCACAATCTTTAATTCTACGATAAGCAAATTAGTAAATAACTTGAAATAACTTTAAATATTGAATTATAAAATAATTTCTTTTTGTACATCACTTTGCCTCTGCGTCAAACAAAAACAATACTTTAATAACAAATTTGACATATTTAAACAAATGTCACTATCACGAAGAAATTACATTAAAATTAATAATGAAACCGCGTTAAGAAGAATTTAATAGTTTAAATATGATTGTAATGAAATTAAGGTTTGTAAAAATAATATATTTTCCATCATACATAAATATTAGATATACAGGATAATTCGATTTTAGTTTGATATTTGCAGCATTATATATCAAACAGCTCTCAATAAGAAAGTGATTTCAAAGTGTCAAATAATTGCAACTACACATTTACGAAATGGATCATGTACGGCGAAGAATTTACACAGATTGCGTTTTAGATAAGGAAGTTGGTGATGATTTTTTCTTAATATATATTAATTTTCAAAACTTCACAGATTTTTCAGGAAAAACATAACAAAATATAATCCAAACTTTCGTATTACAAACTTTTCTATTTATTGGAACAACAAAGTAGATTTTGTTTACAAACGATCAATCGGAAGTGATACTTTACTTAGAGCTCATTGCTATTTCAAACATGGAATTGGCGGGAGGTCATGTGCTGGCCACAACAGATTTTTTTCTGCGAGTAACGTCAAATTGTATGCTACATAACCTATCTGTTTAAATATAACTGTACCTATGTAATGTTTTATTGATATGCTCCATGAAATTCTCGTAGTTTAAAATAAACTGGCACTAGCAACAGACTAGGGATTAAATAATTACTTGTCTTCTCATCACATTTTTATTTACTCGGAGATGTCAGTGTCATTTCAGATGTTTACATAAAACACACAAAGCATGATTTTTCACTTCAATGTCAAACTACAGATACATTTATGTATTCGGTACTGTGTTCGAAGTAAAAAGGTCCTTTTACGCTCCGTACATAGATTTCAAAATGACCCTGATGGTTCCGAGTACATAAAATAAAATAACCAAACGCACCTATATAAGTAACCATGCTGAACGAATATACGAGCCTTTGTATATTCGAACATACCAACAGTCGTATATTCGTTAACATGGTTATTTGATAATGATCGCTGTCATTTGTGTTAACTAAGGAAAATCACACAATCCTATTGTGTTATTACTTTGCGCATATACAAAGCAGAATCAAGTATGGTATAATTTTTTGGGGCAATAGTCCACATGCACATAAAAATTTTGTTCTTCAAAAACGAATAATAAGATGTATAGCTGGTTTTGTGTAACTATTATTGTGGCCCGGATGCGGTTATTCGCTACCGAAAATCGGTCACTTTAATATGTTCTTATGTATGAATACGTTTATGAATGTTGCTGAGGTGAAAGAAGTGTGCATGGATAGGAATGTGTGGCGAAGGATGACTATGGCGTAACTCTTATTGTGGTCCGGATGCGGTTATTCGCTACCGAAAATCGGTCACTTTAATATGTTCTTATGTATAAATGCTAAGATGATTGTGGACAAGGCGAAAGAAGAATGTTATTAAAGAGTTAAGTGACTCAGCTGAGCTCTTACTCTTTTCCCTTTTTTTTTTTTTATTGTTTTCGTGTTTTTGCTAATCCACTAAGTGGGACACGCGTGATTTTAGACACCTTTTCGTTGAACTAGGAACAATGACTGTAGTAAGTCTTTATATTTATGAAGTCATTAGGTTT
The DNA here is from genome assembly GCA_943142095.1 of Ophonus ardosiacus. Classification (NCBI taxonomy): domain Eukaryota; kingdom Metazoa; phylum Arthropoda; class Insecta; order Coleoptera; family Carabidae; genus Ophonus; species Ophonus ardosiacus. Next base: position 38,621,416 of record OW964828.1, read on the forward strand.
GTCAAAAAGAATCTTTCATTGTTAACTTTCAACAAGGATATGTTCACCAATATGAAAACTAGGCATAATTTTAATTTAAGTATCCCACTCCATAAAACTGCTTTCTTTGCTAATACTGCCTATTACAAAGCTATTCAGTTCTATAATGCTTTACCTTATGATCTTAAAATTATGTCTGATTTAGAAGCTTTCAAAATGAAATTAAAAAAAATTGTTTTATGTAAATGTTTCTACAAGATTGAAGAACTTGTACCTATGTGAAATACATTATCTTTATGGTTTTTCCTTTTTGTGACTATGTCTTTGTACTTCGGCTAACAGTCAAATAAAATCATAATTATTATTATTATTATTATTATTATTATTATTATTATTATTAGTAGTAGTATTATTATCATTATTATTATTATTATTATTATTATTATTATTATTATTATTATTATCATATTTTAATGCGTTTTTAACACTGATCTCTATACATATCTGGGTAGCTTACAGGGGCCAAGTTGGATACAGCGTTTTGTAACTAATTGAACGCCGCCATGTTGGAGGATCTTGGCGCATCAGCGCTCGCATCAGTGAATCTGTGTTAGTTTGACGTTTGTGTGAGTTGTGTTCTTATGTTTCCCTATGCACTGATGCGAGCGCTAATTGGCGCTGATGCGCCAAAATCCTCCAACATGCGGTGTTCAATTAGTCACAAAAGCTTAACATTGGGCATGCTATCCAGATATGTATAGAGATCAGTGGTTTTTAATTAGATCTAAATAATATGACATAAGTTATTTTGGAGCAAAATTTAGTATGTTAAAATAAGTATCATAAGGCAAACTGATAACGTACGAGTCCAAGTTTGTGTATTGTGTATTGTAAATTTTATCTGATTGTATACATTAATACATTGTACCATCAGTCCGCTTATATATACAGTAAAATTTTTGAAAGAAGTCCGATCAAGGCCATCTACGAATAGTATCTATGAATTAAGATTTTGTGCTGTCAAATTTAGTAGTGTCTTTTACTTAGTTTTTATGAGGGTACATAATATCTTGTGTACCTCATAAAAACTATGTAAACGACAGTACTAAATTTGACAGCATAAAATCTTAATTCATAGATGCAATTCGTAGATGGCCTTGATCGGACATATTTCAAAAATTTTACTGTACATCTTCTTAACGACGTGTTAGCAGAGCTTTTGTAGAATTATGAGAACACCGAAATAAAAATTAGTATATTATGACATAAGTTACAGAAGGCAACCAATTCTAGCACTAGTTTGAAATTCGGAGACGAACTCAAAGCGGCGAGTTGGCGAACGAACAAATCGTTTAAAAATAAAGCTCCTTCTATTGTCAACATTCGTGCTAGAATATGTCATTCTAATTCCGAAACAGAGAAATAGATTTTGAAGTGGGTCTGAGGAATTGTAAAATTCTGCTTGAAAGTTTATTTTACTAACCGTATATGGTATTATTTTGATAATCATGCTTTGTTTCCAAAAATTTAAGAATGTGAGAGTAATACTTGAATGCTCTATATTCCTATAAAACAACCAAAATGTTTGTGTTGAGCAGGGTTGTACGTCTACGCGCAATCTATTATAGATTACTTACATGCGTAAACAACGAAAAGAATGATGTCAAATGAAGACAATGCATAGAGAATGTAAACTATGTACACTTTGGTATGTTGTACATGCGCCCTAGAGATTTAAGGGAAAACACATGATTTATTCCCTACCCTGAGAAAATGTAAGTGACAATCCAGTAAAAATGGGAGGTAGAAAAGCGAAAAAAAAATACTATTTATTTTATAATTGATGAGTTCATGGTTGAAGTAAAAGAATACATTGATGTACTGTACTTAATCCAATTTGTGAAATTATTGATACGTAAATGCCAGAGTTCTATTTGTTCTATTGCGGATGCTGTTAATTTATGGCTTGATTTAAAATTAACAAATAAGTTTAACGAAAAATACAAAAATTAAATTGAGCACTGCAACAGTATGGTGCAGAATGTATATGCTTTGAAAGCATATTTTCTACACACTCATTATGATAATAAGAAATTAGATTCTGAAAGTAAATCTGCATTTAATCTTTTACTGTTAAAAACTCTGGATAGCGTAGAATTAAAGAATGGGATTTATTCAAAAATAAAACGAATATATTTAATATTTTTTATGAAAAAAACATACGAGATCCTATAATATTTTGGAACACAGCTGAATTTAAATTTCCTCATTTATCAAAATTAGCCATAGCCTTAAAACTTTTAAGAAAATTCATACACCCATCAGAAATCGACTGTCGTTTGAGCAATCGGAAAAATAGATGCATATATATATTACAACTTAAGGTTCAATTCGCCTATTGACGATTTTGAAGATGATGAAAATGATGAAAATTAAATAATACATAATCAGGGTACCCATTTTATCTGATCCCCCTTGAAAGTTTAATAATAGGCTGTACAGAATACATATCACTAGCCATTCAATATTTCTTCTGCCATAATCAACAGCCACTTTTGTTAATTATAAATATCAAAAAATCTGTTGTGACCAGCACAAAACCTTCCGTCAATTCGATGTATTTCGTACAAAACCCATACCAAAAGTTCCTTGAAAAAGATTCTATATATCCTGTAAAAATATAACACGAACACACTATTTTTTACAAATTCCATACCGGAAGTTCATTTAAAAAAGATTCTATAAATCCATTAAAATTATAACACGAACGTACATTATGTAAATTGCACTTGACACTTCCTCATTCCTATCCAACACATTTTCTTCACACAGTTCTTCATCTCTCAAATCATCTATTACACAGTCCTTCCCTCTTCACTTTGGCCTACCATGTACTCCCAGCATTGATACTGCAAGTCACTTGCGAGAGACACCCTGTCACTTATATCACTTTCTGATCCTATACTTTCCGCTTTAGTTTTGCACTTGACACTGACATCTGTCAATTAAAATTTTTTGAATATATCTGCTGTTTCCATCATTTTAGCAAAACTGACTGATTTTTGAAAGTTAATCTCTCTTTATCTCTCTATAACTCTATAACTATTGATTATGAAGGAAAATGTATAATCAAACCGTATAGAGAATATGATTTTCTTTCATATTGATAATCACATAAAATGTCGAAAAATTATACGTAACTGCGTTTTTTCAAGAAAAACTGTTAAGAACTTCAAATAAGTGTACTTCCGGTAGACCAATTATAACCAAAATCTAATCAGCTCTTTATATGGTTGCAAAGAAGAGAAATACGAAAGAATCATAATTTTTAGAATTGTTGTTTTGGAGTTATCGTCAGAGAAAAATTTGTCACACACACACACACACATACAGACATCATCGTAAAACTAGTAAAATCCTAAAACGTGCATATTCATTAAAAACTCACCCATCGAATTTTTTGCCCAAAGACAATTCCTTCCTTTGCTAAAGCTGACGAAGGTAAAAACTAACTCACTTATGAAAAGAAAAATTGGTTGCCTATTCATGAATTTTCAGGCGGGGACAGATAAAATAAGCACACTATAAGTAATACATATTTTTTTCATATACTTCTATAGCCAATTTTTCCTCATTTTCATCTTCATTATTATTAGAATTCTATTACATATTTTTTTGTGAGAAAGCATTAATTTATTTATAATATTTTTATTTTTATACAATTTTTGTAATGTCGGATAAAGAATTTGAATAAAAAATGATTTTATTCATTAATGGGTGTTTGTTTTTAGAATTTTACGTACTTATAATTAGTGTAAGTCACGTTTTTATAGAAAATATTATGATATTAATTTTTTACCAGAATATTAGCAATCCAATAGAATTGATGTTGTTTTTACCTTCCGTCACCTTTAGGTAAGGAAGGTATTCGAGCCTATTCTGTAACTTAGTGTCGGTGGTGAGTTTTTAATGAATAAGCACGTTTTAGGGTCCCTACTATACGAATTTACTATTTTTAAGATGATGTCTGTATGTATGTGTGTGTGTATGTATGTGTGTGTGTGTGTGTGTTGCCCGCGTGCGTGTCCGTGTGTGATAAATTTTTCTCCGACGATAACTCCAATACTACAATTCTAAAAATTATAATTCTTTCGTATTCCTCTTCTTTACATCCATATGAAGAGCTGATTAGATTTTGGTTATAATTGATTCAGCGGAAATACCCTTATTTGCAGTATTCTCCTTGACAACGTTCCATCAAGATGCTGTCATTTTTCTAGGAACACTAGATTCTTAATTATAGGTGCCAGTTATAAAAAATAACGGTCTGCGTCCGTTATTTTTATCTTTTACTTTTGTTTGTAGTCCTGTTACATCACAGTAACAGTATGGTATTACGAAATAGTTATTAACGTCATTAGGCCGATATGAGGCAAATAACGGACGCGGCTGAGGTTTATAATCAGCTGAGTTCGTTATTTGCATATCGGCCGTGTGGCATTCAAGATTTTTCGTAATAATATAAAATTTAAACATTTAGGAATAATAAAATTCTTCTATTTCTGTCACACTGAACAATTATTTTTGTTAATTTATAAATTCTCCTAGACAGCAATCCATCAATATGCTGTTATTTTTCTAGGAACACTTGATCCTTAATTGTAGGCGACTGTTATACAAAATAACGGCCTATGCGGTTATTTTCATCTTTTCACTTTTTTTTAGTCCTGTTTACATCATAGTAACAGTATGACTATTATGGTAATACGAAAGAGTAATTTATAATTCTACACAATTTTTACTTATTATAGGTCACTAACCCCGGATGAACTTTACAAATTTATTTCATTTATATGAGATAAAATATTATATTTGGAGCATGTATAAAAGTTATAATATTTCCCATTGTTGTACTCTCCTATCTTTTAATTAATACATTTCATTCAATTTCTTGATCATCAGCCGCACTGATAAACGATGTAGAAATTTGAATGAAAAGTACTGATTAAACGATACTTAGGATGGCAAAATTTAAAAATACCCCTGAAAATAAATACATTTTCTACATTTTATTTCTTTTATTGGTTAGTTGGTCTATTTAGCGTATAAGTATGTGTGAGGTATAAGGAAGAGAGCTGGCAGCATATTTCACAATAATTTCACGGTGCTAGGGCTCAAGGTATCTGAAGCTCCTTGCGATGGATCGATGGTTCCCGTGAATATCTAGCACTCGCATTGTCAGCAGTTGGCGGCAGCTTTGAAGCATCGCCCTTGCAAGAATTGTAAAACGGAATGTAAGGAAAAAAGCAGTAAAGGGTTTTGTCATTGGAATTCTTGTAAATATTTGTCGTTTGTACATGTTCAATCATTGGTAGTGGTTAATGGAATCAGATGACATGTTCAAGATATCTAATTATATCAACGGATGTCTTTGATGAAAGTTCTGTCTTGTTACATATTCTGATTTAGTTCTGATTTAATTGTGTGGTATCTCTATTCAAATCTGCCGCCAAGTTACATATATAATTGAGTTGTTGAGTAGTTGTAGAATTGAAACTATATCAGGTATTAATTACAAATGACCAGGTGTTTTCCTTAAATAGCATCACCTGGGGTAAAAATGAAGATGACTAGACGTCCAGGTTTTCCGGGATTCGTCCCCGTTTTGAATTTTATGACCAAGTATCCCGATAAACAATTTATTAGTTATCATCTATCAATGATTATAAAGTGACTGTACTTCTGAGCACATCGCGAAATATAAATTTGGTTCGTACAAAAATAAAAGGTTTTACTATAATACATCAGCTCGTAACCTTAGTTATAAAAAGCATGTTCAATTAAGGATTGATGGCCTATTGCGCGCAGTGCTAGTCATTGGTTTCTGCGTAAAGCTTAGCTCCAATTGAATCTTTAATTGGCCGTTTTTCCATGCGATAAGTATTCGAGCCATTGTTTTTATATAAAAGGCTTTGTAAAACTTTTCATACTAATGCCCATATTCATAAACATTCGTAAAGTTTCAAAACGGTTCGTTATAATTTTTGACAAATAGAATCAAACTTGACAAATAAAATTTCGATTTTTCTTTCAATGTCGACTGTTTTTATTGGATAAAAATTATAACGAACAGTTTAAAATTTTTACGAGTGTTTATGAACACGGGCATAAGTAAAATATTTTTTAGGTAAATATAAAGAATATATTAATATAAAATTATTAAATTCGTTACAGCCATACTCATAATAGGGGGTTCAGGACTAGTGTAATAACATTTCATATTAACTTAAGCCCAATGTCGTCTCTTACAAAATTACCAACCTCTTGAAAATACCCTACACGTATACATTTTGGTCTCTAATTTGAAATCAGTTGTAGATAGAGTTATAAAACTTAATATTTGTGCTAAGTACATACTACAAGAACATTATCTTGTAAATTTTTCAGATTTTTTCCAACCCTGCTTTATTGGTTATTGAAAGGTGAGAGTAATAAATCCAACTTTTTATTTTTAGGATTTGACAATTTTTGTTTGTTCATTTGAAAATCCTTGGAATTTTAAAGAGAAAAAATTATTATATTGATCTTTCATATACATATACTGTTTTCGAGATAATTGAAACAAATTTTTCGATCATATTAATGACTTTTTTAATACGATTCTAATTTTGTTGTTGACCTTTTGATGTGGTAAGTCTTTATAATGGGGATAACCTCTAAGAAAACTTGACCGATATAATTCCTTAAGGTTTATCAAATGCTTATAATTTATAAACTTTATGAGATAAATGAATTTCTGAAATAATTTTTCGTCCGGACTTCTCGGGCTATTGCGATAATACATCACTGGTGGTTATAGATATTGGTATTTGAACAAAAACCAGAAAATTCAAAATAAAAAATACTGGATATTTTGAATACGGCAATGTATTGTAAACCTTTAATATTTTACAAATCGGTTGCTAAAAATCAACTATTCGTAAAACCAAACTATTTTTCTTGAAACAACTATAAATGAATTCCTATCTAGTTCTTGATAATTTTAGTTCAAATAAGAATTTCTCTCTGGAATATCAGCCAATATTATTTATGTAGTTTGTTACGAACGACAATACAAGCATTGCCTTTGGTCTAATGAAAAGCAGACAAGCCAGATATCGACTATGTTCGACAGCATATACACTAATCAAACTTCCTACTATCTGCTAGTTTCACAATCACAATTCACCAGGACTGATTGATACACCATCAAATTCGCATTCGGCTCTCTACTGCACGTGCCTGTAAAATAACTGTAATTAACCTAGTAAATTACAAGTTCCTGTTGTCCCGCTGTAATACCCACTACTTTGTCCGTCTCCCTGGCTGATATTACAACTTAATAACTGGTGCTGCAACAGCAACACCGTTGCTGCTATATACAGCAACATTGTATGCGCTCGTAAAAACCGTATTGAACAAAATGTATGTATATCGAGAATGGTTACATTTTAAGTTAGCAGTAAAACAACGATGTTACCGGTTTTTCTCCACCAACGGATTAAATATGAAAACTTGTGTAGATTACTTATTTTGCATTAATTGTTAAGAGGATTGCAAGGGTTTACAGGATTTTGTTTTGTTATGAATATGGAAATGTGACAGGCTTTTCTATTTTCTTTTTTAACAAGACTTTGCAGTAAATGCTTCGTGGTATTTTTTTGTGAATATTTTCCCAAGTTTCAGTGCAACATATAAAAAGCAAAAATTATTATTATGAAACTTTCTTCCTAGGAAATCATTAGGTCCATGTATATAAAAGGGAAAACAAATATTATAAAAAATATATTATTTTTATCCCAAATGCCAACTCTTTTATAAGTATTTTATACAACAAACAATGAAAAAACGTACCGTTTGACATTTGATATTCCTAATATCTTTTAATCCGAATTCTTCTGAAACTAAAGTCCAAAGGCGTGACGTCCTATTTCTTTTTTCACTTTATTTGTTAATTTTCCCCTCATGACATGTTAATAATTTTATTATGAACTACCAAATTTAAATTTTTAATTTTATTTAATATTCAGCTTAAAAATACATTAGAAGTAACTTTTCCATAATGGAGTTAAAATTAATAGATCCCTGTATTGTTTTAAATTTGTTCAATATTAATAAAATTCGAGAAAGGTAATATGAAAACTTCTGTGACGTGATTATATACCGTGATCTACTCACAGTAATAATATAAATACACTCAAACCTGTTTTTACACGGTACCTTCACTTGTTCCCGAAGAATCGGTGTTAAAAAAGTCATATAGACATGATAGAAAAAAATTATAAATACGAAGATTTGATAAAATATGGTACAAAATTGGCGATTTTCTAAACCATATTATTTCCAAATCATGTTAAAATAATCCTTGTATAGATAGGTTTGAGTGTACAAGCTGTACAAACTGAGCGAAAGAGATAGGTCTGTACTGTATTTTTACATCTCGCTAAGAGAAGTATTGGAATCATGCTAAAAATCACATATCTAGATTTTGATGAATAAGCACGTTTCAAAGTCACTAGAATCCGATTTTAACATTTTTATAATGATGTCTCTGTGTGTGTGTGTGTGTGTGTGTGTGTGTGTGTGTGTGTGTGTGAGTGTGGATGTGTGTATGTATGTGTGTATGGCTGGATGTTGGAGGGACGATTCCTCAAAAACTATAAGACTTAAAAAATATTTAACTGCAGTTTCCTCAATTTGACATTCCTGGGAAGAGCTGAAAAGGTTTTGGTAACAATTGAACAACCGGAAGTAGTAGTTTTTTAGAAAAATTTTTCCAAATATAATTTTTTGGGAGTTTTCTTTATTAAATATTGAAGAACATAAAATTCTCCATCTAATACACTTAAAAATTTTATTATATCTTGTATATATATAGAGATAAAGACACTATAATTTATACAGTAAACTAATCGCAGAGGCCAAGGCACTAAGGAAACCAGTTGATAAATTCCAATGTTTATAACATGACACATGTCATTGTCAAATATCAACAGTTTTAGTGACATTCTGATAGCTTTTTCTGGGAAGTATATTTAATTTTTCTTGTTTTATTAATTAAATATTTGAAATTATAGGTAAAATTGCGGTAAAATGCATATATCCATCAGAAATACCGCCAATCTGGTTAATGAATTGAAAGAATCTCTGACATTTAGAAACTTCCTCATACAATGAAAAATAGATATAATTGGAATTAAATGTGTGCAGAAGACATGTTAACTACAATAAAAAACAATATTTGAGTAAAGTTCTGTAATTTTTTGTTATAAAACGACGGTTCGAAAGCGAAGTGCAATACAATATTTATATAGCCTAATATGGAAATGGCGAGAGGTCTTGTGCTGGCCATAACAGATTTTTTTATACCTGCATCTAGTTCGTACTATCCTCAAAGCCTCAAATGATAAATTTTGAAATCGCTATAGTAAATAAACGCTAACATACATTTCAGTATCAACATCGTTTTGATTTACAATTAGCTCTTTCTGAAATACAAATATTTTTTTCTACGCCCTTTGAAATTAAAATGATTATTTTAAATTACATTTGCCGCTTTCTGAAACCAAATTAACTATTCTGAATTACAATTAGGACTAAGACTTCGAACTGGGAGCAAATGGAATACGGGTCTGAGTCGATTCTTCACCCACTGCAGACCCGTATTACCTGTAAGAATCACAGACTCTTATTACCCGTAAGAACTGTACTTGACGTTATATGTGACATGTACGACTGCCTGTAAGGGGCACCAAGAACACACATTAAATTATTCATAATGGTGTCTGTCTTATAAAATGAGTTTTTTTTTTATTGTACAAATTATTGTACAAATTACTTACTTATCTTTTAAAACTAATTGTATTGTGAAATGGTTAATCAAATAAAGCAACTAAATTAAATAATATTGTTTTGCAATGGTATGATTCTTTACACAGATAATTAGTAACGAATAATACGTCTTACGGATGATATAGCTGTTATGGGTAATACGGGTCTGCAGTTCTTACGGGTAATACAGATCTGCCGTTCTTTCGGTTCTTAATGATCTTACGGGAAGAATCGACTCCGACCCGTATTTACTGAAATACGGGTGAGTGGGTAGTTGTGTGGATCTACCGGTATTCCGAGCACTAATTACAATTGTCTAGTTATGAAATTAAATAGATTTGCCCATTTCATTATGATATAGGTACAATTGGAAAATATGTACTCCTACGTTTTATGCAACTGAATCTAAGTACAAATTTTCTAACTCCACCCTACCACCGAAGACTGCTATCAACTTCAAACTGCAATTTTATTCAGTCTTGTTACTGCATAAACCATTGAAAGAACCTTCGAATCTTTACATTCGTAACAACGTAACCGTCGTTGTAACCTCTCCACTGCCTGTTATTGTCGATAATGCAGTGTGAACTGCTACAACTGTTACACATTGTAGCGCAATGCTCCGGCGGTAACTAGGCGAAGTGCCAGACATTGTGTCGCCAGAGAGGAGTACATTGTCCCCGACATACTTAAACGTTATTATTCCACAATGAAATATACGTGTTATTGTCAGGTATCTGTCTCTTCACAGGAAGGAATGAGTGTAAAGAATAAAAGGTGACAGAATAAATTGTTTGTGAAAAGATATTGAGTAGTTTGATTCAGCGTGATATACTCGTAATGTAGAATTTTATGGGAAGATGGTTCAAGTGCTCTTTGATATATTGATATTAATTGGAAATTTTATTCACTCTATATACCGGTCTATAATAATATTTAATAATTTATATTTATATTCATACATAAGCGTTCACAAGATAATATATCGAGTGTCAATAAATTTTTACGTCCTGGTTGGCTGTGGGTTTTGAAACACATGCCTGTCTTTATCATGCAATTTTACCTTTAAACAAAAACATCGAACGTCATTAAAAATGACGAAAGAGCGTCATTTAGAATATCGCAGTATTTTATTAAAGTTTTATTACATTAGATACTGGAAATGTGCTCATGTAAACGTTTTACTGCAAAACATTTCAAAAATAAATTTCTATTTTATAATTTAAGTTGAATTTGATTTATGTCAAACAATGACGTCTGAGTTTATTACAGTCATGCGTTTGACAACCTATAGCCAACCAGGACGTAAATAGGTAATTATTAAACTTCCAATACATGACATAGAATACAGTCAATTCAAAATAAGGAGACATAACATTACAAAAAATTAACATAATATACATAAATTATAGGCCAGAATAAAATCAATTTCATAACAAATATATATATTTTTTTATTAGATATTATTATTAATAATAATAATAATAATAATAATAATAATCTTTATTGATGATAATCAAAAGGCGAGTTTTTATTTAGAAATAGATATAAGCTGTGATTATATGTTTATATTTATTTGTTTATATATTTTTGTTCTAATAACTTCAAACATTTTCAATTAAATCAAAATCAGATTCTAATAAATATCGCAAGTTAGGAACAGTTTGTTGAAGATGATCTTAATATAAGACAAACTGTAAACGTAAATCCTATTTACCGAATTCGTCTTGAACATATACATAACACTAATATTACATTGCAAATCAAATTATACTCGTATGTCTCTCTAATTCACGAATTACTGAACATATATTAAAAGATAAGCTAAAGACTCGTAAATATTATTGCAAGAAGAAAATATATAAATCACTTCTTACACTTTGATATACGTACATCCAAACAAAATATTTTAAAGTTTATACCTACCTACGAGTATGTTGGCATTATACTGTACAGCGCACATAGTGAAAAGTCTTGTCGGATCAGTGGCGTGCGGTGCGTTTCTGTGTTGGGTGTGCAGATTTTTTTAAAAGAAAGTCTGAACTTGTTTATGCTTGTGAATACTACCAAAAGTAATTTTACGGCGATACGTGCACAAAATATGCTGCATGCTGGAGAGTGCGATGGGGCAATACGTATTTCTAACATTTTATCCTTGTCTGCGCAAATACACTGTTCCTATACCCTCCCTGTGTAAAAACATGCGCACCGAGTGCAGTGCGGAGGCCTGCACTTGCCCGGCAATTCACACATTCGCTGATAGGCAACCAAACACGCTACTGTTCGTTATTGTCCCATAATTGTATTAATATTTTTATATTTTGTATATCATATATTAAGATCAAATCAATTAAATAATTTACGTTTTAAAGCAATAAATTTTGAAATTATTCGCAGGGTGTGCAGTGCACCCCTTGCACATATGGACTGCACGCCACTGTGTCGGATCTAGTTTGAGAAAAGTCAAAAAAAGAGTCTAATAGGAAACTTTTATACGTTAAATCCTATGTATTATACCTTACTGGTGGGTACTTTTTTTTTATTAAAAATCTAGTTCCTAAATTGAAACTGTATTTTAGGCAAAAAAAGTTAAACATGCATTCAGTGAAAAACAGAAACGCAAGTAAACTTAAAACCATATCTAGTAAGAAATAATGAATTTTTGAATCTTCTCTTTGTACGTTTTTAATAAAATGAAAGTAACTACTTTGCATACTAAAATTGAAGAATTGATTAATGAATGTAAAGGGTATAGAAAAAAATCTATTTATGATTGCTTGGTAGATACTTATATACTGTCTACATTAATGTTTTAAAATAGTGTCTGATCCGAAATAGCTGTAACTTTTCTATTTTCTTATCGTCCTGACTACAAAAGTAAACGTTGAAAGAATATATCAAACTTATGTCACAATAAAATTTTGATAAAATTATGTTTCATATTTAAACAAATTATCAAATAGTAATCTTTACTGCCTTTAAATTCGTGAACTTCTTGTTATCGTGAAGAAACATTGATTAAATAATATGCATAGACCGACAACGGCATGAACATATTTGAGTAACTAGGTACTACAATTTGTTCGCCAAGTATTATGCTGATAACTTTCATTATTTTAGTATTTAGCTGTACTAAGATTTACATATAAACTGTATCTCGTTTAAATTATTCAATTTTTATCAGAAATGTATACAAGTTTTAAAATAATCAAGAATCTAACGCGCATTTGTTAAAATAAATTTATAATTAAATTAAATTTCCTAGAATAATGCTGCTATCATGCATCGAGAACGAACCGTACGTAGTAAATATCAAAGAGGTGGCGATATCTTTTAAGAAATTAAAGTGCACTACGCATATTTACAATTTATTGCGTCACCAATCTTCTGGCTTATCGGATGTCCCAAGCGATCCGTTGCATAGCAATTTAATATAGAAAAACAGTTTTTTTCTGTCACGTAATTTTTATTGTGCTTTCATTGGTCAGAATGCACACCAACTTCACAAAAGCAAAAAAAAAATCTGATGTGGCCAGCACATGACCTCCCACCAATTCCATGTTTAAAATAGCAATGAGCTTTAAGTAAAGTATCACTTCCGATTGATCGTTTGTAAACAAAATCTACTTTGTTGTTCCAATAAATAGAAAAGTTTGTAATACGAAATTTTGGATTATATTTTGTTATGTTTTCCCTGAAAAATCTGTGAGCAAATAACAACTTTGCGAAGTTTTGGATCATTAATATATTTTAAGGAAAAATCGTCACGCACACATTATTGTTAAAATCAGCACCAACTTCCTTATGCTCTAAAACGCAATCTGTGTAAATTCTTCGCCGTACATTATCCATTTCGTAAATGTGTAGTTGCAAACTATTATTTGACACTTTGAAATCACTTTTTCATTGAGAGCTGTTTGATATATAATGCTGCAAACATCAAACTTAAATCGAATTATTCTGTATATCTAATATTTATGTATGATGGGAAATATATTATTTTTACAAACCTTAATTTCATTATAATTCTTCTTAACACGGTTTCATTATTAATTTTAATGTAATCGCTTCGTGACAGTGACATTTATTTAAATATGTCAAATTTGTTATTAAAGTATTGTTTTTGTTTGACACAGAGGCAAAGTGATGTACAAAAATAAATTATTTTATAATTCAATATTTAAAGTTATTTCAAGTTAGTTACTAAATGCCTATCTTAGAATTGAAGATTGTGCCATTATATTTAATTTGTATTGGTAAAAGTTGCTAAAAAATTATATTCAATGAATTTTTTACAAGAAAAACTGTTAAAAGCTTGTGTAAATGATACATCCGGTTATCCGATATACACTAAAAACTAATAAGTTCTTCCCACATTAGTATAGAATGGGTATACAAAATTTCAAAATTTTCTGATTCATAGTATTTGAGTAATCGTGTCCACACGATCCACACACAGACACACACACACACACACACACACACACACACACATACCTACAGACATCATTGTAAAAATGATAAAATCGGATTCTGGGGACATCAAAACGTGCTTATTTACTAAAATCTCTATATGTGATTTTTAGCACGATCCCTATACCTCCCTTACCTAGGGTAGCGGGAGGTAAAAATATAACTTGTCAGTTGTCAATTATAAAACAAAATTGGCAGTATTATATGATGTTTAACCATTTCGATTTAGTAGTACATTTTTACTGATAAAAGTATTTAATATTGATAAAGTTTAGTTTCACGTATTTAAATTATTTATTTAATGCATGTAAACAAATCAGCTCTCAATCGTATTCTACATTAAAATGCAGAAAAATACGTGCAAAAAGAACGAACCAAACAATTCCGATGAAGAATTTTGAAATAAAACATAATTTTGAGTGTTTTTTACGATAACGTCAACGTTCGGAGGTTAGCAACATTGAGTGTCAGACTGACTATTACATAAACATAACCTATAAAAATAAAATACTCCTTTCATCTTTACAAATTTTCGATTTCAAATAAAATTTAATATTCAACTCGGCACTGAAGTTTTATTTAACACTCATATGGTTTACTTTCTTCGGTCTTACGACGTGGGCCACTATATTCCATATTCGTGAAAAAGTAGAAATTCAGTATCTTGATACACAAATAACTATTATCCAAAAACGTAAATTCAAAAATTTCTTTATTAAAAAATTCAAAATTTCATTCTCTAAAATTCTATATATAAAGAATCTCACAAAATTTTACGGGGCTGATAATATTTGAAAAGAACTATTTTTTTTATCTTAATTGCTGTCAAGAATTGATTGAGACACTCAATATATTATTCAATAATGGAAGAAGTAAATATCTACTTACAAATATATACCGAGAGTTTATTTTATCAGTAAACATAGGGTATATCATTGCCATAGTTACGGTATGAATGTTTGACAGCAATGTATTGAAGCGTTTATTTTATGAGTAAACATTGCCGTTTAACATGGGAAGCAGTTTTTTGTAAATACAAAGGTCTGGCAATAAATCAAGCCATGCTATTGAACATGATAATAGTACATTATATCTTGTACATTATTTAACGTTAATTACTTTAATAATATTGCAAAAATTGCAATAAATTACAAAAATTGTCAAATAAATAGTTGTTTCACTTTTTTATTATGTAATATGAAAAGATTTACAAATGTCTCCGTGGCGCAGTGGTTTTAACACTTACGTTTGAAATTTTTGGTCGGGGTTCGATTCCCCATTGAGGTAACCTTGGCGTATAATATACTAATTTTGGTCAATATATGTATGTATGGAGCATTATATTGAAAGTTTACTTATAATGTGTAAACAAACATTAGTAGGTACGATATAAAAATAACATTCGGATATCTATAATCCTTAAAATATACAAACTGTAAAATGAACGATATATTCCTCTAGTATAGAGAATATTCTTTTCAGTTTTCAAAGCCCAGTTCAATTATCCACACTTTGTGAGAAAGTTATTGCAAATACTTTTACATTCATTCCGCGTACTCAAGCGTTACATTCCTTCCTGCTTTTTCTCTAGTCCTCCATTCATAAATGGACAATATTCTCCACTTATTCATTGAAAGCATAGCTCTCCAATCTACCTGCAGGTTGAGTTTGTGAATGACTCTCCTGGCCGCTAATACATTTTAAATTTCTTTAGGCCGTTCTGGCAGCGACAATGGCCATTCTACGAGTTGACTTTTGTCGAAGACTTCAATGGAAATTTGCTTACATAATGTCCTGGAGTCGGCACAGGTGTGCAGATGAAGTAGGCTCAATGCGAGAAAGATTGGGATCGCTTACAAAAGTCGAATACGATTGTAAATGTATTGTAAGTGAAGTACATGAAGTCAATTATTATGTGAGGATGTATTAAGCAAGGAGAATTAAATTATCTGTTCATTTTTAAGTCAGTTACTTTATATCAGCACCAGCGTTTCTCAAACTGTAGTCCGCAGCCCACTAATGATCCAAAAAAAGTAGTAGTCAGCAGAAAACAAAACGAATTAATGAGCGTAATAAAAATTAATAAAAAAATCTCTTATAAATTAAAAAACAACGAGATAAATAAAATAATATTTTTTTTCATTTATACTGTAATGGCATTAATAAACATAAGTGTATTAGAGATATGTATATAGCTATCCTTTTGAGAATAACCCACAGTCAGCCGATTTGAATCTAAATTTATGTAAACGAACATTATTGGCACATTTTGAAGAGAAAGGGAACAAAATTTCATTTTTCATTTCAAAAATATCTGTTGTGCCCAGCACAAAATTTCCGACCAATTCCATTTTTTTACAAAATTGTACATATCATTCTTTTCCAATAAAATTTATTTTCATACCGTATTATACCGTATTTTCAAAAAAATTACCACGAACTTAATATATAAACTATTCTTGATTTTTAACACTGATTTGGAGTAGTATGTGCTACGAGATTTATTACAAAATAGCTATTTATGTAATAAGTTGCGAAATGATAGTATTCAGGCACGCGACGCGAAATTTGTACGCACGAGCGTAATCGAGTGATGCAACACGTCAAGTTCCTAAAGCACTTATTTCGCAATGTATTTGTATTACATACAAGATTTTTTACAAGCGTTTTAAAACAGATCATTTATTCTGAAATATAATATTTTGAATTTTTCTAAATTAAAAAGTATGCAGACGTCAGATTGCTAAATGAAATACTTTTAAAGCACTACGCATTAAACTGTCACTTTTACGCATTAAACTGTCACTTTTACGCATTAAACTGTCATTTTTAAGCACTAGTGCTTCAAAATGTTACTCTTAAGCACTTAAAAGTATTTTATTTAGCAACGAAAATGACAATCCAAATGATGTTATAAAATGCTAGTATAAAACATTATTTTATATATTTCTCTATTACTAAATCTATATAAGATTATAAAGGTAATACGCGGAGAATTTAATATTCTTTAATATTTGAAATAAAATAAATTGTTTAAAAATGACAAATTTTTCTAAGAAAAATAGTTTACCTACTTCTATTTCCGGTTACCCAATTGTTACCAAAAACAAGGAAGAATTAAGGAATTTAAAAAAAGTACTTATGTATTAATAAAAGAAAGAAATATTTACAAATGAAATATTCATAATATTTACTTTTGCCCCATTCTCTATTTGTTATTAGTACTATAAAAAAATATTTTTTTAGTTTTGGAATATTTATGTTTTATTTATTTATCTAAATTGTTTACAATTTACTTTAATTATCAGAATTTTTTACATATTTTACATTACCCAACGAGACTTTGTAAATTACGTACGTCTTTGCGAGTGCACGTAAAGAACATGTCATTTACGTTATGTAAATTACACGCCCAACCTTGCTTGAGATCAGCGCATATTAGTGATGGGTATTTACAAAGCTTCTTTGCATTTTATATGTAAAGTAACGAATAGAATTGTAAATAATATAAATAACTATACATACAGGGTGAACACTAGAAATCGTATTATAGGCCTTTAATATGGGAAAACAGTTTGTCCATAATATTATCTTCAAGACGTTATGCAGTGATTTAAAAATAGTGAATAAAATTCGAATTTTTAGGAGACAAAATTTTAAATTTACACTTTTTGTGCCCAAGTAAATTCAATTTAAAGACGTAGTAAAAACAGAGTAGAATGCGTTATTTTAAAATATGAGCGATGACAAACTGTCAGATACTTATTTTTGACAGGTTACTTGCTTTCTTTACCAGTTTACATGACGTTCTTTTTTTTAAATACTCGCATACTAAATCAATTTTTACCACATCTTTAAACTAAGTTTACTTGGGCATCAAAAGCGAACACTTAAAAATTTTAGCATTAAAAAATTCAGAATTTTATTCTCTAAATCTTTATCTGTATAACATTACACAATGTTTTTCGGGACATATAATAATAGTTGAGGAAATCTGTTTTCCCATGTTAAAGGCCTATGTCGCATCTCACGGTTTCTCATATTAACCCTTACCCTGTATACTTGTAATGTAAAGATATAAATATTTAAGGTTGAAAATCGATCTGACAGTTCATGAACAAGGCCAAAGCATTCGTTTATTCATATGAGGTTACTATCAATATTATTAAAATTTATAAATTAATTAAGTACTTAGTAATATTAATATTGATTTTAATCAAATAGTATACAAACTCTCTGAAAAGTATCATTACGTTTAAGGCTTCGCGCCTTGGCTAGTTGTCTTTGCCCTTGACAGCAATGAAACACTTTCCATCTCGGTTAGTAATATACTATTACTTATTACTGATACTATAAGTAATATTTCAATATTAATTTCCCAAATATGTAGTTGTATCTTCTGTATACTCTACGCAAGGTAAAGGATTAAACGCAGGTGTGAGACTTTTGCATTATATATCGACCTCACACATTGAAGCAGACAAAAGGTGGGATTAACAAACGGAAGTGGGAAGTTCTGGAGCATCCACCACAAAGTTCATATACCACATGACATGTACTCGAAGTTTCGTACCGAAAAGATAAGGATCGTTAAAAGAAGAATGCAGTTCTGCTGAGGAAAATAAAATTGACACAAAACGCAGTAGGCGTTCACTAAAATATTTGGATAATTTCATAGCAAAATTTAACTTTTTATAAGCCGTTTGAAACATGTTATTTATTTATTTATTTAACCTTAGAGATACATAAATGCTAAATCAGTCAACTAGTTTTAATTTTCTAACGTAAGCACAGGTTTTCATTTTGAGTCTTCAAACACTTGATTTGTCAAATTATAGAAGCGTTTACTCTTAGTTCCTGGTTTAAGGTTTAAGCCTGCATACGAGTATACGTAATAAAACTAATACGTTCAGTATTCTCAGGAATAGTCTAAAATATACGAGAATACGTGCATATACACGGTCTGAAGAAAAAATTAGAAGGCATCTAGTACTGATCTAAATAAGTAAAAAAATGTTTAATAAATATGCGTCCTATCTTTAATAGTTTTCGAGATTTAAGGCAGTGAAAAATGATTACGGGGTTTACCTCTGCTATCTCGAAAACTATAAGAGTTACGATTTCGACTAAATGAGACTTTTTGTTTAACATTAGAAGGTCATCATAGATATGCTTTTGTTTTTCAAAAACAAAAGCTAAATGTTCTGGCAACCTTGACCAATATTAGGTGCGTTCAATGAGGCTAGCAAAACTAGCGAAACGGAAGTATCTTCTATTGAACGCTCTGCTAGTCTAGCGTTCGCTAGATTTGCTAGCTAGCAAATGCAGCGGGAATTTATATGCTATACCTCTGCTAGATTTACATGTATGGCGGATTATTTAAAAATCAGTTGTAATTTGGTGTGTAAATTAAAATGTTTATATATTGCATAGCTCATATTTTATCATAATAATTAAAGAAAAATATTTTTAAATATAAATCTCTATTTTGTTTATTAAATTTTAATTTTCTTGTAGTACATGTTAAACAGGAGCACATGTAAACATGGAAAATTATAATAATATTTCTGACAATTTCTGTATTATTTAATATTTCATTAAAAATATTTTCCTCTTTATATCTGTATACAGGAACCTACAAAATAAAATATTATATGAATTAATATATTTCGCAATTAAATGTATGTACATTTATTCTTAAATTGCTACTAAATTTTTGTCCATATTCATTTCTTTTCACGTAATTTCACATGAAATAGGTAGGTACTCCCTGCATTCAAACATGAAACCGCCAAGTAAGTTAGTAAACCGTTCAATGTGACTGTGATTTGACAGCTTAGCACAGGTTAGCAAATGCTAGATTTGCTAGCTTCATTGAACGCACCTATTTAATTTTCAAATAACTTCGTAACTATTAGAAATTGAGAACAATGTTCCATATAAAATTTTATTGTTTTTATAGTCTATTTACTGACAGACAAAATTTTGTTCGATCGCTACCTTTATTAAATTTTCTTCGATTCTAATACATAATGGCCTGTTTCTCGGAAAGAGTTAAATATCAGACCTATGCTAATTAAGCTTTTTTACTCACTTTGGCCAGTACTATATACCTACAAAATATTTTACCCTTTTTTTAACATCCTATATATATATATATATATATATATATATATATATATATATATATATATATATATATATATATATATTCCTTTTTCATTATCTTCTCAAAGAGAAATTTGTATAAAATAAGGCCCGATATATCCACCTCCTAATACCTTTAGTTGGCAAATAATTTCTTTGGTAATAATTGTTGATATCTCGGCTCTAATGGGTCGATTCTGTTCACATCTGTGTCTTACAGATGTATACATATGTAAATAATGAACAAAATCGCAACAAAAGCTGCCACTCTTATGTATAATTTTATATTAATCAACAAGAATATATGTGTTTTTGTCACTTTTTTACAAATTTACAGGAGTACCGAATTGACCTATATATCTAATTATATCTCATACTCATAAATTATTAACACTTCAATTCACATATTTGAAAATAAATGCGTACTATATGTTAATTTATATATAAATAATATATTCAATAAACCATATGATGAGAAAAATTCATTAAAACAGGAATTTAATTAATAATTCACTACTTTGATAACTATTTTGAACATTTCATGTTTTGCAATATTTATTTATTACAAATATTTGTTTCCATTTTCTATACTTCATTTTAAAATTTAGAACTGATTATTGAAACATTTAATTAAATTCATGCAATTTATTTAACGGAAACTATAAAATGAAAAATAATGTCAATTTTTCATGGTTTGGAAACACCTGCTAGATAATTTATTTCGATACTTACTTCGTTATTTTACTTTATGCTACATCATTCTGAAAATGGATTGTAGAGCTAAATAAATGATAGTCAATATATAATATAAAATATATTTATTGCTTTGGCTTACAAATATTATTTGTCATAAATATTTTACAATTAAATATATACATTATATAAATTTTATTAATTTAAGGCATTACTATTTGTAAATCTCGTTATAAAAATATTTAGTCGTCATGTCTTTATTTGAAAAGAATTCAAAAAATATCTTTCATTAAAATGTAGAATAAATACAACAGTTTATATACACATTTTTAAAAATTTAGTCAGTCATCAACATCAACACGTATGAAACACTGAAGAATTTGCACTCATTTGTTCATCATCCGTAGTGATTATATCAATATCTGTATCTTCACACGAAGATGACGACGTTGATGCTTTATTTTTCCTCGTCGAAGAACACGTTCTCAGGCAGCAACATTTACCACTGGGTGATCCTTGAACCGCTGGAAGATCTTCTTTCTTATATTTCACTCTTCTATTTTGGAACCAGATCTTTACTTGTTTCTCAGACAGGCGCAGGCACGTAGCTATTTCAATTCTTCTCAAACGCGACAGATACATATTTGACGAAAATTCTCGTTCAAGTTCCAGTAATTGGTGACTTGTAAACGCTGTACGGATTCGCTTACTGGAGTTGTCTTTTCCTGGAGATCGACGTTCGTCTTGAACTGGAGGACTTGGCGGTGATCTTGGGGGAGAATTGTGTGGAGATGGAATGGTTGGAGATGGTTCTCTGCTTATTGGAGATGGTTGTGGTTTTGGAGGTAGTAATGGTCGTTGTATTGGGAGAGATGCGACTGGACGCAACGGCGTTTTGTGGTTGAACATTGGATGAAACAATTGACTTTGTTGTTGTTGTAAATGTTGTTGTTGTTGTTGCTGCTGTGCTAATCCCAAACTGAAGAGATAACTGCTTATGTAGCCGGCTGGATAAGGAAATATCCCTGGATTCGGTAACATTTGTTCATGTTGATACTTGTTACTACTAGGCGTGCTGATCAGAGAATCCACCAAAAACGAACGACTCATTTTGACAACACTAACATACACTAATAGCTAACGGCAAAGCCCTTACTGAATGTTTCTGAAGGGTGTAGGGCTTATAAAGCTACCCCCTCTAGGTGGTGCATTGTGCAGGGCTCCTCCCCAGACAGCCTGGCGCGGTGGGCCCACCCCTATTTTTGAGCGGGAAGGCCCAGCACAAACAAATTATACGCTATAGCTAATCTTTGCTGCCTGATAGCCTGTTTACCTATCCCCAATCAACGGAACTAAATTAACAAGGCTTGTGTTTGCTGTTCTTATACCGCGGCTCTCTCCGGAGAGAATTTGACAATGTTATCATACACAGTTTATTGAATTTTCGATTATGTGTAATTAATGCTGATGAGAATGAGTAAGATCAGAGAGAGAGGCATCTCTTGCAATGTAATTAGTGTAATAGCGAAAGGATAATTTTGATTTGGATGGAGTCATGTGAATATAATATAATATGTATAATTAATCGATAAAGTTCTTGGACTGTGGTTGTGTTATGTTATGTTATGTTATATTTATATTTTAATTTCTTATCAAGTTATCATATTTTGGTAACCAAGCACTTTTAACAACCTCGTTAAAACAGTTTGGTTGAAAATAAAAATATAGTATTGTCATTGAATTTTCTCATTTCAAATCCAAATTTATTTTAGTATATATTATTTATATAACATTATACAATTTAACTATATAAAATATTTTTATAAGTTACAGTGGCTGGCCCCACTATAAGAGATGTATTAGAAAATCGAACAATTAATGGAGTTTCAGCTTAGATGTAGAATTGATTTAATTAAAAAAATAAATTATTAACACTACCAACGTTTCGAATCCTATTGATTCATCATCAGGGTTATGAAAAAATCTTTCTAATTATACTCCATAATTAGTCCCTTTTCTAATATGTATAATATTTTATAAATAATTACAGATATTTAATGTAGGCAATTGTATAAAATACAAAATGCAATATTCCGTTATTATTTTAAACTGTATTATTTTTAAGTACCTACCTACATAAACATAAATGACATGAATTGAAATGTAAGATTATTTTCTAAATATTTTAATACTTATTATTTATTGCGATATTTGTGAAAGTTAATTAATTTTGAAAACATTTTTCAATTTATAGCAAAATATATTTAAAGTTTTATGATAAATTTTAATAATTAAAGTTTATTTACACAGAGTGTGTAAAAAAACATATATTGGGGCAGTGATTTTGAGTAAAAAACGATATATGAAGCTATAGCCAGTTACAACCCTTTGAAGGTGCACTTCATCAGACACATTCTTAATAATAACTGGTACTTTTTGCAATAAAATTTTGAAAGTTGGTATGAGAATACTACTTATTTGGATAGAGATTTTTACCTTTCTTTTGTTTCTATAACTCAATTAGAGGCGTCTTATTTGGGGATGACTTGAACGTTTTTCAGCGATAATTTTTACCTATTAACATTTTTAATTTTTACTAACAACATATGACATACAAAGCAAAAATACACAAAAACGTACTCTTGCTAAAACTTGATAAACGCAGTAATTTTTGAGATATTTTAATTTTATTAAAATAAATTCCGAATTCTTTTACTTTTCCAGCATAATATTTCTATATGATAAAGACACGTTCCTCATTCGAATAATCTTCAATATTTAATTTACTTCTTACAATTTTTTTTTTATATGTAATAATATTGTTATTTTAATGTTATAAGTCACGGCTATTGCTACTAAATGACGAAACTTTTTAAAATAGTAAACAAACCACACACACAATGAAACATATCGTCGGCTGATTATTGGAATGTACCAAGTCCATTTTTTGAAAAAAAGTAGATGTAGTCAAATAGTGCCTTCGCCAGTGGAAAGAACATCAAATTCAGAGCTTCTTGTACTTTTATAGTTTTGTTCCATGTCCCTTAAAATGACATACACTATTAATTGTTTCGATTCAAGTCCAGAGCCAATCAGATTTCATAATTCTGTCACGTGCTTCTAGACATAGTACAGTAAAAATAATATTAAAAAGAATTTTTTTTCTATAAATTTACTGTTATTTTGAACCATGTCCAACTAGGTCCTTTTATATTTCGAAAATATTAAAAAATTATAATTTAACAAATTTCATACAAAGTCAAGGTAAATGAAACTATACAAACAAAAAATTTCAACATGTGTATTCTTTACAATAAAATTTTAAATATTTGAAGCAGTTTTTCTCGAAAGTAATATTTGTGGACAGTACATTCCAATAGTCGGCCGACGATCGACGATATGTAAAAACAGTTTGTGTGCAACTTTTAATTCTGTAGAACTTTACACTGCAATTTTTATCGAAAAATGAACAGGAGAGCAGGAAAATGCATAAAATTTAAATACCATGTTAAATCGCTATATTCACTCCTAATCGCCACCGCCCGTATACGGCTGCATATAAGCTTTTTCGTGACCAACGCGAACGTCGAGGCTTGTAAAACTACCTTAATTATAAATAGTATTTTCTCTATTCCAGTTTACTATGTTATTAAAAATTTGGGTATAAATTACAAATATTACCTACAAATTTGATTTATAAATATAATTTAAATCTATTTTTACAAAAATTAAGCAATCCACTGTTTTTTACCTCCCGCTACCCTTGGTAAGGGAGGTATAGGGATCATGCTAAAAATCACATATCGAGATTTTTGTAAATGACCACGTTTTAAGGTCCCTAGAATCCAATTTTAACATTTTCACGATGATGTCTGTATGTGTGTATGTGTGTGTGCATGTGTGTATGTATGTGTGTATGTGTAGGTATTTTGTCTTCGCTCTAACTCAAATACTATCATTCAGAAAATTCTGAAACCTGGTATTTTTACCCTATTCTAATATAGGCCTATCATATTTTACTTACGCATTATTTAAACGCTGCTAGGATAACAAAGTTCACTTACGAAGGTAGTGTATAAAAGTAGTAAAATTAAATTTAACTAAAAGACATTTCAAATAAGAAGAAAGGTATAAAAATACCCAGTTAAGTTGAATGATATAGTTCATAAAAAAATCCATTACATGCACCTTTAAATTTTTGTTTAAATTTGAATATAAATATGTGGGTATACAGGAACATTCGATGTTATGTTAAAAACACTACAATAAAAATATATGATCGTTACGAAAATCTTCGTAATACAAGTTGACATGTCTATTAATTCCATGCAATATATAATTCAAATCATATTAAATATGAAGCCAAATATAATCTTTCCTGAATGAATTTCTAACTAATCTAATATTACATGAAAATAGCCGACAGATGCACCCCTTCTTAAAGATACTGGACACGCTTGTCTAGAATTTCACAAACCCCGCCCCATTCTGTTTAAAAAATAAACGCATCGTCAGTGCACCAATGGGGTGCATGCGTCATCCGAAGGGTTGCTTTGCTATTGCTACACAATTATCATTCCATAGCCCCCTTTGTATAATCGCGATGTTAACAATATGTGAGATATTAAATTGTTTAGTATTGTGATTATAATAGGTATATGGTGTATTCAAATATGAATGGGTAACCGCTTTTATAAAGGCACTTCTTTAGAAAACTCAGTAGTGAATATTTAATTCCAAGTAGGAAAGAGATAGTTCTGAGTGCTGGGGAACTCTTTACATTTGAAATATTTGATGAATTGTCAGATATGAATAGTAAGTTGACTGATTGAAGTATCTTGTTAGCCTAGTTGATTGATCTATTTTTGGTGAATGGAATATGATTGTCATTCTTACTAATAGTGTTATATTCAAATCACAGCATACCATGGATATGATTAATTCAGCATGCGAAATAGTTTTTAGAAAACAAATAAATACGTACAGTTGATTTGATTCCGCTTAATCGGAGCAACCGCCTACTTGGGACAAATGCTGAAATACAGAAAAAAATATGCAAGAATAATATATGTTTGAAGGGTGCGCCATAATAAGGCTGCTATTATGTAATGCAAAATACACCTGACACTGTCAAATGGACGAGGATGACAGCGATGGTCATCTGGGCGTCGCGACATCTGGGGGATCGTTGACTGGGTGCCGCGTTATCTAGGTGATAAAATATTTATTTATTTATTTATTTATTTATTTATTTATTTAGAATTCACTCAACAGGAAATTAATCCCAATTACAGAGGAATTATAACAAATAATAATTAAACATACTTGATAACGAACGAGAGACAAAAAATAATACATAAATACATCAATACATGTACACAAATACAAATATCTAAATTCTAGTTTCGTAAGAAATATTGAATTAGAGTTTTCTTAAATTTAGAAAATGAATCACAAAATATATCTATATTATTTAATTTTTCTTGAATATCGTTAAAGTTTATACATAGCTGTCTAACAGGAGATTGTAGTTCATAGTTTGTCCTAGGTGTAGTATAACAAAATACGGATTTGTTTCTGGAACGGGTTAGTCGAAAGTTTAAGCAGGTCAGTACAGTGTTATCATCGATTATATGGTTTATAATTTTATACAAAAAAATACATGAAGACATAGTCCTTCTGTTTTCTAAAGAAATTATCTGAAGTTCATATAACGCATTGTCATAATCAAAATTGTAGGGTGGATAAAACCCATAACACTTAAAAAAACAATACCGAATAATTTTTTTTTGAATGGATTCTAGGGCAACAATGTATTTTTTGTAAATGGGATTCCAAATCAGTGAACAATATTCTAACTTGGATCGCACATATGCATAATATAATGATATTATAGCAGTGATGCACTGAAATGGTCGTGTGTTTCTAATAACAAATCCAAGTATACGATGTGAAGAACTAATTAACTGATTAATATGAGGATGAAATGAACACTTGTTATCAAAAATGACACCCAAGTCAGTGATTTGCGATACTCTTTGTAACGTTACATTATCCATATTATATTCATACTGAATTGGACATTGTTTAACACTGTACGTCATGATTTTACATTTATTATAATTAAATAATAGTTTGGAGTTAAAAGACCAATTTAGAATGCTGTTAATGTCCGATTGAAGATTTAAGCAATCATCATATTTATCAACAATTTTATATAGTTTTATATCATCAGCATATAATAGTATGTGGGAATTAGGGACTACTTCGGTAACATCATTTATAAATAGCAAAAATAACAGTGGCCCTAAATTTGACCCCTGTGGTACCCCAGATGTGGCTAAGAATGCATCTGACTTACAATTATTATAATGTACTGATAATTGACGATTATCGAGATAGGAAGCTATAAACTGAACAATATCATTTGAGAAATTGAAATTAGTTCTTAATTTGTGTAATAAAACATTATGATTTATTTTATCGAACGCTTTTGCAAAATCCGTATATATGACATCAATCTGATTGTGATCTCGAAGAGAATTTAAAGTAAAATCTGTAAAGTTTATTAAATTTGTGGTAGTGGATCGGCCACTAATAAAACCGTGTTGATGATCTGAAATGTACTTGTTTACATCGGCGTACATGAACTTATAAATAATTTTTTCAAATACTTTTGCAATGTTCGACAAAATGGCAATTGGTCGGTAATTCGAAATATCTGAAACATCACCTGCTTTGAAAACTGGACAAATTCTAGTAACTTTCAGTCTGGAGGGAAATGTATTCTGTGACAATGCCAAATTAAATAAGATAAAAAATGGTTCAACTAGTATATCTGAACATGCTTTTAAAATATATGCTGGTATGTTATCAGGACCAACAGAACGTGAGGATTTTAATTCCTGGATGGCATTAAGTATGTCTCTTTTAGATATGCTAGTTAAAGAAAATGATTCGCGTAAATTAAATTCATCATTCTTTAATAAATCCGTATTGTTGTCTATCTCATATACACTTGAAAAAAATTTCGAAAAAGCATTTACAATTTTAGGAGTTGTATCAAAAGATTCATCGTTTAAATGCATCAATCCAGGAATACGTGACTTACCTACGTTGTTTTGTATTTATAAATTTCCAAAATTCTTTTGGATTTACGCACACATTCGACTGGATATCAGCTAAATATTTCTTATGAGATAGTGAAACAGATTTTTTAATGTCAGCTCTGATTTTTGTAAATTTATTGTAATAAAAAATCTGATTTGTTTTTTTGTACATTTTATGAAAATAGTCTTTGGTTTTAATGTCAGATATTATCTCTTTTGTGAACCATGGTGGATATGAGGATTTATTATTCTTAGTAAAAGGGACACACTCAAATAATATTTTATTAAAAATTTCATAAAATTTTTCGAAAGCATCATCAACTTTTCTGTTATTTAGAATATCCCAATCAATTTTTGATAATTCTTGATACAGTTTAGTAAAATCCGCTTTACGAAAATTAAATGTCTGATTTTCATTAAATGTACAGTTTTTCTGATGGGATGAACACATAGAGTCAAGAGGGAAAGTTACCGTTAACACTGGATGGTACTTATCTTCGGGAACAAAGGTATCATCAGAACGTGATACAGTTATAGTACTAATATTTGACACTACTACATCAAGTATTCGATTATCGCAATTTAAAACTCGATTTAATTGATCTGCATTAAGGAAATTGCAAAAGTGTTCGAATCTAGAAATGATATTGTTGAAATAGCCATTTTCATGAAAATTATATAGGTTTGGTATATTTAAGTCTCCTAATATGATGAAATTACTGTTTTGCAAAAACAAACATGACTCAAGACATTCGTACAACAGTTCATACTGCAGTAACGAGACAGGTGGCGGGCAATATGTAGCTACTATATAAAAACAAAAATGAAATACTTGAATACGTACACAGATAATATCCGATAAGCATTGATTGTCAATTTTTAGATCAATTAAAGAAGAATTATATTTGTGGTGAACAGCACACAAAACACCTCCGCCTCTGGATTTGTTAGTTATAGAATAGTTTCGATCTTTTCTATATATTGTAAAATTATCACTGATAATTTCGGAATTATATACTGATTCAGTAAGCCAGGTTTCAGAACAAACAATTATGTCAAAATCAGACAGTAAAGCATTAGTACAAAATTGATCTAATATATATAATAGTTAAGACTTCTACGGTGTTCAATTAGTGAAAATATTATTTTTTACCAGATACGTGCAAAAACTACAGATACGGGCAAAAACTATACACTAGAAAATTTAACACGGTCGTAATTTGTTCACTTGCAAAATTAGATATTATCTCATGGACATTCATGATAGTAGAAAATACATCATAAGGATCATTTTATTTAATAAATAATTGGAAATAATTATAATTAAAGTTGTTACGAGTTTTACCTGATATTTATGTAATAAGTTGCGAAATGATAGTGTTTTAGGCACGCGAAGTGAAATTTGTAAGCATAAAGGTAAGCGAGTGGTACAACACGTCAAGTGCCAAAAACACTCATTTCTCAATGTATTACATAGAAGATTTTTTATAATAGCGTTTTAAAGCAGTGCATTTATTCTCAAATATCAACATTTTGATTTTTTTAAAATTAAAAAGTAGGCAGACGTCCGGTTCATCTATTCGTTGTCAAATGAAATACTTTTAAGCACTAGTGCTTAAAATCAACATTTTACGAATTAAACTGTCACTTTTACGCATTAAGCACTAGTGCTTAAAAATGTTACTTTTAAGCACTAGAGCTTAAAAACATTTCATTTAGCAGCGAAAATGACAATCGAAAATTTATGCTAATCTAAACTTTTATTTGAATAAACTAATCAAAAATCTGAGACGTTAAGGCAATATAATAATATTTTAATAGATATATAGGAATTGAATGTTTTCACTAAAGTGCTTAATCTTTAGAAATTTTTAACATCTGTCTAATAACTAAACGTCAAAAACCTAAAATATGAGAATACATATTCTTATTCATCCCTAAAATTACCGCCCTTTGAAATCCCTGGAGAGAAATCTGCCGATAATAAACACCACGCAGGATACAGGTATAATAACGGCATTAGCAAAGGGCCGCAATGAAAAGAGCAGTATCATGTAAACAATATCGGATTTAGGCTCAATAGAAAAATGGGGTAATATGTGCAGAAAATTGCTTTTAAACAGAATGTATTATGACGTGCGTACAGCTTTAGCAGGGATTATAGAAAAATCCTCTATTCCCTATTCTATTAGACATTCTGTCTCTGTTTCGTGTCACTATGCGGCGCTGCAAGCGCTTAACGTCACATATGATTAAGATGAATGAAAGAGGAGGATAATATAATATGTATATGCGATATACGAGTAACCTAATTAAACTATTAAAAAAAAACATAATTACCAGACACTTTTTTATGAAAGATTATTATTATACGAGTAAAAAAGTTAAAAACATCAAATAATATAATTTTCACATCTAACCAACAGGAAAAGACGATTGCCTTCCACCACCTCACCCCCTCGATCAACTCAGTCTTTTCACGTACAGTTTTAACCTCTATGATTCTATTGCAACAAACGCTAATTTCCTCTGCGACTTTGTCCAATAAATTAATTTATTTTTACATCTAATTGTTAGTACTTTCATTTAAATTTTATGCACACATACAAACCAGATCTTTCAGATTTTTACGTAAAATCATGTAGGTACATATAAATACATTCAAAATCGTCAACAAAATATTTCGGAAAACAGCCTGAAATAACTAGTGGAAGGGTTTCTATAGTGACATCATCGGTACGGGTTCCTGTTGGTCATCTAAAAACCAATAATTCTAAAGTATTACTGTAAGAATTTAGATAAATATAATGTAAAGATTTATAGCAGCTTCCCGAAATATGCGTTTTCCTTTGTGATTTTTTCCATATATAAAACTACTAGTTGACCCGCCCCGGCTTCGCACGGGTAAAGCTAGAATAACGATGTAATAGGCTCTGCCCACTGCCCTCCCGATCCCCGCACCGCATCCAACAACGCCCTTTTCTAAACATGTCCCGGATACTTTTACCTATATGATGCAAGCTAGTTCTCCGATAAATATTGAAAATCTGCTAATTAACTGTAGATACAAAGATAAAAAATCTGTTGTGGCCAGCACAAGACCTTCCGTCAATTCCATGTATTTTGTACAAATCCCATACCAAAAGGTCCTTGGAACAGATTCTATATAATATCATGTAAAATCGAACAGGAACACATACTATTTTTTACAAATTCCATACCAAAAGTTCATTTGAAAAGGTTCTATAAATCCAATAAAATTATAACATAAGTTACACTAAGTAATGTCCTTCCATCTTCTCTTTGGCCTTTCTCTGCGTGTCACTTGCGAGCAACACTATGACATACCAATTTTAGATCCTATACTTTTTTCCATATTTGGTTTTGCACTTGCAACTGACATCTGTCAATTAAATTTTTTTGAATAATTATGTCAGCTGTTTCCATGATAAATAACAAAGCTGACTAATTTTTGAAAATTAATTTCTTTATAATGCTTTAACTCTACATCTATTGAATATGAAGGAAAATGAATAATCAAACCATATAGAGAAGAGTATTTTCTTTAATAAATATAAAAACAAAATGTCAAAAAATAATATTTAACTGCGTTTTTTAAGAAAAACTGTTAAAAACTTCAAATAAGGGTACTTCCGGTGGATCAGTTATAACCAAAATCTAATCAACTCTTCATATGGATGTACAGAAGAGGAATACGAAAGAATTATAATTTTTAGAATTATAGTATTGGAGTTATCGTCGGAGAAAAATTTGTCACACACGGACACACATACACACACACACACACGGACACACACACACACACACACACACACACACATACATACATACATACATACATACAGACATCATCTTAAAAATAGTAAATTCGTATTGTAGGGACCCTAAAACGTGCTTATTCATTAAAAACTCACCACCGAATTTTTTGACCAAAGACAATACCTTCCTTACCTAAAGGTGACGGAAGGTAAAAAAATAATTGAAATTATCCCCTATTGTATCGCCTTGAGGAATGATTTTTTAAAAACGCTAAAACACTTTTTATTTCTTACCAAAAGCATAAATAAGAATTTTATGTCCCTAACATGTTTTATCTTCGCGTCAAAAGGTAGCCTATGTCCTTCTCCAAGTTCCAATTTATCTTTATACCAAAATTCATCAAAATTGGTTAAGCGGAAGAAATGATGGGTTCTCCGTATAAACTTTCATTCCTTATTTCACCCCTTCAAGTTTTATTTTCGCGACAAAAAGTAGTCTATGTCCTTCTCCAAGGTCCAATCCATCTCTATACCAAAATTCGTCAAAATTGGTTCAGCGGTTTAGGCGTGAAAACGTAACAGACAGACAGACAGAGTTACTTTCGCATTTATTATATTAGTATGAATATGCCATTTATCCCCTATAAATCAATTCTTGCGATGATATTGTTACAATATGACATATTCTGTTAAAAAATATTCATTTCATGGGTAGTGATTCTTTAATACGAGTGTCAAACATCAAAGACTATATATGACCCCAAATTAATTTTCGATCTGCATATTAATTATATTGTTAATATAGCATACAAGAATCAAAGATTTATTAATCGTAACACACAGAGATTCATTAACTTCAACAAACTCAGATCTTTGTATTTTGCATTCGTACGTTCAAAATCAAAACTAGAATACTGCAGTGTCTTATGGAATCCGATTTTCATATATCTTGTAACTTAAAACTTTTGTCATACTATCGCTCGAGAATAGACGAACAATAATTTCTTGTGTACATTTGTATAAATTTTTACACTTACAACTTTACAATATCATTGACGGTAGCGCAACCTTAAACTATATTTGTCTAAACGTTGCACAAATTACATCTCAAAATAAATCTGTAATTACATTAATTTAAAAAATGTCATAACAAATTAAGAATCTAAGGCACCTTGTAGAAGAGTATGTTCACTATTTAATGAAATTAACTCTATTTTGAACATTGATATATTTCGCTGTAGTTTGCAGAGATTTAAAATGTAATGTCAGTATTTCTTCAATAAGTACATGTATGTACACATAATGTAATTTTTATGTTTTACGTTACTTACGTTGCTTTGTTATATGTTTGTAAGATTTTCTCACCCCTCAGTAATTGGGATCTTCGATCCTGTTAAATGGGTTAACAATAAATAAATAAATGAAAATAAATAATTCTGTCATTTCAAATAAGTTGCAAAATTTTAACAACCTAGATAATTTCTTTTGTATTTTTATGAGTAAAAATATGGAATTAACAAGAGAGCATTTTCTTCGGGCTAATTAATAAAACACACACCATCTGATTTGACAATGTTCGACTTTTGATTATTTTTCGACTAGAATAAATTTAAGAGATTGTAGGTTGTTGTCTTCATACTGCAATATTGCAAAACAGGATTATTTTGAAAGCATTTCAATACAAGATTGGTTGGGAGCTTTTAAGGAGGAAAGAATGATTAAATGTATTATTTGTTGAAGGGATCTACTTTAAAGATATTTAAAATAAAATTAAAATATTAACCATACATCTTATTCTCAAGAGTCACCCTGGTAAACTTGTCTTCAATTTTATCTTTAATTTTTTCTCCATTAGTTTGTTTCTAACATTTAATAAAATGACTGACGTTGTTTCAGATGCTAAAATCTTATAAAATATGGCGAGTGGTTTTTTTAATAGTATCAGGTACACGTCTTCAACACACACGATTCAACATCACAACATGTCACGATACTAGGTTTCAGAGTAGTTTAAATAATATTATTTCCAGTTTTACATGATTCTAAAGTTCGCCATAGTTTAAATAATATTATTTCCAGTTTTACTTGATTACATAAAATAATGAAATCGATTTCAATTATAAATTAACAAAAAACGACAGTGCTACGTAAAAGTACATATACAAATACATACAAAACAATCAATACTAATGTAGATGTGGGTAGGTCTCATGCACTAGATAGTATTATTTAAGTGGTATTTACCCACTAAAGTCGTCATATTGTTAAAAAAAAATCACCATTAGTAAATATTTTGACGAATGTTACATTTAAAGTAGTTGCATCCAACCAAAATTTTACAAAGTGTCATATTTTTGGATGGATTGAGTCCTCCATGCATGGTTAAGAAAAACAACAATTTAAAAATATCTGTTTCGTTTCCTTATATATCAGATCACTATTTCAAATGAGAAGTGGGTTATTTGCGTTCACTTTAGCTCTTGCCAATGAACGAAACTTAACGGAAAACTTTGAAAATGCTTCGCATGTGTGCTGGACTGTAGTTTATAGCTCTAAGTACATCGTGCTTTTAGTAAACGCAACCAATTTGCAGAAATTTACGTAGAATGTTTAGGGGTAAATGAACGACGTCCGAGCACGCAATCATGAAACTAGAGCGTGTTCCGTGTCACACAAAAATATTAATGGCGGCACTTCAAATAAATGTGTAACACTTTCCATTATGGAACGCACGACATTTTCTCAAATGGAAAGATGAGAGATAAAAACATACAAGAAAAAATATTGCTTTTATATTAATAAAGTAACAACAAAGAACTTGTCTGCAAATAAATAAATGAAACAATTGCGGAATATGTTTATTTGAGTATTTATTGTAATTGTAAAATGCTTGATTCCTTTTTGAGAGCATTCTTAAAATATTAACCTTTTTACTTTCCGTCACCTTTAGGTAAGGAAGGTACTGTCTTTGGTCAAAAAATTCGGTGGTGAGTTTTTAATGAATAAGCACGTTATAGGGTTCCTACAATACGATTTTACTAGTTTTACGATGATGTCTGTGTATGTCACAAATTTTTCTCCGACGATAACTTCAATACTATAATTCTAAAAATTATAATCTTTTCGTATTCTTCTTCTTTATATCTATATGAAGAGCTGATTAGATTTTGATTATAATAGGTCAACAGGAAGTTCCCTTATTTGAAGTTCTTAACATTTAAATATCATTTTTATTTGACATTTTATGTGATTATCAATATGAAAGAAAATTTTGTTGTCTATACGATTTGATTATGATTATAAATTTTCCTTCATATTAAACAGATGAAGAGTTAACAAATTATAAAGAGATTAACTTTCATAGATTAGCCAGCTTTGCTATAATAACACTATTGAGGCAGTCCAAAAAAAGTTTCTGAAATTTTAATATTTTAAGGTTTTTAATCTCTATCCTGATAGAACAATCTCTTATCTAGAACTTCTGTCTATGTTTAATGTGAAAAGTCTATATGAACGGCGCGAACTTAATGTAGTGAGTTACCTATCTAAGTTGATAGATAGTACCGTTGATGACCCTCAATGCCTGTCCCTTCTTAATTTCCAGTTTTCCTCTCTTCGAACTAGATCAACTGTAACATTCTATCTTCCTTTTGCTCGCTCTAATGTTCTGATGATCTCTCCTATTTACCGTATGTGTTTCTTGTATGAACATAGGTACTCACATGTGGATATTTTCCTTCACAAATCTAGTTATTTTAAAAAATTATTTGCTTAATTTCTAATGTTTTTTTTTTACTCTAATTTCTATGCTTTAAATTTATGTAGTTTTTACTTTCAACCTTATTATTGGGCTTTGCCTGTTGGGTTTTGTATTTAAATAAATAAATAAATAAATAAATAATCATAGAATAGCTGATATTTTCAAATAATTATAATTGACAGATGTCACTGTAAGTGCAATTTACATAGCGAATATTCATGTTATAAATTTATTGGATTTATAGAATCTTTTCCAAGGAAATCTCGGTATGGAATTTGTAGAAAATAGTATATGTTCGTGTTATAATTTTAGTAGATGTATAGAATCTTTTCTAAGGAACTGTTGGTATGGGATTTGTACAAAATACCTATAATTGATGAAAGGTATTGTGCTGGCCACATCAGATTTTTGTATTATTCATTGATTCCCTCTCAACTTGAATATGATATCCTTTGCTATTCTTCCTATTATCAACTGTATATTTATAGAATAGAAGGTACTTAACGCCTTCTTAAGCCCGTTTAAGATAGTTCATTGTTACGTACATTTTTATGTCAATGTTTTTTCTTCCATTATTTTAATGAACATTTTAAACATGAGAATTATTAATGATTCAAAAATTGTGCATGTATGTCCTTAAATATACGTATTAGGCGGGGTATTAGGTTCAATAAAAGTCAAAAATATCGACAGATAACGGATGATCAAAATCTTTTGGTTTTTGTCACAGCAACGTTGACTGTTGTTATTATATAGGTATATTATTAAAATTAAAATAACTAAAAAAATATATTTAAATGTGCTTGATTCTTTTTATTTTTATATTGTAGTATTGTAACGTAATTGGAATTTGATCTGTAGTAAAGTTTGAATTGTAAAATAAAAATATTTGACATAAATATCATCTATATTGAATAATGGGGTCCTCCATCATAAGAAAAAATAAGAAAATATGCACTTTGTACTTAAAGTACTACTTAATAAATAACGATTAAGAAAAAAAAAACATTTTTTCAATAATTACTTTACGAGATATTTGAAATTTGTCAGTGTCACTGAGACGTCATATTGACATTAAAAATCAAATGCATTTAAACTAAGGACAATTAATACTTTTTTTTCAGTTGACCGTGTATTAATAGGTTATATTAATTTATAGGAAATCATTCATTAATGACCCCTATTAATGTATGATTTTTTATTAATAAACGATTTTAGTAAGTAACCATAGATACCATATACCATTGCTGAACAATTGTCAATCATAAACACATGAACACATAAACACACAAACACCCAAATACACGAACACATAAATAAAGACTTACCTGTCAGTAAAATACGGTCAACTGAAAAATATTGTAACTAACACGTGTGTTAATTGGCGATTAATGATCTCAACAATTATGCCTCAATCATTAATCACCGTCATTAACACACTTGATAGTTAAATAACTATTAATATTACGAATTGCTACAAAATTAAACGAACTTTCATTTAAAATAATAAAAAAATAGCAGTGGACCCCATTCTGATAAGTATCAACACCGAGTACAGTGTCCAACTACAGCAAATTTGTGTGTATAAGATCGTGTAATAACATCCCATAATGAAAACAAACATCTACTATCTGTCGCATCGAGTATAAAAGCCACGCTAGTGAGCTTGAAAGCAACCCTTGCACCGAGGGCTGGAGGTATAAGGGAGGATGCTCTCTGCTACCTACATAGCTTAATGCGAGGTGACGTTGAGCGCATTGTCTATCTACATCTCGTGTACGGAGCTACAATAACAAAATGTTATTATCTTCTGTTCCAAAATAACTTGTTTGTTGTGGAAAGTGAGTTTTATTACTATGTTATATGGATGGAATATAAAAGTAATAAGAAAATACATATATTTTTTTTATTTCAACACCTACTTTATAAAGATGGGATTTATTTACTAAAGTTACACTTAATAATGAGGATTGTAATGAACTCATATTATTTAAGTACTGAAATAGTAAAAAAAAAAAAAAACAATTTACAACCAGATTCGATAATTAATCTGCAACACAGTTATCACTAAAAAAAATGTTGTACTAGTATGCATTAGCTTATTAATGTCATTAGGCCGATATGAGGCAAACAACGGACGTGGCTGAGCCGAGTGCGTTATTTGCATGTCGGTCGTGTGGTGTTCTAGATTTTTCGTAATACCATACTGTTACTATGAAATAACAGGACTAAGGGAAGAAAAATAATTTGAAAATATTTCTTTTGATTTCAGTTGTGCGTAAAACGATGTATTGCGACGCCACCTCCGCGGCCTGCGGCTCTGGGCCGGGCATGGTACGGCTCCTTAACCCGGAAACGAACGGTTAACTCGGGCGCCTCGGTACGGTTGGACAAGGAGCAGCGTAGTGGAGGGTTGGTTGACAGCAAAAACGGTTGAGTTTAAATAAATATATTATAATATAAGAAGAAATGTACAACAAAATCAATTCATGAATAAATAAAGAAATAGCCGTTTCCCGTGAACTGTGACCAGAGTGAATAAGTAAGTGCACGTATTGAAATTTACTTTAACTC
Source organism: Ophonus ardosiacus (assembly GCA_943142095.1). Taxonomy (NCBI): domain Eukaryota; kingdom Metazoa; phylum Arthropoda; class Insecta; order Coleoptera; family Carabidae; genus Ophonus; species Ophonus ardosiacus. The sequence continues at coordinate 38,659,800 of OW964828.1, forward strand.
TCTGTACTAGAAATACTATCTGTTTTCCTAACGGACTTTCAGCGGCGAGCCGTACAACGGACTCTGCCTTTAAGCTTCGGATTTCTCACCCGCAATCTTCTCGGCGGTGTGTGTGCGTAGAGCCAGCTATCAGAACCCTTGCACTAGGAGGCGTCCAGGAGGCGAGAATCTTCGACTGCGCGACTCTCTGTTCCCACAGCCGCATCCGCGCTTTTTAAAATCCTTATAACGGGACTTTTCATTAAAACAGCGCTGGGGGGGGGGGGGGGGGGGGGACTTTAACTTAGTGTACAGGTGTCCTTACTGTCTCTAGTGATGAATAAAATTTTTATAAAAATTCTTTAAATTCTCTGTTCACATTTAGTTACCCTAATTACATTTTACAACATCAATTTCTTTAAGTACTCGCGTACTCCGTGTCACGCTAGTGCTCGTGGGGCATCATATGACGCCAAATCGGAAAATAAGTGTTTTTCGGTTAATTTTTGGCAGAAAAATAAAAAAAAAAAATAAGTTAATGTAACACTTTATTATCAATTCAACATAATTACATTTTTTTCAATATTTTAAAAATTTAACAAAAAAAATATAATTTACATTTGAACACATGGTTTGCAATGGGTTCTTTGATGTTCTTGGCAGACATGTTTTTGGCAGGTTATGCTAGTTGTTTTTTTTTTTATCTGGGGCAGATGTGACACCTTTTCTTGGGTTCTTGGCCCAGACACTGCAGGTGGGTCGACGACCATTGCCTCGTCAAAGTGGGTTTGCTTTTGAACTTAATGGCGCGCTGTACTACTAAAATGACTATAACTTCAAACTTTGTCATAGAAAAATAATAATAATAATGGATATTTATATATCTCAAAACTATGACAAAAGAATAATTTGGGAGTAGAACTCCGGAGAAAAAAAGTATATGAAAATCACAATACTTTAAACTTCCGTTGGCGTCATATGGCCCCACTCGAGTACTTGAAGGTTAAAAACATTGTTACAAATATGTTAACATGTTATTACATGCGCGGTCATGTTGTGAACTACAGCCCGTCAAAAATTGCAAGGTAAAAAATGCCAAAACTTCGAGAAATAAATTTGTGAACAAATACTACAATACAATCAGATGTGCAAACGAGAGTTACATTGTTTTATAACGCTATGGTAAGTTAAATTGCAAAATATGTAAAATATTATTTTTACATAGAATACTCTTTCTTGTAGCTGTAACAATAATGCGGTTAGGGTGGTAGGTGAGCATGTGTTTATTTTCTTTTTCACATATTGAGGGTCGGAAATTGTTTTTTACATGAACAGGTAAATAAATAATGAACATGTGAAAGTTGATTGCGATAAACAGGTTAGAATGTTTCAATTTTCTGCTTCTTCTTTGACTACGCGGCCCCAAAACTTGCTTCAAATATGATTTGTGGATCATTCTTGTACAGGTAAGTCATATTTGAGTACTTTACATTATTATAAACACGTTTCTAAGAATTCTAACTGCGGCAGTACAACTTGGAGGTTTTCAAGAGAAGGGAAAACCCTCACTGGACGAAAAGGAACTTCGTCACAGTATATACCTCAAGCCGAAAAAGTACACCCTTGGAAGAAAAAAACCCTCCTCTACGCATTGGGCTTCAAATTTCGTCCACAGGCGTAAACCATTTCTTTCGGCTCTCTATACGTAAATAACTATTACGTAACTCAGTTATGTGAAGATTTTTGCAAAACTTATTTAGTATCAATTAAGTAAAAAGTGTCATTTTAAAACAAAAGTTAGCTAAAATTCAACTTCTTAAATGGGAATTAGACAAAAATTAATCCATGATTGAATTTTATTTCCTCAGTAAATTTAAAAACTTGAACAAATACAACGCGATATTTTGACAGCAATGATTTGAATGCCATAAGAAAATGAAAACTGATTCAAATTTGTCCTCATAAATAAATTTACTACCAAATCTAAGAGAACGTTTATGAAACCGGCCATATTCAAATTAATATTATTTAAGAACTAAATGCAAAATATGAGCCTGTTTTTTTTTGTTTTACATATTTTAATATTATAATGAATAATAATTTACATATTATAAGTATATAACTTTAATGTTCAAATATTTCTGTTGTATTCTTTAAATAATAGTTAAAAAAAATAAATTTCCAAAAAATAATATTTAGAAGTTATTTTTAAGAAATTATTCCGGTTGACCGGCGAGAGGTAAAAAAAATTGCTGCTAGTTGTAAATTATAATAATCATAGCAATACAAAAAATTACCGCGCGGTTGGAAAAATTACCTATGGTCGCATTTATAATAACTGCAAAATGTTCTCAGATTAAACATTCAAACTTAAATTTTAAATAAATAACCTAAAAACAAGAAATTTGTGTGAACAAAATCTGACCAGACGTAACCGCGCCAGTTGATATAGTTTTAGCAAAGAAATATTGACCAATTTTAAGATTTTGTGGCTAAATTCAATATGACAATGTTATAAAATTTGCTCAATATGATATTCTTGAAACTGTTGGCAAGCATGGCACCGCTCTGTTACAATCGATAACACGAAAAAATAATCTGATGTGGCCAGCACATGACCTCCCGCCAATTCCATGTTTAAAATAACAGTGAGCTTTAAACACTTCCGGTTGATCGTTTGTAAATAAAATCTAATTTGTTGTCCAATAAATAGAAAAGTCTGTAATACGAAATTTTGGATTATGTTTTATTGTTTTTCCTCAAAAATCTGTTAGAGCTCCAAATTCAGTACTACATCCGATTTATCATATGGTTAAAATCTAATATGTTGCTTCAAATTATATATGAGTTCTAAATACCAAATTTGAGAAGTTTTGGATCATATTTTAATAGACTTCAAGGAAAAATCGTCACACACACATTCTTATAAAAATCAGCATCAACTTCTAGGTGCTCTAAAACGCAATCTTTGTAAATTCTTCGCCGTATATGATCCATTTCGTAAATGTTTAGTTATAAATTAATATTATTTTATAGTGCAGCAAAAATAGCAAATTTAAATCAGATCATCCTGTACATCTAACATTTATATATGATGGAAAATATATTATTTTTACAAACCTTAATTTCATTAGAATTAAATATTTTACTATTATATTCTCCTTAATACGGTTTCATTATTAATTTTAAGGTACCCTTACCTAGGGTAGCGGCAGGTAAAAATCGATTTGGTAAGGCAGAGTACTATCTAATAAACATGGGCTTAAAAGTAAAATATTTTTAATTGTAGTGCCGTTTTATAGAAATCCTTCTAACATTTAACATTCCTCAGACCGGTTTTCTTTCATGTCATCGACTTTACAGATGCAGTTGCAGCACAATACTGTTCCAGAGTTATTACTTCGCACGCCTGAATTATTTAAAATAATTAATACCTACTTACTCAAAAGATAAAATTTGAAACAAGTTTTATAGGAATATATTATAATATTGAATTTTGTACAATCAAATTTAAAAACTGATTCATATTTCATCATAATCCAAACAACAAAAGTAAAATTCGACCAATCATTGTAAAATTTACATTTAGAATAATGAAAGAAAAATTTCAAGCTGGTATTAAAATCGAAAAACCATTAAAACTTATTAACGTATATCCTAACATTGAAAAAGAGCTTGCCAACAATGAAATTTTTGCAAATGATCATCTTACAGCAAACAATAATAGCTTATTTAAATATACCCGGAACACTCTTAAACAAAAAAATTATAAATATGTTTGGACAAAGAACTGTAAAATTCATGCGAGGAAAGATGATACATCCCTTATTCATACAGTATTTTCTAAAGAAGATGTAAATAAACTTTAATCATTAACAAAAATATTGTTCTTTATATATTGCATTTACTTATGACACTCTCGGTTTATTATCAAAATGTTCGTGGACTGAGAACCAAAACAAATGAAATCAGATTAAATTCAGTGAACTGCGACTACGATATAATCTGTTTAACGGAGACATTTTTAAATTCAAGTGTATATAGTGCTGAAATACTATCTTCAAACTACAATATCATTCGGCGGGATGGATCTTCTTCTACCAAAAGCGACGGAGGCGGAGTCCTCATCGGAATCAGAAACAACCTGTCGTTAATAAATAAATAACTAAAAGTATTTGCTAGTTGCGCTAGTACTACTTTCTCATGCAAATATTATATCTCTTAAACGAAACATTTGCGAGATTTTACTTACATAAACTTGTCCACTTACTTTTAGATCCTTCAATTAAATTTTAAGTTTGGGTGTTTAATCTTGAAATACACTGTATAACAAATAACGGTTTGTATATTAATAAATTAATGAATATTAAATAATATGTTATAGTTCGGAGCATTTTGAAGTAATTATCTTTAAACTAAATTAAAAACAATAAAATAGTAATGTGGCGCGAGGCAATTTTTAGGCCACATTGGTTTTATTTTTATTTTGCGGTAATAATTTTATTTTCTTAATTATGCTTTCGAGTTCTGTCTGATAATATAAATATATTTATTACAACTGCATACAAATATATATATATTTACTTTTAATTATTTTCGTCACTTCCGGAAAATATTTATATATTAATAATAGAAATTTTATCGAATTACAAATACATTAATAATTAAAGTAATGAAAAGCATACATGTATACATCACCGTACTTTTGTTTATATTTGTGATATCAATTTCAAAAATAAATTTAATTAATATAGTATAACATTTAAATTTGTTTCATTGATGTGACAAAAACATTTCCATTATCTTTTTATATTTTATATGGCATTATATCATGTCAAATATTAAAAAACCTTTTTATTCAAACACTGTAACAAAGCCGACAGTTTGTAATAGCTAGAGCTGGAGCAGAGCTCTTTTACATACACACTAATATTTTGCGGCTAACAAATCTGAGCCATTTATTTGACGGCGGTTTACCAGCCATATGTCTGCTCTTGCATACTTCTGGACTAGGTACATATTGTCGGGTATTTTTCTTACGACAAACCGCACATTTTCATATAATGCGAACATTTATTTCACCACAAATCAGTTCCAGGTGAATTTATAGCAACGAATGACGAGATTTTCTCTGTATTTATTTATTTAGACAAATATTTTCTTTACATCAGTTTGATGGGACAATAAATCAATTTCGTACGATATATATATATATATATATATATATATATATATATAATATATAATAATAATAATAAAAATAATAATAATAATGATGATAATAATAATAATAATAATAATGTTTATTTGTTAAAGAGGGAAATCTTCATTACAAAGATTGACAATAGAAATACACAAATAATTTCATAACAATTAAGTATTATAACATTATAAGTGTAGTTTATGTACATATAAATATATAAATAAATGCAAACCTACGGTTAGAAAGTCAATCGTTTAAACTATACTGTGTATACAATACAAATTGATTTAAAAAGAGTTTTAACAAATGGGGCAACTTTATAATTAATTCATTTAGTAAAAAATCTTCATGGAAATACTTTGGATACTTGCAGGTTAAAAAAAATAGTACAATTCATAATATTTTATTTCACAGGTGATAGAAATTTTAAAAATTGTGCAAAAATTAAGTATGGATCTATAAGATAGAAAAGATTTTTTAAATTTATATATAAATTCAAAATGAACGGCAATTTTTTGAATAGATAACTTCTAATGGGAGGGTGAACCGATGGAATTTAAGACTTTCCCCCCTCTCCAGCAAGCAAGCACAGATATCTCTGCAAGCCAGTGCGCGCGCAAACACGTGCTGCAAACCTAATCTTTCGTACACGTGTTCCGTGTTACACGTAAATCTAGAAACGTCTGATATTTGTTTCTTTATAAATTGTTTTAGATCGTAATATTGAATGATAATTTTTTTAAATATAGTATTTTTAACAACAAAAATATGGAGAAAGATAGTGACAGTGAATTTACGGATTCACCAATAACAATGTAAGTGCAAAAATATTGTTGAAGTGATAACTTCTTACGGGAAGGCGAACCGTTAAGAATAAGGAATTTGTGCGTTTGTCAATAAATTATTAAATATAACTATTTACGAAACAATTATTTATTTAATTGAACCTTGTAACAAATCATTAAATTTATTCTACTAATACCGCAGAACAGATAAACTAAAAAATCTGATGTGGCCAACACAAAACCTCCCGCTATTTAATTTTTACATACATACATACGTACATAAAACCACGCGATTCCCACTTAGGGGGCTAGCAAATACCCGGAAACAATAGTAACAATAAGAAAAGGGATAAGAGTAAGAGCTCAGCTGATCCACTTCACCCTTTAACAACATTCTTCTTTCGCCTTGTCCACAATCATCATAGCATTCATACATAAGAACATATTAAAATGACCGATTTTCGGTAGCGAATAACCCCATCCGGACCACAATAATAGTTACGCAACAATCTTCCTTCGCCACACTTTCCTATCCATTTTTATTAATTTAAATACATACTTACGTATTTACTAACGCTGCAAACTGTACCATTGCATAAAACTATTGATTTATTTACTATTTTCTTTTTAAAATGTCAATATTATTAATTTGAAGTGATTAGTTTTTTGACAGTGACATTTACTGTAAGTTACATTCATTTGAAATATGAACTGTGTAACAAATGAATTGTGTTTATCTTAGGCTTCGGGACTAATAAAAAAAATATTTTTAAATTTATCTGCAGAATATATAGAAAAAGTATTAATGTATTCCTGTAGAAAATTCAATAATCTTTAAGTTTCATAAGACATAAAATGCGAAAAAATGGCATTTAATGATATTTTTTGAAGAAAAACCATTATGAGCTTCAGGTAAAATGTCATTTCCGGTTATCCGATTTACACCAAAATCTAATGGCTTCTTTTCATATCAGAAAAGGATAGAAATACAAGGTTTCAGAATTTTCTGAATGATAGTATTTGAGTTAGAGCGAAGACAAAATCCCTACACATACAAACACACACACACACACACACACACACACACACACACACACACACATACAGACATCATCGTGAAAATGTTAAAATTGGATTCTAGGGACCTTAAAACGTGGTCATTTACTAAAATCTCGATACGTGATTTTTAGCACGATCCCTACACCTCCCTTAGTGGGAGGTAAAAAGAAGCGACTCTCTTGTCGGCTCCTTTGATGTTTGGCTTGGCGTTTCTATGACCTTGAGTGAGGTTTGGCCATCTTGTTTGTAGGTAGTATACATTCGCGCGAAATTTCTGTCATTTACATAAAGACATACTACTGCTTTTTGAATTTTATAAATATAATGAATAAATATTTTGAATAAAACTGATTACTGAGGAAATTTATTTTTTATTTATAAATTCTGAACGCAGATATCTGAAAAAAAATAATTAAATAAAATTAATGCACATTATGAACATACAGAAAAATGGAAATATGTAATTGTATTGTTTATGCTGTTACAAATAAAACACGAAACCGTACATTTTAATAACAAATAATGTAGGAACTAACTTACTTCATCTATATGTACAGTTTTTTTGAATTGTACCACTCCGAATTTATGTAAAATTATAATACATCGATATATGATCCATCCATGTTTCGATGCATTGATATATCAGAATTATCCAATATCGATATTGGAATCTTGAAATCTTCACATCAAACAGTCCTAATAATCTGTACCTGATGAATTAATAACTCTTACTTCATTAGTATTAATCACACACAGCACGAATACTTAGGTAGGTACAGACCGTAGTCATTTCTTTCACAAATATTGCAGTAACAATGATCAAAATATTTTACTAAAAATAATTATAAAATAAAATTGCGTGCTATTCATCAAAACATAATAGTCTCTTCTTTTCACAATTAATAAGTTAAGCAAACAAACACACCCACATGTAACCCAATTATAAATAAATAGACCACTTCATTCTCCTATAACTTTTCCATTTATGAATCATCCGTTCACACACAAATTCCCAGCCCCAAAACACCCACATTTGAGAATTTCACACTCCGCCTCCTACTGTTTAACTCCGCTACACAAAATTCAAAAAGTCTCTCCTCCTTTATTACCAAATTAACAGGCAATTGTGGCGCTGGTCGACAATTCATCGTCGCTCTATTAACTCAAACCGGCCGGTAGTTAGAAGATGAGTTAGTATGTTTTTATTGCAGCGCCACGCGTCAACCAGCGGGGAGTAAGAGAACTAGCTGCGCTGCTGTCCCGCGCAGAATTCGGCCACGCGACCGGATATGAAGGTCGCGTGGCGCAGCACCCGGATGTTGGGCACAATTAGTCGAGTATTAGTTTAGTGAGTGAGTTTAGATGTATGTTGCTGTTGCAATATTGCGTTTCATTGTTTTGTAGTGTTTGAATTTTAGTTTTCAGACATTATTAGTTTACATTGTCAACTAAAGTTAGTTACTGAATTGAATATGTGTTTTAGGGAATTAGTTTAATGTTTGTTTCATGTGGTTTATAACTACTTATACAGGGTCTTACAAATAGTTGATAGTTGTCATAGTTTAGAGAATTATAAGGCCTTGAGTTGCATTGTACATAAAATATATAGGTATACTGGTGCACATTTACTCAAATGTAGTAGTAGTTTATTTTATGGTTCAAACTTTAAAAACAGAATTCAAGATATTAAATATAGAGAATAATTCAAAGAAACACCATAATAATTTTTGAACGCTTACTTTTTTTACAATTTAATTTTAAATATTGGATCCCATAAGATTACTTGAACAATAAAAATAATAAATGACGATTGTATTGCTGTTACAAGTAATGTATGTAATTTTGAGCATCAAAATATGTTTTGATAACATGAATAAACGAGTACCTAAAATATACCTTAATTCAGCTTTTTATATTTATTTAAAAAAAAAGAGTATAACGGTCGGAATTTTTCTGGTGTATGTGTGTGTGTGTGTGTGTGTGTGTGTGTGTGTGTGTGTGTGTGTGCGTCTGCTATGCTACGTTATTTTAAAGTATACGTATGTATTTAGAAAATTAGCGAAAAATGTCCAAATTTTCCGTTATTCAGTTTATGTATTTTCTAATTCTTTTGATGTAATAATCCCAGTAATGATTTACACTCAGCAAGTAAGTCATGAGTCAAAACTAACAGCAATAGATATGAAATTCCTGAAGAAAATAATTGGGAAAGCAAAATACAAAGCAAAGATACAAATGAAAGCATTAGGCAACAAGCAGATCAAGACCAAATATTATTTAAACTATAGTTAAAGATTGAAAAGAGGCAAGAGGAAGACCAAGAAAAACTTGGGAGGGAAAGAATACAAAAGATAAATAAAAGTAGAAGAAAAGACATGGAGGAAGAGAAAAACAATGGGCCAAAAACGAGATGTGACATAGCAAACCATTTCCGATAAGGATATTAAGGATTTGTGAAGAAGTTTGTTTTAACCTTTGTTGGTATTATTGTAGTGTGTACAGTGCGCACTGCGCAGGTCTAGTAAGAAACTTGAATGAAGACTAAGTTCATATCTACTTTGAAATAGTTCAGACCAAGTAGGTTTTATATTATCTGTGGTTCAGACAAAGAGTAGTGCGATAGAGGCTTAATTTTTCATTTAATTGAAGACATTTCCTTACAAAGCAGGTTATCTATAAATCCAACAATTAACAATTTGTCAAGACAATAAAACTTCCATTAATTACCTCCCATGCTACCCCATTTCGTATGACAATAACAATAAGCAAAACTCTGTTCTCCCTGCATTTAATTAGTGTAAGTGGCAACATATTGCGGCGTGTGAACTCTCTGCACGAGCTGAAGTGGGTTTGCCCCTGTGGCCTCTGCTAGTGCTCTTGCTCTGCTGGTGACGCCCCGCTGACAGCTACCAACTGGGGCTCTCACCACCTACAGCTAAGGGAGCGGGGAGCACGATGCTTATAAATCATTACAACAAGGGATGCTTCATCGATTGTGCATTGAGTAGATCCAAGTGTCTTGTATGTTGTATAAATCTTTGTAAAGTGGGATATTATATGAATGGGATAGTGATAGCTTGTAAAAAATGGGGAATGAATACAAGTAGAATACAATTGTGGTTCTTCTTTCTACTAAAAGTTACAAGATGAAAAATGTATTGAAAATTAAATGCTTTGAAAGTTTCGTATCTTTTATTTTACAAACAATTGATATTCATATAAGTGTGATTGATTTTAGTTGGAGCATAAGATTTTTTTTTTTTTTTATAAACCTGACAGAAAATTTTACTCTGTTTAAAGTATTTTCGACGTCTTGGACAGACTACATATGCAAATTTGTAATTTCTATAATACACAGGGTATACATATGTATTTTAAAAATTTTATATACTAATAAAATTTGTGAAATAAAGGCATTAAAACATCTGTGATGTCACCTGTGCGACATAACACAAGCACTGAGAGCGAAAGAGATGGGAACACTCATTTCTCTTCCGCTCTCGTTGCCTGTGTTACTTCACACAGATAACATCACGGTGATGTCACAGAAATGTTTAATACTCTTTCTCTTAAATTGTATTAATATTTAACGATAATGAAAAATACAGATACCTTATCTTTAATTTTCTAATAATACGAGTAGTTTTCAAATATTTTCTCTAAATTTGATTAAGTTCACATACTCCATTGTTTACATTTGGAGATAAACGAACCTAACCATAAAATTGAAAATTTGATTAAATATTAAATTTACGATTTTTGTGGTTATTCATATTGTTGGCAACATGGTTGACAATGTTAACATGCCAGTAAGAGGAGAGATAACTATATAGCTCTATTTCATTCTATGCACATTGCTATTGGTTTATTCTTAAACATAAATATAAACATAAACCCAAAGTTTGAAGTTTGCAAACTTTAGTTTTAACTGTACACCGCAATGGGGTCCTATACCATAGTCATATTTTAACTATCTTAAATAAGAAGAAGAAAATATATAATTAATAAGTATTAGTGAAAAAAATTTCTTTAAATATTGATTAGGTCACAAACTACATGCGATTGAAGCTGATTACTAATTGGGTATGACCCGTTAGGTACTAAGAATTTGATTGGTCGCTTGATTTTAAATAGGAGATTCGCGCGTCTGCAGCGGTCACCTTTAAACAGTGAACTCTATTCTACGTACATGGAATGGAAACGTGTATACCTATAGCATTGTAAGGGGCTGGTCATGCGAACTGTCACAAATTCCACCAGTTTCACCAGTTTGACGCATGCGCAGAGCACAGCTCATGATTTTCCAGAGGTTTTAATATATTTCTGAATGGGTACTTTTACTAATTATTCACTGAACAGTGGTTATGAAAACATAGTTATTTGAACAGTTTGCTTGTACTTTGCGTTCGTTTTATTTTTTTTTTTTTTGAAAAATCTACTCGTACTGCGGGTTGCCTAGAAATTTGAAGTACCACGCCAGCAATGATCGTTTCCGTTGCATAGTAGTATAGAATTCATTGCCTTTAAAAGATAATGAAATGTCATGTTGATCTACAACCTAACAAAACATTTAACAATTTTGTGTTTGATGAATTTGTTTAATTATAACATCTAGTAATATTAACAATAATACTGTATTTATAATTAAATCAATTTGTAATATTAATTAAATTAATAATAATATTAAATTAATATTGACACTTCAAAACAGGCAAACACTAACGCCATCCGTAGTCATACTTTGTGTAATTTTTGAAAAATCTACTCGTACTGCGGGTTGCCTAGAAATTTGAAGTACCACGCCAGCAATGATCGTTTCCGTTGCATAGTAGTATAGAATTCATTGCCTTTAAAAGATAATGAAATGTCATGTTGATCTACAACCTAACAAAACATTTAACAATTTTGTGTTTGATGAATTTGTTTAATTATAACATCTAGTAATATTAACAATAATACTGTATTTATAATTAAATCAATTTGTAATATTAATTAAATTAATAATAATATTAAATTAATATTGACACTTCAAAACAGGCAAACACTAACGCCATCCGTAGTCATACTTTGTGTAATAATATTGTCAAACTGTTTCAATGTTTTATAATTCATTAGGAAAAAAATGCTTATTATTTATGTTATTTATACTTAATAATAATTTCTTGATGAATATAACGTATAAGTTTTTATATGAAAACATTTCAGCTATGCAAACATGAAAAAATTGTTCCCTCTATAACTAACAGTTTGTCCCATTGTTTGTCGATCACTGGTCAGTACCTGCTACGTCACGCACCATATTCCTAAACTTAAAAAATTCATATCTCGCTTATTACGTAAAATTTTTAAGTGGCGTTTGCACTAAAATTCTTATTTTATTATGTACTTACAGAAAATAAAATAAAATAAAAATTGTATAGGGCCCGATTGGGAACTGTAAATGCTCATATATACTTGGACTCTTAAACGTAAACATAATTAAACCTTAAAACTAGTTGCTTATGTGAATGCACATTTTATACTTGAAAAACAATTTTCTGTTTTATAATTTACCAATACTTATGCTGTCCAACTACTTAAATTGGCATATATCAACTAAAATGTCAATTATGCTAATAAAATTTTGAGTAATTATTGTAGCTACTTGTCGATATTCTCTAATTAGAATGAAATATTAAAGCATCTTATACCTAACTCCCGTTCATATTTTCTCATCAGTCTTTCTTAATTACCTTTGGAAATCGGTAATTAGTATGTATTTTATTTGGAAGGCATCAATTCTATGGTAATTAGAAAATCGCTGTAAATTTTATATAATGGCAATTATAAACTTTTCATTAAGAACCAAACAATATTTTATAAATGATAAACGAGAACAAGTGAAATAAATATTTGAGGAGAAATCTTAGCAAATAAGTGGCCTTTTAATAATTTATTTCTTCATTTCCTGTCAAGGAAATGAAGTACCTAATATTTCCACCTGCTTTCCCACATTTTAATTATATTTTATTAGCACAGGTTGTCTCTCTGCGGCTTTTGCAAGGGATTACAATTAAACCTTATTTTACTTCATAAATTTCATTAAACCTCATATATGTCTTTTATAATATACAGCGTAATGCGTAGTTATATACCTACACTTATTTTAGCACAATGTAACACAAATTACAAAATCATTTTACTTATGTGGTTACTTTACAAAAACAGATATGTAGCGACATCAAGCTACCCTCGTCGCCTTAGGTTATTGTTATACTTTTTTCCCGAGGTTACTTGACGACAAAAAGAAAAATAAACAACTAGTTGTAACTTGTCATTACATGAAACTAGCAGCAAAATAATTCCAGTTCAAATAAATATTTTATATTTCTACAATTTGAAGTTCCCATCGTTTATTTTACATTTGGTAGCGGCTGACCCGCTCCAACTGGTAACCCCGATAGATATATCACTTTTTCAAAAATTACGTGAGAGCAAATATAAAGTTTATAGGCTTATAATCATTCTGATTTTACCAGCAATGAGTGCCCGTGAGGTGACGCCTGGTAAGCGCCCACATGGTAAAATATATCGTCATCATTACCGAGTCTACATGTGTTGTGTTGTAGATACTGGCATACCCAGAAATGGGTAATATGCCGTGATGATATATTTATTTATATTTATTTAAATATCTTTCTGCAAATTTTGACAGTTGTTAGTGGCAGTGGCTGAAATTTAAATATTTACTTTACTTTACTAGTTTTTAGATTAAACATGTTAATTAAGTAATTAATATTATTTTCATAGTTATGTTTATTACAAATTGTGCAATAAACGGTTTATATACTTACATATTTTTGTGATATAGATTTGATGAATAATTTGTCTAAGCATTTCTTTTGACATCGGTACATATTATTTTGCAATGAAATTAAAAGAACAGCAGAGTTTCAGGAAAGGATGTAGTACAATATCCGCATTAATAGATGTTTTTGATCACATTTTCAAAAAAAAAAGATAAAGGAAATAACATATATGGTATTTTTTTAGATTTGTCAAAGGCTGACTGTGTTAATCATAATATGTTATTAAATATTTTAGAAAGTTACGGTTTTAGAGGCATTTGTGCTGATTGGTTTCGTTCATATCTCAACAACAGGGAAACGTCTGATCTTCAAGTACTAAATTGTGGCGTTCCACAAGGCTTAATTCTTGGCCCAATACTATTTATCCTCTACTACATCAATGGAATAAAGAATATTTTTCATAACAATAAATTTATTATTTACGCGGACGATGTAGCTTTTCTTGCATCATCTTTACAAGATATACCAAATATTGTTGGCAATTTATCTTCCTGGTTTGCATCACTAGGTCTAGCACTAAATGTTAATAAATCCATACTGATGAGTTTTTCAAACAGTAATATAAATAACGAGATCACAATAAATGTTTATGGCCAAGCATTAATCAGTGTCAAAACTACAAAAGTTTTAGGTCTAAATATTCAAAATAATCTAACTTGGAATAACCATGTAGATTCTATTTGTAAAACTTTATCTTCTTTGTGTTATATAATTAAAAAACTTAAATTAATGACTAATTTGAATATAATAAAAAAAAATTATTATTCAAAATTTTATTCCATATTATGTTATGGAATAATATTTTGGGGTAAATCACCTTGTGCCATACGTGTTTTCAGAATTCAAAAACATGCAAATAGAAATATGTTCTCCTTAAATAAAATATCCTCATGTAAAGATATTTTTAAAAAAGAGGGTTAATTGACTTTACCTTGCATTTATATTTATAATGTTATCTTACATATAGAAAACAATTTAAATAAATGACCTACAAAAAGTGACGTTCACAGTTACGATACTCGTGGTAAACTAAATTTACAAGTACCCAAAACAAGATTAAAAAAACTGAAAGCAATCCAAGTTATTACGGACTGATATTATACAATTACGTCTGTTAGTAAGTTTAAAAGTGAACTTAAACAATATCTTTTATTGAAAGCATACTATAGTGTAGATGAATTTTTGTCGGATAAATTTTAACCGTGATTTATTATTATTGTATATTTTATGTATTTTATTCTGACTTTCCCTATACCATTGTATTTTGGTCGTTGGAAATAAATTTATTATTATTATTATTATTATTATTATTATTATTATTATTAAAATGTAATATGAACTTGGCAGAACCAATTGTTTTAAACCATATATGGCAGACATATCTTGTTTTAGGTACCATGAAACTAGAAAGTAAAGTTATGACTGGACATTAATGATGCCGCGCGATCTCGCATTTTCGAGATCTCGTCTCGAATTTCTCGAATTTTCGAGACGATATTAACCTTATTCTATTCTATATTTCCAGAAGAGAAGGAAGGTATTGTCTTTGGTCAAAAAATTCGGTGGTGAGTTTTTAATGAATAAGCACGTTTTAGGGTCTCTACTATACGAATTTACTATTTTTAAGATGATGTCTATATGTATGTCCGTGTTTCGTATTGATCTTCTTTACATCCAGATGAAGAGGTGATTAGATTTTGTTTACAACTGTTCCACCGGAAGTACCTTTATTTCAAGTTTTTAACAGTTTTTCTTACAAAACCGCAGTTAAATAGTATTTTTCACATTTTATTTTTTTATATATATTAAAGGAAATGCTCTTCTCTATACGTTTGATTATATATTTTCATTCATATTCAGTAGATATAATGTTAAAAAATTATAAAGATATTAACTTACAAAAATCAGTCAGCTTTGCTATTTATCATGGAAACAGCTGATATATTCAAAAAATTCTAATTGACAGATGTCAGTGTCAAGTGCAAAACCAAAGATTGAAAGTGTAGGATCATGATGTAGTATGTCATAGTGTTCCTCGCAAGTGACATGCAGTTGCAGGATTGTATCGTAGAAGACTTGAGAGAGGAAGAACTGTGTGAAGAAGATGCATTGGACAGGACTGAGTGGAACAGAAGAGTAAGAAACAGCAACCCCTAATAATATAGGGAAAGCTGAACAGTGTCAAGTGCATTTATATAGTGTATGTTCATTCATTATAATTTTATTGGATTTATAGAATCTTTTCAAATAAACTTTTGGTAAGGAATTTGTAAAAAATAGTATGTGCTCGTTTTACAATTTTACGTGATATATAGAATCTTTTCCAAGGAAATTTTGGTATGGGATTTGTACAAAATACATCGAATTGACGGAAGTTCTTGTGTTGGCCATAGAGATGCACTCGATTTCGAGCTTTGGCCCGGTCCGGCCCGAAGCCCGCCTCGATTACGAGTCGATCATCGAGCCGGGCCGAAGATATTTTTTATCGGGCCGAATCGGGCTAATCATTTTCAAAAATCGAGGCGAGTCGGACTTTTGATTTTGGCCCGGCCCGAAAATTCGAGCTTTTCGGGCCGGCCCGATCAAATGATTTAATAACAACATACTTCACATATTAATAAAAAAAAATCTGTTGTGGCCAGCACAAGACCTTCCGTCAATTCGATGTATTTTCTACAAATCCCATACCAAAAGGTCCTTGGAACATATTCTATATAATATCATGTAAAATCGAACACGAACACATACTATTTTTTACAAATTGCATACCAAAAGTTCATTTGAAAAGGTTCTATAAATCCAATAAAATTATAACATAAACGTACACCAAGTAAAATGCACTTGACATTTCCTTCATTAATTTTTCAGCTTTCCCGTATTTTATTACGGGTCGCTGTTTCCTCTTCTCTTCTACTCATTCCTGTCCAACGCATCTTCTTCACACATTCCTTCCTTTCTCAAGTATTCTGCGATACAGTCCCTCCATCTTCTCTTTGGCCTTTCTCTGCACGTCACTTGCGAGCAACACTATGATATACCAATTTTAGATCCTATACTTTCCATATTTGGTTTTGCACTTGCAACTGACATCTGTCAATTAATTTTTTTTTAAATTATCAGCTGTTTCCAAGATAAATAGCAGAGCTGACTAATTTTTGAAAATTATTTTCTTTATAACGCTTTAAATCTACAGCTATTGAATATGAAGGAAAATGTATAATCAAACCGTATAGAGAAGAGTATTTTCTTTAATATCTATTATAACAAAATGTCAAAATAATATTTAACTGCGTTTTTTTAAGAAAAATTGTTAAAAACTTCAAATTAGGGTACTTCCGGTGGATCATTTATAACCAAAATCTAATCAACTCTTCATATGGTTGTACAGAACAGTAATGCGAAAGAATTATAATTTTTAGATTTGTAGTATTGGAGTTATCGTCGGAGAAAAATTTGTCACACACGGACACACATACACACACACACACACACACACACACACACACACACACACACACACACACACGGAAACACACACGCACACACAGACATCATCTTAAAAAATGTATATTCGTATTGTAGGGACCCTAAAACGTGCTTATTCATTAAAAACTCACTACCGAATTTTTTGACCAAAGACAATACCTTCCTTACCTAATGGTGACGGAAGGTAAAAATGTATTATTTTACTTCAAGAATTCAAGGTTATTAATTAAAGCATAATAATTAAATTGTGATGTTGCTATTATTATTGTTATTACTCGTATACTTAAATAAAAGTGATTTTTGTTCCTACCATAATCATTTCTTGTCCTATTTTTGAGCAGAAACAAAGTTAGATAAAAAATCCTTATGTAAATTATATTTTTTATATAAGATCTGTGAAAAAGTTGTTTAAATTTTCGAACGGCTTTGGTAAACTAAGTGTTAAATACTTGTAGGTCTGTAATTTTTGTAACAAACATACACTAGAAGGGTCTCTTTTTTAATTACTTATGTTAACTAATCCGATCTTCAACTGTTTTTGAGAAAGATGCCATGTTGTATTAGAATCGTAGAAATACTGTCAAAAAAAGTGATTAAACAAAATTTTGCCTATGCCAGTAAATATATCATAAAAAGCATTAAATTTTTATATGAAACTTTTTTCTCACTTTCTAATAATTCCGAAATGATTTGAAAACTATACAAAAGTGACTCCTGTGGTGCACTCTCCACACCAGCTATGAGTGCCCGTGAGGTGACGCCTGGTAAGCGCCCACACGGTAAAATATATCGTCATCATTACCGATGTTTACATGTGTTGTAGATACTGGCATACCCAGAAATGGGTAATATACCGTGATGATATATTTATTTACTTTTATTTATGTATATACCGGGTGTAACACGACAGGTTTGAAACAAGCAGACCCTTTTCAGTTGCATATTAGAAACAATACTGATAGAAAGTAGAATAGAAAGAAAAGTGATTATATACTACAAGAAAAATCAGTGCGGAGCCTTTGCGGACGATATAGCCTTGGTATTAAGATCAAAACATGAGTTGCACAAATTACTAGAAGATTAGCGGGGAGTGCAAGGAAATATGGACTGTCCATAAACGAACCTAAGACCAAAATATGGCAATATAGAAACCAAAGGCCGAAGGAAAAATGGATAAATGCTATAAAAAAGATCTATGGGAACAAAACGTGACGACCTGGACGGAGGCAGCTAAAGAATGGAAAGAAGTTGTGAAGAAAATTAAAGCCCAGGGCCTCGAAGGCCTGTAGCGCGAACATATATACTGGGTGTAACACGAAAACCGGGTCATAGGCGTTTAACATGGGATTCATTTTTTTTTCAGTGGCCTATTAATTTTAGACCAAAATGCTTCAAATAAATGCTGCAGAGAATTAAATTCTGCATCTATTTCTTCCTGTCTTTAGCTATCTTTGTCCAGGTCGTCACGTTTTGTTCCCGTAGATCTTTTTTATAGCATTTCTCCATTTTTCTTTGGTCTTCGGTTTCTTTATTGCCATATATTTGGACTTAGGTTCGTTTAACAAACTTTAATTAATTTGACAATAGAAAATATTAATGTAGATTTTCCAAATTGGTTCACAACTACATGTGTGGAACATAGAATGTACATATTAAAACATTTATTAAATGTTAAAATTAAATATAGTTTAAGATTCCAATTTCCTAATAAAGGCAAATTAAAGATTCTTCAACATGTATAACATATGGTAAATATTTCAATCTTATTGTATTTTATCTCGTATTTTATAGTCGATTATTATTATTTTTCTGTTTATACTTGAGTTTTGTATAATTTATACATTTGTTAAAATTTATACAGGTACCTAATACATATAATGATACCGTGATATACAGTGAATACTTATTATTGATGCCTTACGATGCCATTTCAACTAAATTCCTGTAAAAAACTTCAAAATGTGCGTCCCTCGTATACCAGGTGTCCCCAAAAAGCGGGGCGCTCCTATTAACTTTTTTATTTATATCTAACTGAAAATTTATATGAGTAAAATTAATATACCTAGCATCATTCTTATAGAAAGATAAATGATAAACATATCATTCTGATTTAACCTGAAGTGGCACCAATTTTCTTATTTTAAATGGAACATCAGTATATTTTTACATTTTTGAATTTCCCGTTAATTTATAAAACAAGGCAAATTTAGAAATTTTGCAGCAAACTAGAACAATGTTTTTTAAAATTTTGACAAAATAACATGAAAACTCACACCTAATTAAATATTGAATTGTACTATCTACATTAACATGGAATAATAAATAATTAAAATATAATGCTTGGAAATTAGAACAATAAAAATATCTCGAAAAGTATGAAATCAGAAAAGATGTTAATAATGGCCACAACCAATTTTTTTTTTATTATTATTTCTTACTGCAAAATTTGTCTTTTCGCACATCACAGTATTCAGAATTTACCGAAGAATTCAAAAATGTTCAAATATACTGAGTTTTCCATTTAAAATAAGAAACTTGATACCACTTCGGGTTAAACCGGAAGTATTATGTTCATCTAAAATGAAAATTTATACCCATAAACTTCAAATATGTGGTATTATTTTTATGTATAAATACTTGATACTTGATTGAATTATTTGTGTGAACAAGATGTGTTAAATTTGATACCTATGTAACATAAAATGGAAATGATTAGCGGTAGTGTGCTGGTCACAACAGATTTTTACCTCTCGCTAAGAGAGGTATTGGATTCATGCTAAAATTCGCATATCCAGATTTTATTGAATAAGCACGATTTAAGGTCCCTAGAATCCGATTATAACATTTTTAAAATGATGTCTGTGTGTGTGTGTGTGTGTGTGTGTGGATGTGTGTATGTGTGTGTGTATGTATGTATGTATGTCTGGATGTTGTAGTCACGATTCCTCTAAAACTATAAGACTTAAAAAATATTTAACTTCAGTTTCCTCAATCTGACATTCCTGGGAAGAGCTGAAAAGGTTTTGGTAACAATTGAACAACCGGAAGTAGTAGTTTCTTAGAAAAAATCTTCTAAATATAATTTTTTGGGAGTTTTTTTTATTAAATATTGAAGAACATTCAATTCTCCATCTAATACACTTAAAAATTTTATTATATCTTGTATAGATTTAGAGATAAATACTCTATAATTTATAGAGTAAACTAATCGCAGAGGCCAAGGCACTAAGGAAACCAGTTGACAAATTCCAATGTTTATAACATGACACATGTCATTGTCAAATATCAACAGTTTTAGTGACATTCTGATAGCTTTTTCTGGGAAGTATATTTAACTTTTCTTATTGTTTTATTAATGAAATATTTGAAATTTTAGGTAAATTTGTGGTAAAATGCATAAATCCATCAGAAATACCGCCAATCTGGTTAATGAATTGGAACAATCTTTGGCATGCTTTGACATTTAGAAACTTCCTCATACAATGAAAAATAGATATAATTAGAATTATATGTGTGCAGAAGACATGTTAACTATAATAAAAAAACAATATTTGGGTAATGTTCTGTAAGATTATGTTATAAAACGACGGTTCGAAAGCTAAGTGCAATACAATACTTATATAGCCTAATATGGAAATGGCGAGAGGTCTTGTGCTGGCCACAACAGATTTTTTTTATCATGCGAAACCTCTCATGTATAATGTACTATTACTATCCGCAACGGTAAAAATCTGTGATCAAGAATTTTTAATACGAGTATTATTAAAATTAATAATAATATGCCCAATACAATTTTGATTTACATGAATAATTCAAGATTTTTTTTTTTTTTTACTTAAATTTAATTTACAAAAAAATACGCTATGATCAAGTAGCAAACGAAAATATCAGAAAATATGCCGTATCGAAGTGTTGGAGCTCAGTGCGTGCGAACCCTAAATCTAGAATAACATCGTGAATTACCGAGTCTACTCGAATATATTCGGCCAGGTGGTGAGGGAGGAGCGGTGTACGTTTAACGCATCGTAGTTAATCTTTTCATCGCTTCATCTACTAAGCGCTAGTGCATAGACCGGTATCCCTTTCCCCCGTACCTACCTCATCACCAAGTTTAAGCATAACACTTGTGTGCGCCGGGCTGCTTCTCTTTATTAATTTGTGCTCTGTGCTAAAGACTAATTTGTTACATTGTACATACGCGTACTGGCGTATATCATTCGCCCAAAAAACTAAATGACAAAGTACATGTCTTTTCTGTATGAATCTTTAACAAAGACTGCCTTAAACAAACGGTTATCATTTTCAGCAGAGCATATCTGAGGGGTGTGGGGGTTATCAGACAGCATCCATAGCTAAATATCAACCCTGCGCTTCAATAACATATAGTTAATTGGCAAGACAATAAATGTCTAAGCGGTTGATATCTAGACTGCAAATATAACAAAGTTGAAATATTAATATTCAAACTTTAATTTAGAAGAGTTCATATAAAAGTTATTTACTTATTATTGTTCTACCCTTACCTTGTCACAACTTATAGGCGATTGAGTACGAATCAAAACTCTGACGTCACGTAGGTGTTTTCAAGGGCGGGAACCTTCTGTGGCTTAATTAGAGTTTTAGTGCAAAAAAATGAAAAAAAGATCAATAGGGGGTAATTTTTTTACATTTTCTTTCAATTAAGCAAAAATTTAAAATTTGTAAAATAACCCTATTGTCGTCGTGTGTCTGTCGGCGGCAAACACGGAAATCCATCAATCCCGGTAATGCCTAGTTGGTACAAGTATTGCAGCAAACAGTGGAATAATCGAAACACAACAACAATAAACTCATTTAACGCACAAAAATCACTCTTGCAATTGAACAAAATATAACAACAATAACCTCAACTAATGCACAAAACTCACCCCAAGTTATCCAAGGTTATTGTTTTAAGATGTCTCTCATTAAAGCTAATTCCTTAGTAGATTTCTAATTATCTAGACATAACAGTTATTTCTCGTTAGTAACGTTTGGTAGTAGTTTTAATTGGAATTGGAAACTTGAAAACCATTCAATATCTATACAAGAATGTCAACAATGAGCTACATTTGTCCTCAGCACCATTTATTTGCCAAAATTAATTGAATCTTCCTTCCAAATAAAATATCCCCAACAGTCCAACTAACAGATGAAATAGTGAAATGAAAGCGACCACACAAATACCTTTCCTCTAGGCTTGATTCGTTCCACACATCGACATTGACTGATATCTCCTGGAATGAATCTGCAATATTGCGATCCTCGGCTAACTAGATGCGATGGGACGGCTAAGGGTGGACAGATGACAATCGGCATAACTGTTGTGTAAATTGTAAGGGGAAAGCCTAAGAGCGTCTTCCTTTTGTTATTGAAATGTGATGTGGTTCGCAGGAGTGGAATCAGGATTAGTTTCAATTAATGAAAGTGCTGTAAATAAACCGCCTTCAATTTGGCGAGACTTGTACGAACGTGTCGGGAGTTAGGAAGAGTTGTAGCTTTTACGGTTTACAGAAGTTTTAAGTGTGTTCGTGAACCAATTGACGGATTTTCAAGTTGAAGTTGTAACTCTACAAATGTAAAACTTTTCACGATTTTAAAATAAATTATATTATTCATATAAAAAAAGTAAATACAGTCAAATTTCTCATATATGTACAGGTAGAATAAAATATTTAATTATTTATTATTAAATTTATGTTTATACTGGGTGGCTATTAAAAAACGAATCCTGTTTGAAACTCCATAACTCCGGAGCACAATAAGATATTGATTTTAAATTTTTATTTCTTGTACAAAAATGGATGAAAAGTATTTCTATTAAATTTCAAACATTTATATAGAAAAACAAGTAAATAGCAATTCTCCAAGTGTTGCATTCAAATCTGTCATTTCACGTTGATAATTTTATAATCTGCTAAAATCGAATTAGGCTATTATTTAAACAAATTTAAATATCAACATTGTCATAAATTTGCTCTAAGTTTTGTCTAATTATCTCGAGATTTCTTCTAATAATGGCACCTTACTTATGAATCTGACTTAGGGCAGTTTTAAAATTTTAACTGTCAGTGAATCAGACTATTGACAACAATGACATAGCTGTCATTTGACAGTTTATTTCGTTTCAATTTTCTTTCATTAACTGACATCAGATAAAATCTTCATTGGATATTGTAAAACTGACCCTTAGAGATCAATTTATTAACAAGAATAAAAATTGGCGTGGCAAAAAATTTCCAAGAAAGTGATGGCCAATAGACCTTTCCAATTTAAAGAGATAGAAAATATGCACAATGGGACCTGCACATAATAAGTCAACAATGGGCGGGAGTAATGTTTACGAGCTTTTGTTCTTCTTTGGCATAACAGCGTTTGTTTCTTTTTCAAATTTTAGACGTAAAATGTGAGGAAAGTCTTTTACAATTTTAAATCATTAATAGCTTTTATTGAAGGTAAAATGCCAAACGATGCAATTTTTCACCGAGAATACAAGTATTTTAGTGACTGTAATATTTTCCAGGTTTCCTGAAATAGATCCAATTTCTATCAGACGCCTAATACCATGATTTACGCTAGAAAAAGGCTTTCTTTAATTTAACAGCAATCTCTGCACATAGTAAGTAAAATGGCGCCTGTAATTGCCAGCTGGACATTAAAGGAAATATAAAATCTTACAGTCACTAAAATAGCATGATTTATTGTAGAAAGTGGCCATCTGGCAAGTTATATAAGAGAACTGGTTATTGAAAGGTAATCTACGTTCATAAAATATCTACTAAATTTCTATTTTACAGTATGCACCCGAAACTCCACATTCGAAGAAGATCTCTCAAAATTTAGCTCTAGACACGGATTTTGCCATCACCACCATAAGGCAGTGTGGAAGAAAAATCTGTTTGTTCACGAATAATTAAATTAAAGTGACTTTAAATAATGAACCAATCTAAAACAAGTGATTTTAAAATTGTGCCATCAATCAAAAATAACTTAAAATCAAGCGACTTAATACTGTGTAAGCTTAGTTTAATTAACAATTTAACACTATAAAGAATCTACTTTCTTTCTAACATGACATGACCATTATAATGTATAAAACATGCAGACATTATTTCCTAGACTTATTAGTGGATAATGATTAATTTATTGGAACCTCGGATCAGACGTCGATTTTCTTGTGAGAAGGGAATTTGCAAAAAATGAGACGAATTCAAGTCTTGCAACCCTTGGAACAACGAACAAAATACACTATTTTTTGTATAACCTAGTGTTGCCAGAAGTCGAGACGAGACGAGACTTGGGGCCGGTCTTGTCTTGGTCTTGACTTGGTCTCGACTAGAGTGGTCTCGTCTTGGTCTTGTCGAGACGAGACTTGATGTCAGTCTCGTCTCGTCTCGAGTCTCGACAAGACTCTCGACTTTGCTTCCATTAACATTTTTTTTATAATCCCATCTAATAGTACATAAAATTCTAAGAACAGTACAATCGCGATTCAAAAATTCCAAATAATATTTGAGATATTTATTATTTTTTCTGTAAATATCATCAACTTGATACTTGAGCTCTTGAAATAATTAATATGAAAATATACATACATACCGAGTGTTGTTTCTTATTAATAAACATAAAATATGAAGCAGTAAGTAAATGGACAAAAATCCCCGAAAGAGTAACTTCTTTCGCTATTTTTTTTTATATTTTTCTAAATAAATGTTAAAAAAAATAGATAACTAAAACTTAGCCTTTCGCGTATCCCCTAGTACGCGTACCACAGGTTGAGAACTTCTGCTTTATATCAAAATTTTGACGAATGTATTTAGAATAATAATGGGATATTCAATAAAAACTGTAGGTAGTTACATAAACACAATTCTCTAACAAAAAAAAAACACTTATTTGAAAAACAAATAAATTATAATAAACGTGCTTAAATTTATAAAATTAGTAAAAAAAATTAGTAACTAAGAAACTTTAATAACAACAGTTGTACGGTTTAACGAATTATAAATAGATTAACTTTCCAAAATCAGTCAGCTTTACTATAATGATAGAAACAGCTGATATTTTCAAAAAATTGTAATTGACAGATGTCAGTGTCAAGTACAATATACATAATGATTGTTCGTGTTATAATTGTATTGGATTTATAGTATTTTTTCAAAGAACATTCGGTATGGAATTTGTAAAAAATAGTACCTATATGTTCGTGTTATAATTTTATTGAATATATAGAATTATTTCTAAGGAACTTTTGATGTGGGATTGGTACAAAATACATCTAATTGACGGAAGGTCTTGTGCTAGCCACAACAGATTTTTTATGTTATGTTTCATTTAATTCTTTATCATACGTTTATACTTTATTACATGGTTTTATATTTTTAGGATGCAAAATTGTTACACTGACTAAAGTATTGCATTCGGAAATATTTGGATTTGGGTTGGGCAAACCTACCTACTTTTATTACTAGCAGATGTCTAAAAGTGGTTGTTATTGTCTGGTAATATGCAGCATTTTTAGCACAGGCCGTTGTAAAATTTATTGTTCCATTATTGGATTTTTGCAAGAAAAGAAATGTTGTGCTATTTTTTACCCATTTTTTTAAAATTATATTATATTAGGGAATTGGAAAAACAGTTTGTTTTACACATTTGTGCTTACAAAGTTTTAAGAAAATTGTTAAAGAAGGGCTTGTACATTACGACTTTTATATTTCTATATTCTTTAAGGCTTTAATTAAACATTGATTATTGTTTTCAATTTTTTCATATCAATGAATTTATACAATGTATTTTAATATTCTCTGTATACGCGAGTGTACTTGCATTTTGCATGTGTTCTTACGAGAAGTGCTTAATACCAGTTTCTTAGAATATCTGATACCAATTTTCCCAAATTGTTATACCTGTAACTACATATTTTAACAATGTCCCTTACATTTCACTTTGTTGAGATAAAGTTTTACTTTCATTATACATCACATAAAAGATGCATAAACTTCTATCTTTTGTAGCACATATTTTCCAATTTTTTTTTACTAAATAATACATTATGATTTTTTTGTTAGTTTTTAATGATAACTCTAGAAAATGTTTTATTTTCATTGGTTGGAAAAGTATTTTTACAAAAATTATGGATACAAAGTTTGAGAAGAATTAAATCTTCTTTTTTTATATTTTTACTGTTTCTTTACAAAATAATTATGTAACTGATTTGTTAGTATTATTAGTTTACATTATTTGCAATTAATATATTCTTATTTTCACATGCGATATGTATTCATATATTTCAATGGAAGAATTATTTAGGTGAATAAGAAGTACATCCGTTGAAAATGTAGAATATGGTTATTTTAAAACGGGAATTTTCCTAAAATCGTAAAATCTTTGTGTGCATTTTCGTAAAATTCTAAGAATCACAATAGATTCTTTAAAAATAAAAGAAAAATAATGTATATTTGAATGGAACGTTACTTTTGTTATAATATATTAATTTAATAAATTAAACTGAAGTACATTGCTAACTTGCAGAATGCACCACAGATGTAACTTTTGTGTGCTATTTGAAAATTGGAAATATTTTTGAAGATGTAGTCAGTATTTCATATACCCAGTTGTACCAATATATTAATTGAGAATTAAACAAAAATTAAATTAAAATCAACATGTGTAGTATAAAATAAAGGTTTATCTTAATTTAATAAAAAATATTGGTGCATTAAAATAACATAAGATTTCTAAATTGATACTTCTTTCATTTCATCCCACTTACATTGTAATTTAAATTCATTTAAAACTTATATTTGGATTATTTAGATGAATAAGGAATACATCATATTTACATAAATTAATGTTTCTGGGACACAATTATGAAAGTAGAAAATTACAAAATTTGAAAAATTAATATCTCTCTTATTTATTCGAATTTTCAATCAGTATTTACAGCAATACTCTCAGTTTTTGAAGCACTTTTAGAATAGGTATATGTTTAAAAAAATACCTTTGATCTGAAGTCGAGAGTCTTGTCGAGACTCAAGACTTTCTCGACAAGACTTGATGCTAGTCTCGTCTCGTCTCGACTTTTCTAGTCGAGACCAAATGATGGTCTCGTCTCGACAAGACCAAGACGAGACGAGACCAAGACCAAGACTGGTCTTGGTCTTGTGGCAACACTAGTATAACCTAAAAATTGGAATAATTTTGATGATTTAGTGGCAGTTTAATTATAATTTATTAAAACGTATCATTTGTAAGCGAGGAGAACATTTGAAAATAATATATTTTATAAGTCAAATTTAACATTTAGTGACTTTTTAATTGTAGAATTAAAAGTTAAAATAATGTGTTATTTTCAGTTTTTCTGTTTACCGTACAAAGACTCTATTATTAATGAATATAATTACTTATTTTATTATGTATTATGGTTTGAAATCATCAACAATAATATTGAATTTAATTATGTATTAAAATAAAAGTTACACATTACAGAGGGTATGCGCGATGCTGCGCTCAACACTTCCACTCTGGGCAGACATTTATTTAAAACAAAACAGTTTCAGTTAGTATTTCTAAAAAAGGCATCAGCCTCAACAAAATATTTCTTAGAAATTTTAATCCCCCCCCGTTACTTTTTATGACTAAGTTACATTCCACTTTTTAAGTTACTTTGACTAACTTAAGTTACATTCTAATTTCTGAGTTACTTTAAGTAACTTAAGTTACTCAAGTAACTAGTAACTAAAAACCGTAAAGTTACCAACTACTTTTCCGCAGCAAGTTAAGTTACAGTTACAGTTACCATATTTTAAAAAGTAACTAAGTTACGTTACAAGTTACGTAAAAGTAACTAGTTAGTAACTAAGTTCCTAAAGTAACTAGTTACTGCCCAGCTCTGCTGATAGATGTGCATTTGATTGAGGTAAACAAGCATTTATGGCTATCTAATATGGTGTGAGGTATTTTGGATGTGAAATATATTTTTCAAATAAGTTTATTAATTAGGTACCTATAATTGTTGCTAAAAAATGTAAATTATAATTTAGTGTGTCTTGCAGTCTCTATTTTGATCAGTAATCGTAACACCAACAAAGTTAATTTAGTTCATTGCGATACCAGTTACAAAATATTACTATTAAATTGTATACATTTTGAATGAATCCCTCTGTGGACAAAAGCCTTCACCGCAGCCAGCCACCCAATCAGAAACCTCGTCTCTTGCATGGATAATTGGTGCGCATAATATAATCACATACATCCTCAATGACAAATATTCGGTTAGTAAGTTTCAAGTAGGCTTTGAAACATTCGAGCATCGAAACATCAGCGATTCGCCACACTGAAGGATGACGTAGAAATGACACACACTAACACATAAAGGTGCCTTTACAATGCAGAGCGGTGGGTCTACAACTATTCAATATGTTTTATTGCTTTGCTGCATTTCACCCCAAAATTTGTCAATTTTTTCCGTCTCGGTTTCGAGGGACGGTTTTCTGTAATTTTCTGGTCATTTTACGTTTGAGTGGATTTAGGGAGACCAGGTGTACAAGCTGTAATACAATACAAATAGCTCGTGATGCTCTTTTATTAGTTTATATGATTTTTGTTGTAGTTTTATATTAACTGCCATTGACGGAGGATTTATATTTTTGTAGGAGGGTTAATTAACTTATAAATATTGAATACATCTCTGAATTAAATTATTATCAATACGTTTATGTATTTTGTTCAATATCTCTATTTTTCACGTTTTATTATAATACACGGTATAACATCTATTCATGAATAAATAAAGGGTTGTATTTAATCAAGCATCAATTTAATATTTATTTGATGTACAAATATTTGTTATTCTTCATTCAAACTAACTTTCTGCTACAAGAATTTCAGCCTCAATTATTCGTAATCTGTACCCATAATACTAAAGTCTGGTTGAATATTTATTAATTTGAGCATCAAAACACATAAACTTTGCAAATTTTCTAAATACGTATACACTAATACCTATCATAACCACAACAATTCAGACTATCAAAACAAAAACATGATGCTTAGTAAATGATTTGTTAAAACATAAATCCGATCTCAGACAAAAATATCAAAAACAAGTAAAAGAGGCTTTAAAACATTGTCCAGTAATTTTGAGCAGTAATAATTCCAATAAATTTAAATTAATTAATCGTAATCCATCAGCTCTAATACTGTATGGTTTACAAAAAATTCAAGCGCCTTCTTACTAACTTTATACAGGGTGTCTCTTAAATAGAGGGACATGGCTTAACCACAGATTCCTGAGGCTAAAATAAGAGGATTTAACCAAACTTGCTTCTACCGGAAAGTGTACCATTTAGCCAGAATTCTGCTTCAAAGTTCTTCGAAAAAAAATTAATTTTGCTTATACCAACAGAATGCTTTATACGATTTGGATGAAATTTGGTATGACAGTTCATATGGTTATAAGTCATCTTTTAAGGTGATACCTGTTATTATTAGTGAACTACTAGTGTATGAAACGTAGGTGTCCCAACATTAATTAGACCGTAACTTTTTAATGGCAATGCCGAAAACGTGAAATTATTTTTCTTCAGAAAGATACATTCAATAGTAAACTTTTCTCCTTCTGTGTAATTTGTGATATCTGTTACGGTTCACACAGAAAATAATAAAATCTGAGTGTCTGCATTGCTAAATTTTTAAAATAAATTTAATCTAGCAATCTATCCAAATGTCAAACAAGTAATTTTTAATGACAGTAACAATTGTTTTACGAGTTGTCAAAAATTTTCTTCTTAATATTCTAAAATTAGTAACATCCGTTTGTTCGGCCTAATAATATTTTACTAGCATTATTAGGCCGAATAAACGGATGTTACTAATTTTAGAAAATTGCGAAGAAAATTTTTGACAACCCGTATAACAATTGTTACTGTCATTAAAAATTACTTGTTTGACATTTGGATAGACTGCTAGATTAAATTTATTTTAAAAGTTTAGCAGTGCAGACACTCAGATTTTATTATTTTCTGTGTGAACCGTAACAGATATCACAAATTACACACAGGGAGAAAAGTTTACTATTGAATGTATCTTTCTGAAGAAAAATAATTTCACGTTTTCGGCATTGCCATTAAAAAGTTACGGTCTAATTAATGTTGGGACACCTACGTTTCATACACTAGTGGTTCACTAATAATAACAAGTATCACCTTAAAAGATGACTTATAACCATATAAACTGTCATACCAAATTTCATCCAAATCGAATAAAGCGTCCGATTATTATAAGCAAAATTAATTTTTTTTTGAAGAACTTTGAAGCAGAATTCTGGCTAAATGGTACACTTTCCGGTAGAAGCAAGTTTGGTTAAATCGTCTTATTTTAGCCTCAGGAATCTGTGGTTAAGCCATGTCCCTCTATTTAAGAGACACCCTGTATATATATATATATA
The DNA here is from genome assembly GCA_943142095.1 of Ophonus ardosiacus. Classification (NCBI taxonomy): domain Eukaryota; kingdom Metazoa; phylum Arthropoda; class Insecta; order Coleoptera; family Carabidae; genus Ophonus; species Ophonus ardosiacus. The sequence goes on from OW964828.1 coordinate 38,690,625, forward strand.
TATATATATATATATATATATATATATATATATATATACCGTGAGTATTTTTTAACGTGAAACATTGAGTTTATCATATCCATAGTTACGACTGATTTGATTGACAGCAATGTATTTGCCCGTTCCTTTTAAAATGAAACATAGGGAACGAATCTGACAGAAGTATAATATTTAAATATTGTAAGAAATTTAGCGGAGTCAGAAAACCACTCGAGAGTACTAAATATATTTCGGGCACAAGGTACACACAGTATTTTTTACATCTAAATTTAATTTTTAGAAAACAGGATAATTATTTAAATAATATTAACCTCTAATGACATCTTGTCAATATGACAGATAACCCTTGAATTTCCCTATAAATTATGATTTGACATTTGATTGACAGCAATATATTTGTCTGTCTCATTTAAAATGACACATGGGAAATGAATTTGTCAGAAGTATTATATTTAAATATTGTAAGAAATTTAGCCGAGTCAGAAAACCACTCGGGCACAAGGTGCACACTATATTTTTTCTACAACTAATTTTATTTTAGAATGCAGGTATAATTATTTAAACAAAACTAACCTCTATTGACGTCTTATCAAATGTCAAATTCATTCCCTATGTTTCATTTTAAAGGGAACGGGCAAATACATTGCTGTCAATCAAATCAGTCGTAACTATGGATATGATAAACTCAATGTTTCACGTTAAAAAATACTCACGGTATATATATATATATATATATATATATATATATATATATATATATATATATATATATATATACCGTGAGTTTCAGCTAAGATGCAACATATACTATAGGCCATCCAGCGAATCAAGCGGTTTACGTCATCGTTTAGGGATTTTTGAAATTTTCTTTATTTTTTTAAATATATTTTATTAACGGTATTTTATTGGTTTTTTTATAATTATTATGCATTTGACACCTTTAATAGAAATAATTATATTTGAATATGTTATTATTATGTAAAATTTTGTAAATTTTTGCAAAATGACGTTTGATTATAATTTTTTAATATTGGTAATTCTGAACATGTATATTACTAAATATTATATGTCTATATTATACTTTTCAATCTGTATTGTGATTTCATTTTGTTTTTGGTTTCGTTGTTCATTGACAAAACGTCAAATGCTCTGTCAAGTCAAATTCAAGAGCTTGTAGTTAATTTATTGACTTATTTTGAAAATGAAAATTAGAATGGTGGGTTCTCACTTACACTGAATTGTATTATTAAGGTAATATTTTGTTAGTAATAACTTAAAAATTAAATCTTTGTGTACAGCGTGTAGCAAACGCTATACGCAATGTACAAAAACAGTGAGAAATTGTATGGTATGCAGTATTCTGTATTCTTTTAAGGATCTCACATAATACTAGATAGTTTGTTGCATATAATACAAGAATGAAGTATTCATAACGGCGTAAGCAGTATCGTTCAGAATATTTTAAATAAAATTGGATTTCGCTGTAAAAAAATAATACCAGACGTGTTACCTTTTTAAGAAAGATTTGGATTTATGAAGACAACCCACAGATCATATTTTAATCCGTTTTACATGCTCATGTAACCTTTTTAACAAATGACGTCATTGTTTCTAGTGATATTGTATTTATTACGCAAACCGCTTGATTCGCTGGATGGCCTATATATGTTATTAATATATTACTATGGATACTAGTTTTTACATGTACTGCATCGTTCCAGATAAAATGCAACATAGGTTGTCAAAGTTGTCAATGTCAAATTAACTTGTCATCATAATTTAATGATGTATAAATAAAGTAAGAGCAGTAGCAATAAAGAATCAATATATTTCAAACACAAATTAGATCATATTTTCAAAAACTGCACCATTAACAAATAAACAATAATTTAGACGATTATAAAAATGTTCATAGACAGAATGTAATACTTCGGGAGATATTGTTGACGAAGTCTCTCTAATTATAAATTTATGTTCTTCTTCAATTTCTCTTGTATATACTTTAGATTTAAAAAAAAAACCAGTAAAGGAAGTTATTTAAAGTTGGTATAATCTTAGAGCGTTTTCCGCTTACACATTCAGTGCGCACTGAGTGCAAATTTAGCTGCACTGAGTGTGAGTGACGTTTTCCACTTAGCTTTTCAGTGCGCACTGTTCCGGATTTTTATTTTCCACTTACTACAAAATTGCACTCAGGGCAACATCAACTCGCACTCAGTGCGCATTTTGTGGCACCGACTACTATAGCAAGTGCGACAATTTGAGTGCAAATATGGCGGCGGAAGATTTCAAAAATGCCGTAGTGGTATCTATATCTACTATTAAAGGACTTTTATCTCCATCTGATGACATAACAGAAACGGCTATAGACCAGACCGACCCAAAATAATTATTTTCATATCTAGTGTAGTACATAAATATTCTGACAAACAGATAATAATTACATATATTGTTTTGCACAATTAAAAAACTTAAATTTTATAAATGTATAGTATTTTGGTGTGTTTCAAAATTTCACCTGTTAGTTTTAAATAAAGTTCATTGTCAGGTGCTTCAATTGTTATTACAGAATTTATTATAAATGATACCGTCGTCATATTTTATATTTATTGTCAATTATGTCAATAAAACTTTCAAACCCCAAATTTAACCTTAACTTTTGCACAAACAAATGTGAACTGAAATAGGAACGTATGTTTCACTTGTCTCTGGATGAGTGCGCACCGTTCACAAAACAAAAACAGTGCATGACGTCATACACTGCACTGAGTGCGTACCAGTGCGCACTAAATTTTGGTAAGCGGAAAACGCTATTATTTTGTAGCAGTTCTAAATATATTTTGTGAATTTACTTCTCCTGTTGTAAAAAAAAATTTGCTTCATCAGTAAACAAAATTTTGCACTTCAATCGATATTAATTTTCTCAAAAAGTAGCTCATAAAAGACAATTCTCTTCTCATGGTCATTGTTTCTTAACCCTTAGTGATTTTGAAAATGGTAAAGATGAAATTTTTCGTGTTGTTGAGTATAATATTCATTGAGTTGACAACTAGATTTTTAAATTTTGTATTTTTGTTTTTCGATATATAGAAAAATATTGACAGTTTAGAAATGATAATTGTTTTTTACTGTAATTTTGAAAAGTCATTTTGATTTAATAAAATTCCTTATTAAAACACAGTTTTGAGATTATTTTGAAGTCCAGTTGATTTAATAGTGTACGATTTAATTTTCCCTGGAGTTGGTGCGGCATTACTTAACATTTTTGGCGACCGTGACAGGACGCACATAGGGAAAAATTAGATTAACTGAAGAAAATTGTGTAAAATTTGGAATATGGAGCGAAACAAGAAAAAACGGGGTATATTGCGTGCTGCATTTACCAGAGTACTCGCGACTCTTTCCACAGAATTAAAGAAAGAAGAACCAGAAGCCAGTGTTTTATCCGCTAATCAGCAGATTCTTACACAGAAGATTCAAGAAATAAAAGAATTAGATGAGGTAATATTTAACGAGATGTTAGATTCCGTAACAGATACGACAGAATTCGAGAAAGAAACCCAAACAACAGATGAGTATACCTATCATTATAATAAAATAATTGTTGAAATTAAAGAAAAACTGACTTCGAAGGTTACACACTCACCACAAACTGAGGCGACGCATGTTCCTAAAAGAAAGTGCAAACTCCCAGAGATCGAATTAAAGAAATTCACCGGTGACGTGAAAGAATGGCTACATTTTTAGAGCCTTTTCAAAAAGATAGACGAAGATCCAGATCTCGCCCTTGAAGATAAGTATCAATACTTAATCCAATCCACAGTAGAGGGTAGTAGAGCAAGGGAACTGGTAGAGAGTTTTCCCCCTACAGGTGAAAATTATAGTAAAGCTATTAAAAGCTTAAAAACCCGATTTGGACGAGATGAAACACTTGTTGAAGTTTACGTACGTGAATTGTTAGTACTTGTCTTGAAACGAGCATTGAAACCGAACGAAAAACTGCCATTATGTACACTCTATGATAAACTTGAATCTCAATTGCGAGCTTTAGAATCGTTAGGAGTAACAAGTGACAAATATGCAGCCATGTTATATCCTTTGGTGGAGTCTTGCATGCCAGAAGATTTAATGCGTGTTTGGCAACGTACTCCAAACGTAGAAAACGTAGAAGACGTAGAAGATGCCAGTGAAACAAAGAAAAATACTTCAAAAAGTCGTTTAAATAAACTCATGTATTTTTTACGTAATGAAGTAGAAGGAGAAGAACGCATCACATTAGCCACAACTGGATTCGATCTTTCAGACATAACGCCGAAGACAAAGAAGAAAGTAAATAATAACATTGAATCAAACATTCCAACAGCTGCAAGTTTAGTTAATGTGAAAGAGAATAAATCTTGCTGTATCTTCTGTAACCGAGCGCATGCCAGTGTCGATTGTATTTATGCTCAGAAATTGTCTCTCGATCAGAAACGTAAGTCAGTCAATGATAAAAAAGGTTGTTACATTTGTTTAAAGGTCGGCCACTTCGCGAAACGTTGTAAAGCCATTGTAAAATGTATCGTCTGTCAAGAGAAACATGTTGTTTTAATGTGTCCAAAATTATCATCTGCTAAGGAGACACCCACAAAAGAAAAGGAAAGGGAACCCAGCTTCAAGAATACTTCAGCCGTCGTGACTGAAGTTCTGACTGCACGGGCAAATACAGCTGTCTTACTACAGACACTTGCTGTCCATATTCAAAACGCCAAATGTCACAGATTAGTAAGAGTTATGCTAGATACTGGTTCTCAAAAGTCGTATATTTTGGAGAGAACCGCAGTTGATATGGGATATCCAGTGAGAGGAAGGGAACAAATCAAACATTGCCTTTTCGGTGGTATTCAATCTAAGGAAGAACAGCATAATTTATATCAAGTTCACCTTGTGAACACGGATAATAAATATAGTTGCTGTTTCGATGCATTGGATCAAAAAATGATAGTAGATGAAATTCCACATGTACCCAGAGGTTCTTGGACAAAAGAGTTAAGACAACAAAATATAAAAATTTCTGATGACGGAAAAACAAAGGGTCCTATAGAGATATTAATTGGAGCTGACGTAGTCGGCAAATTACTCACAGGCCGTATCTATTGTTTAAAGTGCGGTTTAGTAGCCGTTGAAACGAAGTTAGGATGGACATTGATGGGGAAAATTCCGGGAGAAAAATTCGATAATTCATGTACCCTGTCAGTAATTTCAATGTATGTAAATGAGGCGAAAATTACAGATTTATGGGAGCTAGATATTCTGGGAATTAGAGATCCAATTGAGGTGAGAGCTAAAGAGAAACAAAATGAAGAAATTAAAGAACATTTTCAGAAAACAGTTTCCATTAATGAAGAAGGACGATATGAAATTAAGTTGCCGTGGAAGTATGACATTCTACAAGTACCATCTAATGAAATCTTAGCAGAAAGAAGATTGCAAACTACTACAGAAAAATTAAAAAGGCAGAATATCTTCAAAGACTACGGCAAAGTCTTTATTGACTGGGAAAACGATGGAATAATTGAAGAGGTGAAAGAAGAAACGAAAATAGAAAAGGGAACTCATTACCTTCCTCACCGTCCCGTCATTAAAGAAAATAGTACAACTCCCATACGACCAGTATTGGATGCATCGGCCCGATTGAAGTTTACACCGTCATTGAATCAGTGTCTTTTTGTCGGTCCGAATATGATAGAACTTATTCCGCGTATTCTATTACGTTTTCGGTTAAAGAGAATTGGTGTTATTGCAGATATAAGGAAAGCATTCCTTCAAATAAGTGTCTGTCCAAGTGATCGAGATTATTTACGTTTTTTATGGTGGACTGATAAACAATCACAAATGAAAATTTTAAGACATAAACGTGTAGTTTTCGGGTTAACCTGCAGTCCTTTTCTGCTAGCGGCTGTCATTCACCACCATTTAAATCGGGAATTGGAAAAAGAAACAAATGATAGTGCGTGTAAAATTATAGAACAATTACAAAAAAGTTTTTACGTAGACAACTGCGTTACGAGCGTTAATGACCAAGTTGAACTAAATCAATTTATCTGTGAATCCCGGCGGGTTATGATGACAGCGTCTATGGACTTACGTGGTTGGGAACATTCAATGGACAATATCGCTAATAATCCGAATTCTAATGTACTCGGCCTCAAATGGCAAAGACATACGGATACTTTGAGTGTTAATTTAGATTTCTTAAATACGGACTTTGATCACGTAACGAAACGCGTTATTTTATCCACCACACATAAACTTTACGACCCGTTAGGTTTTTTAGCACCCATAACCGTGCGTCCTAAGTTATTGTTACAGGAAACGTGGACCACTCAACTAGGATGGGATGAACCTGTTCCAGAAGACATTCAAAGAGTTTTTCTATCGTGGTATGAAGAATTAAAATATTTATCTACATTTCAGATCCAGCGTTGGTTGATGGGAGAAGATAGTAACTCTGGAAAACAAAGTTTACATGTATTTTGTGACGCAAGCAAAGTAGCTTACGCCACAGTGATATTCTTGAGGATAGAAAGGGAGGAAGAAGTTATCATACAATTTATACAGGCAAAATCCCGAGTTGCACCGCTAAAACCAACTACTATACCTAGATTAGAACTTCTTGCAGCTACGATGGGAGCTAGGCTAGCCCATGAAGTAAGAAAATCTATTGACTGTAACATCACAACAATTTTTTGGACCGATGCAACGACTGTCCTGGTCTGGATTCAACGAGAGGAAACATGGAATGTCTTCGTTAACAATCGAGTGACGGAGATAAAGCAATTAACAGAACCAAAACAATGGCGACATATAGTTGGAGATTGCAACCCAGCAGATTTACCTTCACGCGGTAGTAAAGTACGTCATTTATTATACGAAAAATGGTGGGAGGGTCCAAAATGGCTCAGAAGTGATCCAGAAGACTGGCCAAAATCTTCATACGTATATGATGAAGAAGAGATAGCTAAAAGTAAAACAAAGGTGAACACAACAATGACCAATTTGACGAAAAAATTGGAAGATAACTGGTTACCAATGCGATTTTCCAGTTTTGAAAGAATATTACGTACTGTTGCTTGGGTTATACGTTTTACAAAACATTGTCGTAATACTAACATCAAAATAAAGGGAAACTTGATTACAAGCGAATTAGAAGAGGCAGAGAAACAAGTTGTGAAACTTCTACAAAACTATTTGGACAGTAAGGACAGATCAGTTTGTAGTACATATACAGATGAAGAAGGTATAATACGCGTCGAGACGAAAATAGTTAATAGGAAAGACACTCAGAATTTCCTTCGTCCGATATTATTACCGAATAAACATCCTTTAATCGAAAGTTTAATTTTATATAAACATGAGCAGATGGCTCACACCGGTACACATATTTTACTTAATTCATTACGTGAAAAATATTGGATTGTCCGCGGAAGGAAAACAATCCGCAACATTTTGAGGAAATGTGTAAAATGTCGCAGATATGATTCAAAACATGTACAAGTAAAAATGGGACACTTACCCTCAGATAGAACACGAGATGCGGTTGTTTTCGAAATTGTTGGGATTGATCTAACTGGTCCATTGTATTTAAAAGAAAATAACAAGTGTTGGATCTGTATTTTCACCTGCGCAGTTTATCGAGCTGTACACCTGGAAGTCGTGATGTCGCTGTCTACAGACTCTTTTTTACTAGCTTTACGTAGATTTATTTCTAGACGAGGTAGACCGCATACGATTTATAGTGACAACGGCACTAATTTTCATGGAGCTGTCAATTTATTTAAAAAGGTCGATTGGAATAAAATCCAGATACATGCTACAAGCGAGAGAATCCATTGGCATTTCATTCCTCCAGGGGCACCGTGGTGGGGAGGCTGGTGGGAAAGATTAATCCGTTTGTTGAAGAATCTATTGAGAAGGACTTTGGGTAAAAAGAGTTTATGGTATGAAGAGCTACTAACTATATTAGTGGAATGCGAAGCTATCATGAACTCGAGACCACTAACATATGTATTCGATAGTGATCCTGAGTATAAACCAATCACTCCAGCCATGTTTCTGAAAGAAATCCCAGAAATCGGTGTACCTGACCTTGAAAGGATTGATGCAAATTCCTTAAATAAAAGAATACGTTATCGTCATAAACTTTTACAAGATATTCGACAGAGGTTTCGTAGTGAGTATTTAGGTTCTCTTGTACAACATCGAGAAAATTTGAAAGAAGAAAAACCAATAGAAATCGGAGAAGTAGTATTAATAGGGTCTGACAATGTTAAAAGAATTGATTGGCCATTAGCTAAAATCTTAGAAGTTATACCCGGGAGAGATCAAATTAGCCGAACAGTCCGATTAAAAACTGCAAATGGAGAGGTAATTCGTCCAATACAAAGAATTTATCCATTAGAAATCAGGCCTACCGATACAAAGCTGACTTCAGCTCCAATGGCAGATGATAAATCTGTAACGGAAGATACTTTGGTAAATGAAGATTTACCGGAAGACTGTTCTCCACCTACTACTACTATAACAAGAAGAAGACGGGAAATAAATAAACCTCAACGATATTCCTGAAAAAATAAAAAAACGTTGTAAACTTTGTAATAGTTGTCAACTCAAGGTGGGAGTAATGTTGAGTATAATATTCATTGAGTTGACAACTAGATTTTTAAATTTTGTATTTTTGTTTTTCGATATATAGAAAAATATTGACAGTTGAGAAATGATAATTGTTTTTTACTGTCATTTTGAAAAGTCATTTTGATTTAATAAAATTCCTTATTAAAACACAGTTTTGAGATTATTTTGAAGTCCAGTTGATTTAATAGTGTACGATTTAATTTTCCCTGGAGTTGGTGCGGCATTACTTAACACGTGTTTTAATAATCTAAATACAGAAGTTTCGCTAATATATAATTGATTTGCCAAAATTTTCATAGATAGCTAATTATTTTCTATTGTTCTTAGCAAATTATTTCTCTTTTCTTCAGTCCACGCAGTTTCTGTTCTTGTCCTCTTACGATACTTATACAAACATCCATCACTTAAGTTTTGAAAATATTCTCGAAACTGAACATATCACACACATTTCTTAAACTATAACATTGTGCCAAGTAACCATTCGAATCATTTCTTCTTTACTAAACGTCTTTGAAGAGTAATGATAAGAGAAGTTAATTTGACATTGACAACTTTGACAACCTATGTTGCATTTTATCTGGAACGATGCAGTACATATAATAACTAGTATCCATGGTAATACATTAATAACAGTAAAGTAAATGTTGCATCTTATTTTATTTATTTATTTTATTTATAATATTTGGTAACCCATATTTAAGATATTCAATTATCAGAAAAAATTGGTATAAGTACTTAAAAATTATTGTGGTGTTCATTTAAATTATTCTCATAAATAAATGTATCACTGCTTATTCTGTGCCAATCAGCTTCTTGTCGATTTCAGTAACAACATATCGGCACAGTTAAGAGCGGTTAACGAGAAGTCATATCATTGGCTTTCGAAACTGATGTGGAGAGAACACGAGAACACCACAGTAGGTTACTAATTCGTTATTTGAAAATTTGGAATTATCAGTCAGATTCGTGGCCGTCAGAGACACAACCGGGTACATTGTTCTCTCAGCCAAGCGACCCCATATAAAATTGTACACGATTATTCATATTATTTATAATGAAGGATTTAAATAGGTATTTCAGGGCCACTTTTATGTTTTAACGTTATTTTAAGAAGTGTAATTGGTAATAGCATAATATAGATATGGAAAACTTCTTTGATATCAATCTGATAGAAAATATTACTGTATAAAAATACACAAATATAATTTCTATAATATACAGATGGTCAGAATGTCAATCTTCATATTTTGAATTTCTTCGTGAATATGACGAGTATACCTAAAAACAAAAAAAAAATCCTCTCAAATTTGAAATGCGCTCTAATTGCCAGAATATACTGCGGACACTTTTAGAACCGAAGTATTTCCGATGCAATCAAAATAGAAGCACTTTGTAATAACGAAGTCGTATAGCCCCGAAATTGCACGATTACGAATTGTCACAAATCAAATGCTTCCGGCAAAGTTCGATTTACACTGGGAAAATACCTATACAATATAATCTACTGTATATACTTCATTTCACGTAAGAAAAAAGCGTTGGTTTGGATAGGGATGTAAATTCTGCCCTTTCATTGGCCAGAATGCTAACCTAGTTCACAAAAAGAAAAAAAAAATATCGCTTGTCAGTTGTCAATTATTAAATAAGATCTACAGAATTAGAATTATTTAATGTTCGGGTTCGATCCCGACTGACGCCAAATATTTCCAATTTTAAATGGCACAAAAATGACCCCTGTGGTGCACTCTCCTCGCCTGCTATGAGTGCCCGTGAGGTGACGCCTGGTAAGCGGCCATACGGTAAAATATATCGTCATCATTACCGATGTCTACATGTGTTGTAGATACTGGCATACCCAGAAATGGGTAATATGCCGTGATGATATATGATATTTATTTATTCTACAGAATTAAGTGATATTTAACCATATTTTAATGTAATTTTTAATTATCAGGGCTCGTACATTTTACAAATAAAAATATTTGTATTATTGACAAAGTTTGTTTTCACGAATTTAAATCATTTATTTAATGCACGTAAAAACGGTTGGCTCTCAAGCGCCATGTTCTATTTTCTTACGTAAAATGAAGTATAGGTAAGTAGAAAGATAGCTCCCAAATTAGAAGATTATGTCTCCTCTTACACGTAAAAACGTAAATATTTATTACTGTATTTGAAATATTGAAATACTTTTGGAATTGAATGAAGATGTAATATGCAGACTAATCGAAAATGGTTGAAACGTGCCACTTTATACGATTTTAACATATACCTCTCACTTACTATGACAGCATTACTATTTCAATGGGTGTACCTTTCGAATTATGCTAGCTGTCATAAGAATAAACCCTCGAATAAACCCAAAAACCATCTTCCTCACCGTCTTCTATACGTTCACCCGAACGAAAATATGCCTCAAGAAAAAACTTGTCGAGTACTTCATTAAAACCATAATGAAATAAAATTAATTTTTTTTCACGAAGGTATGCGAAACAAATATCAAATGAATGAACATAGTCATCATATTGAAATATAATTTTGACATTATTTTGGAACAAATTGTCACATGACCTTCAGCCATTTTCGATCACTCTGTAGTATGAATTAATTTTTATCAAACATTAAATTGCAACCCCAACCGCCAACCCCGTCCTACATCCTAGGTATATTAGGTTACTTCTTTATTAGGTATTGTTACACGTTTTTTATACCTATATAAAAAATATTCATTATATAAAACATGTTAAATATGTTATAATTTATTTCATAAAAGGTTCAACAAATCACTTATCTCAAAATTTTAATTAATTATTTTCATTTTTATGTGCGCATGCTTGCGTAGTTAAGACTGATGCCCGGTTTTTCAGTCACAGTTTAAAACAAAAATTTGGTTCAAGTTCAGGTTCAGGGTTTAAAGTGTTTTTCAGTCTGGCTTAAACCTTGAACTCAGCTCAAATTTGACATGAACGTGAACCGTCAACGTTTCTAGCTTAACCCGCGATCGGTACCGGTGTTAGATTTTTTCTAACATTTTTATATTTATCCATATTTTTTTAAAACAGTTAGTCCTACATCTCAGGCCGTCCTGCTATGCCTCCCTAAGAACCTCCCTCAGTTATCCCCTGTACCAGTTTATTTGAAAATTTCAGCGTACGTGATCAGTTCATATTTTTTCCAAGTCGTGTCAACATGTTAGACAAAATCTAACGCGGTACCTATCGTAGAATTGTAAGTTAGTTACTATTTTTACATTGAAAACTTTAGTTTTTTGACAACATTGTTTAGTAATAGTATGGTGATGTCGTACGAACAGGAATATAAACATTTGCAAGCTCTTTGGAAGGAAGCTTTTCTTTTTGCATTTGCTTTTTTTTGTTTACATTATGTATATTTTAGTTGACATTTTCGCATAATATAAAAACGTAAAAAATATGAAATACTGTTTTATTTATATTTAAAATCAATCTAATTAATACCTGCCATTGTCAGCATTAATAATTTTTACATAATAAGGTGAATAAATATAAAAATCGCTATGTTAGAAAAAATCTAACGCGTTACCGATCGCGTAATTATATGAGGCGGTACCGATCGCGGGTTAAGTATCGAATTTTTGGTTCAGTGGAATATTTTGACAGTAATTTGGAAATTCATTTATTAATTTTCACTTATTTTGTTGACATATTGATATCTTGTCATAATGTATTGGAATTACAATAAGGTAGGTACCTATTATAAATAGAATAATATGAAGAATGAAAATATTGTTAATTTTATCGAATACCCGGACCGAGATAGGATGCCAAAAATGATTACGACCTACAATAATACGGTTTGTATAACGGGATGATTTCGATTATTTTGTAAGATATCGATTAAAGAAATGAAGTTATGCGAGTACCTCAAGGAATTGTACCAAATACGTTCTCGTACTAATTGGCCAATAAAAATATATAAAATACATTAATGAATATTCAGGAATTCAGCGGTGCCACCTGAACACATGCTACTTTTAACATTTGATTTTTTGCTGTAATTCTTGAATTTTATCAATTAAAATGGTAGGTAAAACTTGAATAAGAAGACTACCACTAGTAAATTAAAAAAAAACTTTTCGTTTACAAATTTTTATTTTGAGCCTTTCTTTTAATTTTCATACTTCTTTTTAAATACAATAGAATTTCGACACCTATATTAATTAATTTGATAACTAATTTCTTCCCATCACTTCTCTTTGTCCTTATAAAATATCTTTCCCGTCTTTCTACATTCCTTAATACCATATCCATCAAAATATCTAGTTCTTCAGGGTAAAAATTTGTAGCTTTCTTGAAATTTCCATCAATATTTTCCATTTTTACTTCAAGAATAATACTTAAATATGTCAGCGTGGAGTGACCGAGAGTCAAAATGACATATTAATGATCAAAAAATTGAATAAAAGCGTAAATTACACAGCACATCTTTAATATTATGACATTTGTTTGAAGTTCATCTGAACTAGTTCAAAAATACACATTGTAAACAAAAAATAGTTCAGGTTCAAGTTCAAGGTTCAACTGAGCTGAAGTTCAAACGGCCACTGAAAAACCGGGCATGAGAGATCCGATGTTCCCTGTGAAGTGTGAGATGTTATTATTTCTACTTCACACTAGTTTGTGACAGCTGACAGTTGTCAGAAAACCTAGTAAAAATTGTTTTCCAACCGTTGTTATTATTCTGATTAACATTAATTTCCATTAGTGGTTCACTAAAAATAATTATAATGCTAATAATTTGTGTAAAGCAAAGAATAAGCATATAAAATAATACGTACCGTTTTTCCCCATTCTTTAGCGTCGCCATTTGTAAACAACAGTTGACAGTTCTAACCCTGGTTCTAACCTTAAACTTCATATCTTAGGAATATAATTTTTAGTTCACAAAAATGTTAATAGATGTCTCATTTTCAATGAAAATGGTTAATTGGGTAATATGGATTTCAAAAGAAAAGAAGCCTGTTCGGTTGTCGCCGTTTTCGGACTTTTGGCACATTGGCGTTGTAGGAAGGACGAGCTACGGTATGTACTAATCAGAACATACAGTGTCGTAGTGCAGCTTTTTGAACGAATTTTAGAACTAAATCTAAATATTGTATTCGTATTCGCGATGCAAGTTTAGACATCAGCGCCACTAGTCAACTTGTTTGGAAGGTATTGACATTTGTCAATCTCTTGTGTACTTTGTAACATTTTAGCGTAATTTCTCTTATATTTGTGTTATTATACAAATAAGTGTTTGTATATACAATACTTTTGTATATAAGCGTCGTTTTCATCTAACTAGTATTGATATTGGAACTTTTATGGCAGGTATTACTTACAAGGTTATGTAATGACTTCATTATGATATTTTTATATCATTTCAGTTTCATTGAACATCGTAGTTGTTATTATATTATTATTTTAAACCTATGTTTATATTAAATATGACAAAGTAAACACGAGATTAACAGATCTCAATACCCTCCAAACAAGTTCACAGTGGCGCTGACGTCTAACTTGCATCGCGAATAGCAATTCGTTTGGGATTTTATATTGTAAATGTGGCCATTATGAACATGTTAACATGTTTATCATGTAAATAACATTTCCGCTGAAAATATCATCATATATCACCTTTTTGTTACAGTGCGTCTCACACCATTATCTGTATTTTTTCTCATATATTTACAATATAATATTACACACAATCTCTTCCTACGCTCATGGTATCTGATAGCCTGTATTTTCTTTTATCCTTATACCTAAATAGCCAAAGGCAAGAATTCTACCCAAAGCATACTAAACTGACTTGGTCGTTTTTATCCTCTGCCCAGCGAAGCGCGTGTTTTTTCTCGGCTAGACATCGCACACAATCGAATTCGGCTATTTAGGCTTCACAAAAACCAAATTATTTCGGTTATAAATCGATGAGGCGACAGCGACAGTAGCGAGAGCGAGGTGTAGAGCGTGCGGACTCGGCCACGTGGAATAACGGCAACACGTGTTAAATACCCGAAAGAGAAACAGGAATGGGGCCCTGAACGCGCAAATACAAACAGATTCGTATTTGTAGAAAAAAACATTTCTAAGTAAGACATATTATGTAAATTTAACTGTACATTTGCAACCATTTTATAATCTATGTAATTATGCCGGGTTTAAATTTTTGTTCTTTACAACCATTTTCGGAAAAAATTTTTACTTTTGCCATTTTTTGAGATTAAAAAAGAGGACTGCCAACGCAGAGCCGTGCGGTGATATGGGGCTAAGGAGCAATGGGGTATGTGACCATAATCGAATTTCAGTATATACGTCATAATATATAAAAACAAACCTCTATAGCTTCTCATTATAATAATAAAAACTAAACATTAGTTTGTAATAATATTGTTATTAGCAATTTAATGTTTTGGAGAAGGGATCTGTGACGCCAGTAGGGTAGAATGTTAGAAGAAGACAGTTAGACTGAGATAGATATGTTATATGTTGTGATAGGTTATGGAATGGCGAACGTGACAGCTGCTGTCACTTTCGCCTACCACAATATATCTATCTCAGTCTAACTGTCTTCTTCTATCATTCTACCCTACTGACGTCACAGATCCCTTCTCCAAAGTTTTAATAATTATTTTCTCGTAAACTACGAATAATTAATCAATTTAAAAAAATATGGGTATTTTATTTTTTGGTTTAGTATCATATATGTAAAAAACAATATTTAGTTGCATACCCCATTGGCGCCGACATATGCATTGAAATGATATACCTACTGATTCTTCTGTATTGAACCAATAAATAAAATATCTTTTATAAATAAATATTGCTCTTAGGGCGCCATATTGAATATGATGTGCTCCAGGTAGCAGTTTGAATATTATGTACTCTAGGCGCCAAAATACAGCCGCACATTCACATTGGACACATTTAATATGCGATTGTCTTCAAGAGAATATAATTGGAGGGAAGAGACATGGATGACTAAGAAAAGGAAAAGGAGCTAGGAAATTACGAGAGGTGAAGGTGAGGTAGCACTTGTCTGCCATGGCGGACTGACATAATATCCGAGACATACGATACTTACCTAAATTCTTAAATGAAGTTACAAGGTATTAAAAATACGTATACCTCGTCCAGATTTCATTTGAACAAATGACTTTTAAATCCTCTGTGTTAATCCTAAACTTTGCTACTGTGAATATTTTTACGTTTCAAGCAAATATAGTTTCTTCTCAAAGTACATTATATTTCTATGAAAGTTGAAAATTGCTTGTAACTATTTAAAAGGGGAAAAGTTTTATTGGGGTTCCTGAGAACCATAGTTGACCTGTAAAATTCTTATCCAAGATATTATGCTTGCTTTAACAATGAACGCTCATTACTAAATTGAGCAACTAGTAGTGCCAAAATGTAAATATGCACGAGATACAGGATTGTATTGAGTTATACCTCAATACCCCAATAAAACTTTTCCCCTTTTAAATAGTTACAAGCAATTTTCAACTTTCATAGACATGTAATGTACTTTGAGAAGAAACTATATTTGCGTGAAACGTAAAAATATTCACAGTAGCAAAGATTAGGATTAACACAGAGGATTTAAAAGTCATTTGTTCAAATGAAATCTGGACGAGGTATACACATATGTATATTAGTTGAAATGAGTAATCAGTGATAACCGAATGCTTCCGATCAGACGTCCCAAATTTCATTGGCACTTTCCACATTATGAAGTTGCCCACACACATCATCTAAATTAAGTATTGGCTTTTAATGTTTAATTCAGGTGGGCCAATGCCTTACGCAGGACCGTTCGGCGGAACAATTTGTCTCAAATAATGATATTAAATAAACAAAAGCACGTAAGCAATAAACAAAAATGACCAAGGCCTGTAATTCAAATAATAATTGGAAATTAAAATACCTACAGCTCACGTGACCTCTATTTTATGTGCAACTTTTAACTCATCAATTTTATCGGTTGTTTACTCACTTCTTAATCTTTTTTCGCCAGTTTTAAGAACTTGGCCAAACTCAATAAATTGAACTTAATTGTATAACAAATTCCCAATTTTTAGCCAACTATTTATATGTAGGTATATTTTTTTTTTCATATTGAAATATTAAAAATCATGGACATGTAATAGACATATAACTAAATTGATATATTGATGTTGTGTTTTAAGTTCAGTTTCTATAACTTGGCCGGTTTTACAATAGACACTTATAGAATTGACGTCTCATGCAAGAGAGAGATGATGAGAAATGAATATGTGCCTGGGTCTGGAATAACTAATATAATTATGTATAATAATTATCATTAAAACCATTAAATATATCGGATTGGGTTTTGGGGTCCTACAAATAAAATTTCGATTTTGATTTCGGTTTTTACACAGCAATCGGTTTCGGTATACCAGTTTTACTAAAAGGGTTTCGATTTTGCAAATGTAATTTACAAATACTTATATACATATTTAATTTTTATTTTATTTTTTATTCTTGTAATTCGTACACATACCTGGTGGCGCTCGAAATTCGTTACGTAGAGATTTAACATGGGAAATTAGACTATTTTGAATATTTGCTTCCCATTAAAACTAATTGCTATAAACCTATGTATACCTGCTTGTGGACATTTTTTACATCATTTTAATAACTAATTGTGCAAAATTAATTAGAAATACTTAAAGAAAATGAAAAAATGTTATATCAAATTTAAAGTAATATTATAATATGGTAATGTTTTTGCTTCTTATATATATATATATGTATGATGATATGGGTTCGAATTGAAAAATAAAATAAAAATAAAGAAGTTCGGTAGATTTGAATCACCCTCCACATAAGAAGCAAAAACGTTAACATCGTGCTTACACTAACGCTCTTTTGTGAAACTTTCTCTACCGAGGATAATAATTATTAGTTGGAGTAACGATGATCGACCGAAGATTGATGTGTGGAGAAGAAAATAAAGTAATCGGAAACTGCAGTTAGTACGCTTTTATTTGATTTGAACCTACGTTTCGACCATTACAATGGTGTTCATAATAATTATTACTTTAAATTTGCTATAACATTTTTAATTTACTTTATTTCTTATTAGTTATTAAAATAATGCAAGAAGTGTCCACAAACATGTGTACAAAGTTTTGTAACAATCATTTTTAATGGGAAGCAAATATTCAAAATATTCTAATTTTCCATGTTAAATGCCTATGTACCTAACGGATTTCGAGCGCCAGTCGATATAAGTAGGTAGGTACTACATAGGAAATTGAAATATATTTAGACAAAAAATGATTTTATATATATATATATATATATATATATATATATATATATATTATATATATATATATATATATATATATATATATATATATTTACACATAAGTAAGTATTTTAAGCCGACATATAAAAAAGGGTTTCGCTTTCGGTTCCGGTTTTTTTTCGGTTAACGGTTTCGCTTCCAATTTCGGTTGCCATCTCTGAATAAGAGTTCTTTGTTTGCATTGCTGTAATCTAGCAACCATCACTTCTAAGCACCGCCGCTAGAGGCGTTATGTGCAATTGCACCACCTTCAAATTATTGCTATAATTGTTTTGTAGATCTTGCTGGCACATTGTTTAGTGTCATTACTATCACCACATAAAATATATAACAAATTCATTCTTCGAAAGGTGTAATTATTTATAGCTCATAACAGTTGATTTTTGCTCAGTTACTATCATTCATCAATCTTCACAGTATGCTTTTGTGAATTTTTAAAAATATATTTTATATTATAGCATAAAAGAATAAACTATGCCTTTTATTCGCTTTTATTTAAAAATTTCTGTGTGCTAATTTGTTTTTATTCGCAGATTTCGATAATGGCGATACATCTATATCATGGTGGGTACTTCGCAAGCCTCACCTAGCGGCTAGCGGGCTCTCAAACTCAAAGCTATTGTAGAAAAATCACCACAAATTACTTATGCGTTATGTGAAAATTCGATATAATTTTTATGTCGATTCCAATCGGATTAGAGTCAGGATAACCACAATCTGTAACATAACGCACTTCAGCCATTTTTACCTCTCTCTAAGAGAGGTATTGGAATCATGCTAAAAATCACATATCCAGATTTTAATGAATAAGCACGTTTCAATGTCACTAGAATCCGATTTTAACATTTTTACAATGATATGTGTGTGTGTGGATGTGTGTATGTGTGTGTGTCTGTGTGTGTGTGTTTGTGCGTATGGCTGGATGTTGGACGGCGATTTCTCAAAAACTATAAAATATAAGACCTGTTTAACTATGAATTCCTCAATCTGGCATTCCTGGGAAGAGCTGAAAAGATTTTGGTAACAATTGAACAACCGGAAGTAGTAGTTTTTAAAAGAAATTCTGCCAAATATAATTTTTTGAAAATTTTTGATATTACTAATTTTGAAGAACAAAATTCTACACCTGATACATTTAAATTTTTTATTATATCTTTTATAAATTTAGAGATAAAGACGCTATAATATATAGAATATCGGGATAAAATAAGTCGAGTAGGCGAAACTACACTAAGGAAACCAATTGACAAATTCAAATGTTTATAACATAATTTGTAAATGACAAATTTCAATGTCAAAAATCAATAGTTTTAGTGACATTTTGTTAGCTTTTTCTGGGAAGTACATTTAATCTTTCTTGTTGTTTTATTAATAAATGTTTGAAATTATAGGTAATATGCATACATCAGAAATACCGCGAATCTGGTTAATGAATTGGAAGAATCTGTGACATTTCCTCATACAATGAAAAATAGATATAATTAGAATTATTATATGTGTGCAGAAGACATGTTAAATACAATAAAATATCTGATGTGGACAGCACATGACTTCCTTGTACGCCAGTTACACTGTACATATTTTGTTAATAATTAAAATATGTATTATAATTGCACGTATTTGACATAATTTGACATCAACATTTTATTTTTTTGTTATTTTTTGTCCTAATCCATAGCAAACTTAATTAGAGAATACAAAGAGCTAATTTAATCATACTTGATGTTTTCGACGCAGAATTCAATTCTCTAAAACTTTTATTTGAAGCATTTATTACTAAAATCAAAATAACACCATTTTTTTCAAGAAAAACTGATAACATCTTCAGGTAAAGTATCACTTCCGGTTAGACTATTTTAACCAAAATCTATTATGTTATTCCCATTGATATAAAAGTATTATATACCAAATTTGAAAAGTTTTGGTTTATATTTTAATATAGTTTTTCATTAAAATCTATTACAGGCTTCAAGTAAAGTACCCCTTCCGGGTAAACCATTTTAACCAAAATCTATTATGTTATTCCCATTGATACAAAAGTATTATATACCAAATTTGAAAAGTTTTGGATTATATTTTAACATAGTTTTTCATTAAAATCTATTATAGGCTCCAAGTAAAGTACCACTTCCGGGTAGACCATTTTAACTAAAATCTATTATGTTATTCCCATTGACATAAAAGTTTTATATATCAAATTTGAAAAGCTTTGGTTTATATTTTAATATAGTTTTTCATTAAAATCTATTACAGGCTTCAAGTAAAGTACCACTTCCACAAGTTATGTAATTACCAAAAAGGGAGGTGCACAACTAGATGTTATAACAGTTCTAAATATAAAATTTTAACTTTCTACGGCTTCCCGTTTTTCAGTTATGCGAGGTACGTACGTACGTACAGACGTCACGACGAAATTAGTCAAAATGGATTCTGGGATGCTCAAAATGGATATTTCCGTTGAAATCTGGAAACCGAAATTTTTCGCGATTACAATACTTCCTTTACTTCGTACAAGGAAGTAAAAACAATATTTGGGTAAAGTTCTGTAATATTTTGTTATAAAACGACGGTTCGATAGCAAAGTACAATACAATACTTATATAGCCTATGGAAATGGCGAGAGGTCTTGTGCTGGCCACAACAGATTTTTTTTTAAATTTCATCTTTCTGTACTTTATCTTTATATTGTACTAATGTATGTACTCCGGCAACAGAGTGAAATGTGATTGTGTTGAAGACCAGTCTGTGAGACACATGCCTCAGTGTCCACTGTGTCCATCTAGATGTACAGAAGATGATTTATATCAGGCCTCAGAAAATGCGCTGCTTGTGGCTAAGTTTTGTTCAAAAATAATATAAACATATATATTGTTTTAACTGTATTTCATTTAATGTTTATGATACGAAAATATATATACAGAGTTTGGATTCCGGTTATGGTATGGATGTTTGTCACTTATTTTTATCATAAATAACAAATATATAGTTCGGTGAAGTACAGCAGAAGAGTAAACAAAACTTTCTTCGAAGTACCTTTGTAAACATATAAATATTTATAGAAGCAACCCACATCACATCATACTGACGGTACGTCATGTATTAGTGATGAATTCATCGACTTCACCTCCTCTACATTGGAAATACGCCTCCTGGTTCTGAAACGACTTGTTCGACGTTCGACTTCTCAGGCGATAGCTTTCATTCTCTCGTGTCCATTCTCACTCTGGAGGGAGTGGATAGCTTTTAACTCAGGACTTTGGGATGGCGGAAGGAATTTGTCGCATTATGTCCAACACTTCAACCACTGCGTGACAACAAAACACGGTCGATTACACCACAACACTCACATTTGTTTTCTTATACCTGAATACCAATCAAGGACGGACGTGAAGAAGTGGACCTTTAAGAATGAAGGGACATTTGCTACTAGTTTTAAGTTTCATGAATGACTTTTGTGTAAATTGTGAATTTTGCTTTTTAAATGTGACATAATGGGCCTTCTACAAGAACATGTTTTCTTGAAGTATCTTATCTGTAGCATCTATTGACTGTACAAGGGTGATACAAAAAGTGAGCAACGGGATAGCACAGTGGTAGAGTGCTAGCCTCTGAGCATAGAAGTCGTGGGTTCGAATCCTGATAAAGTGAGTTTTGCACTTTCGGTACCTTTGCAAATTGGGATAGAATTTACCTGACAATCTCTAGGTATCGGGCACCGATCAGAGGCTGTAACAAGGCCTATTGGCTATGGCAACACACATGGTAGTAACAACATAAAAGTAAAAAATCTGATGTGGTCAACACAAAACCTCCCGCTATTTAATTTTTATTAATTTAAATACATACCTACGTATTTACTAACGCTGCAAACTGTTCCATTGCATAAAACTATTGCTTTATTTACTATTTTCTTTTTAAAATGTCAAATGTCACTATTATTAATTTGAAGTGATTAGTTTTTTGACAGTGACATTTACTGTCAGTTACATTCATTTGAAATATGAACTGTGCCTGGAACTGTGTAACAAAGGAATTGTGTTTATCTTAGGCTTCGGGACTCATAAAAAAATATTTTTAAATTTATCTGTAAAATATATAGAAAAAGTATTAATGTATTCCTGTAGAAAATTCAATAATCTTTAATTATCATAATGACAAAATGCGAAAAATGGCATTTAATTGTATTTTTTTGAAGAAAACCCATTATGAGCTTCAGATAAAGTGCCATTTCCGGTTATCCGATTTACACCAAAATCTAATGGCTTCTTTTCTTATTAGAATAGGGAAGAAATACAAGGTTTCAGAATTTTCTGAATGATAGTATTTGAGTTAGAGCGAAGACAAAATTCTTACACATACACACACACACACATACATATTTTTATAGTAAATTGAAATAATGAATTCTGATAGGCTAGCGGTACAGCAGTAAGGCAGAAAGAGGAGAGTTGGTTGTAATTTCTTGCGTCGCGTTTATTGCGTTACTGATTATGGTGCTGCCTTACTTTTCATTATAAATCAGCATATAGGAATACCATGCGCTCATGTTTTGCATTACCTTACTGCAACTGTGTTACCACTTGTGTTACTTCATTATAAATAGGCCTTTATACAGTGTTGAGTGCAAAATTTATTTTCATTGGCAAATGTCAAATAAAGTTAGCCTCCTAGAGCATCGTCGATACTGTTGTTTTTATTCTCATTGTCGACATTAAGGAATCTTCTACTTCCATTTTCTCATTTCTGTAAGGGGAAGTAAAATTTTTAATTGTCCAGATAAAAGAAATATTTAAGAATGGACTCCATTCGGATTTACAACCATTCACGCAAAAACTCTTTACCATATTACTTCTAATTATCTTCCGTAAGGGAGGTATAGGGATAGTGCTAAAAATCGCATATAGAGATACAGTGAATAAGCACGTTTTGATGTCACCAGAATCCGATTTTAACATATTTACAATGTCTGTAGATATGTATGTGTGCGTGTGTGTGTGTGTGTGTGTGTGTGTGTGTGTGTGTGTGTGTGTGTGCGTGTTTGTGTGTGTGTGGATCGTGGGGACACGATTACTCAAATACTATGAATCAGAAAATTTTGAAATTTTTTATACCCATTCTATACTAATGTGTAACATTTATACAAGCTTTTACCAGTTTTTCTTGTGAAAATTCAGTAAATATAATTTTTAGCAACTTTTACTAATTAAAATTGAATATAATGGTACAATCTTCAATTCTACGATAATAATTAGTAAATAACTCTAAATAACTTTAAATATGAATAAATAATATAATTTATTTTCATATATTATCTTGCCTATGCGCCAAATAAAATCATAATTTTAATAACAATTTTGACATATTTAAACAAATGTCAATGTCAGGTAGCAATTACATTAAAATTAATAATGAAACCGTAAGGAGAATATAATAATAAAATATTTAATTCTAATGAAATTAAGAGTTGTAAAAATAATATATTTTCCAGCATACATAAGTATTAGATGTACATGGTGATCTGATTTAAATATGCTATTTTTGCAGCACTATAAATTAATATTAATTTAAAACTACACATTTACGAAATGGATCATGTACGGCGAAGAATTTACAAAGATTGCGTTTTAGAGAACCTGGAGTTGATGCTGATTTTTATAAGAATGTGTGTGTGACGATTTTTCCTTAAAGTCTATTAAAATATGATCCAAAACTTCTCAAATTTGGTATTTGAAACTCATATATAATTTGAAATAACTTAGATTTTAACCATATATGATAAATCGGATGTAGTACTTACTTAATTTGGAGCTCTAACAGATTTTTGAGGAAAAACAATAAAACGTAATCCAAAAATTTCGTATTACAGACTTTTCTATTTATTGGACAACAAATTAGATTTTATTTACAAACGATCAACCGGAAGTGATACTTTACTTAAAGCTCACTGCTATTTTAAACATGGAATTGGCGGGAGGTCATGTACTGGCCACATCAGGTTTTTACCTTCTGTCACCTTTAGGTAAGGAAGGTATTGTCTTTGGTCAAAAAATTCGGTGGTGAGTTTTTAATGAATAAGCACGTTTTAGGGTCTCTACTATACGAATTTACTATTTTTAAGATGATGTATGTATGTGTGTCCGTGTTTGTGTGTGTGTGTGTGTGTGTGTGTGTGTGTGTGTGTGTGTGTGTGTGTCTGTGTGTGACAAATTTTTCTCCGACGATAACTCCAATATTACAATTCTAAAAATTATTAAGTTTTTAACAGTTTTTCTTAAAAAGACGCAGTCAAATAGTATTTTTCACATTTTATTTTTTTATATATTAAAGGAAATGCTCTTCTCAATACGGTTTTATTATATATTTTCATTCATATTCAATAGATATAATGTTAAGTGCAAAACCAAAGATTGAAAGTGTAGGATAAGGATGTGGTATGTCATAGTGTTCCTCGCAAGTGACATGCAGTTGCAGCCTCGTCTTATAATTGAAACTTCCAATGCGGGGAGCACGAGGAAGGCCAAAGAGATGGAAGGATTGTATCGTAGAAGACTGTGTAAAGAAGATTCGTTGGACAGGAATGAGTGGAACAGAAGAGTAAGAAACAGCGACCCCTAATAATATAGGGAAAGCTGAACAAGAAAGAGGAAGTGTCAAGTGCATTTACATAGTGTAACAAGGGGGGGGGGGGGGTGGAAGAAGATTTTGTTTACTCTTTGTTCTTACTTTCTTTTCTTACCCCAACGATGACACATTTTTTTCTAACTTTATCTTATTGGTGGACACTTCATTTGATGAGGACGATTGCTGTATTGCCCACCACTATACTGAGACGGAACACCCTTACGCTCACACTATCACTAGACACTTGATGATAGATGATGAACACATCTTAAATGGATGACACACACAATATTTTTTGTCTTAAACTACTAATTTTATTTACACATATTTACATGAACTCATTATACAAAACTAATGAAACTAAACTAAACTGTTATATTTACATTGTAATCTAATTATGAGTACCGGTGGAAAACGCCCAAATCTAAACACGTCTGTCCTGTCTGAGTCCTTAATCTCGACTGCTCAAAAACAAAAAGTTATCTCTTCAACAGACATATCTGATGAAGGGTGCGAGGGTGTAGCATCCATAGCTAAATAACAAGACTGCACGTATCATAGGCAATAACTTATATGGTTCATTGTCAAAACAATAAATGTCTACGCGGTTGACATCTAGACTAAACAAATATATGAGAGAATAATGATTATTATTTCTAAACAGAATTTTGACTTACAAAGATAACAGAGTTAAAATGTAGTTATTGAAACTGTAATTTAGAAGTTTATAATAAAGTTCATTACTTGTTATTTCACCATGCTCACCTTGCTACAATAGTGTATATTCATTCATTATAATTTTATTGGATTTATAGAATCTTTTCAAATAAACTTTTGGTAAGGAATTTGTAAAAAATAGTATGTGCTCGTGTTACAATTTTACGTGATATATAGGATCTTTCCCTAGGAAATTTTGGTATGGGATTTACCTGGTATAACAATATGTACACTTAACACTTATGCCTTATATTTATTATTTTAATATAACTTCAGTAACAATCTCTATTTGAATTATTTATTATTACATAAATTCATACAAAATGTGATATTTGTCAATTTTTTTCTGAACTGGGAACTAAGGAATGGGCTACTTGGGTACCTATTTTTATTTCATATTTTTGAAGAGCAGGAAAAAATTGCTACCCATATTTTTTCTTTTGACAAAATTTTTATTAATTAGCCAGAAATAAAAATGAAATTTGATTATTTGAATTATTCCATTATGACCTATATGTTTTCATTACGTATATAGTGATAGAAATCGGATTTTTAGTATCGCGCAAGTAGCAATAACTATATTTCGAGAATTAAAAATAATTGTTAATATATACAATATCAAAATAACATGGAAGATGCAATCTTACATATGTACATCGAAAATAAATTACCCGATCCACAACCAGAAGAAAATGAGAATATGGATTTTGAAATTTTTGATTAAACAAATTAAGATGTTGATAATGACGACCAAGGAGAATAAATCCAGAATTAGTAAAAAAAGATTAAATTTTATTCGTAACCATTTTACCCAGTATGTTATGTCATACATTTTAGATACATTTTTGCTCGCGAACGCATATTAGTCCAGTCATTAGGTAGATTTACCCTGCAAAAGGTCGGGTATTTTTGATTTTTGGATATATTATATATATAGGGGTCCTAATAAAAAATACAAGTTTTCCCCCTCGGGGGCCTTCGGGAAGCACCCCCAACTTGAGAATAAAGGCGCAAAAAAGCGGTTTTTTCAAAATATCTCTTCACCTATTTGTATTAGGGCAAAAATAGTTATTTTGCAATTTGTTGACACTAAAATTTTCTACAACTTTCATCTAATATATTTTTTTCTGTAACCAATAGATAGCGAGCTACAGAGTTTCAAACAGAGCTAATTTTTAAAAATTACTCTAATGCTTCATTTAGATCATATTTTATTATATTAAAATTTTTTTTTTTTTCAAATTACTTATTATTATTCATTAATTGTTAGTATTTAACTACTATACACACATATTAGTTATTGTTTATTGTTTTATTTTCATTCTAAAGACGTTTTATATTCCAGGAAATTTATGATTTTACCTCAAAGTAAGTAAGTATAAGAAAAGATTTTAAACTGAATCCTATCCAGAAAATGCGCTGAATAACATATAAAAAAAATCCGGAAATCGGAACACAGGAACCTCCCGCCAATTGCGAAAAATGGCGGCATATTTTTGTTTTTGGCCATTTGCTTAATACAATTATGAAAGAAATTAAAATTACCCAAAAAACTAAAAATATTACATATTTAATACATAGTCTAATAGATTTCACTATTTATAACAGTTTACATTCGTAGTGGCATCGAAAGAAGTAAATTATTGATGCCTTTTTTATAATAATTGTCAATGTTTTCATGCAATTTTGTATTTTTTCATCCACCACTCTGATCTTGTTAAAGATACGATAACGCGGTTTGAAAATTTGAATTCAGCATGAAATTCACTTTCATATCATATGTTACACATTTTTTTCGGATGACCAATTTGCGAGTTACTAACAAATTAAACTCACATGAAATTCCCCTAAAATTTTAAACATCTGAAAATCGGCTCATTTCGCAAATTCTCATTCAAAATTTCAACACGATTAAAGATAAACAATATTAAGTATTAAATATGTTTCAAAGTGGTTGATAAGAAATTGAGAAATGAGCCGATTTTCAGATGTTTACAATTTTAGAGGAATTTCATGTGAGTTTTATTTGTTACTAACTCGCAAATTGCTCATCGGAATAAAATGTGTAATACTTTATGTTAAAGAGAATTTCATGCAGAATTCAAATTTTCAAACCGCGTTATTGTATCTTTAACAAGATCAGAGTGGTGGATGAAAAAAATAAAAAATTGCATGAAAACATTGACAATTATTATAAAAAAGGAATCAATAATTTACTTGTTTCAATGCTACTACGAATGTAAACTGTTATAAATAGTGAAATCTATTAGACCATATATTAAATACGTAATATTGTTTGTTTTTTAAGTAATTTTAATATCTTTCATAATTGTTTTGAGCAAATGGCCAAAAACATAAATATGCCGCCATTTTTCCCAATTGGCGAGAGGTACCTGTGCTCCGATTTCCGGCAATTTTTTATGTTATTCAGCGCATTTTCTGGATAGGATTCCGTTTAAAAGCTTTTCTTGTAATTACTTTGAGGTAAAATCATAAATTTCCTGGACTATAAAACGTCTTTAGAATGAAAATAAAACAATAAACAATAGCTAATATGTGTGTATAACAATGACTAATATACATGTATAGTAGTTAAATATTAATAATTAATGAATAATAATAAGTAATTTGAAAAAAATATTTAAAAAAATATAATAAAATATGATCTAAATGTAGCATTAGGGCAATTTTCAAAAATTAGATCTATTTGAAGATCTGTAGATCGCTATCTATTAGTTATAGAAAAAAATGTATTAGATAAAAGATGTAGGAAATTTTAGTGTCAACAAATTGAAAAATAACTATTTTTGCCCTAATGCAAATAGGTGAAGAGATATTTAGAAAAAAACCGTTTTTTTGCGCCTTTTTTCCAAATTGGCGGTGCTTCCCGAAGGCCCCCGAGGGGAAAAACTTGCAATTTTTATTAGGACCCCTAAATATATAATATATCCAAAAATCAAAAATACCCGACCTTTTGTGGAATAAACCCTTGTTTTTCTACCAAATGACTGGACTATATCGTGCCAAGTCTAAAATCAATCAGTATAATTATATATTATATAAATTTAAATGTATTATAGAAACCCAACTACCCTTCTCCAGTTTTTCCAGTACTTTTTTTGTCCCGGAATAGCATTCAACGTCGATGTTAATTCCTCCCATAATTTGAATCTAATTTTCCACTCAATAAATGTGGATGTTCTTCCAATGAACGAATGAACTCTACAATTAATTTTTTTGTTTGTCAGCGAAAAGAGAACTTTGTTTCTGCGGTTTTTACCTTCCGTCACCTTTAGGTAAGGAAGGTATTGTCTTTGGTCAAAAAATTCGGTAGTGAGTTTTCAATGAATAAGCACGTTTTAGGGTCCCTACAATACGAATTTACTATTTTTAAGATGATGTCTGTATGTATGTGTGTGTGTGTGTGTCCGTGTGTGTGTGTGCGTGTGTGTGTATGTGTGTCCGTGTGTGACAATTTTTTCTCCGACGATAACTCCAATAGTACAATTCTAAAAATTATAATTCTTTCGTATTCCTCTTCTGTACATCCATATGAAGAGTTGATTAGATTTTGGTTATAATTGATCCACCGGAAGTACCCTTATTTGAAGTTTTTAACAGTTTTTCTTAAAAAAAACGCAGTTAAATATTATTTTTTGACATTTTGTTATTATATTTATTAAAGAAAATACTCTTCTCTATATGGTTTGATTATTCATTTTCCTTCATATTCAATAGATGTAGAGTTAAAGCATTATAAAGAAATTAATTTTCAAAAATTAGTCAGCTTTGTTATTTATCATGGAAACAGCTGACATAATTATTCAAAAAAATTTAATTGACAGATGTCAGTTGCAAGTGCAAAACCAAATATGGAAAAAAGTATTGGATCTAAAATTGGTATGTCATAGTGTTGCTCGCAAGTGACACGCAGAGAAAGGCCAAAGAGAAGATGGAAGGACATTACTTAGTGTAGTTTATGTTATAATTTTATTGGATTTATAGAACCTTTTCAAATGAACTTTTGGTATGGAATTTGTAAAAAATAGTATGTGTTCGTGTTCGATTTTACATGATATTATATAGAATCTGTTCGAAGGACCTTTTAGTATGGGATTTGTACAAAATACATGGAATTGACGGAAGGTCTTGTGCTGGCCACAACAGATTTTTTCATATTTATATTATTCAGACAGTTTTGAGTTTAATTTTAATACACTGATTAAACATAAATGTCAAATGTTTGAAAGTTAACGCATTGTGCCATAGCTAACTATATGCAGCGAGGTAATGCAATCTAATTGGTCCATTCACAAATGTAAAAGACAAGTGGAACCTGCCTTTAGTAAAGTCAAACGTATACGTTGTAAAATGAGTGAGGCAAACGTAAACCGTGCGAGAATAGGATTTTTGGAACGTATACGTTTAGGCACTATACGTTCATGAACGCATACGAATGCGAACGAATAGTTTGGAGAATTGAGGCCCTGGGCGGGAGGTAAAAATCTGATGTAGCCAGCACATGACCTTCAATCAACTTTATGCAAATCCCATACAGAAAATCTCTTGTAAGGTTATGTATATCTAGTAAAATTATATCATGAACATATTACGTTGGCGTCTTAAGAATTTGAAGTTATATTCACCTTCATCCTAGAAGATATCCCGTCCTCGAATCTCTGACAATAAGATAGGGCTGTTGCAAGAATTTTTATATGACTTTTAAATAATAAATTTTAAAAGATATTGTTCTTTAAAGACCCTGAAATTTGAAAATATCCATTATATATTTCACAATTAAATATTGAAATGTGTAATATTTTGAAAATGTCAAGTGATCTGAAACAAACTGTGACGTCAGGGCACACATACATACATAAATAAATAAATAAATAAATACAATCATCGTAAAAATATTAAATTTGTATTCTAGGGCCTCGGGTCCCTGAAACGTGCTTATTCATTAAAAACTCACCATCGAATTTTTTGACCAAAGACAATACCTTCTTTATCTAAAGGTAACGGAAGATAAAAAATATAAGTTGACATTATTTTAACGTAGTATTATAAGATAAGATTAAATTACCACTTTATAATTGCAAAGATTCAATTTTCACCCAAGTAATGAGTAGTATTAATATTATAAAGATATTTTCAGAACATTACGCACATTTATTTATAATTCACTACAATGTAAAACCCATATTTTGCAAAAGACCTTAATAAAAAATGAATTCAAAACAAACAATTACCGAGGAAGTTCAATAAGTACAATGGTATAGTTATAGGATTAATGTCATATTAAACCAAACGTATGCCATTACTGTATCCGACACCATCAGCAAACAATGTCCTTTTGTCCGTTCGTGTGCTTTTCTCCCGTTTACCCCAAATTTGCGGCAGCAAAGATTTAATCCCGGGAACTAGGAAAAAAATCACCGCTTTCACAGTACTCGCAGTCATAGACAGATGTTGCTCACGGGCTCGGAAAGGGAAAAATGGGTAATAAATGCGATTTTATGTAGTTGAAAATGCTGGTGAGATTTATACGTTGTTTAGGGAAATTCCCCTGTAGTTGCTTATAGTGCTGCATTGGTAGTATTGTACGGAAGAGATATCAATGTTTTATGTAAGAGGGTGATAACTAATGACATAGAACTAATATATATTACTAATTTGTTAATGTGTTGGTCTTCTCCAATGAAACTAATGATTTATCATCGAACAAATAGTTCACATTATCTACAGCTCGACATAAGAAAAAAAAAAAAATCGATAATGGTAGAATCATCTTTGTACTATTCCATATAATATACTACTTACTTCTAATAAGCATTGCTAATGAAGGAACCATATAAATTTAATTATTTTGGCATATATTAAATACGTACATACAGTACCGTTCAAATAAATTTGGGTAAAATCTATGAAAACAAATACTTAATAAATGAAAAGTTGAGTTAGACAAGTTTTTTTTTCTACTCCCATTCGTGAAGTGAGTACTTCACGTATCAATTTTTATTTGTGAAGTTTGATTTTTTGCACACTGTGCGTGAAGTAACATTTCACGCACCGTTCATTATTTTAAATATTACAAACTGAATTGTATTTTAATAAAACAAAGCTGTTAAATACCCGTAACGTTGGTAATGATGATTACACAAATCGATAATAAAGAGGCTTTACGATAAAAGAATGACAATGTGAAGAAAAAATATATTTTATTGTAAGGTCGTAGAAAAAGTATAGTAGGTAACACGTATGAAGCCTATTTTACATTCGGGTGGTTTGCACCTCCACCCTCATGTAAAAATTTCAGTTTCACACACTTGCCACATAATATACTATTTCTGCACTCTGTGTAGAAAACAGTTTCTCTCTCTGTGTAATTTGTGATATCTGTTACGATTCACACAGAAAAAAATAAAACCAGAGTGTCTGCACCGTGAAATTTAAAGTTTAATCTAGCAGTCTATCCAAATGCCAAGCATATAATTTTTAATGACAGTGACATATTTAATCGTCTTATTTATAGTAATGGCAGTAAAATACTATTAGGCCGAACAAACGGATGTTTTAGAATATTGCGAAGAAAATTTTTGACAACCCATAAACAATTGTTACTGTCATTAAAAATTAGTTGTTTGACATTTGGATAGACTGCTAGATTAAATTTATTTTAAAAATTTCACGGTGCAGACACTCAGATATTTTTTTTTCTGTGCAAATCGTAACAGATATCACAAATTATACAGAGAGAGAAAAGTTTACTATTGAATGTATATTTCTGAAAAAAAATAATTTCACGTTATCGGCGTGGCTATTAAAAAGTTACGGTCTAATCAATGTTGGGACACCTAAGTTTCATACAGTAGTGGTTCACTAATAATAACAAGTATCATCTTAAAAGGTGCCATAACTATATGAACTGTCATAGCAAATTTCATCCAAATCGAATAAAGCGTTTTGTTATTATAAGCAAAAAAAAATATTTTTTTCAAAGAACTTTGAAGAAGAATACTGGCTAAATGGTACACTTTTCGGTAGAAGCAAGTTTAGTTAAATCGTCTTATTTTAGCCTGAGGAATCTGTGGTTAAGACATGTTCCCTTATTTTAGAGACACCTGTACATACCGGGTGTAACACAAAAATCGGGCCATAGGCGTTTAACATGGGAAAACAGTATTTCTTTGCGCCAAAGTGCCTTATTAATTTTAGAAAATGCTTCAGATAAACGTTGCAGCCAGAGAATTATATTCTATAAAAGTATTTTATAAAAGTTACTTCTTTATAGTGTTAGCCATGGTGCTGAAATAAAATTTCAAACAAATGTTATGACACTTTTATGTCAGAAATTATAAATTATAGTCAAAATAATACTACTTAATAATTTGTACCTTCTCTTCGTGTGAATAATGCTCCCTTTTCAATAATATAATGACTCAAATAGAGCGTTCCTGACAGATAAAATATGTTGCAGTCTGACAGGTAGAGTGTCATTAAATTTGTTTGTGATTTTATTTCAATTATTGATTTAGATGCAGTATTTAATTCTCTACAACATTTATTCAAAGCTTTAAGCTTCATTTCCACCGATTGTCCTAATGCGTAAGAGCTATAATTAATTTTTGAAAATAATTTCTCGACCGTCAATGTAGATTTAAGGAAAAACAATTGTTGGGGATGTCGGTCCAGGAATTAAATAAATTTAATTTTTCTTTTTCATCAACGTTTCGGTATTTATTATACCTTCCTCAAGATTCAAAGAAAATACATGTGAAAATACAGATCATTATAACTTATAATGATGAGTCAGCAATTAAAAATGAAAAGACGACGTTCTTCATAGTGCTTAATGCACGAAAATTGGCAACGGAACTGACTCATCATTATAAGTTATAATGATCTGTATTTTCACATGTATTTTCTTTGAATCTTGAGGAAGGTATAATAAATACCGAAACGTTGATGAAAAAGAAAAATTAAATTTATTTAATTCCTGGACCGACATCCCCAACAATTGTTTTTCCTTAAAGCTATAATTAATGCTTAAGAATTAAGAGCAATGCGTAAGAACAAAAGATTGCAAACTTCTAAACTGAACTGTCAACTGTCAATCTATTTTATAATTATTAAATTTTTAATTTTGCGGTATGGATATAGCTACGAAAAATGATGTATATCACTTTTTTTAAAAAAGAAGAATTACTGCTGCAATTGTAGTCTAATAGACAACAAGTAATAAGGGAAAAAATTGTGACATTTCTGTTAAATTAGTCACTAAACAAAATAGCTGGAAACGGTAAATTGTCATATTGCAATAAGTCTTAAGCCTCATTTCCACCGATTGTCCTAATACTTAAGAGCAATAATTAATAACTAAGCGCAATGCGTAAAAATGTTTATCATATGACAACGTTTACTACCATTTCCAGCTTTGCATAAGGCTTAATGCTTAAGAACTAAGAGCAATGCGTAAAAACAAATGATTGAAAAATTCTAACCTGAAATGTCAACTCTCAGTCTATTTTATAATTATTAACTTTTAATTCATTTTTCGGTATCGATATAAATACAGAAAATTGTGTATAGGTATAACATATTAAAAAAAAGAAGAATTGCTGCTGCAATGGCAGTCTACTAAACAACAAGTAATTCGGAAAAAAGATTATGACATTTCTGTTGAATTGTCACTAAACAAAATAGCTGGAAATGGTATCCTAGTAAATTGTTATAATTCATTAAGCCTTATGTATTAAGCATTAAGACATTCGGTGGAAATGAGGCTTTACGCACTAATCATTATGCATTAAGCAATAAAACATTCGGTGGAAATGAGGCTTTATTGTCTAAAATGAATAGGCCACTTTTGCGCAAGGAAAAACTGGTTTCCAATATTACACGCATATGGCCCGATTTTTGTTTTACACCTGGTATATTTCGTACACGGCGTGTTATTAATCTTCGAAAAATATTACATTTCCTTACTTGTTGCACAAATAGCTATTGGCTGGAAATTGATATCTAAATTCTCCCACATCGATTTTGATGACTTGTCTGTTCATGGTCGTCCAGTGTTTAAGTGGATACATGTGACTGGTAGTGTGCAAAGGGAAAGTTTCTGAGTGGAAAGAGACAAAGAGCATGTGGACGAGGCGAAAGAAGTGTGTTTGGATAGCATGAATGTTTTTTTTTTTTCGGGTTTATCCTAACCTATCATGTGGATAGGTGTGAATTTATATATCCTACTATTGAAAGTTAAATTTGCTGTATTATTAAGTCATTGAACAGCTCATCCTCTACTGGTTTACATGGCAAAACTCTTGAAACAATGTCATGAACTCTTCATTACCCCTTCAACACATTATATAAACAGTCGGAATTTTTTCTGACGCATTGAAATGTGTAAAAGTAGTAGCTTTATATAAGAAGTGTGATAAAAAATCATGTTGTGAATTACAGACCAATAAGTATAGTCTCAACTTTTCATAAAATCTATAAAAAAGAATTATATATTTTCTACAGGAGAATGAGATTTTAATTTCAGAGCAATGCGGCTTTCGCAAAAACTGTAATACTATAACTGCTTTGAAAAAAATTTTAAATTATTTATACAAAAACTTAGACGCTGCAAATACGATTACTGACATGTATTTAGATTTATCAAATGCTTTTGATTGTGTTATGCATGATCAGTCAAGTTAATCAAAATTAAGGATGCAGTCGATCTCGGGCTCACTCGGCCCGACCCAAAGCCCGCCTCGATTTCGAGTCGATCATCGAGCCGAACCAAAGATATTATTTATCAGGCCGAATCGGGCCAATTATTTGTAAAAGTTAAGGAGAATCGGAGTTTCGATTTTAGACCGGCCTAAAAAATCGAGTTTTTCATGCAATTAAATCAAATGCACAGTTATCCTAATATTTTTTATGAAAATGGATAGTGTTAAAAAGGACCAAAACGACTAAATAACAACATACTTCACATACCTTAATAAATAAAAATGTTATTTTACTTCAATAAATCAAGGTTATTTATTAAAATATACTCGTATACTTAAATAAAAGTGATTTTTGTTCCTACCATAATGATGTCTTGTTTTATTTTTTAGCAGAAACATAAAGTTAGATAAAAAAACCCCTTACGTAAATGATCGCATATTTTTTTTTGTTCAAGATTTGTGAAAAAGTTGTTTATAATTTCGAACGCCTTCGGTGAACAAAAAATACTCGTAGATCTGTAAATTTTATAACTAACTTACACTAGAAGCGTCCCTCTTTTACCAATTTATGTTAACAAAAAATGTTGAACATTATAAGAATGTACAGACTTTTTTTAAGTTTGACACGAAAAAAGTTAAACATTTCGTCTCATATTAAAATCAAAATTAGGAATGCCGGATGTACACAATTTCGAGCTTTGGCCCGGCACAGCCCGAAACCCGGCCCGAGTTCGAGTCAATTTTCGAGTCGGGCTGACTATTTTTGTCGAGTCAACAATTTTTATTTTCGGGCCGAGTCGATCCAAACCGCAAAGCTCGGTCCGGCCCGGCCCGAATTCCTTCCTAATCAAAATTGTCACAGTACGGCTTTCGCGGAAAGTGTGAGTAATGGCTAAAATCTTAACTAATGTTTATAATAATTGTAGGTCCAAATATAAAATAATAAAATATGATGTACTGCAGGGAAGCATTCTTGGTTCCATTTTATTTATTTTGTATATGAATAAAATTAAAACTGTTGTAGAAAACAATACTTTCATTGCCTACGCCGATGATGTTTCAGTTTCAGTAACGGTTCCGTGTGCTAACATTCATGAAAAATCAGCTTCGTTGTCACACCTGACCTCTAAATAATCGAAATGGTTCTCATCTTTACATTTATGTCCATATTCATAAACACTCGTAAAGTTTCAAAAAGGCTCGTTATAATTTTTGACAAATAGAATCAAACTTCACAAATAAAATTTTGATTTTTCTTTCAATGT
Source organism: Ophonus ardosiacus (assembly GCA_943142095.1). Lineage (NCBI taxonomy): Eukaryota > Metazoa > Arthropoda > Insecta > Coleoptera > Carabidae > Ophonus > Ophonus ardosiacus. The sequence goes on from OW964828.1 coordinate 38,726,977, forward strand.
CGACTGTTTTTATTGGATAAATATTATAACGAACCGTTTAAAATTTTTACGAGTGTTTATGAATAAATACGGGCATTAGTCTTAAACGCATCAAAATCTGTAGCTGTAAATTTAACTACTCTTAAAAGGAAACAGAGTAATTTAATAAGATGACACAATCAGTCGTTGCCTAAGTCGATAGTATAAAAGTCTTACGGTTATTAATAAATGAAAATTTAACCTGGACCAATGATATTAATAGTAAATGTAAAAAGTTAGCATCCTTATGTTATGCAATTAAAAGATTAGCACAAATAGCTGGCATAAAAACGACTAAAATGTTCTACTCGTATTTTGCTATGTTTAATTCTGCTGCAAATTACGGCATAATTTTTTTGGGGTACTCTCCAGCAGTCCTACGAGTGTTTAAATTACAAAAAAAAAAATAACTTTGCCATGTATGTTTTCTGTTTTAATGTTTATAAAAAATAACTCACATAATTTAACAACTCATGAACACTTACATAATTATAACATAAGGGATAAAAATGATCTAATTATACCCAAATATAAATTATCATTAAGCCTAAAAAATCTAAAACTGGTATTAAACCGTACCTATATTCCATACCGAGAGTTCCTAAATAAATTCCAAATAAAATTATAAAACGAACTTACACTATGTAAATTGCACTTGACACTTGACAGTGATATCTGTCAATTAGAATAATTTGAATATATCAGCTATTTTCATAATTATAGCAATAAAACTGAAAGTTAATCTCTTTATAATTCTTAAACTGGATATCTATCTATTGAGTATGAAGGAAAATGTATAATCAAACCTGTAATTGGGAATCATTTCCTGTTGGGTGATAAATAAATAAATAAATAAATAAGTAAATATAGACAAAAAGATATTCTTCCATATTAATAATCACATAAAATGTTAAAAAAATATATTCAACTGCGTTCACACACACACACACACACACACACACACACTCACACACACACACACACATACACACACACACACACACACACACACACACACACACACACACACACAGAGAGAGAGAGAGAGACATTATCGTAAAAGTAGTAAAATCGTATTCTAGGGACCCTACAACGTGCTTATTCGTTAAAAAATCACCACCGAATTTTTGACCAAAGACAATACCTTCTTCACCTAAAGGTGACAGAAGATAAAAATCTGTTGTGGCCAGGACAATAATTCTCACCATTTCCATTTTATGTTATATAAAAATTATATTTGAAAAGAATTAGTCGGAATTTGGACAGAAGCTAAAAAATTCAAACTAATCCTTTTCAAATTTATTAAAAATATTTTAGACGTTATTTCAACCATAAGTATTATACTGCATTTCCTAATTTACCTAATCACATTTCGTGTGCACACAAAAAATTCTAATATTGCTATTCCTAAGCATTTTTCCTATGATTTTAAATATTTAATTAATAAAATTATAAGAAAGATTAAAAAAATGTAGGAAAAGCTTTCAGTAATGTCACTAAAACTGTTGATTTTTGATAGTGACATTTATATCTCAATTACAAACTATGTTACAAACGTTTGAATTTATCAACTAGTTTCCTTGGTGTAGTGTGGACTGTGCAGTTTATTACATCAGATTATTATCTTTAGTTTCCGAGATCACAATAGTGGCCTTCATTCTATATACATATTAATATTAACAGTATAATAATTATATTGTTGAGTTATCGTGAAGGAACTATGAGATGAGGAATGAAACTTGTCCTTTTCTTGATAAAATGTTTTTGTTTCCATAAAATGTACATTTCGGTTTACAGTGAAATTATGCAACTTCCCATTTTAGAATCTACGCTGCCATCTATAAACAAGGACTGGTAGTATGGTTTTATGTTGAAGGGACGATGCGACGAGGACATCTATATATAGAGGTTTGGAAAGGGAATATTGGATCGATTTACACTGTAACATTATTTACATACTTTCACGGATCAGTAATATTAGTATAAAGGAAGTTGAATCATTGTCAAATTTCGAATAATGTTTATATCATAAAAAAAAAACCAATGATAATTTAATATTTTTTATAAAAACGAGCACTTATATTGTACATTTAAATGGTATGCGGAGTAAAATGAAAACCTCCCTTTAATATTACGGGTTGCCATCTACAGGATAAATTTTAAAACAGCATGTTACGTGCTCCTAGTTAACATGTACTACAATTAAAATTTAATAAATAAAATAGAGATTTATATTTAAAAATATTTTTCTTTAATTATTATGATGAAATATGAGCTATGCAATATAAACATTTTAATTCACGCACCAAATTACAACTGATTTTTAAATATTCCCGCCATACATGTAAATCTAGCAGAGGTAGCATATAAATTCCCGCTGCATTTGCTAGCTAGCAAATCTAGCGAACGCTAGACTAGCAGAGCGTTCAATAGAAGATACTTCCGTTTCGCTAGTTTTGCTAGCCTCATTGAACGCACCTAGTATTTAAATGCAGTGGATATTGTGTTTTGGCATTCTTACTTTTTTTACATCCCGCTACCCTAGGTAAGGGAGGTATAGGGATCGTGCTAAAATTCGGATATAGAGATTTTAGTGAATAAGCACGTTTTGGTGTCCCCAGAATCCGATTTTAACATTTTTACAATGATTTCTGTAGGTATGTATATATATATATATATATATGTGTGTGTGTGTGTGTGCGTGTGTGTGTGTGTGTGTGTGTGTGGGTCTTGTGGACACGATTACTCAAATACTATCAATCAGAAAAATTAGATATTTTGTATATCCATTCTATACTAATGTGGGAAGAGCTCATTAGTTTTTAGTGTATATCGGATAACCGGAAACATCATTTATACAAGCTTTTAACAGTTTTTCTTGTAAAAAATGCATTGAATATAATTTTTTAGCAACTTTTACTAATTAAAATTGAATATAATTGTACAAACTTCAATTCTACGATAATAACATTTAGTAAATAACTCTAAATAACTTTAAATATGAATATACAGGGTGTCTCAGGACGAGCTTACGCTATCTATATTTTAAATACTATTTAATATAATTTAACGAAATTTGGTATCTGGGGGTTATCCAACATGCCCGTTTTAACTAAAATATTTTCAAAGCAATAGCACTTCCGGTTTGACCGGAAATTGACCTCAACTTTCTTATTTTAAATGGAATACGCTATATTTTATTTTACCATTGAATGCAGCGGAAAATTTTACATATGAAGCAATAAAAACATTTTACTCATGATCAACTACTTCCGGCGTTATTCAACTTTTTTTGATTTTTTGTCTGAAATCCGGCACATTTTCAAAACTCTGTATATCGGGAACGAGATAGAATTTTTATAATCTGAAAAAAGCCTTTTATAAAGGAGACTTTAAGCTACATTATCCATAGAAGAATCCTCGATTATTTATAAAAATGTGACGGGTACGTTACACCAAAATTACAGTTGACAAACTTCAAAAAAGACAATTTTTTTAAATGGAACCCCCCGTTTTTTATTACATAAATGTATTCTACGGCAAAAAATAAGGGTACTTTATGTAACATGTCCTATGTTGAAAGTTGATAGAATTTCAGTAAATTAGAAAAACATGTAATCTGTGTATAATTATTTTATTAATACGGATAAGTAAGCCATGGAAAAAACAAATAAATTCTAAATACAAAACTATGATTAATTTAATACATATTCAAACTGTCCTCCATTCATATGTAAGCACATTGTTACTCTATTCAATACTTCTTCTTGTGTAGCATTTTTTATCATTCGAGGAGACATGTTGTTAAATGCTGTTCGTACCCTATGTTGGCAATCTTCTTTAGTAGTTAAAGGTTTTTGATAGACGCCGTTTTTAATGTAACCCCAAACAAAAAAATCAAGTGGAGTCGATATACAGAGTTTTGAAAATGTGCCGGATTTCAGACAAAAAATCAAAAAAAGTTGAATAACGCCGGAAGTAGTTGATCATGAGTAAAATGTTTTTATTGCTTCATATGTACAATTTTCCGCTGCATTCAATGGTAAAATAAAATATAGCGTATTCCATTTAAAATAAGAAAGTTGGGGTCAATTTCCGGTCAAACCGGAAGTGCTACTGCTTTGAAAATATTTTAGTTAAAACGGGCATGTTGGATAACCCCTAGATACCAAATTTCGTTAAATTATATTAAACAGTATTTAAAATATAGATAGCGTAAGCTCGTCCTGAGACAGCCTGTATAATATAATTTATTTTCATATGTCGTCTTGCCTATGCGTCAAACAAAAACATAATTATAATAACAATTTTAACATATTTAAACAAATGTCACTGGCAGGAAGCAATTACATTAAAATTTAAAATTAATTATGAAACCGTGTTAAGGGTAATATAATGGTAAAATATTTAATTCTAACGAAATTAAGGTTTGTAAAAATAATATATTTTCCATCATATATAAATATTAGATGTACAGGATGATCTCATTTAATTTTTTTCTATTTTTGCAGCACTATAAATTAATATTAATTTACAACTACACATTTACGGAATGGATCATGTACGGCGAAGAATTTACAAAGATTGCGTTTTAGAACACCTAGAAGTTGATGCTGATTTTTATAAGAATGTGTGTATGACGATTTTTCCTTAAAGTCTATTAAAATATGAACCAAAACTTTTCAAATTTGGTATTAAAAACTCATATATAATTTGATCGGATGTAGTACTTAATTTAGAGCTCTAACAGATTTTTGACGAAAAACAATAAAACATAATCCAAAATTTCGTATTTCAGACTTTTCTATTTATTAGACAACAAATTATATTTTATTTACCAACGATCAACCCGAATTGATAAATTACTTAAAGCTCACTGCTATTTTAAACATGAAATTGGCGGGAGGTCATGTGCTGGCCACATCAGATTTTTTTTTTAGAATTTATTATTAGCAAAAATTACTATTATAACAAAACTGATCACTTACATACACCAAATATCACGGCAAAATAAGAGCAAATATCAAATCAGAAAAGAACAGTACGTTTAGAATAGAAGAAAGACCATGGTAATGTAAAACTGTCTTTGCCTTCGAGTCAGCCGTCTTTTTCTATGTAGTACTGGTGGGACGGTCAATTTGATGTCACCATTAAAAAAATTAATATCTAAACTAATAAACAAAAAGAAATGTGAATTGCAATATATTATAATCCACTAGACATTTAAGCCAAGTTTAATATTTAAACTATGTAGGTGCAAAAAAAAATTACTCACTTTATTACCTAAATAAATTGTTTATTTGTGAAGCGATCCCTCACTTCTTTTCTTCTCACAAGCACAGTAAATTCAGAAGTGAGCGATTAAAAATTGTGCATCATTCAAAATGCTCAGGTATAACGCTATCTTTAATTTCATGCCTAACATGCTGTTTTAAAATTTATCCTGTAGATGGCAACCCGTAATATTAAAGGGAGGTTTTCATTTTACTCCGCATACCATAGAATTTAAATGTATAAGTGCTCGTTTAATATTAAATTATCATTGGTTATTTTATGATATAAACATTATTCGAAATTTGACAATGATTCAACTTCCTTCCTTTATGTTATTACTGCTCCGTGAAAGTATGTAAATAATGATAGTGTAAATCGATCCAATATTTACTTTCCCAACCTCTATATATAGATGTCCTCGTCGCGTCGTCCCTTCCCTTGAACATAAAACCATGCTACGAATCCTTGTTTATAGATGGCAGTGTAGATTCTAAAATGGAAAGTTGCATAAGTGCATTGCAAAACCGAAATGGGATGATTAATAATACCCGGCCTAAGATGGATAGAAACAAAACATGGAACTAAAAATGATTTTATTTTTCGACATAGTCTTCTTGTAACTCAATGCATTTGGTCCAACGATATTCAAGGGCCTTTATCCCGTTCCTATAGGAAGATTCTTCCAGGAGTTGAAAATAACCATTTGTGCTCTCTATTGCTTCTTGATCCGACGAATATTTTTTGCCAGCACGGAATTTCTTTAAGTTTGGAAACAAACTAAAGTCGGAAGGAGCCAAATCTGGAGAATAGGGTGCATGAGGCAATAATTCGAAACCCAATTCATGAATTTTAGACATTGGAACAACAGCCCTTTTTTCGCCAAACCAGGTTTTTTCCTTTAGTTGGTCAAGTAGATTAGCGTAGTATTGTCCATTAATCGTTTAACCTTTTTCAAGGTAGTCTACTAAAAGGATACCCTTCGCATCCAAAATACGGTTGCCATAACATTACCGGCTGAGAGAACTATTTTCGCCTTTTTTGGAACGGGTTCTCCTCTTGCAGTCCATTGTTTTGACTGACTGTTGCTTCATTTCCGGTGTATTATGATGAATCCATGTTTCATCCACTGTTACAAATCTGCGCTGAAATTCTGTTGTTTTCCGTTTATTCAGCGCCAAACACTCCTCTGCAATGGTCATTCGGGTGAGGTTTTGCTCAAGTGACAACAAACGCGGCACCCATCGCGCAGAAAGCTTTCTCATCACAATATCAGCTATCTCGACAAACTTCAATCGACGGTCGCTTAAAACCACTTTTCCAACTTTAACTTCAGTTGTAGCCGTTTTTGGCCTGCCTGGACGCTCAGCATCAATAGTACTCGTACGACCACGTTTAAAGTTTGCAACATTTTGAACAAGTTTCATTCCTCATATCATAGTTCCTTCACGATAACTCAATATAATTATTATACTGTTAATGTTACGTTCTTGAATATCTCGAAAACAATGCATCGTAACAAAAAGTGTGCCTAATCAAAACCTTAATACTTTTTGGGGGACATCAGATTCTGACAAAATGGCCCCCCGACCCCCCAGGGGAGGCGGTGAAGGGGGTCAACTTAAAAATCTTAAACGGGACCCCCTATTTTTTATTGCAGATTCGGAAAGAGCGTAAAAAATATGTTGGTTTTATTCGGAAACTTTTTTTGTACTCCCAACAGGAGGCGCTGCAATCGTAAAAATGTGAATTTGCTAGAAAAAAATTAACCGATTAATAATTTATTAATAACTTGATAAAAAATGACGTTTGTTGTTTCAATAAATACACAAAATTGTAGAATTAATTTCTGAAGAAATCGAGTTGCCCATAGTCAGTTTTTAAAAAGTTTCTTTCTTTTAATTCCCCCTGAGTGTTGAGGAGTAATATTTCTACAATACGATTACAGCGCCACCTGTTGGGAGTACAAAAAAAGTTTCCGAATAAAACCAGCATATTTTTTACGCCCTTTCCGAATCTGCAATAAAAAATAGGGGGGTCCCATTTAAGATTTATAAGTTGACCCCCTTTCCCGCCCCCCCTGGGGGGTCAGGGGGCCATTTTGTCAGAATCTGATGTCCCCCCAAAAACTATGAAGGTTTTGATTCGGACACTTTTTGTTAAGATGCATTGTTTTCGAGATATTCAAGAACGTAATGTTATATGGGACACCCAGTATATAGAATGTCCAAATTGTGATCTCGGAAAATAAGCATAATATGATGTAATAAATTGCACAGTCCAAACTACACCAAGGAAACTAGTTGATAAATTCAAATGGAATTTAAGATTTTTCGAGAATTTCAGGATGCGCGCGGACTTTTTTAGCGATGAATATCATCTTATGAGTGACATCTTCACTACTCTCCTGTTCAGTTTGTGTCAGACATCTTAAATTTTATCTTAACTTTCAACTAACCAAAAATATATACTGCACAAATAATAACAATCTGCGAGATACAAATACCTTTATTCTACAATAACTCTCTCTAATAGCTCTCGCTGATCACATACGCGTTAACTTTGAACTTGTAGCATGTAACATCGTGAATCTTTAATATACACTTTACTTTATTTTTCTGAAGTATTTCCTTGTAAGAAAAAGGTAAAGTATATGAATACGAATTAAAGCAAAACCTTTTACTTCTACCGTAGGTATACTTCACAGTGCTACCTTTTACTTCTAATTTTGACTTCATTCTATAAATACGAATATCTTTCTTACCTATAAAGGTGACGGAAGGTAAAAATAAAAATCACGTATACGAGTCTTCATGCATCATAATAATAATAGGGATTTGGAGCTCAGCAGTACACCGTCTAGCAGATTATTAGCGAACTAGTCTAACGGATATTACAATTACACCCTTGCGTATATTGCCGGCATTTGTCAATTTTCTTTCTGAAATTTATAATTATTACATTAACAATATGGCAAATAACAAGGAACCTGTTAAAATCTACTTTTGGGGGTTATAGAACAGTTAACAGAAAAAAGCGTGGGTTAATAGTTTGAAAATAGGGAAAAAATTAAGTGCCTGTACGATAGTATGTTCCTTACATTTTGTTAAAGATGAGTTTTTCAAAGGTAAGTAAATTATGAGTATTGTCTCTTAAAAATCTTATAAAATTTGATTTTAGCTATACCGGTTAATAAGAAAAGAAAATTTAATATTTCTGTAGTTCCTTCGGTAAATTTACCAGTAGTTGAATAAGGACCTCCAAATTTACATTTGTATCGTCTATCTCCCAGACCAACAGGACCAACCGGCTAACCAGAAGAAATCAATTACTGCAAGTAAATGACGTTCCAATCACAGAGCAATTTTGTGAAAACATTTTTTCTTGTACGTAACCTTAATCACCATTAATTTTAAATTCGCCTTTTATTATATGAGGAGAAGATTGTAGAGCACTTGTTTGGATATATAAACTATAAATTTTCAAATAATACTCACTTGTGTGTTGTGTGTGCGTTTAGCTAATTCTTACTTCTTACTCAATTTCGTATTCAATAAAGGAAACGTATTAGTCAGTCTGTATCAATTCTGAATTGGCATATTTTTTTATAGTGATTACTGTTACCTCGTAAAATTTAACTGAAGCGAAAGAAATTAATGAAACAAAAATTAAATGAAATAATATAGGAGTAATTTTTAGTTCACCGTGAAAGGTTTGTTCTCTTTTTACTTGCTGAACAAAATCCAAAAAAATCGTAATACATTTTAATACAAAATACTTTCTGATTCAGAATATAATAAAACAACATTAATCTAAAGTACCTACAGACCACACTTAAAATTTATTCAACTGACACTTAATTGCAACTCACTTGTCACTCAGTTGTCACTGAAATTCGAGTAGCCTAATGTCTCTGAATTCCAAATAATGACATTTTGATCAATTGAGTGTAAGCTGAGTGTGAAGTGAGTTTGAGTCGTGTCTCTGAATTTGGCCCTAAAAATTTTTTTGTCCTACAAGAAAGGACGTTATAGAAGACAGGCAGTCGGAAAGAATACAATAGGAGTAATATGTAAGAAAATCGTAAGTTTCTGGGTTTGGAAAATCCTAATTTGTATACAGGACACTGGCACTGCTTACAAAGGTCATCAGCTACCACAACTAGTTGACGGTGGTGGAGACATTACAATACTAAAACGTTTGGGTGACTGGAAATGTACAACAGTCGCTAAAGGTTATTTAGATTATAGCATGTGTTCAAAAAAAGTTTCTCGTTTTCTCGGTGTTAGTCTGAATTAATTGAGACAACCGCTGAAAATACTGAAATAACTGTAAATGTTCGAATGTCAGTTTTAATAATTGTAACATAACATGAACAAATAAATGTTATATGAGTAGACATTATTTTTGCTTATTCTTACAATAAAATTTTGATAAAGCGGACAGTTAAAAAAGGCGGGATGTTATAGTAATTAACAGCCCGATTATGTTACCAGGGTGTTAATGACAGCCTCACAATTCTTAATTGTTGACTGTTATTCATTCCATAACAACACAATAAGACGAAATATTGTTTTTAGATTGTTATGTGTTGCTATAGTAATTTAATTCAATTTTTCACAAAAGCTGACGGCATGTTAGTCATATAATTTGTTAGAAGAATTTATAATATATTTATAATTACTGTATACATAAATCAGTCGGTTTAAAAAGAACAAATAGTAAAAAATGTTAGTGCAAAATTCGTAAGCAGCAGATTAACACTTATAATAAGTTTATCTTATTAGTCGGAAGAAAGTTACCAAAAAGAAATTTGAGTTGTATTCTCAAAAAGTTTTCTACTATTTGAAGTATTTTGGCATGATAAAGGTACGTATGTATTTTATTTAAATTTGTTTAGTAATTAAAATTTAAATATGGAATTTTAAACAATGTTTAAAAATAATGAATTTCTATATTACATTATAAAGCATATATATTATAGTAATACAATAAACTTATTTCCAAAAAATATGTAAAACTAAATAAATATATCATCACGGCATATTACCATTTCTGAGTGTGCCACAATCTGCTTTATTTGTACCGTGCGGGCGCTTACCAGGCGTCACCTCACGGGCACTCATTGCTGGCGTGGAGTGCACCGCAGGGGTCACTTTTGTGCCATTTAAAATTCGAAATATTTGGCGTTGGTCGGGATCGAACCCGGTTCCCCAGATTCGCGACCAGACACTCTGGCATGCGGCCACGGGACCACATATGTAGAACTAGGAATATAATATGTAAGTACAAACTCTTTGTTAAACGGCAAAGACCCAAGTATGCATGTATATCCATTATATTTTATGAAAACAGCAATACATTATGTCCGTATGAACATTCTCGCATACAATATTAATTAATAAAGAAGACACTTCTTATTAAAAATAAATAACAAGTACATCATCTGTCTCACTTGCCATTCGATGACTTAGGCTGCATCCCCATGCATCCGTATTCTCGTATCCGTGATACGTGATTCACTCACGTAAAAATTTAGCCCGTCCCCATGAAAGCAAGTAGTTACGTTGTCCGTATCCGGTATCCATATTAAATTTGAAACTCAGCTGATGTGTAGTGGAGTGTTTTATATTATGGATTCGGAAACATTGGCTGTTAGCACAAGTCTTGTTTTAACTAAAACGCTGCTTTAAGATATGTCAAATTTCATTATTTAATAATAAAAATAAATAGTATCAAATTTATCAAAATATGATTTTGAAGCAGAACATAGTTTGTATTCAAACAAATATTTTAAAAAAATCATCCTTTAAACATAAGGATGAAATCAAATATTGAAATAGTTATTTACAATACAAATGCGGAAACATGAACTTCCGTGCATGAGCCTTTGTTTGAAGTACGAGCGAGCAGCGCGAGCGAGTATTTCATTTAGGCGAATGCACGGAAGGTATTTCCGCATAAGTATTGTAGAAGATTTTTTGTAACGAACGAATTAATTATAAAACTGTTCTACCCTCGATAGATGTTACGCAGAACATGTCGTCGCATTAAATAGAGCCATCAATGTCACTAACTAATTGTCAGATACAAAATATAAATATATGTATAATAATTATTGCAATACCATGGAGCATTCTTAAAACTGTATATAATCGATTCAAATACAATTTCTTAAATTTAAGATCTTATTTTACTTTGATAGTACATATGTATGTATGGTTATAAATTTAGGATCTTACCACTACCTGAAACAAATAAAAGTATGAATACATATTAAATTATCTTTAAATAAAATATATTCTTATAACTATTAATAATAATAATGTTTTCATTGTTTACCTACTAATATATTGTCTTTAATATTGTGAGCAGCATACACCGCCATGTTTATCATTCTCGATTTTCGTTACATTAGTGTCTAATAGATGGCGTTAGTAGTATTAAAATGTCAAAATTAGCAGTAATTCTGATTTTATTTAATTAATTTTTATTCTTTGAACTAATTTTCCTGAATTATTATGTTCTTGTATTAAATTTGTTGTAATGTACAAAAAAATTAAAAATAAAATAGGTCTTTTAAGCTACTCGATCAAAGTAGTTTCCATTGAAACACTAGTGCGGGAAGTAAAACAATAGCGCGGGAATATGGCCTTTCGGATTGTGAGTTGGCTGCGGGAAACATTAGTTTCTAGGCAGTGAGTACGAAAATTGAATTTTCGTACTCACTACCTAGAAACTAATGTTTCCCGCAGCCAACTCACAATCCGAAAAGCCATATTCCCGCGCTATTGTTTTACTTCCCGCACTAGTGTCTCAATGGAAACTACTTTGATCGAGTAGCTTGAAAGTACTATTTTATTTTTAATATTTTTGTACATTACAACAAATTTAATATAAGAACATAATAATTTAGGAAAATTAGTTGAAAGAATAAAAATTATTTAAATAAAATCAGAATCATTGCTAATTTTGACATTTTAATACTACTAACGCCATCTATTACAAACTAATGTGATGAGAATCGAGGATGATGAACATGGCGGCCATACTGTATGTTGCACACAATATTAAAGATAATATTGGTAGGTATTAATATACAGTATAAACAACATTATTATTATTAATAGGTATAAGAATATATTTTATTTAAAGATAATTTAATATGTATTCATACTTTTATTTGTTTTAGGTAGTGATATGTTCCTAAATTTATAACCAAACTACTATACATAATGTAGTATCAAAATAAAATAAGATGTTAAATTTAATACATTGTATTTGAATCGATTATATACAGTTTGGTATTGCAATAATTATTATATATTTATATTTTGTATATGACAATTAGTTAGTGAAATTGATGGTTCTACTTGATGCGACGACATGTTCTGCGTAACATCTATCGAAGATAGAACAGTTTTACAATTAATTCGTTCGTTACAAAAAATCTTGTACAATACTTATGCGGAAATACCTTCCGTGCATTCGCCTAAATGAAATACTCGCTCGCGTTGCTCGCTCGTACTTCAAACAAAGGCTCATGCACGGAAGTTCTTGTTTCTGCATTTGTATTGTAAATAACTATTGACATATCTTAAAACAGTGTTTAGTTAAAACAGGGCTTGTGCTACCAGCCATTATTATTAACTGTACTCAGTTTGGCTTGTTTTCATCGACACAAATGTCAAATGTTTCGTTGATTCCTACAATTTTCTCCTTGAAACAGTCATGTTCCATTAAATTATCACATTGCGAATTTACAACCCATCCACAATATCCACATTTAAATAAATTATTCTCTATTGTACATAAACACTAAACAAAAAATCTGTTGTGGCCAGCACAAGACCTCTCGCCATTTCCATTTTATGTTATATAAATAATGTATTGCACTTCGCTACCAAACCGTCGTTTTGTCACATAAAAATTACAGAACTTTACCCAAATATTGTATTTTACTGTATTTAACATGTCTTCTGCACACATACAATTCTAATTATATCTTCTTTCCATTGTATGAGGAAGATCCTATGTCAGAGATTCTTCAAATTCATTAACAAGATTGGCGATATTTGTAATGGATACATGCAGGTTACCTATAATTTTAAATATTTAATTAATAAAACCATAAGAAAGATTAAATTTACTTCCCAGAAAAAGCTTTCAGAATGTAACTAAACTTTTGATTTTTGACACTGATATCTGTCATTTACAAATTATGTTATAAACATTTGAATTTGTCAACTGGTTTCCTTAATGTAGTTTCGCCTACTGGACTTATTATATCCCGATATTCTATATATTATAGTGTCTTTATCTCTAAATTTATAGAAGATATAATAAAAAATTTAAATGTATCAGATGTAGAATTTTGTTCTTTAAAAAGCGTAATATCAAAAATTTGCAAAAAATAATATTTAGAAGAATTTTTTTAAAAAACTACTGCTTCCGGTTGTTCAATTGTTACCAAAACCTTTTCAGCTCTTCCCAGGAATGTCAGATTGAAGAAACTGCAGTTAAATATTTTTTAAGTCTTATAGTTTTTGAGGAATCGTCCCTCCAACATCCATACATACACACACACACACAGACATCATCGTAAAAATGTTAAAATCGGTTTATATGGACCTTAAATCGTGCTTATTCACTTAAATCTCGAAATGTGATTTTTAGCATGAAACCAATACCTCTCTTAGCGAGAGGTAAAAAGTGAACCACAACAAAATTCAAGCTTATCAATGGTTGCCAACAAAATATCCAAACAAACTTGCTGTTGCTGTGTTTATACGCATGCGTCAAGCAATCCGTATCCGTGAAAAGTTAAAATTAACCAACTTTCGTCTGTTGCGTTCTTACAACGGACCGATGTATGAATTTGCTATTGTGATTGGTTACAAATGATCACGTATACGTGAATACGGATGCATGGGGATGCAGCCTTAAGTGCAAACCGTCGTAAGGCACCAAATATTCAAAAATTCGAATTTGGCGCCAATCGAAGCATTGAGTTAACCCACGGTTAAACTCTAAATATATACTCTCTTTTCTATGCTCTAAACTGCACATTCTAGCCAATCATCGTAAGCTACAGCCGCCTTAAAAATTCATTTTACGCGCTAAAACAAAATGTATCAAGATAATCACAGACCATATTCACTAATAGAATGCGTTATTTGATATGTAAAACGTCGTAAGCCACAGTTTGACATTGTGTTAAAATGAAGTTAAACATGATTTTGGAATATGTTACAAATGATTCAACGTAATCATAACACATAGCTATTTGCGCTCGAAACACACACAAGATTTTTTGTACAGTCGCCACAATGGCGCTGACCACCATAACAAAAAATAATAAAATGTACACTTTGTATTTACAGTACAACTCAATAAATAACGATTATATTTTTAATTTTAATTTATCGTTATTTTCCATTATTCTTGAGCTATTGCTATAATCTAATCTAAGCACTTTTTACTTTCGTTTTAGTAAATGAATGGCCTATTTTATTTTTGTATTCCTTTATACTACATTTTGTTTGGTTATGTAATATACGGACAAAGCAATCCTGACTAAACGTTGTAGACAAGTGACATTTCCCAACAGCTTTTAAGTTTCCCAGAAATTAGTTTTAAAACATTCCAAAAGAAGATTTTGTTGAGAGAATATGACAGCTTTGGCAGTTTTTAAGTCACCCGAAATCAATTTGATAGTTTTAACAGGTTTTCAGTCTCCCAGTAATTAGTTTTAAAACATTCCAAAAGAAGAATTTGTTGGGAGAATTTGAAAGCTTTGGCAGTTTTTAAGTCACCAGAAACCGATTTGACAGTTTTAAACAGCTTTTAAGTCTCCCAGAAATTAGTTTTAAAACATTCCAAAAGAACATTTGTAGAATTTGACAGCTTTGGCTTTTAAGTCTCCCAGAAATTAGTTTTAAAACATTCCAAAATAAGATTTGTTGTGAGAATTTGACAGCCTTGGCAGTTTTTAAGTGAGCAGAAATCAATTTGACAGTTTTAAACAGCTTTAAGCAATGCGGCATTTTTTTGTTATGTAATATATCGACTGAACAATCATAAGTCAGATTGACTTGTGGAGATGCATTTTATAGTTAGAAATTCGGACAGCGAGCGCTTTTTCTAATTTTGTCGCGCATGAGCGGCAAAGTGACATTTTGCATTGACAAAAGCGAGCGCGAACACCTACTTTGTACATAGACTGTAGTAGGTTTTATGTTACCTATTAAAGGTAAATGAATGTAAATTCCTAAAGCACTTTTAACTTATATCGAACAACCCCTTGTTTTTCAGATGAAATCTTAAAAAATGTAAATAACTTAGCAAAATTTCATAATTATATTGCTTATTTACCTGTAAACATTAATACAGGATGTATTTGTTAAAGTGAAGATAGTTTGAGTAATATTTTTATGAGTATATTTAAAACTATCCTCTTTTGTAAACAAAATTTTCTTTAAAATATAATGAATAAATTTTCAAAGTATTCAAGATAAGAGTGCTCATTTATAATTTTGTCAAATATATTTTTAATGTAAACACTATCTTTTCGTTAACGCGGGAATTGGTGACAACATAATTTATTGCTTTTTCACATGACAATGTGCAAACAGTATTTAACGAATTTTTAATATTACACTCTTCAAGAACAATTCAATCTGTATTTCACTATCTTGCCGCCAGATGTCATATCACTTGGCAATACATGCCAATATTTAAACTCTGATTGCCGGTCGATTACGTACTGCACAGAAAACAATTAATCACAATAATGTAATACAAGAATAATATTTATTTGTTGAATTTAATTATATGATGATGCTATAGAAACACAAGTTAATTTTCGTAAATATACATCGAGAGAATATAATGTACAGCGAAAAATTGTTGTTCGGGTCAGCTCTAAACGATACAATTACCATCCAAATCATTCCTAGCTGTTACAGGAAATTTGGAAACCGATAAGCATTTAAGGTAAGAATTAAATTTTTTTTTTAATTTTTAAAACTTGCCATCACTTCATTACAGATTAAAGAAAGGGTCATTCACAGCTACAAAAATAAAAAATATAATAAAATAAGACTTCATATGGTTGGTGTTCGCAGCTTCGAAAATAAAACGTAAATTAGCATCAACTGACATTTAATATATTTATAATTACCAAGCATTTAATACCAACTTCATAGCTTTTAAAACACTACGCAATCATATATGCGAATCTTTGTCTTAAGACAGCTTTTTCAAATTATATATAAATTGAAGTCCTTTTTCCCGAATGTAAATTGACAGCTCAAATGGCAGCTGTTATGAATGTGATTATTTTTGTGTAAAATATTTAACATTTGCAAATCCTTGTCTTTATGTCTTATGTTTAATTTTATTTTCGAGAGCTGTGAACACTTTCATAAGACTTTATTGTTTAATTCGTTATTTTTGTATAAAGTTTTATTTTTATTTTCGGAGCCGTGAATGAGGCTTAATAAGGGTACATTTAATGTGAATTTTAATTTTAAAAGTTCCTTATTTCAATACGTATTTATTTATAATTTATGCTAATAGAAATTAAATTTGAAAAATTGTTTGTAAATATATATGTATTATCCGTAGTATGTACATGGTATTCTATTAATAATATAATAGAAAAAGTTGTATTTCAAAGAAACATATTTTGGTAAATCATAAAATTTAACATTAAATGTATCCTACAATATTTTACAATAATATATCACTCAGTGCTACATTTTGATTGTTGTCTTTCATTATTTACGTTGCTATAGTAATATAACTTTATATTCAGCATATGTATACCGACAGAACATGTAGTTGAAGATAGTGCCTGGGTTATAATATCTCTAATGAAAATATTCTTCAGATCGTTTGTATCTGGTATATTTACAAACAGCCGTTTACATTCAATTAAGGTATGTGATTAATTTACTTATAATTTCAAAACGCTCTGCCTATCACTTATTGTATAGGGAGTAAAATTAAAAAGATATGATTTAGAAAAAAAAAATACCATCTTAGCATTCACTTTTAGAAAGATGATATAAAATATATAAATAAATATATCATCACGGCATATTATCCATTTCTGAGTGTGCCAGTCGCGTTGTACACAGATTTCGGTAATGATGACATATTTTTACAGTGTGGGCGTTTACCAGGCGCCACCTCACGGGGGCTCATTGCTGGCGTGGAGAGTGTAACACAGAAGAGGTCTCTTTTGTGCCATTTAAAATTCGAAATATTTGGCATCGGTCGAGATCGAACCGGGTTTTCCAGGTTTGCGACCAGACACCCAGGCACGCTGCCACGGGACCCCATGTATTATAAAATATAAATATAGCATATATATGAATGATTAAATCAGCTCTCTAATGCATATATCTTAATTTTGCAGGATCATTATCAGTGGCACGACAGCCATTGAAGGATTAATGTCGCAACTACCGATGATATTCGACTCTATAATAATTAGAAATAAGAATAATGCAGTTAAGATTAAGAGTCCTTCATTAATGCGCCAAGCCTCACTACTCTGCAACCATGGATGGACAACTAGTCAGGTCGTTGTATGCTGGTCGGTACGTTCGATCCATAAAAGGTAGGATCTTTATTTATTATTTTAATGCCATATAAATCAAAATTGATTTGACATTTAGAAAAATACTAATTTTCTGTTACAATGATTAAAACTACTGATCTATTGTTACTTGATTATTGCTCGTTGCCATGGAAATTTCATTTAATTTAATTAACAGGAGTACGGGACATGTACGGAAAACAAATATTATTGTTGGTGAAAGTATTCGCTCAATTAATATTTCATAATCCATAAACCTCCAATAATTTATTTTAATGTGGGATAAATAATTATATTTCTACATTCAATGTTCATTTAGTAAGAAAATAGATTAATATTCATAGAAATAACGGATTTTTTCATATGCGAAGTCTATTACTTATTGAATTTTTATTACTATTTTCAATACCTATATTAGCACAACAGAATTTTTTATTACTTTTACTCGTATTAAAACATAATTTCACTAAACGGCTTAGTAATGAAATAATGTTATGCACAATACTGTGAAATGATAATAACCATTTATAATTAATTTTATTTTCAACTACCTTTATACGTATTTTTAATATGAATTGAAATGATAGATACCGATTAACCTACAGCCGATTGGTAACTTTAAACTGTCATACGGTATCTTTCTAATATGAGCAAATACTTACGTATTTGGTATAATGGATCCGGGTAGTCCGGTTTCCGTATTTCGTCAATACACATACGCAAACACGCCGTTTCTGTAAGTACACTACTTCACCTCTCAGGCAGGGCTATCTCTGTTCTGTATGTGAAAGTACGAAGGATCCAATGGCAGACTATCACAAGACGTCCAGTCTAATAGTCAACCACCACCACACTGATAAATACAAATTGCACCTGCACAAACGAAGAAATTCAAGAAGATTAAATGTTGAAGGTAAAGACAAGAAAAATGTATACACTTCAAAATCTGGAGACGGGATAATAAAAATTGTACTTATTAAATTATATTGTTATTTTTCTTCTTTCTTTCATACGACTCGTAGACAACAAAATGTGTTTATGTTTTTGTTGAAAAGAGAAATAAAGCAAAATGTAAAAATGTCAAATGCCAGTATAGAAAAAGTGTCTTTTTAATTATCAAGAATCAGTACTACATGAAAATATTGAGCTATTGAAAACGTGAAGAAATTTAACTTGTTTTCATTTTCATCAATTCTTTGAATAGGTAATGGAAATCTGGAAAATCCAAAACAGGTACCACGAGTGCATCATGTATCCTTTATACGTAGTTATTTTAAATATGAATTGTAATGTTAGATACCGATAAACCTACAGCCGATTGGTAACTTTAAACTGTCATACGGTATCTTTCTAATATGAGCAAATACTTACGTATTTGGTATAATGGATCCGGGTTGTCCGGTTTCCGTATTTCGTCAATACACATACGCAAACACGCCGTTTCTGTAAGTACACTACTTCACCTCTCGGGCAGGGCTATCTCTGTTCTGTATGTGAAAGTACGAAGGATCCAATGGCAGACTATCATAAGACGTCCAGTCTAATAGTCAACCACCACCACACTAATAAATACAAATTGCACCTGCACAAACGAAGAAATTCAAGATGATTAAATGTTGAAGGTGAAGACAAGAAAAATGTATACACTTCAAAATCTGGGGACGGGATAATATAAATTGTACTTATTAAATTTATATTTTTATTTTTCTTCTTTCTTTCATACGACTCGTAGACAAAATAAATGTGTTTATGTATTTGTTGAAAAGAGAAAAAAAGTAAAATGTAAAAATGTCAAAAGCCAGTATAGAAAAAGTGTCTTTTTAATTATCAAGAATCAGTACTATATGAAAATATTGAACTACTGAAAACGTGAAGAAATTTAACTCGTTTTCAGTTTCATCAATTCTTTGAATAGGTAATGGAAATCTGGAAAATCCAAAACAGGTACCACGAGTGCATCATGTATCCTTTATACGTAGTTATTTTAAATATGAATTGTAATGTTAGATACCGATAAACCTACAGCCGATTGGTAACTTTGAACTGTCATACGGTATCTTTCTAATATGAGCAAATACTTACGTATTTGGTATAATGTATAAGGGTTGTCCGGTTTCCGTATTTCGTCAATACACATACGCAAACACGCCGTTTCTGTAAGTACACTACTTCACCTCTCGGGCAGGGCTATCTCTGTTCTGTATGTGAAAGTACGAAGGATCCAATGGCAGACTATCACAAGACGTCCAGTCTAATAGTCAACCACCACCACACTAATAAATACAAATTGCACCTGCACAAACGAAGAAATTCAAGATGATTAAATGTTGAAGGTGAAGACAAGAAAAATGTAAACACTTCAAAATCTGGGGACGGGATAATAAAAATTGTACTTATTAAATTATATTGTTATTTTTCTTCTTTCTTTCATACGACTCGTAGACAAAAAAATGTGTTTATGTATTTGTTGAAAAGAGACGAAAAGCAAAATATAAAAATGTCAAAAGCCAGTATAGAAAAAGTGTCTTTAATTATCAAAAATCAGTACTACATGAAAATATTGAACTATTGAAAACGTGAAGAAATTTAACTTGTTTTCATTTTCATCAATTCTTTGAATAGGTAATGGAAATCTGGAAAATCCAAAACAGGTACCACGAGTGCATCATGTATCCTTTATACGTAGTTATATTAAATATGAATTGTAATATTAGATACCGATAAACCTACAGCCGATTGGTAACTTTAAACTGTCATACGGTATCTTTCTAATATGAGCAAATACTTACGTATTTGGTATAATGTATAAGGGTTGTCCGGTTTCCGTATTTCGTCAATACACATACGCAAACACGCCGTTTCTGTAAGTACACTACTTCACCTCTCGGGCAGGGCTATCTCTGTTCTGTGTGTGAAAGTACGAAGGATCCAATGGCAGACTATCACAAGACGTCTAGTCTAATAGTCAACCACCACCACACTGATAAATACAAATTGCACCTGCACAAACGAAGAAATTCAAGATGATTAAATGTTGAAGGCGAAGACAAGAAAAATGTACACACTTCAAAATCTGGGGACGGGATAATAAAAATTGTACTTATTAAATTATATTGTTATTTTTCTTCTTTCTTTCATGCGACTCGATGACAAAAAATGTGTTTATGTATTTGTTGAAAAGAGAAAAAAAGCAAAATGTAAAAATGTCAAAAGCCATTATAGAAAAATTGTCTTTTTAACTATCAAGATTCAGTACTACATGAAAATATTGAACTACTGAAAACGTGAAGAAATTTAACTTGTTTTCATTTTCATTAATTCTTTGAATAGGTAATGGAAATCTGGAAAATCCAAAACAGGTACCACGAGTGCATCATGTATCCTTTATACGTAGTTATATTAAATATGAATTGTAATGTTAGATACCGATAAACCTACAGCCGATTGGTAACTTTAAACTGTCATACGGTATCTTTCTAATATGAGCAAATACTTACGTATTTGGTATAATGGATCCGGGTAGTCCGGTTTCCGTATTTCGTCAATACACATACGCAAACACGCCGTTTCTGTAAGTACACTACTTCATCTCTCGGGCAGGGCTATCTCTTCTGTATGTGAAAGTACGAAGGATCCAATGGCAGACTATCATAAGACGTCCAGTCTAATAGTCAACCACCACCACACTAATAAGTACAAATTGCACCTGCACAAACAAAGAAATTCAAGATGATTAAATGTTGAAGGTGAAGACAAGAAAAATGTATACACTTCAAAATCTGGGGACGGGATAATAAAAATTGTACTTATTAAATTATATTGTTATTTTTCTTCTTTCTTTCATACGACTCGTAGACAAAAAAATGTGTTTATGTATTTGTTGAAAAGAGACGAAAAGCAAAATGTAAAAATGTCAAAAGCCAGTATAGAAAAAGTGTCTTTAATTATCAAAAATCAGTACTACATGAAAATATTGAACTATTGAAAACGTGAAGAAATTTAACTTGTTTTCATTTTCATCAATTCTTTGAATAGGTAATGGAAATCTGGAAAATCCAAAACAGGTACCACGAGTGCATCATGTATCCTTTATACGTAGTTATATTAAATATGAATTGTAATGTTAGATACCGATAAACCTACAGCCGATTGGTAACTTTAAACTGTCATACGGTATCTTTCTAATATGAGCAAATACTTACGTATTTGGTATAATGGATCCGGGTAGTCCGGTTTCCGTATTTCGTCAATACACATACGCAAACACGCCGTTTCTGTAAGTACACTAGTTCACCTCTCGGGCAGGGCTATCTCTGTTCTGTATGTGAAAGTACGAAGGATCCAATGGCAGACTATCACAAGACGTCCAGTCTAATAGTCAAGCACCACCACACTAATAAATACAAATTGCACCTGCACAAACGAAGAAATTCAAGATGATTAAATGTTGAAGGTGAAGACAAGAAAAATGTATACACTTCAAAATCTGGGGACGGGATAATAAAAATTGTACTTATTAAATTATATTGTTATTTTTCTTCTTTCTTTCATACGACTCGTAGACAAAAAAATGTGTTTATGTATTTGTTGAAAAGAGAAAAAAAGTAAAATGTAAAAATGTCAAAAGCCAGTATAGAAAAAGTGTCTTTTTAATTATCAAGAATCAGTACTATATGAAAATATTGAACTACTGAAAACGTGTAGAAATTTAACTTGTTATCATTTTCATCAATTCTTTGAATAGGTAATGGAAATCTGGAAAATCCAAAACAGGTACCACGAGTGCATCATGTATCCTTTATACGTAGTTATATTAAATATGAATTGTAATGTTAGATACCGATAAACCTACAGCCGATTGGTAACTTTAAACTGTCATACGGTATCTTTCTAATATGAGCAAATACTTACGTATTTGGTATAATGGATCCGGGTTGTCCGGTTTCCGTATTTCGTCAATACACATACGCAAACACGCGGTTTCTGTAAGTACACTACTTCACCTCTCGGGCAGGGCTATCTCTGTTCTGTATGTGAAAGTACGAAGGATCCAATGGCAGACTATCATAAGACGTTCAGTCTAATAGTCAACCACCACCACACTAATAAATACAAATTGCACCTGCACAAACGAAGAAATTCAAGATGATTAAATGTTGAAGGTGAAGACAAGAAAAATGTATACACTTCAAAATCTGGGGACGGGATAATAAAAATTGTACTTATTAAATTATATTGTTATTTTTCTTCTTTCTTTCATACGACTCGTAGACAAAAAAATGTGTTTATGTATTTGTTGAAAAGAGAAAAAAAGTAAAATGTAAAAATGTCAAAAGCCAGTATAGAAAAAGTGTCTTTTTAATTATCAAGAATCAGTACTACATGAAAATATTGAACTACTGAAAACGTGAAGAAATTTAACTTGTTTTCATTTTCATCAATTCTTTGAATAGGTAATGGAAATCTGGAAAATCCAAAACAGGTACCACGAGTGCATCATGTATCCTTTATACGTAGTTATATTAAATATGAATTGTAATGTTAGATACCGATAAACCTACAGCCGATTGGTAACTTTAAACTGTCATACGGTATCTTTCTAATATGAGCAAATACTTACGTATTTGGTATAATGGATCCGGGTAGTCCGGTTTCCGTATTTCGTCAATACACATACGCAAACACGCCGTTTCTGTAAGTACACTACTTCACCTCTCGGGCAGGGCTATCTCTGTTCTGTATGTGAAAGTACGAAGGATCCAATGGCAGACTATCATAAGACGTCCAGTCTAATAGTCAACCACCACCACACTAATAAATACAAATTGCACCTGCACAAACGAAGAAATTCAAGATGATTAAATGTTGAAGGTGAAGACAAGAAAAATGTATACACTTCAAAATCTGGGGACGGGATAATAAAAATTGTACTTATTAAATTATATTGTTATTTTTCTTCTTTCTTTCATACGACTCGTAGACAAAAAAATGTGTTTATGTATTTGTTGAAAAGAGAAAAAAAGCAAAATGTAAAAATGTCAAAAAGCAATTATAGAAAAATTGTCTTTTTAACTATCAAGAATCAGTACTACATGAAAATATTGAGCTATTGAAAACGTGAAGAAATTTAACTTGTTTTCATTTTCATCAATTCTTTGAATAGGTAATGGAAATCTGGAAAATCCAAAACAGGTACCACGAGTGCATCATGTATCCTTTATACGTAGTTATATTAAATATGAATTGTAATATTAGATACCGATAAACCTACAGCCGATTGGTAACTTTAAACTGTCATACGGTATCTTTCTAATATGAGCAAATACTTACGTATTTGGTATAATGGCTCCGGGTAGTCCGGTTTCCGTATTTCGTCGATACACATACGCAAACACGCCGTTTCTGTAAGTACACTACTTCACCTCTCGGGCAGGGCTATCTCTATTCTGTATGTGAAAGAAAAATGTAAACACTTCAAAATCTGGGGACGGGATAAAAAAAATTGTACTTATTAAATTATATTGTTATTTTTCTTCTTTCTTTCATACGACTCGATGACAAAAAAATGTGTTTATGTATTTGTTGAAAAGAGAAAAAAAGCAAAATGTAAAAATGTCAAAAGCCAGTATAGAAAAAGTGTCTTTTAAACTATCAAGAATCAGTACTACATGAAAATATTGAACTATTGAAAACGTGAAGAAATTTAACTTGTTTTCATTTCCATCAATTCTTTGAATAGGTAATGGAAATCTGGAAAATCCAAAACAGGTACCACGATAGCATCATGTATCCTTTATACGTAGTTATATTAAATATGAATTGTAATGTTAGATACCGATAAACCAACAGTTGATTAGTAACTTTAAACTGTCATACGGTATCTTTCTAATATGAGCAAATACTTACGTATTTGGTATACTGGATCCGGGTAGTCCGGTTTCCGTATTTCGTCAATACACATACGCAAACACGCCGTTTCTCTAAGTACACTACTTCACCTCTCGGGCAGGGCTATCTCTATTCTGTATGTGAAAGTACGAAGGATCCAATGGCAGACTATCATAAGACGTCCAGTCTAATAGTCAACCACCACCACACTAATAAATACAAATTGCACCTGCACAAACGAAGAAATTCAAGATGATTAAATGTTGAAGGTGAAGACAAGAAAAATGTATACACTTCAAAATCTGGGGACGGGATAATAAAAATTGTACTTATTAAATTATATTGTTATTTTTCTTCTTTCTTTCATACGAGTCGTAGACAAAAAAATGTGTTTATGTATTTGATGAAAAGAGAAAAAAAGCAAAATGTCAAAAGCCAGTATAGAAAAAGTGTCTTTTTAATTATCAAGAATCAGTACTATATGAAAATATTGAACTACTGAAAACGTGAAGAAATTTAACTAGTTTTCATTTTCATCAATTCTTTGAATAGGTAATGGAAATCTGGAAAATCCTAAACAGGTACCACGAGTGCATCATGTATCCTTTATACGTATTTATTTTAAATATGAATTGTAATGTTAGATACCGATAAACCTACAGCCGATTGGTAACTTTGAACTGTCATACGGTATCTTTCTAATATGAGCAAATACTTACGTATTTGGTATAATGTATAAGGGTTGTCCGGTTTCCGTATTTCGTCAATACACATACGCAAACACGCCGTTTCTGTAAGTACACTACTTCACCTCTCGGGCAGGGCTATCTCTGTTCTGTATGTGAAAGTACGAAGGATCCAATGGCAGACTATCATAAGACGTCCAGTCTAATAGTCAACCACCACCACACTAATAAATACAAATTGCACCTGCACAAACGAAGAAATTCAAGATGATTAAATGTTGAAGGTGAAGACAAGAAAAATGTATACACTTCAAAATCTGGGGACGGGATAATAAAAATTGTACTTATTAAATTATATTGTTATTTTTCTTCTTTCTTTCATACGAGTCGTAGACAAAAAAATGTGTTTATGTATTTGATGAAAAGAGAAAAAAAGCAAAATGTCAAAAGCCAGTATAGAAAAAGTGTCTTTTTAATTATCAAGAATCAGTACTATATGAAAATATTGAACTACTGAAAACGTGAAGAAATTTAACTAGTTTTCATTTTCATCAATTCTTTGAATAGGTAATGGAAATCTGGAAAATCCTAAACAGGTACCACGAGTGCATCATGTATCCTTTATACGTATTTATTTTAAATATGAATTGTAATGTTAGATACCGATAAACCTACAGCCGATTGGTAACTTTGAACTGTCATACGGTATCTTTCTAATATGAGCAAATACTTACGTATTTGGTATAATGTATAAGGGTTGTCCGGTTTCCGTATTTCGTCAATACACATACGCAAACACGCCGTTTCTGTAAGTACACTACTTCACCTCTCGGGCAGGGCTATCTCTGTTCTGTATGTGAAAGTACGAAGGATCCAATGGCAGACTATCACAAGACGTCCAGTCTAATAGTCAACCACAACCACACTAATAAATACAAATTGCACCTGCACAAACGAAGAAATTCAATATGATTAAATGTTGAAGGTGAAGAAAAGAAAAATGTATACACTTCAAAATCTGGGGACGGGATAATAAAAATTGTACTTATTAAATTATACGACTCGTAGACAAAAAAATGTGTTTATGTATTTGTTGAAAAGAGAAAAAAAGTAAAATGTAAAAATGTCAAAAGCCAGTATAGAAAAAGTGTCTTTTTAATTATCAAGAATCAGTACTATATGAAAATATTGAACTACTGAAAACGTGAAGAAATTTAACTTGTTATCATTTTCATCAATTCTTAGAATAGTTAATGGAAATCTGGAAAATCCAAAACAGTTACCACGAGTGCATCATGTATCCTATATACGTAGTTATTTTAAATATGAATTGTAATGTTAGATACCGATAAACCTACAGCCGATTGGTAACTTTAAACTGTCATACGGTATCTTTCTAATATGAGCAAATACTTACGTATTTGGTATAATGGCTCCGGGTAGTCCGGTTTCCGTATTTCGTCAATACACATACGCAAACACGCCGTTTCTGTAAGTACACTACTTCACCTCTCGGGCAGGGCTATCTCTGTTCTGTATGTGAAAGTACGAAGGATCCAATGGCAGACTATCATAAGACGTCTAGTCTAATAGTCAACCACCACCACACTGATAAATACAAATTGCACCTGCACAAACGAAGAAATTCAAGATGATTAAATGTTGAAGGCGAAGACAAGAAAAATGTACACACTTCAAAATCTGGGGACGGGATAATAAAAATTGTACTTATTAAATTATATTGTTATTTTTCTTCTTTCTTTCATGCGACTCGATGACAAAAAAATGTGTTTATGTATTTGTTGAAAAGAGAAAAAAAGCAAAATGTAAAAATGTCAAAAGCCATTATAGAAAAATTGTCTTTTTAACTATCAAGATTCAGTACTACATGAAAATATTGAACTACTGAAAACGTGAAGAAATTTAACTTGTTTTCATTTTCATTAATTCTTTGAATAGGTAATGGAAATCTGGAAAATCCAAAACAGGTACCACGAGTGCATCATGTATCCTTTATACGTAGTTATATTAAATATGAATTGTAATGTTAGATACCGATAAACCTACAGCCGATTGGTAACTTTAAACTGTCATACGGTATCTTTCTAATATGAGCAAATACTTACGTATTTGATATAATGGATCCGGGTTGTCCGGTTTCTGTATTTCGTCAATACACATACGCAAACACGCCGTTTCTGTAAGTACACTACTTCACCTCTCGGGCAGGGCTATCTCTGTTCTGTATGTGAAAGTACGAAGGATCCAATGGCAGACTATCATAAGACGTCTAGTCTAATAGTCAACCACCACCACACTGATAAATACAAATTGCACCTGCACAAACGAAGAAATTCAAGATGATTAAATGTTGAAGGCGAAGACAAGAAAAATGTACACACTTCAAAATCTGGGGACGGGATAATAAAAATTGTACTTATTAAATTATATTGTTATTTTTCTTCTTTCTTTCATGCGACTCGATGACAAAAAAATGTGTTTATGTATTTGTTGAAAAGAGAAAAAAAGCAAAATGTAAAAATGTCAAAAGCCATTATAGAAAAATTGTCTTTTTAACTATCAAGATTCAGTACTACATGAAAATATTGAACTACTGAAAACGTGAAGAAATTTAACTTGTTTTCATTTTCATTAATTCTTTGAATAGGTAATGGAAATCTGGAAAATCCAAAACAGGTACCACGAGTGCATCATGTATCCTTTATACGTAGTTATATTAAATATGAATTGTAATGTTAGATACCGATAAACCTACAGCCGATTGGTAACTTTAAACTGTCATACGGTATCTTTCTAATATGAGCAAATACTTACGTATTTGATATAATGGATCCGGGTTGTCCGGTTTCCGTATTTCGTCAATACACATACGCAAACACGCCGTTTCTGTAAGTACACTACTTCACCTCTCGGGCAGGGCTATCTCTGTTCTGTATGTGAAAGTACGAAGGATCTAATGGCAGACTATCATAAGACGTCTAGTCTAATAGTCAACCACCACCACACTGATAAATACAAATTGCACCTGCACAAACGAAGAAATTCAAGATGATTAAATGTTGAAGGCGAAGACAAGAAAAATGTACACACTTCAAAATCTGGGGACGGGATAATAAAAATTGTACTTATTAAATTATATTGTTATTTTTCTTCTTTCTTTCATGCGACTCGATGACAAAAAAATGTGTTTATGTATTTGTTGAAAAGAGAAAAAAAGCAAAATGTAAAAATGTCAAAAGCCATTATAGAAAAATTGTCTTTTTAACTATCAAGATTCAGTACTACATGAAAATATTGAACTACTGAAAACGTGAAGAAATTTAACTTGTTTTCATTTTCATTAATTCTTTGAATAGGTAATGGAAATCTGGAAAATCCAAAACAGGTACCACGAGTGCATCATGTATCCTTTATACGTAGTTATATTAAATATGAATTGTAATGTTAGATACCGATAAACCTACAGCCGATTGGTAACTTTAAACTGTCATACGGTATCTTTCTAATATGAGCAAATACTTACGTATTTGGTATAATGGATCCGGGTAGTCCGGTTTCCGTATTTCGTCAATACACATACGCAAACACGCCGTTTCTGTAAGTACACTACTTCATCTCTCGGGCAGGGCTATCTCTTCTGTATGTGAAAGTACGAAGGATCCAATGGCAGACTATCATAAGACGTCCAGTCTAATAGTCAACCACCACCACACTAATAAGTACAAATTGCACCTGCACAAACGAAGAAATTCAAGATGATTAAATGTTGAAGGTGAAGACAAGAAAAATGTATACACTTCAAAATCTGGGGACGGGATAATAAAAATTGTACTTATTAAATTATATTGTTATTTTTCTTCTTTCTTTCATACGACTCGTAGACAAAAAAATGTGTTTATGTATTTGTTGAAAAGAGACGAAAAGCAAAATGTAAAAATGTCAAAAGCCAGTATAGAAAAAGTGTCTTTAATTATCAAAAATCAGTACTACATGAAAATATTGAACTATTGAAAACGTGAAGAAATTTAACTTGTTTTCATTTTCATCAATTCTTTGAATAGGTAATGGAAATCTGGAAAATCCAAAACAGGTACCACGAGTGCATCATGTATCCTTTATACGTAGTTATATTAAATATGAATTGTAATGTTAGATACCGATAAACCTACAGCCGATTGGTAACTTTAAACTGTCATACGGTATCTTTCTAATATGAGCAAATACTTACGTATTTGGTATAATGTATAAGGGTTGTCCGGTTTCCGTATTTCGTCAATACACATACGCAAACACGCCGTTTCTGTAAGTACACTAGTTCACCTCTCGGGCAGGGCTATCTCTGTTCTGTATGTGAAAGTACGAAGGATCCAATGGCAGACTATCACAAGACGTCCAGTCTAATAGTCAACCACCACCACACTAATAAATACAAATTGCACCTGCACAAACGAAGAAATTCAAGATGATTAAATGTTGAAGGTGAAGACAAGAAAAATGTATACACTTCAAAATCTGGGGACGGGATAATAAAAATTGTACTTATTAAATTATATTGTTATTTTTCTTCTTTCTTTCATACGACTCGTAGACAAAAAAATGTGTTTAAGTATTTGTTGAAAAGAGAAAAAAAGTAAAATGTAAAAATGTCAAAAGCCAGTATAGAAAAAGTGTCTTTTTAATTATCAAGAATCAGTACTACATGAAAATATTGAACTACTGAAAACGTGAAGAAATTTAACTTGTTTTCATTTTCATCAATTCTTTGAATAGGTAATGGAAATCTGGAAAATCCAAAACAGGTACCACGAGTGCATCATGTATCCTTTATACGTAGTTATATTAAATATGAATTGTAATGTTAGATACCGATAAACCTACAGCCGATTGGTAACTTTAAACTGTCATACGGTATCTTTCTAATATGAGCAAATACTTACGTATTTGGTATAATCGATCCGGGTAGTCCGGTTTCCGTATTTCGTCAATACACATACGCAAACACGCCGTTTCTGTAAGTACACTACTTCACCTCTCGGGCAGGGCTATCTCTGTTCTGTATGTGAAAGTACGAAGGATCCAATGGCAGACTATCATAAGACGTCTAGTCTAATAGTCAACCACCACCACACTAATAAATACAAATTGCACCTGCACAAACGAAGAAATTCAAGATGATTTCGTCAATACACATACGCAAACAAAACGTGCATATGCAGATGATTTAACACTAGTATCAAGAAATATCAGATCGCTGAAGCAAGCAGCTGCAAATATAGATGCAAATGCATCGAACCAAGGGCTCAAGATTAACGAACAGAAAACTAAATATATGTGCTGTATGAAAAACTTCCCGGACCAACCAGCCCAGATAAATATAGGGAACTACAACTTCCAAAACGTTACCTCTTTTGAATACCTTGGCGCCAAATTTAACAATGACAGCAGCGGCCAGGAGGAAATAAAATCTAGAATAATAAAAGGAAATAAATGCTACCACGCAAATTTAAAACTACTGAAGAGCAAAATACTGAATAGGCAATGTAAGTTGAAGATATACAAAACGCTCATAAGACCTGTAGTAACATACGGATGCGAAACATGGACGCTTACAAAGAAAGATGAAGATCAACTGCGAATTTTTGAACGAAAGATTATGAGAAAGATCTTTGGACCGATACAAGAAGAAAATGGAATTTGGAGAATACGTATGAATTTTGAGATTGATCAGCTAATAGGAGGGGAGGATATAGTGCGCTTTGTAAAAAGCCAAAGATTAAGATGGTTAGGGCATCTGGTCAGAATGTCAGAAGAGAGAAACCCAAAAAAGATCTTCAAATGGACACCAACAAGAGCAAGATCAAGAGGAAGGCCAAGAAAGAAATGGTTAGACAATGTATCAGCAGACTTAAAAACTCTAAAAACCAACAATTGGAAGCAGTTATCCGAGGACAGGCCCAAGTGGAGAAGACTAGTAGAGCAGGCGAAGACCCACCAAGGGTTGTAAGCCGAAAGAAGAAGAAGATTGAAAACGTGAAGAAATTTAACTTGTTTTCATTTTCATCAATTCTTTGAATAGGTAATGGAAATCTGGAAAATCCAAAACAGGTACCACGAGTGCATCATGTATCCTTTATACGTAGTTATATTAAATATGAATTGTAATGTTAGATACCGATAAACCTACAGCCGATTGGTAACTTTAAACTGTCATACGGTATCTTTCTAATATGAGCAAATACTTACGTATTTGGTATAATCGATCCGGGTAGTCCGGTTTCCGTATTTCGTCAATACACATACGCAAACACGCCGTTTCTGTAAGTACACTACTTCACCTCTCGGGCAGGGCTATCTCTGTTCTGTATGTGAAAGTACGAAGGATCCAATGGCAGACTATCATAAGACGTCTAGTCTAATAGTCAACCACCACCACACTAATAAATACAAATTGCACCTGCACAAACGAAGAAATTCAAGATGATTAAATGTTGAAGGTGAAGACAAGAAAAATGTATACACTTCAAAATCTGGGGACGGGATAATAAAAATTGTACTTATTAAATTATATTGTTATTTTTCTTCTTTCTTTCATACGACTCGATGACAAAAAAATGTGTTTATGTATTTGTTGAAAAGAGAAAAAAAGCAAGATGTAAAAATGTCAAAAGCCAGTATAGAAAAATTGTCTTTTTAACTATCAAGAATCAGTACTACATGAAAATATTGAGCTATTGAAAACGTGAAGAAATTTAACTTGTTTTCATTTTCATCAATTCTTT
Source organism: Ophonus ardosiacus (assembly GCA_943142095.1). Taxonomy (NCBI): domain Eukaryota; kingdom Metazoa; phylum Arthropoda; class Insecta; order Coleoptera; family Carabidae; genus Ophonus; species Ophonus ardosiacus. The sequence goes on from OW964828.1 coordinate 38,759,247, forward strand.
GAATAGGTAATGGAAATCTGGAAAATCCAAAACAGGTACCACGAGTGCATCATGTATCCTTTATACGTACTTATTTTAAATATGAATTGTAATGTTAGATACCGATAAACCTACAGCCGATTGGTAACTTTGAACTGTCATACGGTATCTTTCTAATATGAGCAAATACTTACGTATTTGGTATAATGGATCCGGGTAGTCCGGTTTCCGTATTTCGTCAATACACATACGCAAACACGCCGTTTCTGTAAGTACACTACTTCACCTCTCGGGCAGGGCTATCTCTGTTCTGTATGTGAAAGTACGAAGGATCCAATGGCAGACTATCATAAGACGTCCAGTCTAATAGTCAACCACCACCACACTAATAAATACAAATTGCACCTGCACAAACAAAGAAATTCAAGATGATTAAATGTTGAAGGTGAAGACAAGAAAAATGTATACACTTCAAAATCTGGGGACGGGATAATAAAAATTGTACTTATTAAATTATATTGTTATTTTTCTTCTTTCTTTCATACGACTCGTAGACAAAAAAAATGTGTTTATGTATTTGTTGAAAAGAGACGAAAAGCAAAATGTAAAAATGTCAAAAGCCAGTATAGAAAAAGTGTCTTTAATTATCAAAAATCAGTACTACATGAAAATATTGAACTATTGAAAACGTGAAGAAATTTAACTTGTTTTCATTTTCATCAATTCTTTGAATAGGTAATGGAAATCTGGAAAATCCAAAACAGGTACCACGAGTGCATCATGTATCCTTTATACGTAGTTATATTAAATATGAATTGTAATGTTAGATACCGATAAACCTACAGCCGATTGGTAACTTTAAACTGTCATACGGTATCTTTCTAATATGAGCAAATACTTACGTATTTGGTATAATGTATAAGGGTTGTCCGGTTTCCGTATTTCGTCAATACACATACGCAAACACGCAGTTTCTGTAAGTACACTAGTTCACCTCTCGGGCAGGGCTATCTCTGTTCTGTATGTGAAAGTACGAAGGATCCAATGGCAGACTATCACAAGACGTCCAGTCTAATAGTCAACCACCACCACACTAATAAATACAAATTGCACCTGCACAAACGAAGAAATTCAAGATGATTAAATGTTGAAGGTGAAGACAAGAAAAATGTATACACTTCAAAATCTGGGGACGGGATAATAAAAATTGTACTTATTAAATTATATTGTTATTTTTCTTCTTTCTTTCATACGACTCGTAGACAAAAAAATGTGTTTAAGTATTTGTTGAAAAGAGAAAAAAAGTAAAATGTAAAAATGTCAAAAGCCAGTATAGAAAAAGTGTCTTTTTAATTATCAAGAATCAGTACTACATGAAAATATTGAACTACTGAAAACGTGAAGAAATTTAACTTGTTTTCATTTTCATCAATTCTTTGAATAGGTAATGGAAATCTGGAAAATCCTAAACAGGTACCACGAGTGCATCATGTATCCTTTATACGTATTTATTTTAAATATGAATTGTAATGTTAGATACCGATAAACCTACAGCCGATTGGTAACTTTGAACTGTCATACGGTATCTTTCTTATATGAGCAAATACTTACGTATTTGGTATAATGGATCCGGGTAGTCCGGTTTCCGTATTTCGTCGATACACATACGCAAATACGCCGTTTCTGTAAGTACACTACTTCACCTCTCGGGCAGGGCTATCTCTGTTCTGTATGTGAAAGTACGAAGGATCCAATGGCAGACTATCATAAGACGTCTAGTCTAATAGTCAACCACCACCACACTAATAAATACAAATTGCACCTGCACAAACGAAGAAATTCAAGATGATTAAATGTTGAAGGTGAAGACAAGAAAAATGTATACACTTCAAAATCTGGGGACGGGATAATAAAAATTGTACTTATTAAATTATATTGTTATTTTTCTTCTTTCTTTCATACGAGTCGTAGACAAAAAAATGTGTTTATGTATTTGATGAAAAGAGAAAAAAAGCAAAATGTCAAAAGCCAGTATAGAAAAAGTGTCTTTTTAATTATCAAGAATCAGTACTATATGAAAATATTGAACTACTGAAAACGTGAAGAAATTTAACTAGTTTTCATTTTCATCAATTCTTTGAATAGGTAATGGAAATCTGGAAAATCCTAAACAGGTACCACGAGTGCATCATGTATCCTTTATACGTATTTATTTTAAATATGAATTGTAATGTTAGATACCGATAAACCTACAGCCGATTGGTAACTTTGAACTGTCATACGGTATCTTTCTTATATGAGCAAATACTTACGTATTTGGTATAATGGATCCGGGTAGTCCGGTTTCCGTATTTCGTCGATACACATACGCAAAATACGCCGTTTCTGTAAGTACACTACTTCACCTCTCGGGCAGGGCTATCTCTGTTCTGTATGTGAAAGTACGAAGGATCCAATGGCAGACTATCATAAGACGTCTAGTCTAATAGTCAACCACCACCACACTAATAAATACAAATTGCACCTGCACAAACGAAGAAATTCAAGATGATTAAATGTTGAAGGTGAAGACAAGAAAAATGTAAACACTTCAAAATCTGGGGACGGGATAAAAAAAATTGTACTTATTAAATTATATTGTTATTTTTCTTCTTTCTTTCATACGACTCGATGACAAAAAAATGTGTTTACGTATTTGTTGAAAAGAGAAAAAAAGCAAAATGTAAAAATGTCAAAAGCCAGTATAGGAAAAGTGTCTTTTAAACTATCAAGAATCAGTACTACATGAAAATATTGAACTATTGAAAACGTGAAGAAATTTAACTTGTTTTCATTTTCATCAATTCTTTGAATAGGTAATGGAAATCTGGAAAATCCAAAACAGGTACCACGAGTGCATCATGTATCCTTTATACGTAGTTATATTAAATATGAATTGTAATGTTAGATACCGATAAACCTACAGCCGATTGGTAACTTTAAACTGTCATACGGTATCTTTCTAATATGAGCAAATACTTACGTATTTGGTATAATGGATCCGGGTAGTACGGTTTCCGTATTTCGTCAATACACATACGCAAACACGCGGTTTCTGTAAGTACACTACTTCACCACTCGGGCAGGGCTATCTCTGTTCTGTATGTGAAAGTACGAAGGATCCAATGGCAGACTATCATCAGACGTCCAGTCTAATAGTCAACCACCACCACACTAATAAATACAAATTGCACCTGCACAAACGAAGAAATTCAAGATGATTAAATGTTGAAGGTGAAGCCAAGAAAAATGTATACACTTCAAAATCTGGGGACGGGATAATAAAAATTGTACTTATTAAATTATATTGTTATTTTTCTTCTTTCTTTCATACGACTCGTAGACAAAAAAATGTGTTTATGTATTTGTTGAAAAGAGACGAAAAGCAAAATGTAAAAATGTCAAAAGCCAGTATAGAAAAAGTGTCTTTAATTATCAAAAATCAGTACTACATGAAAATATTGAACTATTGAAAACGTGAAGAAATTTAACTTGTTTTCATTTTCATCAATTCTTTGAATAGGTAATGGAAATCTGGAAAATCCAAAACAGGTACCACGAGTGCATCATGTATCCTTTATACGTAGTTATATTAAATATGAATTGTAATGTTAGATACCGATAAACCTACAGCCGATTGGTAACTTTAAACTGTCATACGGTATCTTTCTAATATGAGCAAATACTTACGTATTTGGTATAATGTATAAGGGTTGTCCGGTTTCCGTATTTCGTCAATACACATACGCAAACACGCCGTTTCTGTAAGTACACTAGTTCACCTCTCGGGCAGGGCTATCTCTGTTCTGTATGTGAAAGTACGAAGGATCCAATGGCAGACTATCACAAGACGTCCAGTCTAATAGTCAACCACCACCACACTAATAAATACAAATTGCACCTGCACAAACGAAGAAATTCAAGATGATTAAATGTTGAAAGTGAAGACAAGAAAAATGTATACACTTCAAAATCTGGGGACGGGATAATAAAAATTGTACTTATTAAATTATATTGTTATTTTTCTTCTTTCTTTCATACGACTCGTAGACAAAAAAATGTGTTTATGTATTTGTTGAAAAGAGAAAAAAAGTAAAATGTAAAAATGTCAAAAGCCAGTATAGAAAAAGTGTCTTTAATTATCAAAAATCAGTACTACATGAAAATATTGAACTATTGAAAACGTGAAGAAATTTAACTTGTTTTCATTTTCATCAATTCTTTGAATAGGAAATGGAAATCTGGAAAATCCAAAACAGGTACCACGAGTGCATCATGTATCCTTTATACGTACTTATTTTAAATATGAATTGTAATGTTAGATACCGATAAACCTACAGCCGATTGGTAACTTTGAACTGTCATACGGTATCTTTCTAATATGAGCAAATACTTACGTATTTGGTATAATGGATCCGGGTAGTCCGGTTTCCGTATTTCGTGAATACACATACGCAAACACGCCGTTTCTGTAAGTACACTACTTCACCTCTCGGGCAGGGCTATCTCTGTTCTGTATGTGAAAATACGAAGGATCCAATGGCAGACTATCACAAGACGTCCAGTCTAATAGTCAACCACCACCACACTAATAAATATTAATTGCACCTGCACAAACGAAGAAATTCAAGATGATTAAATGTTGAAGGTGAAGACAAGAAAAATGTATACACTTCAAAATCTGGGGACGGGATAATAAAAATTGTACTTATTAAATTCTATTGTTATTTTTCTCCTTTCTTTCATACGACTCGTAGACAAAAAAATGTGTTTATGTATTTGTTGAAAAGAGAAAAAAAGTAAAATGTAAAAATGTCAAAAGCCAGTATAGAAAAAGTGTCTTTTTAATTATCAAGAATCAGTACTATATGAAAATATTGAACTACTGAAAACGTGAAGAAATTTAACTTGTTTTCATTTTCATCAATTCTTTAATAGGTAATGGAAATCTGGAAAATCCAAAACAGTTACCACGAGTGCATCATGTATCCTTTATACGTAGTTATTTTAAATATGAATTGTAATGTTAGATACCGATAAACCTACAGCCGATTGGTAACTTTAAACTGTCATACGGTATCTTTCTAATATGAGCAAATACTTACGTATTTGGTATAATGGATCCGGGTAATCCGGTTTCCGTATTTCGTCAATACACATACGCAAACACGCCGTTTCTGTAAGTACACTACTTCACCTCTCGGGCAGGGCTATCTCTGTTCTGTATGTGAAAGTACGAAGGATCCAATGGCAGACTATCATAAGACGTCCAGTCTAATAGTCAACCACCACCACACTAATAAATACAAATTGCACCTGCACAAACGAAGAAATTCAAGATGATTAAATGTTGAAGGTGAAGACAAGAAAAATGTATACACTTCAAAATCTGGGGACGGGATAATAAAAATTGTACTTATTAAATTATATTGTTATTTTTCTTCTTTCTTTCATACGACTCGTAGACAAAAAAATGTGTTTATGTATTTGTTGAAAAGAGAAAAAAAGCAAAATGTAAAAATGTCAAAAAGCAATTATAGAAAAATTGTCTTTTTAACTATCAAGAATCAGTACTACATGAAAATATTGAGCTATTGAAAACGTGAAGAAATTTAACTTGTTTTCATTTTCATCAATTCTTTGAATAGGTAATGGAAATCTGGAAAATCCAAAACAGGTACCACGAGTGCATCATGTATCCTTTATACGTACTTATTTTAAATATGAATTGTAATGTTAGATACCGATAAACCTACAGCCGATTGGTAACTTTGAACTGTCATACGGTATCTTTCTAATATGAGCAAATACTTACGTATTTGGTATAATGGCTCCGGGTAGTCCGGTTTCCGTATTTCGTCGATACACATACGCAAACACGCCGTTTCTGTAAGTACACTACTTCACCTCTCGGGCAGGGCTATCTCTATTCTGTATGTGAAAGAAAAATGTAAACACTTCAAAATCTGGGGACGGGATAAAAAAAATTGTACTTATTAAATTATATTGTTATTTTTCTTCTTTCTTTCATACGACTCGATGACAAAAAAATGTGTTTATGTATTTGTTGAAAAGAGAAAAAAAGCAAAATGTAAAAATGTCAAAAGCCAGTATAGAAAAAGTGTCTTTAATTATCAAAAATCAGTACTACATGAAAATATTGAACTATTGAAAACGTGAAGAAATTTAACTTGTTTTCATTTTCATCAATTCTTTGAATAGGTAATGGAAATCTGGAAAATCCAAAACAGGTACCACGAGTGCATCATGTATCCTTTATACGTAGTTATATTAAATATGAATTGTAATATTAGATACCGATAAACCTATAGCCGATTGGTAACTTTAAACTGTCATACGGTATCTTTCTAATATGAGCAAATACTTACGTATTTGGTATAATGTATAAGGGTTGTCCGGTTTCCGTATTTCGTCAATACACATACGCAAACACGCCGTTTCTGTAAGTACACTACTTCACCTCTCGGGCAGGGCTATCTCTGTTCTGTGTGTGAAAGTACGAAGGATCCAATGGCAGACTATCACAAGACGTCCAGTCTAATAGTCAACCACCACCACACTAATAAATACAAATTGCACCTGCACAAACGAAGAAATTCAAGATGATTAAATGTTGAAGGCGAAGACAAGAAAAATGTAAACACTTCAAAATCTGGGGACGGGATAATAAAAATTGTACTTATTAAATTATACGACTCGTAGACAAAAAAATGTGTTTATGTATTTGTTGAAAAGAGAAAAAAAGTAAAATGTAAAAATGTCAAAAGCCAGTATAGAAAAAGTGTCTTTTTAATTATCAAGAATCAGTACTATATGAAAATATTGAACTACTGAAAACGTGAAGAAATTTAACTTGTTATCATTTTCATCAATTCTTTGAATAGGTAATGGAAATCTGGAAAATCCAAAACAGGTACCACGAGTGCATCATGTATCCTTTATACGTAGTTATATTAAATATGAATTGTAATGTTAGATACCGATAAACCTACAGCCGATTGGTAACTTTAAACTGTCATACGGTATCTTTCTAATATGAGCAAATACTTACGTATTTGATATAATGGATCCGGGTTGTCCGGTTTCCGTATTTCGGCAATACACATACGCAAACACGCCGTTTCTGTAAGTACACTACTTCACCTCTCGGGCAGGGCTATCTCTGTTCTGTATGTGAAAGTACGAAGGATCCAATGGCAGACTATCATAAGACGTCTAGTCTAATAGTCAACCACCACCACACTGATAAATACAAATTGCACCTGCACAAACGAAGAAATTCAAGATGATTAAATGTTGAAGGCGAAGACAAGAAAAATGTACACACTTCAAAATCTGGGGACGGGATAATAAAAATTGTACTTATTAAATTATATTGTTATTTTTCTTCTTTCTTTCATACGACTCGATGACAAAAAAATGTGTTTATGTATTTGTTGAAAAGAGAAAAAAAGCAAAATGTAAAAATGTCAAAAGCCAGTATAGAAAAATTGTCTTTTTAACTATCAAGAATCAGTACTACATGAAAATATTGAGCTATTGAAAACGTGAAGAAATTTAACTTGTTTTCATTTTCATCAATTCTTTGAATAGGTAATGGAAATCTGGAAAATCCAAAACAGGTACCACGAGTGCATCATGTAACCACCACCACACTAATAAATACAAATTGCACCTGCACAAACGAAGAAATTCAAGATGATTAAATGTTGAAGGCGAAGACAAGAAAAATGTAAACACTTCAAAATCTGGGGACGGGATAATAAAAATTGTACTTATTAAATTATATTGTTATTTTTCTTCTTTCTTTCATGCGACTCGATGACAAAAAAATGTGTTTATGTATTTGTTGAAAAGAGAAAAAAAGCAAAATGTAAAAATGTCAAAAGCCATTATAGAAAAATTGTCTTTTTAACTATCAAGATTCAGTACTACATGAAAATATTGAACTACTGAAAACGTGAAGAAATTTAACTTGTTTTCATTTTCATTAATTCTTTGAATAGGTAATGGAAATCTGGAAAATCCAAAACAGGTACCACGAGTGCATCATGTATCCTTTATACGTAGTTATATTAAATATGAATTGTAATGTTAGATACCGATAAACCTACAGCCGATTGGTAACTTTAAACTGCCATACGGTATCTTTCTAATATGAGCAAATACTTACGTATTTGGTATAATGGATCCGGGTAGTCCGGTTTCCGTATTTCGTCAATACACATACGCAAACACGCCGTTTCTGTAAGTACACTACTTCATCTCTCGGGCAGGGCTATCTCTTCTGTATGTGAAAGTACGAAGGATCCAATGGCAGACTATCATAAGACGTCCAGTCTAATAGTCAACCACCACCACACTAATAAGTACAAATTGCACCTGCACAAACGAAGAAATTCAAGATGATTAAATGTTGAAGGTGAAGACAAGAAAAATGTATACACTTCAAAATCTGGGGACGGGATAATAAAAATTGTACTTATTAAATTATATTGTTATTTTTCTTCTTTCTTTCATACGACTCGTAGACAAAAAAATGTGTTTATGTATTTGTTGAAAAGAGAAAAAAAGCAAAATGTAAAAATGTCAAAAGCCAGTATAGAAAAAGTGTCTTTTAAACTATCAAGAATCAGTACTACATGAAAATATTGAACTATTGAAAACGTGAAGAAATTTAACTAGTTTTCATTTTCAGCAATTCTTTGAATAGGTAATGGAAATCTGGAAAATCCAAAACAGGTACCACGAGTGCATCATGTATCCTTTATACGTATTTATTTTAAATATGAATTGTAATGTTAGATACCGATAAACCTACAGCCGATTGGTAACTTTGAACTGTCATACGGTATCTTTCTTATATGAGCAAATACTTACGTATTTGGTATAATGGATCCGGGTAGTCCGGTTTCCGTATTTCGTCGATACACATACGCAAATACGCCGTTTCTGTAAGTACACTACTTCACCTCTCGGGCAGGGCTATCTCTGTTCTGTGTGTGAAAGTACGAAGGATCCAATGGCAGACTATCACAAGACGTCCAGTCTAATAGTCAACCACCACCACACTAATAAATACAAATTGCACCTGCACAAACGAAGAAATTCAAGATGATTAAATGTTGAAGGTGAAGACAAGAAAAATGTATACACTTCAAAATCTGGGGACGGGATAATAAAAATTGTACTTATTAAATTATATTGTTATTTTTCTTCTTTCTTTCATACGACTCGTATACAAAAAAATGTGTTTATGTATTTGTTGAAAAGAGAAAAAAAGTAAAATGTAAAAATGTCAAAAGCCAGTATAGAAAAAGTGTCTTTTTAATTATCAAGAATCAGTACTACATGAAAATATTGAACTACTGAAAACGTGAAGAAATTTAACTTGTTTTCATTTTCATCAATTCTTTGAATAGGTAATGGAAATCTGGAAAATCCAAAACAGGTACCACGAGTGCATCATGTATCCTTTATACGTAGTTATATTAAATATGAATTGTATTGTTAGATACCGATAAACCTACAGCCGATTGGTAACTTTAAACTGTCATACGGTATCTTTCTAATATGAGCAAATACTTACGTATTTGGTATAATGGATCCGGGTAGTCCGGTTTCCGTATTTCGTCAATACACATACGCAAACACGCCGTTTCTGTAAGTACACTACTTCACCTCTCGGGCAGGGCTATCTCTGTTCTGTATGTGAAAGTACGAAGGATCCAATGGCAGACTATCATAAGACGTCCAGTCTAATAGTCAACCACCACCACACTAATAAATACAAATTGCACCTGCACAAACGAAGAAATTCAAGATGATTAAATGTTGAAGGTGAAGACAAGAAAAATGTATACACTTCAAAATCTGGGGACGGGATAATAAAAATTGTACTTATTAAATTATATTGTTATTTTTCTTCTTTCTTTCATACGACTCGTAGACAAAAAAATGTGTTTATGTATTTGTTGAAAAGAGAAAAAAAGCAAAATGTAAAAATGTCAAAAAGCAATTATAGAAAAATTGTCTTTTTAACTATCAAGAATCAGTACTACATGAAAATATTGAGCTATTGAAAACGTGAAGAAATTTAACTTGTTTTCATTTTCATCAATTCTTTGAATAGGTAATGGAAATCTGGAAAATCCAAAACAGGTACCACGAGTGCATCATGTATCCTTTATACGTACTTATTTTAAATATGAATTGTAATGTTAGATACCGATAAACCTACAGCCGATTGGTAACTTTGAACTGTCATACGGTATCTTTCTAATATGAGCAAATACTTACGTATTTGGTATAATGGCTCCGGGTAGTCCGGTTTCCGTATTTCGTCGATACACATACGCAAACACGCCGTTTCTGTAAGTACACTACTTCACCTCTCGGGCAGGGCTATCTCTATTCTGTATGTGAAAGAAAAATGTAAACACTTCAAAATCTGGGGACGGGATAAAAAAAATTGTACTTATTAAATTATATTGTTATTTTTCTTCTTTCTTTCATACGACTCGATGACAAAAAAATGTGTTTATGTATTTGTTGAAAAGAGAAAAAAAGCAAAATGTAAAAATGTCAAAAGCCAGTATAGAAAAAGTGTCTTTAATTATCAAAAATCAGTACTACATGAAAATATTGAACTATTGAAAACGTGAAGAAATTTAACTTGTTTTCATTTTCATCAATTCTTTGAATAGGTAATGGAAATCTGGAAAATCCAAAACAGGTACCACGAGTGCATCATGTATCCTTTATACGTAGTTATATTAAATATGAATTGTAATATTAGATACCGATAAACCTACAGCCGATTGGTAACTTTAAACTGTCATACGGTATCTTTCTAATATGAGCAAATACTTACGTATTTGGTATAATGTATAAGGGTTGTCCGGTTTCCGTATTTCGTCGATACACATACGCAAACACGCCGTTTCTCTAAGTACACTACTTCACCTCTCGGGCAGGGCTATCTCTATTCTGTATGTGAAAGTACGAAGGATCCAATGGCAGACTATCATAAGACGTCCAGTCTAATAGTCAACCACCACCACACTAATAAATACAAATTGCACCTGCACAAACGAAGAAATTCAAGATGATTAAATGTTGAAGGTGAAGACAAGAAAAATGTATACACTTCAAAATCTGGGGACGGGATAATAAAAATTGTACTTATTAAATTATATTGTTATTTTTCTTCTTTCTTTCATACGAGTCGTAGACAAAAAAATGTGTTTATGTATTTGATGAAAAGAGAAAAAAAGCAAAATGTCAAAAGCCAGTATAGAAAAAGTGTCTTTTTAATTATCAAGAATCAGTACTATATGAAAATATTGAACTACTGAAAACGTGAAGAAATTTAACTAGTTTTCATTTTCATCAATTCTTTGAATAGGTAATGGAAATCTGGAAAATCCTAAACAGGTACCACGAGTGCATCATGTATCCTTTATACGTATTTATTTTAAATATGAATTGTAATGTTAGATACCGATAAACCTACAGCCGATTGGTAACTTTGAACTGTCATACGGTATCTTTCTAATATGAGCAAATACTTACGTATTTGGTATAATGTATAAGGGTTGTCCGGTTTCCGTATTTCGTCAATACACATACGCAAACACGCCGTTTCTGTAAGTACACTACTTCACCTCTCGGGCAGGGCTATCTCTGTTCTGTATGTGAAAGTACGAAGGATCCAATGGCAGACTATCACAAGACGTCCAGTCTAATAGTCAACCACAACCACACTAATAAATACAAATTGCACCTGCACAAACGAAGAAATTCAATATGATTAAATGTTGAAGGTGAAGAAAAGAAAAATGTATACACTTCAAAATCTGGGGACGGGATAATAAAAATTGTACTTATTAAATTATACGACTCGTAGACAAAAAAATGTGTTTATGTATTTGTTGAAAAGAGAAAAAAAGTAAAATGTAAAAATGTCAAAAGCCAGTATAGAAAAAGTGTCTTTTTAATTATCAAGAATCAGTACTATATGAAAATATTGAACTACTGAAAACGTGAAGAAATTTAACTTGTTATCATTTTCATCAATTCTTAGAATAGTTAATGGAAATCTGGAAAATCCAAAACAGTTACCACGAGTGCATCATGTATCCTATATACGTAGTTATTTTAAATATGAATTGTAATGTTAGATACCGATAAACCTACAGCCGATTGGTAACTTTAAACTGTCATACGGTATCTTTCTAATATGAGCAAATACTTACGTATTTGGTATAATGGCTCCGGGTAGTCCGGTTTCCGTATTTCGTCAATACACATACGCAAACACGCCGTTTCTGTAAGTACACTACTTCACCTCTCGGGCAGGGCTATCTCTGTTCTGTATGTGAAAGTACGAAGGATCCAATGGCAGACTATCATAAGACGTCCAGTCTAATAGTCAACCACCACCACACTAATAAATACAAATTGCACCTGCACAAACGAAGAAATTCAAGATGATTAAATGTTGAAGGTGAAGACAAGAAAAATGTATACACTTCAAAATCTGGGGACGGGATAATAAAAATTGTACTTATTAAATTATATTGTTATTTTTCTTCTTTCTTTCATACGAGTCGTAGACAAAAAAATGTGTTTATGTATTTGATGAAAAGAGAAAAAAAGCAAAATGTCAAAAGCCAGTATAGAAAAAGTGTCTTTTTAATTATCAAGAATCAGTACTATATGAAAATATTGAACTACTGAAAACGTGAAGAAATTTAACTAGTTTTCATTTTCATCAATTCTTTGAATAGGTAATGGAAATCTGGAAAATCCTAAACAGGTACCACGAGTGCATCATGTATCCTTTATACGTATTTATTTTAAATATGAATTGTAATGTTAGATACCGATAAACCTACAGCCGATTGGTAACTTTGACTGTCATACGGTATCTTTCTTATATGAGCAAATACTTACGTATTTGGTATAATGGATCCGGGTAGTCCGGTTTCCGTATTTCGTCGATACACATACGCAAATACGCCGTTTCTGTAAGTACACTACTTCACCTCTCGGGCAGGGCTATCTCTGTTCTGTATGTGAAAGTACGAAGGATCCAATGGCAGACTATCATAAGACGTCTAGTCTAATAGTCAACCACCACCACACTAATAAATACAAATTGCACCTGCACAAACGAAGAAATTCAAGATGATTAAATGTTGAAGGTGAAGACAAGAAAAATGTAAACACTTCAAAATCTGGGGACGGGATAAAAAAAATTGTACTTATTAAATTATATTGTTATTTTTCTTCTTTCTTTCATACGACTCGATGACAAAAAAATGTGTTTACGTATTTGTTGAAAAGAGAAAAAAAGCAAAATGTAAAAATGTCAAAAGCCAGTATAGGAAAAGTGTCTTTTAAACTATCAAGAATCAGTACTACATGAAAATATTGAACTATTGAAAACGTGAAGAAATTTAACTTGTTTTCATTTTCATCAATTCTTTGAATAGGTAATGGAAATCTGGAAAATCCAAAACAGGTACCACGAGTGCATCATGTATCCTTTATACGTACTTATTTTAAATATGAATTGTAATGTTAGATACCGATAAACCTACAGCCGATTGGTAACTTTGAACTGTCATACGGTATCTTTCTAATATGAGCAAATACTTACGTATTTGGTATAATGGATCCGGGTAGTCCGGTTTCCGTATTTCGTCAATACACATACGCAAACACGCCGTTTCTGTAAGTACACTACTTCACCTCTCGGGCAGGGCTATCTCTGTTCTGTATGTGAAAGTACGAAGGATCCAATGGCAGACTATCATAAGACGTCCAGTCTAATAGTCAACCACCACCACACTAATAAATACAAATTGCACCTGCACAAACGAAGAAATTCAAGATGATTAAATGTTGAAGGTGAAGACAAGAAAAATGTATACACTTCAAAATCTGGGGACGGGATAATAAAAATTGTACTTATTAAATTATATTGTTATTTTTCTTCTTTCTTTCATACGAGTCGTAGACAAAAAAATGTGTTTATGTATTTGATGAAAAGAGAAAAAAAGCAAAATGTCAAAAGCCAGTATAGAAAAAGTGTCTTTTTAATTATCAAGAATCAGTACTATATGAAAATATTGAACTACTGAAAACGTGAAGAAATTTAACTAGTTTTCATTATCATCAATTCTTTGAATAGGTAATGGAAATCTGGAAAATCCTAAACAGGTACCACGAGTGCATCATGTATCCTTTATACGTATTTATTTTAAATATGAATTGTAATGTTAGATACCGATAAACCTACAGCCGATTGGTAACTTTGAACTGTCATACGGTATCTTTCTTATATGAGCAAATACTTACGTATTTGGTATAATGGATCCGGGTAGTCCGGTTTCCGTATTTCGTCGATACACATACGCAAAATACGCCGTTTCTGTAAGTACACTACTTCACCTCTCGGGCAGGGCTATCTCTGTTCTGTATGTGAAAGTACGAAGGATCCAATGGCAGACTATCATAAGACGTCTAGTCTAATAGTCAACCACCACCACACTAATAAATACAAATTGCACCTGCACAAACGAAGAAATTCAAGATGATTAAATGTTGAAGAGAAAATGTAAACACTTCAAAATCTGGGGACGGGATAAAAAAAATTGTACTTATTAAATTATATTGTTATTTTTCTTCTTTCTTTCATACGACTCGATGACAAAAAAATGTGTTTACGTATTTGTTGAAAAGAGAAAAAAAGCAAAATGTAAAAATGTCAAAAGCCAGTATAGGAAAAGTGTCTTTTAAACTATCAAGAATTAGTACTACATGAAAATATTGAACTATTGAAAACGTGAAGAAATTTAACTTGTTTTCATTTTCATCAATTCTTTGAATAGGTAATGGAAATCTGGAAAATCCAAAACAGGTACCACGAGTGCATCATGTATCCTTTATACGTAGTTATATTAAATATGAATTGTAATGTTAGATACCGATAAACCTACAGCCGATTGGTAACTTTAAACTGTCATACGGTATCTTTCTAATATGAGCAAATACTTACGTATTTGGTATAATGGATCCGGGTAGTACGGTTTCCGTATTTCGTCAATACACATACGCAAACACGCGGTTTCTGTAAGTACACTACTTCACCACTCGGGCAGGGCTATCTCTGTTCTGTATGTGAAAGTACGAAGGATCCAATGGCAGACTATCATCAGACGTCCAGTCTAATAGTCAACCACCACCACACTAATAAATACAAATTGCACCTGCACAAACGAAGAAATTCAAGATGATTAAATGTTGAAGGTGAAGCCAAGAAAAATGTATACACTTCAAAATCTGGGGACGGGATAATAAAAATTGTACTTATTAAATTATATTGTTATTTTTCTTCTTTCTTTCATACGACTCGTAGACAAAAAAATGTGTTTATGTATTTGTTGAAAAGAGACGAAAAGCAAAATGTAAAAATGTCAAAAGCCAGTATAGAAAAAGTGTCTTTAATTATCAAAAATCAGTACTACATGAAAATATTGAACTATTGAAAACGTGAAGAAATTTAACTTGTTTTCATTTTCATCAATTCTTTGAATAGGTAATGGAAATCTGGAAAATCCAAAACAGGTACCACGAGTGCATCATGTATCCTTTATACGTAGTTATATTAAATATGAATTGTAATGTTAGATACCGATAAACCTACAGCCGATTGGTAACTTTAAACTGTCATACGGTATCTTTCTAATATGAGCAAATACTTACGTATTTGGTATAATGGATCCGGGTAGTCCGGTTTCCGTATTTCGTGAATACACATACGCAAACACGCCGTTTCTGTAAGTACACTACTTCACCTCTCGGGCAGGGCTATCTCTGTTCTGTATGTGAAAATACGAAGGATCCAATGGCAGACTATCACAAGACGTCCAGTCTAATAGTCAACCACCACCACACTAATAAATACTAATTGCACCTGCACAAACGAAGAAATTCAAGATGATTAAATGTTGAAGGTGAAGACAAGAAAAATGTATACACTTCAAAATCTGGGGACGGGATAATAAAAATTGTACTTATTAAATTATATTGTTATTTTTCTCCTTTCTTTCATACGACTCGTAGACAAAAAAATGTGTTTATGTATTTGTTGAAAAGAGAAAAAAAAGTAAAATGTAAAAATGTCAAAAGCCAGTATAGAAAAAGTGTCTTTTTAATTATCAAGAATCAGTACTATATGAAAATATTGAACTACTGAAAACGTGAAGAAATTTAACTTGTTTTCATTTTCATCAATTCTTTAATAGGTAATGGAAATCTGGAAAATCCAAAACAGTTACCACGAGTGCATCATGTATCCTTTATACGTAGTTATTTTAAATATGAATTGTAATGTTAGATACCGATAAACCTACAGCCGATTGGTAACTTTAAACTGTCATACGGTATCTTTCTAATATGAGCAAATACTTACGTATTTGGTATAATGGATCCGGGTAATCCGGTTTCCGTATTTCGTCAATACACATACGCAAACACGCCGTTTCTGTAAGTACACTACTTCACCTCTCGGGCAGGGCTATCTCTGTTCTGTATGTGAAAGTACGAAGGATCCAATGGCAGACTATCATAAGACGTCCAGTCTAATAGTCAACCACCACCACACTAATAAATACAAATTGCACCTGCACAAACGAAGAAATTCAAGATGATTAAATGTTGAAGGTGAAGACAAGAAAAATGTATACACTTCAAAATCTGGGGACGGGATAATAAAAATTGTACTTATTAAATTATATTGTTATTTTTCTTCTTTCTTTCATACGAGTCGTAGACAAAAAAATGTGTTTATGTATTTGATGAAAAGAGAAAAAAAGCAAAATGTCAAAAGCCAGTATAGAAAAAGTGTCTTTTTAATTATCAAGAATCAGTACTATATGAAAATATTGAACTACTGAAAACGTGAAGAAATTTAACTAGTTTTCATTTTGATCAATTCTTTGAATAGGTAATGGAAATCTGGAAAATCCAAAACAGGTACCACGAGTGCATCATGTATCCTTTATACGTACTTATTTTAAATATGAATTGTAATGTTAGATACCGATAAACCTACAGCCGATTAGTAACTTTGAACTGTCATACGGTATCTTTCTAATATGAGCAAATACTTACGTATTTGGTATAATGGATCCGGGTAGTCCGGTTTCCGTATTTCGTCAATACACATACGCAAACACGCGGTTTCTGTAAGTACACTACTTCACCACTCGGGCAGGGCTATCTCTGTTCTGTATGTGAAAGTACGAAGGATCCAATGGCAGACTATCATCAGACGTCCAGTCTAATAGTCAACCACCACCACACTAATAAATACAAATTGCACCTGCACAAACGAAGAAATTCAAGATGATTAAATGTTGAAGGTGAAGCCAAGAAAAATGTATACACTTCAAAATCTGGGGACGGGATAATAAAAATTGTACTTATTAAATTATATTGTTATTTTTCTTCTTTCTTTCATACGACTCGTAGACAAAAAAATGTGTTTATGTATTTGTTGAAAAGAGACGAAAAGCAAAATGTAAAAATGTCAAAAGCCAGTATAGAAAAAGTGTCTTTAATTATCAAAAATCAGTACTACATGAAAATATTGAACTATTGAAAACGTGAAGAAATTTAACTTGTTTTCATTTTCATCAATTCTTTGAATAGGTAATGGAAATCTGGAAAATCCAAAACAGGTACCACGAGTGCATCATGTATCCTTTATACGTAGTTATATTAAATATGAATTGTAATGTTAGATACCGATAAACCTACAGCCGATTGGTAACTTTAAACTGTCATACGGTATCTTTCTAATATGAGCAAATACTTACGTATTTGGTATAATGGATCCGGGTAGTCCGGTTTCCGTATTTCGTGAATACACATACGCAAACACGCCGTTTCTGTAAGTACACTACTTCACCTCTCGGGCAGGGCTATCTCTGTTCTGTATGTGAAAATACGAAGGATCCAATGGCAGACTATCACAAGACGTCCAGTCTAATAGTCAACCACCACCACACTAATAAATACTAATTGCACCTGCACAAACGAAGAAATTCAAGATGATTAAATGTTGAAGGTGAAGACAAGAAAAATGTATACACTTCAAAATCTGGGGACGGGATAATAAAAATTGTACTTATTAAATTATATTGTTATTTTTCTCCTTTCTTTCATACGACTCGTAGACAAAAAAATGTGTTTATGTATTTGTTGAAAAGAGAAAAAAAAGTAAAATGTAAAAATGTCAAAAGCCAGTATAGAAAAAGTGTCTTTTTAATTATCAAGAATCAGTACTATATGAAAATATTGAACTACTGAAAACGTGAAGAAATTTAACTTGTTTTCATTTTCATCAATTCTTTAATAGGTAATGGAAATCTGGAAAATCCAAAACAGTTACCACGAGTGCATCATGTATCCTTTATACGTAGTTATTTTAAATATGAATTGTAATGTTAGATACCGATAAACCTACAGCCGATTGGTAACTTTAAACTGTCATACGGTATCTTTCTAATATGAGCAAATACTTACGTATTTGGTATAATGGATCCGGGTAATCCGGTTTCCGTATTTCGTCAATACACATACGCAAACACGCCGTTTCTGTAAGTACACTACTTCACCTCTCGGGCAGGGCTATCTCTGTTCTGTATGTGAAAGTACGAAGGATCCAATGGCAGACTATCATAAGACGTCCAGTCTAATAGTCAACCACCACCACACTAATAAATACAAATTGCACCTGCACAAACGAAGAAATTCAAGATGATTAAATGTTGAAGGTGAAGACAAGAAAAATGTATACACTTCAAAATCTGGGGACGGGATAATAAAAATTGTACTTATTAAATTATATTGTTATTTTTCTTCTTTCTTTCATACGAGTCGTAGACAAAAAAATGTGTTTATGTATTTGATGAAAAGAGAAAAAAAGCAAAATGTCAAAAGCCAGTATAGAAAAAGTGTCTTTTTAATTATCAAGAATCAGTACTATATGAAAATATTGAACTACTGAAAACGTGAAGAAATTTAACTAGTTTTCATTTTGATCAATTCTTTGAATAGGTAATGGAAATCTGGAAAATCCAAAACAGGTACCACGAGTGCATCATGTATCCTTTATACGTACTTATTTTAAATATGAATTGTAATGTTAGATACCGATAAACCTACAGCCGATTAGTAACTTTGAACTGTCATACGGTATCTTTCTAATATGAGCAAATACTTACGTATTTGGTATAATGGATCCGGGTAGTCCGGTTTCCGTATTTCGTCAATACACATAAGCAAACACGCCGTTTCTGTAAGTACACTACTTCACCTCTCGGGCAGGGCTATCTCTGTTCTGTATGTGAAAGTACGAAGGATCCAATGGCAGACTATCATAAGACGTCCAGTCTAATAGTCAACCACCACCACACTAATAAATACAAATTGCACCTGCACAAACGAAGAAATTCAAGTTGATTAAATGTTGAAGGTGAAGACAAGAAAAATGTATACACTTCAAAATCTGGGGACGGGATAATAAAAATTGTACTTATTAAATTATATTGTTATTTTTCTTCTTTCTTTCATACGACTCGTAGACAAACAAATGTGTTTATGTATTTGTTGAAAAGAGAAAAAAAGCAAAATGTAAAAATGTCAAAAAGCCATTATAGAAAAATTGTCTTTTTAACTATCAAGAATCAGTACTACATGAAAATATTGAGCTATTAAAAACGTGAAGAAATTTAACTTGTTTTCATTTTCATCAATTCTTTGAATAGGTAATGGAAATCTGGAAAATCCAAAACAGGTACCACGAGTGCATCATGTATCCTTTATACGTACTTATTTTAAATATGAATTGTAATGTTAGATACCGATAAACCTACAGCCGATTGGTAACTTTGAACTGTCATACGGTATCTTTCTAATATGAGCAAATACTTACGTATTTGGTATAATGGCTTCGGGTAGGCCGGTTTCCGTATTTCGTCGATACACATACGCAAACACGCCGTTTCTGTAAGTACACTACTTCACCTCTCGGGCAGGGCTATCTCTATTCTGTATGTGAAAGAAAAATGTAAACACTTCAAAATCTGGGGACGGGATAAAAAAAATGTACTTATTAAATTATATTGTTATTTTTCTTCTTTCTTTCATACGACTCGATGACAAAAAAATGTGTTTATGTATTTGTTGAAAAGAGAAAAAAAGCAAAATGTAAAAATGTCAAAAGCCAGTATAGAAAAAGTGTCTTTTAAACTATCAAGAATCAGTACTACATGAAAATATTGAACTATTGAAAACGTGAAGAAATTTAACTAGTTTTCATTTTCATCAATTCTTTGAATAGGTAATGGAAATCTGGAAAATCCAAAACAGGTACCACGAGTGCATCATGTATCCTTTATACGTATTTATTTTAAATATGAATTGTAATGTTAGATACCGATAAACCTACAGCCGATTGGTAACTTTGAACTGTCATACGGTATCTTTCTTATATGAGCAAATACTTACGTATTTGGTATAATGGATCCGGGTAGTCCGGTTTCCGTATTTCGTCGATACACATACGCAAATACGCCGTTTCTGTAAGTACACTACTTCACCTCTCGGGCAGGGCTATCTCTGTTCTGTGTGTGAAAGTACGAAGGATCCAATGGCAGACTATCACAAGACGTCCAGTCTAATAGTCAACCACCACCACACTAATAAATACAAATTGCACCTGCACAAACGAAGAAATTCAAGATGATTAAATGTTGAAGGTGAAGACAAGAAAAATGTATACACTTCAAAATCTGGGGACGGGATAATAAAAATTGTACTTATTAAATTATATTGTTATTTTTCTTCTTTCTTTCATACGACTCGTATACAAAAAAATGTGTTTATGTATTTGTTGAAAAGAGAAAAAAAGTAAAATGTAAAAATGTCAAAAGCCAGTATAGAAAAAGTGTCTTTTTAATTATCAAGAATCAGTACTACATGAAAATATTGAACTACTGAAAACGTGAAGAAATTTAACTTGTTTTCATTTTCATCAATTCTTTGAATAGGTAATGGAAATCTGGAAAATCCAAAACAGGTACCACGAGTGCATCATGTATCCTTTATACGTAGTTATATTAAATATGAATTGTATTGTTAGATACCGATAAACCTACAGCCGATTGGTAACTTTAAACTGTCATACGGTATCTTTCTAATATGAGCAAATACTTACGTATTTGGTATAATGGATCCGGGTAGTCCGGTTTCCGTATTTCGTCAATACACATACGCAAACACGCCGTTTCTGTAAGTACACTACTTCACCTCTCGGGCAGGGCTATCTCTGTTCTGTATGTGAAAGTACGAAGGATCCAATGGCAGACTATCATAAGACGTCCAGTCTAATAGTCAACCACCACCACACTAATAAATACAAATTGCACCTGCACAAACGAAGAAATTCAAGATGATTAAATGTTGAAGGTGAAGACAAGAAAAATGTATACACTTCAAAATCTGGGGACGGGATAATAAAAATTGTACTTATTAAATTATATTGTTATTTTTCTTCTTTCTTTCATACGACTCGTAGACAAAAAAATGTGTTTATGTATTTGTTGAAAAGAGAAAAAAAGCAAAATGTAAAAATGTCAAAAAGCAATTATAGAAAAATTGTCTTTTTAACTATCAAGAATCAGTACTACATGAAAATATTGAGCTATTGAAAACGTGAAGAAATTTAACTTGTTTTCATTTTCATCAATTCTTTGAATAGGTAATGGAAATCTGGAAAATCCAAAACAGGTACCACGAGTGCATCATGTATCCTTTATACGTACTTATTTTAAATATGAATTGTAATGTTAGATACCGATAAACCTACAGCCGATTGGTAACTTTGAACTGTCATACGGTATCTTTCTAATATGAGCAAATACTTACGTATTTGGTATAATGGCTCCGGGTAGTCCGGTTTCCGTATTTCGTCGATACACATACGCAAACACGCCGTTTCTGTAAGTACACTACTTCACCTCTCGGGCAGGGCTATCTCTATTCTGTATGTGAAAGAAAAATGTAAACACTTCAAAATCTGGGGACGGGATAAAAAAAATTGTACTTATTAAATTATATTGTTATTTTTCTTCTTTCTTTCATACGACTCGATGACAAAAAAATGTGTTTATGTATTTGTTGAAAAGAGAAAAAAAGCAAAATGTAAAAATGTCAAAAGCCAGTATAGAAAAAGTGTCTTTAATTATCAAAAATCAGTACTACATGAAAATATTGAACTATTGAAAACGTGAAGAAATTTAACTTGTTTTCATTTTCATCAATTCTTTGAATAGGTAATGGAAATCTGGAAAATCCAAAACAGGTACCACGAGTGCATCATGTATCCTTTATACGTAGTTATATTAAATATGAATTGTAATATTAGATACCGATAAACCTACAGCCGATTGGTAACTTTAAACTGTCATACGGTATCTTTCTAATATGAGCAAATACTTACGTATTTGGTATAATGTATAAGGGTTGTCCGGTTTCCGTATTTCGTCGATACACATGCGCAAACACGCCGTTTCTCTAAGTACACTACTTCACCTCTCGGGCAGGGCTATCTCTATTCTGTATGTGAAAGTACGAAGGATCCAATGGCAGACTATCATAAGACGTCCAGTCTAATAGTCAACCACCACCACACTAATAAATACAAATTGCACCTGCACAAACGAAGAAATTCAAGATGATTAAATGTTGAAGGTGAAGACAAGAAAAATGTATACACTTCAAAATCTGGGGACGGGATAATAAAAATTGTACTTATTAAATTATATTGTTATTTTTCTTCTTTCTTTCATACGAGTCGTAGACAAAAAAATGTGTTTATGTATTTGATGAAAAGAGAAAAAAAGCAAAATGTCAAAAGCCAGTATAGAAAAAGTGTCTTTTTAATTATCAAGAATCAGTACTATATGAAAATATTGAACTACTGAAAACGTGAAGAAATTTAACTAGTTTTCATTTTCATCAATTCTTTGAATAGGTAATGGAAATCTGGAAAATCCTAAACAGGTACCACGAGTGCATCATGTATCCTTTATACGTATTTATTTTAAATATGAATTGTAATGTTAGATACCGATAAACCTACAGCCGATTGGTAACTTTGAACTGTCATACGGTATCTTTCTAATATGAGCAAATACTTACGTATTTGGTATAATGTATAAGGGTTGTCCGGTTTCCGTATTTCGTCAATACACATACGCAAACACGCCGTTTCTGTAAGTACACTACTTCACCTCTCGGGCAGGGCTATCTCTGTTCTGTATGTGAAAGTACGAAGGATCCAATGGCAGACTATCACAAGACGTCCAGTCTAATAGTCAACCACAACCACACTAATAAATACAAATTGCACCTGCACAAACGAAGAAATTCAATATGATTAAATGTTGAAGGTGAAGAAA
The DNA here is from genome assembly GCA_943142095.1 of Ophonus ardosiacus. NCBI lineage: Eukaryota > Metazoa > Arthropoda > Insecta > Coleoptera > Carabidae > Ophonus > Ophonus ardosiacus. The sequence continues at coordinate 38,782,826 of OW964828.1, forward strand.
AGAAAAATGTATACACTTCAAAATCTGGGGACGGGATAATAAAAATTGTACTTATTAAATTATACGACTCGTAGACAAAAAAATGTGTTTATGTATTTGTTGAAAAGAGAAAAAAAGTAAAATGTAAAAATGTCAAAAGCCAGTATAGAAAAAGTGTCTTTTTAATTATCAAGAATCAGTACTATATGAAAATATTGAACTACTGAAAACGTGAAGAAATTTAACTTGTTATCATTTTCATCAATTCTTTGAATAGGTAATGGAAATCTGGAAAATCCAAAACAGGTACCACGAGTGCATCATGTATCCTTTATACGTAGTTATATTAAATATGAATTGTAATGTTAGATACCGATAAACCTACAGCCGATTGGTAACTTTAAACTGTCATACGGTATCTTTCTAATATGAGCAAATACTTACGTATTTGATATAATGGATCCGGGTTGTCCGGTTTCCGTATTTCGTCAATACACATACGCAAACACGCCGTTTCTGTAAGTACACTACTTCACCTCTCGGGCAGGGCTATCTCTGTTCTGTATGTGAAAGTACGAAGGATCCAATGGCAGACTATCATAAGACGTCTAGTCTAATAGTCAACCACCACCACACTGATAAATACAAATTGCACCTGCACAAACGAAGAAATTCAAGATGATTAAATGTTGAAGGCGAAGACAAGAAAAATGTACACACTTCAAAATCTGGGGACGGGATAATAAAAATTGTACTTATTAAATTATATTGTTATTTTTCTTCTTTCTTTCATACGACTCGATGACAAAAAAATGTGTTTATGTATTTGTTGAAAAGAGAAAAAAAGCAAAATGTAAAAATGTCAAAAGCCAGTATAGAAAAATTGTCTTTTTAACTATCAAGAATCAGTACTACATGAAAATATTGAGCTATTGAAAACGTGAAGAAATTTAACTTGTTTTCATTTTCATCAATTCTTTGAATAGGTAATGGAAATCTGGAAAATCCAAAACAGGTACCACGAGTGCATCATGTAACCACCACCACACTAATAAATACAAATTGCACCTGCACAAACGAAGAAATTCAAGATGATTAAATGTTGAAGGCGAAGACAAGAAAAATGTAAACACTTCAAAATCTGGGGACGGGATAATAAAAATTGTACTTATTAAATTATATTGTTATTTTTCTTCTTTCTTTCATGCGACTCGATGACAAAAAAATGTGTTTATGTATTTGTTGAAAAGAGAAAAAAAGCAAAATGTAAAAATGTCAAAAGCCATTATAGAAAAATTGTCTTTTTAACTATCAAGATTCAGTACTACATGAAAATATTGAACTACTGAAAACGTGAAGAAATTTAACTTGTTTTCATTTTCATTAATTCTTTGAATAGGTAATGGAAATCTGGAAAATCCAAAACAGGTACCACGAGTGCATCATGTATCCTTTATACGTAGTTATATTAAATATGAATTGTAATGTTAGATACCGATAAACCTACAGCCGATTGGTAACTTTAAACTGTCATACGGTATCTTTCTAATATGAGCAAATACTTACGTATTTGGTATAATGGATCCGGGTAGTCCGGTTTCCGTATTTCGTCAATACACATACGCAAACACGCCGTTTCTGTAAGTACACTACTTCATCTCTCGGGCAGGGCTATCTCTTCTGTATGTGAAAGTACGAAGGATCCAATGGCAGACTATCATAAGACGTCCAGTCTAATAGTCAACCACCACCACACTAATAAGTACAAATTGCACCTGCACAAACGAAGAAATTCAAGATGATTAAATGTTGAAGGTGAAGACAAGAAAAATGTATACAATTCAAAATCTGGGGACGGGATAATAAAAATTGTACTTATTAAATTATATTGTTATTTTTCTTCTTTCTTTCATACGACTCGTAGACAAAAAAATGTGTTTATGTATTTGTTGAAAAGAGACGAAAAGCAAAATGTAAAAATGTCAAAAGCCAGTATAGAAAAAGTGTCTTTAATTATCAAAAATCAGTACTACATGAAAATATTGAACTATTGAAAACGTGAAGAAATTTAACTTGTTTTCATTTTCATCAATTCTTTGAATAGGTAATGGAAATCTGGAAAATCCAAAACAGGTACCACGAGTGCATCATGTATCCTTTATACGTAGTTATATTAAATATGAATTGTAATGTTAGATACCGATAAACCTACAGCCGATTGGTAACTTTAAACTGTCATACGGTATCTTTCTAATATGAGCAAATACTTACGTATTTGGTATAATGGATCCGGGTAGTCCGGTTTCCGTATTTCGTCAATACACATACGCAAACACGCCGTTTCTGTAAGTACACTAGTTCACCTCTCGGGCAGGGCTATCTCTGTTCTGTATGTGAAAGTACGAAGGATCCAATGGCAGACTATCACAAGACGTCCAGTCTAATAGTCAACCACCACCACACTAATAAATACAAATTGCACCTGCACAAACGAAGAAATTCAAGATGATTAAATGTTGAAGGTGAAGACAAGAAAAATGTATACACTTCAAAATCTGGGGACGGGATAATAAAAATTGTACTTATTAAATTATATTGTTATTTTTCTTCTTTCTTTCATACGACTCGTAGACAAAAAAATGTGTTTATGTATTTGTTGAAAAGAGAAAAAAAGTAAAATGTAAAAATGTCAAAAGCCAGTATAGAAAAAGTGTCTTTTTAATTATCAAGAATCAGTACTATATGAAAATATTGAACTACTGAAAACGTGTAGAAATTTAACTTGTTATCATTTTCATCAATTCTTAGAATAGGTAATGGAAATCTGGAAAATCCAAAACAGTTACCACGAGTGCATCATGTATCCTTTATACGTAGTTATTTTAAATATGAATTGTAATGTTAGATACCGATAAACCTACAGCCGATTGGTAACTTTAAACTGTCATACGGTATCTTTCTAATATGAGCAAATACTTACGTATTTGATATAATGGATCCGGGTTGTCCGGTTTCCGTATTTCGTCAATACACATACGCAAACACGCGGTTTCTGTAAGAACACTACTTCACCTCTCGGGCAGGGCTATCTCTGTTCTGTATGTGAAAGTACGAAGGATCCAATGGCAGACTATCATAAGACGTCCAGTCTAATAGTCAACCACCACCACACTAATAAATACAAATTGCACCTGCACAAACGAAGAAATTCAAGATGATTAAATGTTGAAGGTGAAGACAAGAAAAATGTATACACTTCAAAATCTGGGGACGGGATAATAAAAATTGTACTTATTAAATTATATTGTTATTTTTCTTCTTTCTTTCATACGACTCGTAGACAAAAAAATGTGTTTATGTATTTGTTGAAAAGAGAAAAAAAGCAAAATGTAAAAATGTCAAAAGCCAGTATAGAAAAATTGTCTTTTTAACTATCAAGAATCAGTACTACATGAAAATATTGAGCTATTGAAAACGTGAAGAAATTTAACTTGTTTTCATTTTCATCAATTCTTTGAATAGGTAATGGAAATCTGGAAAATCCAAAACAGGTACCACGAGTGCATCATGTATCCTTTATACGTACTTATTTTAAATATGAATTGTAATGTTAGATACCGATAAACCTACAGCCGATTGGTAACTTTGAACTGTCATACGGTATCTTTCTAATATGAGCAAATACTTACGTATTTGGTATAATGGCTCCGGGTAGTCCGGTTTCCGTATTTCGTCGATACACATACGCAAACACGCCGTTTCTGTAAGTACACTACTTCACCTCTCGGGCAGGGCTATCTCTATTCTGTATGTGAAAGAAAAATGTAAACACTTCAAAATCTGGGGACGGGATAAAAAAAATTGTACTTATTAAATTATATTGTTATTTTTCTTCTTTCTTTCATACGACTCGATGACAAAAAAATGTGTTTATGTATTTGTTGAAAAGAGAAAAAAAGCAAAATGTAAAAATGTCAAAAGCCAGTATAGAAAAAGTGTCTTTAATTATCAAAAATCAGTACTACATGAAAATATTGAACTATTGAAAACGTGAAGAAATTTAACTTGTTTTCATTTTCATCAATTCTTTGAATAGGTAATGGAAATCTGGAAAATCCAAAACAGGTACCACGAGTGCATCATGTATCCTTTATACGTAGTTATATTAAATATGAATTGTAATATTAGATACCGATAAACCTACAGCCGATTGGTAACTTTAAACTGTCATACGGTATCTTTCTAATATGAGCAAATACTTACGTATTTGGTATAATGTATAAGGGTTGTCCGGTTTCCGTATTTCGTCAATACACATACGCAAACACGCCGTTTCTGTAAGTACACTACTTCACCTCTCGGGCAGGGCTATCTCTGTTCTGTGTGTGAAAGTACGAAGGATCCAATGGCAGACTATCACAAGACGTCCAGTCTAATAGTCAACCACCACCACACTAATAAATACAAATTGCACCTGCACAAACGAAGAAATTCAAGATGATTAAATGTTGAAGGCGAAGACAAGAAAAATGTAAACACTTCAAAATCTGGGGACGGGATAATAAAAATTGTACTTATTAAATTATACGACTCGTAGACAAAAAAATGTGTTTATGTATTTGTTGAAAAGAGAAAAAAAGTAAAATGTAAAAATGTCAAAAGCCAGTATAGAAAAAGTGTCTTTTTAATTATCAAGAATCAGTACTATATGAAAATATTGAACTACTGAAAACGTGAAGAAATTTAACTTGTTATCATTTTCATCAATTCTTTGAATAGGTAATGGAAATCTGGAAAATCCAAAACAGGTACCACGAGTGCATCATGTATCCTTTATACGTAGTTATATTAAATATGAATTGTAATGTTAGATACCGATAAACCTACAGCCGATTGGTAACTTTAAACTGTCATACGGTATCTTTCTAATATGAGCAAATACTTACGTATTTGATATAATGGATCCGGGTTGTCCGGTTTCCGTATTTCGTCAATACACATACGCAAACACGCCGTTTCTGTAAGTACACTACTTCACCTCTCGGGCAGGGCTATCTCTGTTCTGTATGTGAAAGTACGAAGGATCCAATGGCAGACTATCATAAGACGTCTAGTCTAATAGTCAACCACCACCACACTGATAAATACAAATTGCACCTGCACAAACGAAGAAATTCAAGATGATTAAATGTTGAAGGCGAAGACAAGAAAAATGTACACACTTCAAAATCTGGGGACGGGATAATAAAAATTGTACTTATTAAATTATATTGTTATTTTTCTTCTTTCTTTCATACGACTCGATGACAAAAAAATGTGTTTATGTATTTGTTGAAAAGAGAAAAAAAGCAAAATGTAAAAATGTCAAAAGCCAGTATAGAAAAATTGTCTTTTTAACTATCAAGAATCAGTACTACATGAAAATATTGAGCTATTGAAAACGTGAAGAAATTTAACTTGTTTTCATTTTCATCAATTCTTTGAATAGGTAATGGAAATCTGGAAAATCCAAAACAGGTACCACGAGTGCATCATGTAACCACCACCACACTAATAAATACAAATTGCACCTGCACAAACGAAGAAATTCAAGATGATTAAATGTTGAAGGCGAAGACAAGAAAAATGTAAACACTTCAAAATCTGGGGACGGGATAATAAAAATTGTACTTATTAAATTATATTGTTATTTTTCTTCTTTCTTTCATGCGACTCGATGACAAAAAAATGTGTTTATGTATTTGTTGAAAAGAGAAAAAAAGCAAAATGTAAAAATGTCAAAAGCCATTATAGAAAAATTGTCTTTTTAACTATCAAGATTCAGTACTACATGAAAATATTGAACTACTGAAAACGTGAAGAAATTTAACTTGTTTTCATTTTCATTAATTCTTTGAATAGGTAATGGAAATCTGGAAAATCCAATACAGGTACCACGAGTGCATCATGTATCCTTTATACGTAGTTATATTAAATATGAATTGTAATGTTAGATACCGATAAACCTACAGCCGATTGGTAACTTTAAACTGTCATACGGTATCTTTCTAATATGAGCAAATACTTACGTATTTGGTATAATGGATCCGGGTAGTCCGGTTTCCGTATTTCGTCAATACACATACGCAAACACGCCGTTTCTGTAAGTACACTACTTCATCTCTCGGGCAGGGCTATCTCTTCTGTATGTGAAAGTACGAAGGATCCAATGGCAGACTATCATAAGACGTCCAGTCTAATAGTCAACCACCACCACACTAATAAGTACAAATTGCACCTGCACAAACGAAGAAATTCAAGATGATTAAATGTTGAAGGTGAAGACAAGAAAAATGTATACACTTCAAAATCTGGGGACGGGATAATAAAAATTGTACTTATTAAATTATATTGTTATTTTTCTTCTTTCTTTCATACGACTCGTAGACAAAAAAATGTGTTTATGTATTTGTTGAAAAGAGAAAAAAAGTAAAATGTAAAAATGTCAAAAGCCAGTATAGAAAAAGTGTCTTTTTAATTATCAAGAATCAGTACTACATGAAAATATTGAACTATTGAAAACGTGAAGAAATTTAACTTGTTTTCATTTTCATCAATTCTTTGAATAGGTAATGGAAATCTGGAAAATCCAAAACAGGTACCACGAGTGCATCATGTATCCTTTATACGTAGTTATATTAAATATGAATGTAATGTTAGATACCGATAAACCTACAGCCGATTGGTAACTTTAAACTGTCATACGGTATCTTTCTAATATGAGCAAATACTTACGTATTTGGTATAATGGATCCGGGTAGTCCGGTTTCCGTATTTCGTCAATACACATACGCAAACACGCCGTTTCTGTAAGTACACTAGTTCACCTCTCGGGCAGGGCTATCTCTGTTCTGTATGTGAAAGTACGAAGGATCCAATGGCAGACTATCACAAGACGTCCAGTCTAATAGTCAACCACCACCACACTAATAAATACAAATTGCACCTGCACAAACGAAGAAATTCAAGATGATTAAATGTTGAAGGTGAAGACAAGAAAAATGTATACACTTCAAAATCTGGGGACGGGATAATAAAAATTGTACTTATTAAATTATATTGTTATTTTTCTTCTTTCTTTCATACGACTCGTAGACAAAAAAATGTGTTTATGTATTTGTTGAAAAGAGAAAAAAAGTAAAATGTAAAAATGTCAAAAGCCAGTATAGAAAAAGTGTCTTTTTAATTATCAAGAATCAGTACTATATGAAAATATTGAACTACTGAAAACGTGTAGAAATTTAACTTGTTATCATTTTCATCAATTCTTAGAATAGGTAATGGAAATCTGGAAAATCCAAAACAGTTACCACGAGTGCATCATGTATCCTTTATACGTAGTTATTTTAAATATGAATTGTAATGTTAGATACCGATAAACCTACAGCCGATTGGTAACTTTAAACTGTCATACGGTATCTTTCTAATATGAGCAAATACTTACGTATTTGATATAATGGATCCGGGTTGTCCGGTTTCCGTATTTCGTCAATACACATACGCAAACACGCGGTTTCTGTAAGAACACTACTTCACCTCTCGGGCAGGGCTATCTCTGTTCTGTATGTGAAAGTACGAAGGATCCAATGGCAGACTATCATAAGACGTCCAGTCTAATAGTCAACCACCACCACACTAATAAATACAAATTGCACCTGCACAAACGAAGAAATTCAAGATGATTAAATGTTGAAGGTGAAGACAAGAAAAATGTATACACTTCAAAATCTGGGGACGGGATAATAAAAATTGTACTTATTAAATTATATTGTTATTTTTCTTCTTTCTTTCATACGACTCGTAGACAAAAAAATGTGTTTATGTATTTGTTGAAAAGAGAGCAAAATGTAAAAATGTCAAAAGCCAGTATAGAAAAATTGTCTTTTTAACTATCAAGAATCAGTACTACATGAAAATATTGAGCTATTGAAAACGTGAAGAAATTTAACTTGTTTTCATTTTCATCAATTCTTTGAATAGGTAATGGAAATCTGGAAAATCCAAAACAGGTACCACGAGTGCATCATGTATCCTTTATACGTACTTATTTTAAATATGAATTGTAATGTTAGATACCGATAAACCTACAGCCGATTGGTAACTTTGAACTGTCATACGGTATCTTTCTAATATGAGCAAATACTTACGTATTTGGTATAATGGATCCGGGTAGTCCGGTTTCCGTATTTCGTCAATACACATACGCAAACACGCCGTTTCTGTAAGTACACTACTTCACCTCTCGGGCAGGGCTATCTCTGTTCTGTATGTGAAAGTACGAAGGATCCAATGGCAGACTATCATAAGACGTCCAGTCTAATAGTCAACCACCACCACACTAATAAATACAAATTGCACCTGCACAAACGAAGAAATTCAAGATGATTAAATGTTGAAGGTGAAGACAAGAAAAATGTATACACTTCAAAATCTGGGGACGGGATAATAAAAATTGTACTTATTAAATTATATTGTTATTTTTCTTCTTTCTTTCATACGACTCGTAGACAAAAAAATGTGTTTATGTATTTGTTGAAAAGAGAAAAAAAGCAAAATGTAAAAATGTCAAAAAGCAATTATAGAAAAATTGTCTTTTTAACTATCAAGAATCAGTACTACATGAAAATATTGAGCTATTGAAAACGTGAAGAAATTTAACTTGTTTTCATTTTCATCAATTCTTTGAATAGGTAATGGAAATCTGGAAAATCCAAAACAGGTACCACGAGTGCATCATGTATCCTTTATACGTACTTATTTTAAATATGAATTGTAATGTTAGATACCGATAAACCTACAGCCGATTGGTAACTTTGAACTGTCATACGGTATCTTTCTAATATGAGCAAATACTTACGTATTTGGTATAATGGCTCCGGGTAGTCCGGTTTCCGTATTTCGTCGATACACATACGCAAACACGCCGTTTCTGTAAGTACACTACTTCACCTCTCGGGCAGGGCTATCTCTATTCTGTATGTGAAAGAAAAATGTAAACACTTCAAAATCTGGGGACGGGATAAAAAAAATTGTACTTATTAAATTATATTGTTATTTTTCTTCTTTCTTTCATACGACTCGATGACAAAAAAATGTGTTTACGTATTTGTTGAAAAGAGAAAAAAAGCAAAATGTAAAAATGTCAAAAGCCAGTATAGGAAAAGTGTCTTTTAAACTATCAAGAATCAGTACTACATGAAAATATTGAACTATTGAAAACGTGAAGAAATTTAACTTGTTTTCATTTTCATCAATTCTTTGAATAGGTAATGGAAATCTGGAAAATCCAAAACAGGTACCACGAGTGCATCATGTATCCTTTATACGTAGTTATATTAAGTATGAATTGTAATGTTAGATACCGATAAACCTACAGCCGATTGGTAACTTTAAACTGTCATACGGTATCTTTCTAATATGAGCAAATACTTACGTATTTGGTATAATGGATCCGGGTAGTACGGTTTCCGTATTTCGTCAATACACATACGCAAACACGCGGTTTCTGTAAGTACACTACTTCACCACTCGGGCAGGGCTATCTCTGTTCTGTATGTGAAAGTACGAAGGATCCAATGGCAGACTATCATCAGTCGTCCAGTCTAATAGTCAACCACCACCACACTAATAAATACAAATTGCACCTGCACAAACGAAGAAATTCAAGATGATTAAATGTTGAAGGTGAAGACAAGAAAAATGTATACACTTCAAAATCTGGGGACGGGATAATAAAAATTGTACTTATTAAATTATATTGTTATTTTTCTTCTTTCTTTCATACGACTCGTAGACAAAAAAATGTGTTTATGTATTTGTTGAAAAGAGACGAAAAGCAAAATGTAAAAATGTCAAAAGCCAGTATAGAAAAAGTGTCTTTAATTATCAAAAATCAGTACTACATGAAAATATTGAACTATTGAAAACGTGAAGAAATTTAACTTGTTTTCATTTTCATCAATTCTTTGAATAGGTAATGGAAATCTGGAAAATCCAAAACAGGTACCACGAGTGCATCATGTATCCTTTATACGTAGTTATATTAAATATGAATTGTAATGTTAGATACCGATAAACCTACAGCCGATTGGTAACTTTAAACTGTCATACGGTATCTTTCTAATATGAGCAAATACTTACGTATTTGGTATAATGTATAAGGGTTGTCCGGTTTCCGTATTTCGTCAATACACATACGCAAACACGCCGTTTCTGTAAGTACACTAGTTCACCTCTCGGGCAGGGCTATCTCTGTTCTGTATGTGAAAGTACGAAGGATCCAATGGCAGACTATCACAAGACGTCCAGTCTAATAGTCAACCACCACCACACTAATAAATACAAATTGCACCTGCACAAACGAAGAAATTCAAGATGATTAAATGTTGAAGGTGAAGACAAGAAAAATGTATACACTTCAAAATCTGGGGACGGGATAATAAAAATTGTACTTATTAAATTATATTGTTATTTTTCTTCTTTCTTTCATACGACTCGTAGACAAAAAAATGTGTTTATGTATTTGTTGAAAAGAGAAAAAAAGTAAAATGTAAAAATGTCAAAAGCCAGTATAGAAAAAGTGTCTTTAATTATCAAAAATCAGTACTACATGAAAATATTGAACTATTGAAAACGTGAAGAAATTTAACTTGTTTTCATTTTCATCAATTCTTTGAATAGGTAATGGAAATCTGGAAAATCCAAAACAGGTACCACGAGTGCATCATGTATCCTTTATACGTACTTATTTTAAATATGAATTGTAATGTTAGATACCGATAAACCTACAGCCGATTGGTAACTTTGAACTGTCATACGGTATCTTTCTAATATGAGCAAATACTTACGTATTTGGTATAATGGATCCGGGTAGTCCGGTTTCCGTATTTCGTGAATACACATACGCAAACACGCCGTTTCTGTAAGTACACTACTTCACCTCTCGGGCAGGGCTATCTCTGTTCTGTATGTGAAAATACGAAGGATCCAATGGCAGACTATCACAAGACGTCCAGTCTAATAGTCAACCACCACCACACTAATAAATACTAATTGCACCTGCACAAACGAAGAAATTCAAGATGATTAAATGTTGAAGGTGAAGACAAGAAAAATGTATACACTTCAAAATCTGGGGACGGGATAATAAAAATTGTACTTATTAAATTATATTGTTATTTTTCTCCTTTCTTTCATACGACTCGTAGACAAAAAAATGTGTTTATGTATTTGTTGAAAAGAGAAAAAAAGTAAAATGTAAAAATGTCAAAAGCCAGTATAGAAAAAGTGTCTTTTTAATTATCAAGAATCAGTACTATATGAAAATATTGAACTACTGAAAACGTGAAGAAATTTAACTAGTTTTCATTTTCATCAATTCTTTGAATAGGTAATGCAAATCTGGAAAATCCAAAACAGGTACCACGAGTGCATCATGTATCCTTTATACGTATTTATTTTAAATATGAATTGTAATGTTAGATACCGATAAACCTACAGCCGATTGGTAACTTTAAACTGTCATACGGTATCTTTCTAATATGAGCAAATACTTACGTATTTGGTATAATGTATAAGGGTTGTCCGGTTTCCGTATTTCGTCAATACACATACGCAAACCCGCCGTTTCTGTAAGTACACTAGTTCACCTCTCGGGCAGGGCTATCTCTGTTCTGTATGTGAAAGTACGAAGGATCCAATGGCAGACTATCACAAGACGTCCAGTCTAATAGTCAACCACCACCACACTAATAAATACAAATTGCACCTGCACAAACGAAGAAATTCAAGATGATTAAATGTTGAAGGTGAAGACAAGAAAAATGTATACACTTCAAAATCTGGGGACGGGATAATAAAAATTGTACTTATTAAATTATATTGTTATTTCTCTTCTTTCTTTCATACGACTCGTAGACAAAAAAATGTGTTTATGTATTTGTTGAAAAGAGAAAAAAAGTAAAATGTAAAAATGTCAAAAGCCAGTATAGAAAAAGTGTCTTTAATTATCAAAAATCAGTACTACATAAAAATATTGAACTATTGAAAACGTGAAGAAATTTAACTTGTTTTCATTTTCATCAATTCTTTGAATAGGTAATGGAAATCTGGAAAATCCAAAACAGGTACCACGAGTGCATCATGTATCCTTTATACGTAGTTATATTAAATATGAATTGTAATGTTAGATACCGATAAACCTACAGCCGATTGGTAACTTTAAACTGTCATACGGTATCTTTCTAATATGAGCAAATACTTACGTATTTGGTATAATGTATAAGGGTTGTCCGGTTTCCGTATTTCGTCAATACACATACGCAAACACGCCGTTTCTGTAAGTACACTAGTTCACCTCTCGGGCAGGGCTATCTCTGTTCTGTATGTGAAAGTACGAAGGATCCAATGGCAGACTATCATAAGACGTCCAGTCTAATAGTCAACCACCACCACACTAATAAATACAAATTGCACCTGCACAAACGAAGAAATTCAAGATGATTAAATGTTGAAGGTGAAGACAAGAAAAATGTATACACTTCAAAATCTGGGGACGGGATAATAAAAATTGTACTTATTAAATTATATTGTTATTTTTCTTCTTTCTTTCATACGACTCGTAGACAAAAAAATGTGTTTATGTATTTGTTGAAAAGAGAAAAAAAGCAAAATGTAAAAATGTCAAAAAGTAATTATAGAAAAATTGTCTTTTTAACTATCAAGAATCAGTACTACATGAAAATATTGAGCTATTGAAAACGTGAAGAAATTTAACTTGTTTTCATTTTCATCAATTCTTTGAATAGGTAATGGAAATCTGGAAAATCCAAAACAGGTACCACGAGTGCATCATGTATCCTTTATACGTACTTATTTTAAATATGAATTGTAATGTTAGATACCGATAAACCTACAGCCGATTGGTAACTTTGAACTGTCATACGGTATCTTTCTAATATGAGCAAATACTTACGTATTTGGTATAATGGATCCGGGTAGTCCGGTTTCCGTATTTCGTCGATACACATACGCAAACACGCCGTTTCTGTAAGTACACTACTTCACCTCTCGGGCAGGGCTATCTCTATTCTGTATGTGAAAGAAAAATGTAAACACTTCAAAATCTGGGGACGGGATAAAAAAAATTGTACTTATTAAATTATATTGTTATTTTTCTTCTTTCTTTCATACGACTCGATGACAAAAAAATGTGTTTATGTATTTGTTGAAAAGAGAAAAAAAGCAAAATGTAAAAATGTCAAAAGCCAGTATAGAAAAAGTGTCTTTTAAACTATCAAGAATCAGTACTACATGAAAATATTGAACTATTGAAAACGTGAAGAAATTTAACTTGTTTTCATTTCCATCAATTCTTTGAATAGGTAATGGAAATCTGGAAAATCCAAAACAGGTACCACGATAGCATCATGTATCCTTTATACGTAGTTATATTAAATATGAATTGTAATGTTAGATACCGATAAACCAACAGCCGATTAGTAACTTTAAACTGTCATACGGTATCTTTCTAATATAATAATAATAATAATAATATACTTTATTGATTGCAATAACCAAAGGCGAGGTTCAGCCAAAGGTTGTTCTTCCACCTAACCTAATCATACAGAAAATATGCCAAAATGAACAAAAAACATACCAAAAAATTATTAACAACATCCAAAAAAATTGAGAAAAAAATAACACACAGGTCACAAAATTCAAGCAGCAAACATAGAAATGTACATTTAGGTAATATTAACTAGACAATAATAGTTTTAATTCGGGTTTTAAAAGAACTTATACACAATGATTTTAAATTACCAGGTATACTGTTATATAAAGTTGGCGCCAGATACGAGAATGAGGCCTTGAATTTTGATTTTCTATAACCTGGGACGATGTATAAGTCTGTGATTCTAAGGGTATAATTGTACTGCTTCTGTACTAGTTTGTCAAGCAAATAATATGGAGTACCAGTACTTATAATTTTATGCACTAAACAAAGATACATGGTCTTAACACGATTTGTTATAGTGGGCATATTCGCAAGTTGACGGTATTTAGTTATATGTTCGTGTTTGCGGACACCATATGCAAAACGCAAACAGGAGTTCTGTACTAGAGTAATTTTATTCTTATCCGAATCCGTTAAATTAGGAATGTAAGTGCAAGCACAGTAGTCAAAAAGTGGTAAGATAAGTGAATTAACAAGTTGTAATTTTAAAAATGTACTAAGATCATGTCTAAATTGATATAGATGACGTAGTCTGAGTCTTGCTGCAGTAAGTTTTCTATTCAAATGGTTTTTAAAAGATAAATTTTCTTCCAACAAGAGACCTAAAATATTAATGCAAGTGCATCGTTGAAGTACAGAGCCGTCTAAAATTATATTTGGTTGTAAGTCAGTATTACCAACAACAAGAAAAGAAGATTTTGTAGCATTCAATTTGAGACCATTATTTTTTATCCAAAGAGATAGTATTTCTAAATCACTATTTAACATGGATGAGCAAATACTTACGTATTTGGTATAATGGATCCGGGTAGTCCGGTTTCCGTATTTCGTCGATACACATACGCAAACACGCCGTTTCTGTAAGTACACTACTTCACCTCTCGGGCAGGGCTATCTCTATTCTGTATGTGAAAGTACGAAGGATCCAATGGCAGACTATCATAAGACGTCCAGTCTAATAGTCAACCACCACCACACTAATAAATACAAATTGCACCTGCACAAACGAAGAAATTCAAGATGATTAAATGTTGAAGGTGAAGACAAGAAAAATGTATACACTTCAAAATCTGGGGACGGGATAATAAAAATTGTACTTATTAAATTATATTGTTATTTTTCTTCTTTCTTTCATACGAGTCGTAGACAAAAAAATGTGTTTATGTATTTGATGAAAAGAGAAAAAAAGCAAAATGTCAAAAGCCAGTATAGAAAAAGTGTCTTTTTAATTATCAAGAATCAGTACTATATGAAAATATTGAACTACTGAAAACGTGAAGAAATTTAACTAGTTTTCATTTTCATCAATTCTTTGAATAGGTAATGGAAATCTGGAAAATCCAAAACAGGTACCACGAGTGCATCATGTATCCTTTATACGTATTTATTTTAAATATGAATTGTAATGTTAGATACCGATAAACCTACAGCCGATTGGTAACTTTGAACTGTCATACGGTATCTTTCTTATATGAGCAAATACTTACGTATTTGGTATAATGGATCCGGGTAGTCCGGTTTCCGTATTTCGTCGACACACATACGCAAATACGCCGTTTCTGTAAGTACACTACTTCACCTCTCGGGCAGGGCTATCTCTGTTCTGTATGTGAAAGTACGAAGGATCCAATGGCAGACTATCATAAGACGTCCGGTCTAATAGTCAACCACCACCACACTAATAAATACAAATTGCACCTGCACAAACGAAGAAATTCAAGATGATTAAATGTTGAAGGTGAAGACAAGAAAAATGTAAACACTTCAAAATCTGGGGACGGGATAAAAAAAATTGTACTTATTAAATTATATTGTTATTTTTCTTCTTTCTTTCATACGACTCGATGACAAAAAAATGTGTTTACGTATTTGTTGAAAAGAGAAAAAAAGCAAAATGTAAAAATGTCAAAAGCCAGTATAGGAAAAGTGTCTTTTAAACTATCAAGAATCAGTACTACATGAAAATATTGAACTATTGAAAACGTGAAGAAATTTAACTTGTTTTCATTTCCATCAATTCTTTGAATAGATAATGGAAATCTGGAAAATCCAAAACAGGTACCACGATAGCATCATGTATCCTTTATACGTAGTTATATTAAATATGAATTGTAATGTTAGATACCGATAAACCTACAGCCGATTAGTAACTTTAAACTGTCATACGGTATCTTTCTAATATGAGCAAATACTTACGTATTTGGTATAATGGATCCGGGTAGTCCGGTTTCCGTATTTCGTCGATACACATACGCAAACGCGCCGTTTCGAAGGATCCAATGGCAGACTATCATAAGACGTCCAGTCTAAGAGTCAACCACCACCACACTAATAAATACAAATTGCACCTGCACAAACGAAGAAATTCAAGATGATTAAATGTTGAAGGTGAAGACAAGAAAAATGTAAACACTTCAAAATCTGGGGACGGGATAATAAAAATTGTACTTATTAAATTATATTGCTATTTTTCTTCTTTCTTTCATACCACTCGTAGACAAAAAAAATGTGTTTATTTATTTATTTATTTATTTACACATACACTGTCCAACAGGGGGAAGCCTATTGACTGGACAGGAAAAAACACATTAAAATGATAAATGAGTAACGTACAAAATACAACAAATATAAACAATGTTAGTACGGGGAGTTGGAAGGTAAAAAGTTCGGGAATAGCGAGTTTGGACGGAAGGGGCGTGGAATGGAAGCATGCTCAGACAATTAGGATCATCAATTGTACCTTGAATTAGTTTACATAGATAGTGCACAGAGTTAATATCTCGACGTTCAGTAAGGCTGTGAAAATTGAAAAGTTCAAGCAATTCTCTATAAGAAACTGTTCTGCTGGGATATATATTATTAATTTTGAAATATATATATTTTAGGAACTTTTTTTGTATATTTTCAATATGGTCCTGGTAGACTTCATAAAAAGGACTCCAGATAATTGCGCAATATTCTAATTTGGATCTGACGAACGAGAAATGAAGGGTTAAAATTGAAGAAATGTTACGGAAGGAACGTGCATTACGAATTTAAAAACCTAGCATTTGGTTTGCTGACATATGTAAGAGTAATATGACTAGTAAATGAAAGTTTTGGATCAAATGTTACACCGAGATCTTTGATTGTATAGCACCGAGAAAGACAAGTTTGATTTAAAATATAATTATGACACAAAATTGAATTGCTTCGCGAGTACGACATTACAGAACACTTACTAAGATTAAGATTGAGTTTATTTAATTCACACCATTTATCGAGGTTATTAAGATCTTGTTGAAGTTGGAGACAATCGGCATGTGATGAAATGGGTAGAAATATTTTTAAGTCATCGGCAAATAAAAGTTTGTTAGATTTTAAAATATCAGTAATGTCGTTAATGAATAAAATAAATAAAAGAGGACCCAAATTAGAACCCTGCGGAACACCTGATGAAGCAATGAAGGAAGATGATTTATGTCCAAGAAATTGAACAAAGAGTTGACGGTTGGTAAGGTAGGAGGAAAGAAGGGCTATTAAGGGATTTGATATGCTAAAAGATTGAAGTTTGTTTAATAAAATGTTGTGGTCAATTCGATCGAATGCTTTTGTGAAGTCGGTGTAAATGCAGTCCACTTGCCCTTTTTTATCCAAAGCTGAGGATACAACATGGGTAAAATACATTAAGTTACTAGTTGTTGATCTTTTTTCCATGAAGCCATGTTGCAGGCTAGATATTTGATTTTTTATTTTTGTATATATTGTGGAGTAAATAATTCTTTCGAAAATTTTACTAAAGTTAGATAGTATAGCTATTGGACGGTAGTTTTTTATATCACTAGTATCACCATTTTTATGGATAGGGGTAATTCTTGTGACTTTCCAAATTTCAGGGAAGCATTCAGTTTTAATTGACAAATTAATAATATAAAATAGAGCATTCGACAAAGGGTAGTAGCAATCTTTGATTAAGAAACCCGGAATATTATCAGGACCACAGGAGGAATTAGATTTTAACTTGCGTATGGACTGTTGGATTCTTCTCTAGTAACGTGATTCAAGGCAACTTGGTTTGAAAATGGTGAGTTAGTGTTGCAGATGGGACTGTTAGAGGAAGTAGAGTAAACAGAATTAAAGAAAGAAGCAAAACCATTAGCAATATCATCAGGTTTGGAAAGATCAGAATTATTAAAGTTGAATACATTTGGAAATGATGATGTTTTCCTTTTAGAATTCACAAAATTCCAGAATTTTTTTGGATCGGTAATAATATTTTGTTCACAATCAAAAATGTATTTTTGGTATGCTTCTTTGATATCTTTTTTTAATTTAGATCTTATTGTTTTGTATTCAATTGAGTAATTTTCATTAGCCCTAAATTTTTTACTCAGCTTATGAAGTTGATCTTTTCTCTTAATATCAGCTTTGATTGTAGGTGTAAACCAAGGCGGATAACGGGGTTTAAAAGATTTCTTAGGGGGAACACACTCGTCTAAAAAAACGTAAAGTGTTTCATAAAAAAAATCACAAGCTGAGTTTACATCGTCAAATTTTTGAAGACATTCCCAATTAAATTTATCTATTAGACTATATAGTTTGTTATAGTCACCTTTCACAAAGTTATAAGAGAAACCAGCAATTTTATTTGAATACTTAGTATTACATTTACTTATCGTATTTATTTCAAAGTTGAGAACGGGATGATGGTCATATTCTATATCTAAAATGTGTTCATTAGAGTGAGTAACTGAAACATCTAGGTTAGAGATAATTACATCTAGTATACGATTATTTTTATTGACAATAGAGTTCCATTGTTTAGCATTAAGAAAATCGAGGAACGAGTTAAAGTTATTCACTTTAGAACATTCAGGATCTGTTATTAATTCGGGAATATTGAAATCACCCATAATGACAAAGTTGGTGTTTTGCAAAAATGGGAGGCTATCAAAGAAGTCATATACAGAATTCATATTGACCGTAGACATAGTTGGTGGAATATACAAAACAAATACATATAAAGTTTTATTATGTAGTACAATTTTAGAGCAAACTATATCCACATGAACTGGTAGAATGTCTGAGTAATTACTGAGATCAATAAAGAAAGAAGTAATATTCTCTTTAACAAGGAGAAGGACACCACCACCGCGGGAAACATTACAGGCAGCAAAATCACGGTCAGTTCTATAGACTGTATAGGAGTTAGTACATAATTCGGAATTAGATATAGTACCATTTAACCAAGTTTCTGAGAAAGCGATAACATCAAAATCTAAGTAAGGACTGATGGAGTAAAATTTATCGATTTTATTAGCAAGACTTTGAATATTCTGATAATAAAAAGTTAAATGATTTAATGTGGAGGTACTTCTATTGCACTTTAATTGCTATTGACCAAGGGTATTTGCTTTAATTTTTTTCAGAGTTTCGATGTAAGCATGACAGTTCGGATCCCAAGCACTGTGACATGTACCAATTTTTGTTTTGAAAGTATCATTGTATCTAACGCAGTTAATACAGGTTATATCAGATGATTGACAATTTTTGCCATCATGGTTACCGGAGCATTTTGAACAGGTCAACTGTTTAGTACAGTGATTAGAGAAGTGATGGAACACTTATAGCATCGACGAAGGTCTATAGCATCATAAACAGGGCAATAGTCGTATCCAATGAATATTTTATTAGCCTCGATCAGTTTGTGGTACGTAATTTGATCAGTCTGTATTAGTGCTTGGTAAATATCCTTCTTTTTAAGAGGAGAATATTTTAGGATTTCACATTTAGAGTCTTCGTTGAAATAAGATTTATTTTGATTTAATAAATAATTTTTGAACTGATCATTAGACAACATATCAGTCATTCCAACAATTCTAATTCTAGGATTAAGTACAGGGAGTTCTTTAATTTCGTAATTGGAACTTAAGTTGACGTTAATAAGGTTTTTTAATTTATTAGGATCATCTGTGTTATTGCATGTAATTATTACTGCTCCGTTGCTAGCTTTTTTAACACTGGAAAGGTCGATGTTGGAAGAAACAGGATCAATTGAGCGCAGAATTTCGACTGTGGTTTGTGAAGACGGCTGAGATGAGTTCTTTGGTTTGACGAGCACAGAAGGGTCAGTTTTTTTCACTACACTGGCGAATGACGGACCGGGATTGGATATTGGAGGCACATTTTTAACAGCCTCGTTAATTTTAGAATCAATAGATTTAATAAGTTCGTCTTTAAAACCACTGAGATTGTTTACGATTAATTTACTGATCTCTGATTTTATATTATCGAAAAAATTCTCGAACTTGGAGTTAAGATTAGCAGGTAATGTTGAAATATTATTATTAACATCAGTTATTAAAGTTTCAATTTTATTGAAGGTTTTAGTTTTATCCATCATTGAACATATTAATTTGCATGGATCACACATATAAAACAAATTTGTATTATTATGAAGTAATTTAAAAGCATCTTCGCTAAAGCCGACACCAGACGTGTGATAAAATTTTCCGCACGCTCCTTCGCAGCCGACGAAATTGTCTAATTTACGCTTTTTGCATTTACCACACTCTGATGACATTTTAAATTAAATATTAAGTTATCATTAAAGAAATAAATATTAAAAAATTTGATAAAAAAGTTTAGAAGCACTGATTGTTTAGATACAAACAAGTCAAGGACCGCACATAGGCGGAGACGTTGCAAGTAAAAATTTGCAAAGCAGTGATCTTTAAGATTACTTACAATTGTAGCACAAAATAAGTAAAAACGCACTCAAAACCCTGGATACCACAAAAAAAGATATTTCACCGAACACGCGGTGAAGAAACTCACAAATTGGTGCACAACACAATAAATAATAGTAGAAATAACTACATAAAACAATGTTAACACTCGGAGACTACTAAATCACGTCTTTCTTTGACAAAATAATAACATGTATTTGTTGAAAAGAGAAAAAAAGCAAAATGTAAAAATGTCAAAAGCCAGTATAGAAAAAGTGTCTTTTTAACTATCAAGAATCAGTACTACATGAAATTATTGAACTATTGAAAACGTGAAGAAATTTAACTTGTTTGCATTTTCATCAATTTATTTATTTATTTATTTATTTATTTATTTACAACCTCCCAACAGGATACAAAGTATCCCAATAACAGGGGGGTTGGATAAACCAATACATCACAGTAACATGAATAGACACACAATAAACTAAAATATCAGTGTAAACAATAACATAACAAATTTCCGAATACAACAACAAAAGTAGCGATTGATTTTAATAAATTACATTAAATTTTTACATAAAATATTTCTAAATTCACAGTAGCTTAAATTGAAAATATCTATACCTTCTTTCATCATACTCTCAACTTCATTATAAATTAGACATAACCGTCTGATTGGATTTCTATTTTCATAATTTTTCCTACATAACTTAGTACAAAATGCTATATAGGACCTAGATGCCAACCGAGGAATATTTATTTGAATACGACTCATTGAATTAACGTCATCTATAGCATTTCGCATCAAACCATGTAAATATAAGCATGAGCGTATCTTACGTCTGGAATCCAATGTATGCATATTTAAATTAGATAAAGTTGCGGAGTAGCTGTAAGTAAATGAATCGAAAAAAGGAGAAAATTTCATCGCGCAATATCGGACAAACTTTCTTTGTACCCATTCAATTTTGATGCAATGAGTATGATACATTGGATTCCAGACAATAAGACAGTACTCAAGCTTGGATCTCACTAAAGAAAAGTATAAGGACTTGAGAGTTTTGATATTAGTGAAGTTTCGTGAATTTCTAATAATGAAACCTAATGTTTTATACGATGTGTTTACTAAATAATCGTAATGAGGGCCGAAATGTAGTCTGGGATCAAAAATAACTCCCAAGTCCTTATGAGTATTTACTCTGTCAAGACATCGGTCACCAATCCAGTATGACGAAGTAGTTGTAGTATGCTTCATTGTGTAAGACATAACTTTACACTTTGAGACATTAAAGAAAAGACGTGAGGAAGAGCACCAAGCCAGAAGATTATCAATATCCTTTTGAAGCTGATGGCAATCAGAAACTGAATTAATGACTTTAAATAATTTTAAATCATCAGCATATAGTAGTGATTCTGAATATTCTAAGCACTCAGTAATATCATTTATAAATAAAACAAAGAGAAGTGGCCCTAAATTTGACCCTTGTGGAACACCAGATCTAGGAATAAAATGATTAGATTTAAAGCCATTACACCGAACAAACTGCTTGCGATTTGTAATATAAGAGCGCAACAAATCAAGAAGATTAGGAGAAAAGTCAAACTGATGCTGTAGCTTATATAGCAACACTTCATGATTCACAGTGTCAAATGCTTTCGCAAAATCAGTGTAAACAACGTCTAATTGCGCATTATTATTGAATGCATTGACTGTGTGGTCAGTAAAATTAGTTAAATTAGTTACAGTTGATCTACCTTTAATGAAACCATGTTGCATTGTTATAATCTTATTTGAAACGGAATAATATATATATTTGTATAGTATTTTCTCAAAACATTTAGAAACATTCGAGATAATAGAGATAGGTCTATAGTTGGTTACATTGCTAGGATCACCAGATTTGAAAATTGGACAAATTAATGATTCCTTCAATATATCAGGAAATATCTTATTCATAATGCTAAGATTAAACAATATATATAACGGTTTCACAAACAAATCTGAACATCCTTTTAAGATATAAGCTGGGAATTTATCAGGACCTGGAGAACATGAAACTTTTAGAGATTTAATTGACATGATAATATCGTTTTCAGTAATTTCACTAATATTTAAGTATGAATTAGAGGAATTTGGTCTATGAATATTAGTAAAGTCTGTAACATTTTCATTGGAATAGACACTAGAAAAGTATTCAGCAAATCCATTTACTGCCTCTAAAGTATCACTGTAATTTATGTCATTCCAGTGCATAATTTTGGGTATGCGTGTAGAGTTTTTCTTTTTGTTTATAAATGACCAGAATTGCCTTGGGTCACTAGCTACAATTTTTTCTGAATTTGAGATGAAATTTTTATAAGCTATTGTTATATCTTTTTTAATTTTGCTTCTTAATGTTTTAAATTTAAAATTGTACGAAAGATCATTATTAAAAGTGGAGTTAGGAGGTGAAGATAGAGTAGCATTTACGGAAATTAGTAGAGTAGGATGAAGGGGATCCTCACGAGACATAATAAAATTGGAACGAGTAACATTACATGTTTTATTTGATAAAACTACATCAAGAATACGCAAGTCACAATTATATATTTTGTTATATTGAGTAGCATCAAGAAAATTTGAAAAATTTTCAAATCTGGTTATATGTGTATTATTAAATCCATGCAAATATTGATCAACTAATTTACTAATATTTAAGTCACCAACTAAAATGAAACTAGACTGCATAAGTTGGCGACAAGACTCAAGACATTCATAAATCATGTCCTGCTGCTCAGTTGAAATAGGAGGTGGCGAATAAACAACAGCAACAATCAGATTTTCCCTAGGACTTAAATTAATACGTACACACAAAACATCAGCAATAGAGTGAGGATTAAGATTCAAACTAATCAAAGATGACTTATATTTAGTACTAACAGCACATAATACTCCACCACCCATTAATTTACCCGTTATGGCATTATTACGGTCTTTCCTATAAATTGTGTATTTGGTAGGATCCAAAATTTCGTCATTATAAACTGAATCTGTGAGCCACGTTTCCGTAAGAGCAATAATATCAAAATCATTTATAAAAGAATTATTATAAAAATCTTCTAGCTTCGTATTCAAACCACGAACATTCTGATAATAAATATTCATCAGTAAATATATAAATGTTATTAAAGTCTACGTAAATTGTATGCCGTACTCGTACGCCACTGCCAATGTAAACTAACAATAATAAACCAACACTTGCAAACAAATAACAAGTAAACTAAAATGAACGTATAAACTTGTTATTAGTAGTGATATTCTCAAACTGAACACATATGTTTAGCTGCTCCATTTGACAGAGAAAAGAAGTAACAAAACAATCAAAATTAAATAATGTAATAAACATAAATTTTATGATCTTCTTACAATGAAATTAAAGTGAATCAAGATTAGTGCTCAAATCAGCCGATTTAATATTATTATCAACTTTATAATAGATATTACCGTCCACTGTCCACACATTTTTATAGCCGACCTTATTGGAAATCATTTTCAAAAGTGAGTACCGTTTTCTTGTTAAGTCCTCTTTGATGGTGATTTTAGATCCTTTTAGTTTACTACGGGATTTTAACACTTCATCCCGTGTTTTGTAAGAAACAAATTTAATGATGACGGGGCGAGGTCTGGTTTGAAGGGACTTATTCGCACTATTTCTTTTACCGATCCGATGACAGCGATCAATGGACTGCGGAGGTATACTAAGCGATAATGTTTTATGGAAGATATCACGAACCTTATTTTCAACATTTTCAGATGCTTCTTCGGGTACGCCAAACACTCTAAGACAGTTTCTTCTTGAATACTGCTCAAGACGGTCGATCTCATGATGTAGTGCTGTGTTTTCCTTCTGCATATCATCAATGATGGTCTCATAGTACAATTTCTGCTCATTTAGCTTCTCGTTTACTCGTTGAAAAACCTTTTCAACGAGTTTGTTTAAAAAACTGTCATCACTATCATCACTGAGCAGAGCGTTAACGGAATCAACTACTTGAGTTGTTATGCTGCGAGTCGACATTGTTGTAGGTAGTATAATATAACACCCAAAAAATGAGATTTAGATCACAAATTTTATTGAAATTTCAGCAATTAATTCACGAACGGAGCAACAAAAAAGCACGCCTACTCACGTTGGAACAACATTAGTTGAATAGGTAATGGAAATCTGGAAAATCCAAAACAGGTACCACGAATGCATCATATATCCTTTATACGTAGTTATATTAAATATGAATTGTAATGTTAGATACCGATAAACCTACAGCCGATTGGTAACTTTAAACTGTCATACGGTATCTTTCTAATATGAGCAAATACTTACGTATTTGGTATAATGGATCCGGGTTGTCCGGTTTCCGTATTTCGTCAATACACATACGCAAACACGCCGTTTCTGTAAGTACACTACTTCACCTCTCGGGCAGGGCTATCTCTGTTCTGTATGGGAAAGTACGAAGGATCCAATGGCAGACTATCACAAGACGTCCAGTCTAATAGTCAACCACCACCACACTAAGAAATACAAATTGCACCTGCACAAACGAAGAAATTCAAGATGATTAAATGTTGAAGGTGAAGACAAGAAAAATGTAAACACTTCAAAATCTGGGGACGGGATAATAAAAATTGTACTTATTAAATTATATTGTTATTTTTCTTCTTTCTTTCATACGACTCGTAGACAAAAAAATTTGTTTATGTATTTGTTGAAAAGAGAAAAAAAAGCCTAATGTAAAAATGTCAAAAGCCAGTATAGAAAAAATGTCTTTAATTATCAAGAATCAGTACTACATGAAAATATTGAACTACTACCACGAGTGCATCATGTATCCTTTATACGTAGTTATTTTAAATATGAATTGTAATGTTAGATACCGATAAACCTACAGCCGATTGGTAACTTTAAACTGTCATACGGTATCTTTCTAATATGAGCAAATACTTACGTATTTGGTATAATGGATCCGGGTTGTCCGGTTTCCGTATTTCGTCAATAAACATACGCAAACACGCCGTTTCTGTAATTACACTACTTCACCTCTCGGGCAGGGCTATCTCTGTTCTGTATGTGAAAGTACGAAGGATCACAAGACGTCCAGTCTAATAGTCAACCACCACCACACTAACACATACAAATTGCACCTGCACAAACGAAGAAATTCAAGATGATTAAATGTTGAAAGTGAAGACAAGAAAAATGTAAACACTTCAAAATCTGGGGACGGGATAATAAAAATTGTACTTATTAAATTATATTGTTATTTTTCATCTTTCGTTCATACGAGTCAATGACAAAAAAAATGTGTTTATGTATTTGTTGAAAAGAAAAAAGAAGCAAAATCTAAAAGTGTCAGAAGCCAGTATTGACTCAATATATACTCTCTTTTCTATGGGTTGAGCGTTGAACACTTACTTACATAATACGCTGTATATACGTATATACCTAATATCAAAATGTTCTCTTGTGAAACCGATGCGTTAACCACGCTTATTTTGACAGCTAAATATCTCATATCTTCACGAATGGACTATAATACTTAATACACTCCTAAGAAAATTTACATGTGTTTATGCTTGACTAAAAGCATTTGCCCCCTCCAAAAAGAATTTCTGGATACGCCATTGGCCAAGTAACCCCTGTGTTGCACTCTCCATGCCAGCGTCGGAGGGGGCGAGGCCTGGTATAGGTCGAGCCAACTTTTAGTGCAATTGACTCCAGAAGACTCTATCGGCAGGTAGCTTATATACGCCCACACGGTACGAATATGTCATTATCATTACCGATATCTGCAAATAAAGCAGATTGGCACATCAAGCAATGGGTATAGTCTGGACGATATTTCATGGCAAGCAAATATATACTTTTTCTTAGATACCGCACTGCGTTAAAAGTAAAATAGTGATTTTACGTCCTTTTATGGCCTAACACAATAGAAAAACATTCCGAATCGCACGATTTATGACACTTATATTCAAGTAGTTCTGTTTGCACATAGGCGTGCATAAATTTTCTTACTGGCAATAAGAAATCTACAAATGATTCAATTTTTTGAATATTTTTTTCAGATATTACATATAACATGTTAGTAAAGTATACGTATTGACAAATATTTATATTTTGTAGCTAGTAGTAAACATGTAATGTACATTATAATATAAGCTAAAATTTGCTCGTAATTATAATCTAAACCTAAAGACTAAGATTTAAACACAAACTACAAAAAAAAAAACCTTATATAAATTATGCAATGTCAATGCCCGTCTTCTAGCTAACTGGTATTAAAGTAGAAGAAGCTTAAAACTTCAAAAATTAATGAGAAAATAACTGTAGGTAGATTAAGATTGAACGGTTATTTTCCAACTCCTCTATGTAATTTTGTTATAAATACCTGTTAGCTAGAGATTCACGGGCTTGGCTTGAAGCTTGAAAGCTTGGCTTGGCTTGGCTTGAAAAAGCTTGAAAAATCAAACCAAGCCTGCCTTTCAAAAAAGCTTGATTTTTCAAGCCAAGACAAGCTTCTGTTTCATCAAGCCCAAGCCAAACCAAGCCTAACATTAAAAAAGCTTGAATTTTCAAGCCAAACCAAGCCTCCGACTGTCAAGTAGCTTGGTGAAAAACAAGCTTTTTCAAGCTTTTCACAAGAATTGTTGACAAGGCCGGCAAAACCGAAATTTTATGGAGGTAACGTACTTTTTCATTGCTTCAGCACAGTTTTGCGTATTTCTCAGAACTGAGGTAGGAATAGTTTAGTAGGCTTCAAAAATTTGTAAATGGGAAAGTTTATCACATCGTCCCACAGTTCACTTATTTTCACAATCTGAACCAACTAATCGCACACTTTAGTTCACGCACACAATCAAGTACAAAATAAATTTATAGTTATTGAAAAAGTTTTTAAATAGATAATGATAATTTAATATAGAACTATTTAAATTTTTAAAATTTCTTATTGTTAAGATAATAGTAATTTATATAAAAACTTAATTAGATACTTAAATCTTTAAGTAACTGGAATAAATTATAGAAACAAAGGTTAAGAAATTTATTTATTATTTTTAAATGTATCTGATTATATTTCACAATTAAATAATATTCATTAAATTTTTTAACTATGTAACTTGATCATAAATACCAAGCATCAAGCTTTTATAAATAATATTTATTATTTTACCTGTTACAGGATATTAAGCCTTTGTTTACATATACAAAATATTCAGCCCTATTTTGTAAGGAAATTGTTAAGTCTTAGCAACGATTATTTAACCAATAGAAACAAATGTATAACCTGTCGTTTTCATATTTTTTCAGTGTTCGCAATTATTTTATTTTATCTGCCATGTTGCTAAGACATACCAACTTTCTTACAAAATAGGGCTGATATGTATTAGACGATACTGACATTCAACAATAGTCTACAAAATAAAATGAAAATAAAATGAAAGTATAATGCTCACGTTAGTGTATCGTTCGTAACACGATTTATTTTACTCTAAAATAATAACCTTGATAAAGCACTAAAGCACATAATTTGAATATTATTTTTATAAAGTCTTCATTTTCTCAAACCGATAAAATATCGAACAAACCACGGGTGTTATGAATCATAATTTTGGAGCTGAATAAATATAAGAAATAATAATATAATATCATAGTTTCATTTTGTTAAATGTTTCGCAAATGTTGAATTTTTTGTCAGCTATGGATTTACAATGTTTTGTTATTCTGGTATTTCCGAATCATAGAGACGAGAAAGTTTGTGTTTGTGGAAATGTGTGTATACAAAGATTTCAATGCTATTTTTAGTACAGCCCCTAATATTGCTCCTAATAAAACGGCCTTGTCTGAGGCAGTATAGTGCTTTTATTTGCAAATTTTGGTAATGAAAACATATCCAAATTCTTGAGGATACCTATTTACTTTTGTGCTATTTGCAAATTGGAAATAATTAGGATAATTATATATACAAAGTAACTTTACATGATTCTGTAATAAAAAATCAGCACAAATTTTATAATGTTCAAAATAGAAAGGACAAGTTATTGTCTCACGAACAAACAAAATATCGAGGAAATCCCAGTCTATAGGATTTTATTACTTCCAGATGTATTTGAAGTTTAAAAGGGATAATACCTACGTAGCAGGTCAGTTTTATCCCATTGTATAAGTAGTATTCCAGAATTATGTATTTCTTTGAACACGGTTCTTGAGTGTTTGGGGTATTGTTTTGTTTTATTTATTAACAAAGGGTAAATATGACTATGTATTATATCAAACTTACAGTTTGTTGGGGAGGTCATGAAAATAGATCCTATTCATTTTAGTTATTAAAATACACCAAAGTCAAGTCTAACTAATAAACTTATATAGAATGAAAAAATTATAAAGGTAACATAAAAATATCAGGTATTTTTTTAATAAAAGATACTAAATTTTTTACTTTCAAAAAAAAAAAAATTGAACAAAACATAAATTTCTATATTTTTATATTTTACCGTTTTTGTATAGTTATTTTTTGCACGATCATTTTTTTAAATGTTTACTTTATTTCCAAAATGATGTGAATCACTTACCGATCAGAGGAGGTGGAGGCGGCAAATAAAAAACAACGATTAAAGCTTACTTTAAAAATTACAAAAAACAATTTTTAATACATCAAAATAATTTTCATTTTTTTAGGTCGATCGTGCAAAATACGTAATAAGTATTGCGGTCAGAAAGAGCTCTTTTACCGATATCGGATATTAAAAAAATCTTCTTCAACCCGTGACTACTACTAACCTTAATACTTAAATAACTATTTCAATTATACCACAAAAAAATTATGTAAACAAAACGTGATTTATTCATCGTTACCACGACAAAATGAAACGTACCGACATATCAGTAAATCTGATATATTGATACATAGTTATTTCATTTCAGTACATCGATACATCGGAATAATTGGTTTACTTCGAAATATTTAATATAATTCCATCCAATATTAATATTCAAATCTTAATACCGAACAGCCCTCCTGTACTTACACTAGATCAAGTTTTCAAGACCCATTATACATATGTATGTACCGTAAAAATAAAAAAAAATGAAATAAAAAACATTATATGTCCATGCGAAAATGAGTTTGCGCATGAGCATTAAAAAGCTTGAAAGCTTGAAAAAGCTTGAAAAGGCTTGAAAAAGCTTGAAAAAGCTTGATAAAGCTTGAAAATCAAACCAAGCCTAAAACTTTTAAAGCTTGAAGTTTTCAAGCCAAGCTAAGCTTTGGTTCCATCAAGCCCAAGCCAAGTCAAGCCTAACCTTAAAAAAAGCTTGAATTTTCAAGCCAAGCCAAGCTTTTTTATTTCAAGCCAAGTAGCTTGGCTTGGTGAATCCCTACTGTTAGCTAATAATCAACATTCAGTTTAAAGTCAGATAACAATACTTCTGGCGATTTAAATTCAGAAAATTTAAAAAAGATTACTGGAGAAGCAATTAACAATATAACTGAAGAGAAATGGAAAAATTATGTTAAACACACAACATCTATAGAAGAACATTATTGGAAAACAGATGGACAAATCGAGAAAGTTTTCGATACATTTATAATAAATGTTGGCGACGATGATTCTACTACTTAATCAGAATGTAGTAGTGAGGATGATGTAGAAAGTCAGTAGTTACATTTTTTCTTTGTACGTATTTATTGTTTCATATTTTTCATTAATTTTTAATATCTATGACTTGCTGATATACAGGGTGTTTCTATACTTATAGACCAAACTTTAAACGGGTGATAATATTGCTAGAAGTAAGTCTAAAAGTCTTAATCCGCACTCCAATTCTCAACTGTTTCCGAGATATACTCGTAGATCATCTAATTTACTGATTTTTCGTCTTTTTTCATTATCTTGAAAACTATAAGAGTTACAACTTTGGTCAAATGAAGAATTTTGTTTATCTTTAAGAGGACTTCTCGTATGTCCAAAAATTACTCAAAATATGACAATCAGCTGATTTTTGACTATTTTTTTTTTGAGAATTGGACTTTGCGGATTAATGCTTTTTGACTTACTTTTGGCTCTATCTATCTAAAGTTTGATACATAACTTTAGAAACATCCTGCATTTATACCGGGTGTAGAATTGAAACATGTAACATAAGGAATACAATGTTATTTTTTTAATGTGGCGATTGCTCCTTCCCTAATTAAATTAGAACAAAAGTGTAAATACAAAAAATGTTCAGAATTAAAAACTACATATAACAATTAACAACACGATGTTCAATTGTTTTTTTTATGCCCGTGTGAGGAGCAAATGAAAAATAGCTTTTATTAAAAAAATTACTGATTGAGAGTGCTGTGGCTGAAAAATAAAAAATCTGATGTGGCCAACACATGACCTCCCGCCAATTCCATGTTTAAAATAGCAGTGAGCTTTGTAAAGTATCATTTCCGGTTAATCGTTTGTAAATAAAATCTAATTTGTTGTCCAATAAATAGAAAAGTCTGTAATACGAAATTTTGGATTGTTTTATTGTTTTTCTTCAAAAATTTGTTAGAGCTCCAAATTAAGTACTACATCCGATTTATCATATATGGTTAAAATCTAATATGTTGTTTCAAATTATATATGAATTGTTAATACCAAATTTGAGAAGTTTTGCATCATATTTTAATAGGCTTTAAGGAAAAATCGTCACACACGTACATTCTTATAAAAATCAGCATCATCTTCTAGGTTCTCTAAAACGCAATCTTTGTAAATTCTTCGCCGTACATAATCCATTTCGTAAATGTGTAGTTGTAAATTAATATTAATTTATAGTGCTACAAAAATAGCAATTAGCAAATTTAAATCAGATCATCCTGTATATCTAACATTTATGTATGATGGAAAATATATTATTTTTACAAACCTTAATAAAATATTTTACTATTATATTCTCATTAACTCGGTTTCATTCAGGTATTAATTTTAATATAATTGCTGCCTGTCAGTGACATTTGTTTAAATATGTCAAACCTGTCATTAAAATTATGATTTTGTTTGACGCATAAGCAAGGTGATACATGGAAATAAATTATATTATATATTCATATTTAAAGTTATTTAGAGTTATTTACTAAATGTTATTATCGTAGAATTGAAGATTGAACCATTATATTCCATTTTAATTAATAAAAGTTGCTAAAAAATTATATTCAATGAATTTTTTACAAGAAAAACTGTTAAAAGTTTGTATAAATGATACTTCCGGTTATCCGATATACACTAAAAACTAATGAGCACTTCCCATATTAGTATAGAATGGGTATACAAAATTTCAATTTTTTCTGATTGATAGTATTTGAGTAATCGTGTCCACAAGATCCACACACACACACACACACAGACACACACACACACAGACACACACACATACATACTTACAGACATCATTGTAAAAATGTTAAAATCGGATTCTGGGGACATCAAAACGTGCTTATTATATAAAATCTCTATATGCTATTTTTAGCACGATCCCTATACCTCCCTTACCTAGGGTAGCGGGAGGTAAAAAATTAAATAGAAGAAACATGAATTAAATTGACAAGTATGCATTAAGAAATAACCAAAATTAATTACAATTAATAATATATTATACCTGGGAATTCGTAAACTTATTTGACAATACTTATGTGAGATAATAACAATAAATAGTAATAATAAAAAGTAAATGAATGATTTTAAAGAAAAAAAGAATACAAAATATTGATTATAATAAATGTTCGAACAGATCTCCATTTACAGCCAGTCAATGGCCTAATCTGTTGAAAAATTCCCTACGAACTGAAACTATTTGTCGCGCTGTTATTTTGCCACATAATGGGGGATTACGGCTCAATCGAATTAAAGGAAAATAGTAAAAAAATACGAATGTATATGCTGAGTAACGAATATTAATAAAAAAATGAAATGGTATAATTGAGATATTTCGGAAATAAAGGGTTTTATGTTATAACGCTTCGACACTAATATGAAAATATTTTGATTGGCGACCGAGAAACCGCCTATACATGCATTACAAATAGCGTGTTAGGAGGTAGGATTACTACCAATGGAAGTTAAGAAATTCAAATTCGAAAGGAGGGGCTAACATTCCTGTACTACAGTTTCCAAACAGTTTTTATTTTAACATAAATTTCTTGCATTAAACTTAATAATTTAAATACACCTGTAATTATAAAGTATGTATACGTATACAGTGTTATAATATTCATTTATTTTTATGTAAATATAACTTAAAATAGCATATATTTCAAGAACATTTAGGTCCATAATGAAAACAGTTTGATATAAAAACACATAAATGTGACGTCACGTCAATCTTTTCAAAATTCGGGAGACCATAACTCGCTTATTAATAGGAATTTTTTCACCGGATTTTCATCAATAGTCTTAGTTTTCCTAATATTTTCAGATGAAATTATAAAAAAAAATGGTGTAATCCCCCATTGTCTTATTGCATTCTTTAAAGAGTTTTTGTCAGAATGATGTTGTCTATAAACTTTTTCTTTCAAATAGGGCTATAAAAAAAAATCATTTGGAGCTAAATCAGGTGATCTTGCCGGCCAATTCACTGGTCCACCTCGACCTATCCATGTATCAGGAAAACTTTGTTCTAAATACATTTTTATCTCAGCACTACTATGAGACGGACAACAATCTTGTTGAAACCAGACAGTATTGTTTTCATCAGTAATGGATTCCAGTTCTGGACCAATAGAACTTTGCAATAAATCCAAATATTTATTTGTATTTAGAGATCCCTCAATGAAAAACAGATCAATTATTTTTTATTTAAAAATGCCAGCCCATACATTTACATTTACAATATCCCGATATTGTGTGTGAGTAGAAACCATCAAACGAGGATTTGTTTTACTACAATATCTCAAATTTTGCGTATTAGGTTCACCATTTAAGGAAAAAGTTGTTTCGTCAGAAAAACAAATATGTTTTAAAAAATTTCTATCTAAATTAGATTTCTGCATCATTATTTCACAAAATCATTTCTGTTCATTTTGTTTCTCCATAATTTTTTGATGTTTTGAATACTTATAAGCATAAATTTTTTCACTTTTTAGTATTTTATGTACAGTTGTGTAATGTAGATTTAATTGCCTGGCTATACTCAGCACACTATACTCGTAATTTGGGTTTTCAGCAATACACAGCAATACATTTAATTTATTTTCATTTTCTTCATTATCTTCAACATTTTGATTACGGTTTTGAGATTTACAATGGGAGCATATAGCGGACATTTAATGAAACATTGGCGCCTGCCTCGCAAAAACCAATCCAGGATTATTTAAGTGAATGAGCCAGTTTCGAGTTTGCGCAGAATGAACGCTATCGCACGTACTGTTGAAAATTGGATAATTTTGTTTTGTTTTGATGAAGTTTGACGTTTTGTTACCGGGATATATAATTTTTGAAATGCCGCAGTGTTGCAGTAATAGTAAACATGATTATATTTTTATTTTCCCTTCTTTAAAATGACATACCTTTTAATTAATTCTTTTTTCTTTCCACGTAAACTCGCACCTCGTTTTCTCAATTAATTTTTAAGCGTATTTACTTTCCACAAATTGTAATTCGACATTTTTAAGAAAGAACACGACAGGCAATACGCACAGCGCACCATGAACGCATACATCTGACATATATTTTTTATTTATTTATTTTCAATATAATATAAATATACAATAGATTCTTGTTAACAAAAAATATACAATATATGAAATAATTTTTCACAAAAAATTTGTTTACCCAGTCAGTCTAAGACTGGTATAAGGGTAAAGAGCAAATTGATCATAATTTAAATATGGATGTAGATGTGCAGAATTACATATTCTTTAATTTTCCTTTTAAATGTTCCTAAGGTTTTTATCGATTTGAAGGGTAGTGGTAGATTATTAAATAATTTCAATATGTTCGAAAGTTTGTTTCCCTTTATTACTCCAGATTGTATGTAAATGGTAGAGTTCTTGCTGTCTTGTGCCGTAGTTGTGAAGGTCTTTGTTCTTCTTCACTACAAATTGGTGCTTTTGAAGATTATTTAATATAATTATAGAATTCAAATTTTCCCAGTAAATGGTTGCTGCGGCCGTGCTGCCACCTACAATAGTTTTGCCTATACGCCCCCATTTTACATGATTTTAATACACTACCCGTTTCTTCAAACTGTTTCACAACTGTTGTAATGGTCAGAGTAGATGGGATAGGTTCAGCAGGGCCGCAGGACTAAAGTATCACGTACTTGATTCAGCGAATTTCCAACGTAATACCATTTTACAAGTAAGATTTTATCGTTTTTAGAAAATATTTCCATTTTTAAAAACATTCACAAGAACTAATTTCTTCAGCAAAATTATAATTTGACATTAATTTTGCAATAACTGTCAAAGTTTATAACAAAAATAATTTTTTCTACATTCACTATAGAAAGTAGCCATTTGCGCTCTCTTTTGTCAACGCAAAATGTCACTTTGCCGCTCATGCGCGACAAAGTAGAAAAAACGCTCGCTGTCCAAATTTCTAAGTATACAATGTTGAGAAATGTCACTTGTCTACATTCTTAATGAAAATGTTTAGTTAGGAACTAATGGCACTGTAATTACACATTTATCACGTTCACAAGTCAATTTGACATATGTTCTGTCGGTATTTAACATAACCTAACAAAATGCCACACTGCTGTGAAAATGAAATAGGGCATTCATTTACAAAAACAAAAGTATAAAATGCTTAGATTAGATTGAATAAAAACTCAAGAAGAATGGAAAATAACGATAAAATAAAATTATATATAAAATAAATTGTGTGAACAGTTATGTTTAGTAATAGGAATGATTATACACAGATGGTGGTAGGATAGTTGCAATAAAGTTATTAGTTATTTCGTTACTTAAATAATTGCGAGAAGTCAGTCAATGCACATACATATCTATATAATCACAAATTCCTTGAAATATTTGTTAATTTTTTCAGTGTGACAGGCGTAACAACTAACCACACATTTTGCTAAAAAAAAACTCATCAAATCATCACAAATCCTTGCTTCCACGCTCTAATTTTGGTTTTTTTATGGAATAGATGGCTAAAGTAACGATATAATCATTTAAAAGCCTTTTTAAGTTTAAACCGTATCTTTTGTATTAGCCAATCGTTATTTATTGAGCAGTACTGTAAGTATAAAGTGTACATTTTATTATTTTTTGTTATGGTGGAGGACCCCATTGTGGCGACTGTAGAAAAAATCTTGTGTGTGTTTCGAGCGCAAATGGATATTGTCGATTTCGAGAGAACAACAACAGCAACAACCTCTCAATCGACAATGTCGCATTTTGCGCTCTTAATACACAAATAGCTATTGTTTCTCTGATATCCACGGCACTCTCAATCTGTAATTTTTTTAATAAAAGCTATTTTTCATTTGCTCCTCACACGGGCATAAAAAACAATTGAACATCGTGTTATTAACTGTTATGTGTAGTTTTTAATTCTGAACATTTTTTGTATTTACACTTTTGCTCTAATTTAATTAGGGAAGCAGCAATCGCCACATTAAAAAAATAACATTGTATTCTCTATGTTACATATTTCAATTCTACACCCGGTATAGTGTAATGTACATATGTATTTTATTTTATTTTTTTTATTTGCATTTCGTACTTAACATTGTTGCATTATTTTTTTTTTTAATGTAATAAATAAATTATTAGTTTCTGTACTGTTTGTACATTTATTAAATTGATTTTTTTTTCGGCGCGCCTATGGTTTTTCTTTTTATACCTTTACCGTAACCACAGAGAAATCCTTTTTACCTCAGCTCGCCAAGTTATATTGTCCAGACTATAATATGCCGTGATTTAATTTCCATTACTTAGGTAGTGGAGCGAAAGATAATAAAATTTAATTAAATGTAATTTACAGCAAAACGTCAAATATTAAATTCACCGTTTAAAATTGGCTTTACATTAACGTTCCTAATACAGTCCTGTACACAGTATTTATCACCCAAGGTTAAGGTTACTGCATCTCATTCAAAACTCGTTTCACAACTCCCGATCATTTCCGACTTCCCCCGACCTAATCACCTCTCTTACAAATGTCAGATAACGTGGTCAGAGCGTCCGAGTGGTTGCCTCCGCATATAAAGACGACAATGTAGTAGGAGGCAGTGATTATTGTGATCTTGTCGTTGGTGCGAAGATGTCTGGAGGTGGTGGAGTTGTCACTGCTCAGTTACCGACGCTGTACGAGCACTACACAGCTGGTGGAATAGGTTCGGGATTGAGCGACGCGCAGCAGCAGTTTACCCTCAATGGTAGGAATATCACGCTCTACAGTGGTGCGATGCACTATTTTCGGATGCCGCCCGCTGTGTGGCGCGATAGACTGCGGAAAGCGAGAGCGGCAGGGTTGAACGCTGTGGAGACGTATGTGCCGTGGAATCTACACGAGCCCCAACCAGGTGAATATAGTACAGTGTGTTCAGAAAAAAAACCTATTTTGGAGTAGGCCAGGGAATACCGAGTAGGCTATGAACACAGGAACAAACGTATGTGTGATAATTATTCAATTCAAAAGTTAAGTTGTTAAAATTGAGCGTGAAATGTAATTTTAAGGAGAAAAGATAATAAATAAGGATACAGAATATTGCCACTCACCGTTTTCTAATTTATTTCTATTTCTAAAATAAAGATTTAAGAAGAAAAGCGTTGTTTTCTTTGTATAACATTTCTGGCAATATCTCGTGTCAAATTGACATTTAATTAAATACTTTCAAATTCACATACGTTTTTCTATTCATAGGCTACTCCGAGTTCGGATTTTTTTAACACACTGTATAAAGGATGATGCATCATTTATAGCGATTTCAATGTTAATTTTGAAATGATCAAATATTATCTCCCCTGATTATTTTTTAGTGAAACAGTTAAATCATTTTTAGTAGAGAAAAAAATTCTGAATTTTTTGGAGTCAATAATTTAAATTTTTGTGCCCTTGTAAACTTAAGGCACAGTAAAAATGGATTTAGTATGCGATTATTTCAAAAAATTAACGTCGAGTAAATTGTCAAACCAAGTAATATACCAAAAAATGGGTAATTGACTGTTAATCGACTCTTTTTTAAAATAACGCATACTACATAAAGTCTATTTTTTGTACAAACGTCATGACCGCTGCTATATGTAATGCATAGCCGAATAAGTAGCAGAGCAGATATGTCAAAAATTTAGAATACATTTTGGATTTTTTTAAAAATTGCTTGCAACATATGCGGAAAATGTAATTCTGAAACTCTATTCAAATTCCACTTCATTCATTTAAGATCAAAATCACTAATTTCCCGCACTTGTTACAAAAATAAAAGTACGGGCACAAGCTAAAATTTAAAAAATAAATGTACTAATAATTTCTAAATTAACATCGAAATCGATACTCCACCCTCTACTTCCAAAAATAGTTCAACTCTCTGAAAAATAATTTATAAAACAATTAGGTATTTTCACATATTTCAGATAATGTTTCAGTGCAATATTTCAAAAACGTACTAAAATTCATATGCTAATTGTTTACTTGTAAGTAGATGAATTATTTGACTTTCACTGCCCCCTCCGCCAATTTCATGCCTAATTCAAATTTTCAAACCCTGTTATCCTAACTTTAACCGGGTAATAGTGGTGCATAAAAAAATGAAAATTTGTAGAAAATCGCTGACAAAAATTATTTAAAAATCATTGATAATTTACCGAGCAATTTACTTAATTTTATTCCACGACGAATGTAAACTGTCATAAATAGTAAAAACTATTAGATTTAGTATTAAATACATAATATTGTTTATTTTTTGTGAGGTTTAAATTTATTTTATAAATTGATATTTCGGTTAAATTATTTTAACCTAACTCTTGACAGTTCATCCCACAAAGCACTAACACCAATAGAGAACCAGCTGCCAGCAAAAAAATTGGAAACAAATTTTGAAAGCAGCGCTGTCGTGTTATATGGCGGAATTATATTTTCTTGTGGGTTATGTAGGAAACATGTACGATATAAATGAATGACAGCGGTACATGTAAATTAATACGCAAGAATAAGAAAGCATTGATAATTTATAAAAATATATTTTGATATAAATTCGTCTCATAAATACACATTCATGTTAAATAGTTAACAAATATTCTTCATTATTTCGAGGACAGATTATGGATGATAGTTTCATTGGTATCACCTGATAGCTCATTAGTAAAATGATTAGCTATTCTAGAATAAATAAATATGTTTTCACTTTTCTTATATTCTGAACTTACTTTTTCATATATTATCGAAGTTCTACACATACAAAACTGCTTTTCCGATCCAAAAATGATCAAGTATTACATGTAGTATTATAATAAAACTTCTAACAAAGGTGTTAGTGTTGCCATTAGCATGGCGAGTCATTAATATTGTATATTTTATTTATCACAAAAGTCCAGGGGTTTTGGCAGTGGTATATTTTCACGGACTAAAAAGTAACATTAATAAACATGTTTTTATAAAAAACGAATTTTAATGTACTTACAGTTATTAGCTTCACATGTCACATATTTACATCTTTCAATTTCAATTAGAAAATGAAAAATTTAATTGCAGTGGCATAATTTAAATTTAATAACAAACTTACAATTTTTGAATTTTGACAACTCACATGAATTTGTTTTTGTTTACATCTTTCAAATAAACTGTCAGAACGTCCCAACGAATATAGCGCTGCAGGGTCATATGGACGAACTATATTTATGCTGCCATTTTATCCATTAGACTTGAAATCCTCTGGTTCATCCTAGGGCCCGATTCTCAATTTTCACCGAAGTGATATGAAGTGAAAAATTTTCACTTTATCACATGGAGCTATTCTCAATTGCAAAGTGATCTGATATAAATGGATAAGAAAGTGTGACATTTTACGTATTTACCGTATGTTGACAATATTCGCCAAGAATAATAAAAAATACGAATTTGGTGCATGTGTTTGTTGTTGTTGACATTTGACAAATAATATCATGACATTAACAAGTGAAATGACATAAATTTCTCATTTCATATATCACAATGGTGAAAATTGAGAATTGGGCCCCTAGACTCGATCCTAGATAAAAAAGAATCCTTTGTTATTCAAATGGTGAACTTGAATAGTGTTTTCTTATAAAATGTCAATACGGAATACGGGCTTCTAAAGTTTTCATGAAAATGGCCAAAAACCAAAATACGCTGCCAGTTTTCCAATTTTTTTTCAAACTTTTGATAAGTTAATCAGCGCATTTTTCCATAAAAATGCCTTTGTTGCAATTTCTTTGAGTATAGTAACATTTTTTCAGTAAATTCCCTGGACCATGTATGAAATAATATGAATGTTTGGTTTGCACAGGTTTGCACTTCTTTATGACACTTTTTATTTTCTTTCTAACAATTATATTCGAATTTATTTACCACTGTTATATTATAAAAACAAATACATTTTCAAAATTGTTTGCTTACTAATGATACTACGTTACCGTATAATAATGTAATCGACTTTATATTTCTTATACTTTCCGAAATGCCAATGGCGAGCCTCGGTAAACCGCTACACTGTATAAAAAGTAATGTGATTCAACCAAGTCCCACATTCACGTTAAAGTTTCTGTCAAATTGTCCCTTGACATGTCAATTCACATTTAAAAAATAGCTATTTATGTATGTATCAATGCAGTGAGGTTCTATTTTTTATCATGAATATGGAATTTATTTGCCGAGGCCCTCTGAGCCGAGGAAAATAAATATGAGTTCATATTAAATTTTATTTGAAATCGAAAAATTGTAAAAATGAAGGAATATCAAAAATGGAGCGAGTGAATCTGTACCATGTCTACCCGGCCAGATCGACAGAGATAGTCATACATAATTCCGATTTGTTGTCTTTGTTTCCGTTATTTGCCAAATCTTTTGTTTGACAGGTTTGACAGATTTTAGGTTATTCTTGATATCATTATTGAAATATAATTATTTTAATATATGAGAATTGTTCGAAGGTGTTGTGTTGAAAATTGTGTATCAAAATATGTGATGAACGGTGCTGTGTCGTTTCATTGGTAAGTTATGATTAGAATTATGATTTCTTGTAAAAAATAATTTGACAAATAAACGACTAGGTGTTCTAATTTTACGTTGCATTAGATGTATTCGTACTTATTTCACGTTTCATTATCAAATATACTTACTTAAACACAATTAATTTTTGACGTGAATTTCACAGATGTGAATATGACAGATATGAATATTAAATTCACTTGTCTAAAGTGGAATTATCAGAATTATAGTGACTGTATATACATAGTGTAGCCAACCGCCTCCATATTTAGGCAAAATGCGCGGGAAATTTGAATTCATATGATGTGATAACTAAACAAAATTCGATAAACAATTAATGAAAGAGCATATTAAATGGAAACAAAATATTTATTTTCATTTTAAATCCTTTTGAAGAACTGTTTTCATAACCAACCGCCACGCAACCAGACATCTAAAATATATACATTAATATTAGACATTTTTAGTAATTTTGACAGTTAACCTAAAAAAGGTGTGATGTTAAAAAAATATTAATATATTAGTTTGTTATAAATATACAAATACACGTGTAATTGAATTATTTGCACTATCTAAAATATAATATAATTACCTTCAATTCACGTATAATTCACGTAACAAATCTGAAAATGTTACTTTGTTGTTACTGGCTGGTAGCACAAGCGTGGTTCTAACACCGGTGTTAACTAGAACCATGTCAACGATATGACACATACTTCAGGTTTGTTAAGAAAACAAGTGTTGCCAATATATTCATCAAGTTGAAAATTTACTGACAGCCATATTCAATAAATTTGACCTCGTTATTTAAAACTGTTTTTTCCTAAAAACAAGTTAAAAAACAAATCAAATTAAATAATTTTAAATAGTGTCGGCAAATTTATTGAATATGGCTGTCAGTAAATTTTCAGCTTGATCAATATATTGGCAACACTTGTTTTGTTAACAAACCTGAAGTATGTGCCAAGTCATTGGCACAGTTCTAGTTAATACCGGTGTTAGAACCACGCTTGTGCTACCAGCCAGTGTGGTCAATAGGGGGATCAATTTTGATTGGTGGGCGCGAATTTGCCTAAATATGGCGGATATTATGCCGACAAAGTGACATTTTCAGATTTGTTAAGTGAATTATACGTGAATTGAATCACATCTTTTTTAGTTTAACTGTCAAAATTACTAAAAATGTCTAATATTAAGGTTTATATTTTAGATGCCTGGTTGCGTGGCGGTTGGTTGTGAAAACAGTTCTCCGAAAGGATTTAAAATGAAAATAAATATTTTGTTTCCATTTAATATGCTCTTTCATTAATTGTTTATCGAATTTTGTTTAGTTATCACATCATATGAATTCAATTTTCCCGCTCATTTTGCCTAAATATGGCGGCGGTTGGCCACACTATCGCTGGTAGTGCGAGCTCGGTTTTAACTAAAATGCTGTTTTAAGAAATGTGAAATTTCATTATTTAATAATAATAATAAATAATATCAAATTTATCAAAATATGATTTTTAAGCAGAACATAGTTTGTATTCAAACAAATATTTAAAAAAAAAAATCATTCTTTAAACATAAGGGCGAAATTAAATATTGAAATTTGAATTTGACATTTCTTAAAATAGCGTTTTAGTTAAAACCGAGCTCGCACTACCAACCTATGTGTATACAGTCACTATAGAATTATCTATTTCTTTATCACTCACACTTCCTGTGTTCTCTCTTAATCTAGCCGGGTACACAAGAAATACATATATCGATATACACTTGCTCCATCCAGTAGTTAACAAATCCCTGAGGAATATTTATTTTATAGGTTATGTTTAAATATAATCTATCAGTCAGACATTCAATGTAAAGAAATAATAAAAAATAAAATAAAGAAGACTCAAAATTATATGTTTGTCCTCAAACGTATTCATCGGAATTATTTAGTTCGTTCTTCTTGCACATATTTTTGTTATTTTACATACAGATTAACTAGTGTACATTATAAATATTGACAACATTGCAATTGTATGGAATCGTCGTATCTATAATGGATAACTTTAGTGCTATTTCTAGGTTTTAATGACGATTTTTGTGCACTTTAGTGCCGATTTCAAATAAACATTATTAATAACAAAAATTGCACAAATTAATTTTTTCTACTCCCATGCGTGAAGTGAGTACTTCACATATCAATTTTTATGTGTGAAGTTTGTTTTTTTGCACACTGTGCGTGAAGTAGCACTTCACGCACCGTTTATGATTTTAAATATTACAAACTGAATTGTAATTTAATAAAACAAAGCTGTTAAACACCCGTAACGTTGGTAACCATGGTTACACAATTCGATAATACAGAGGCTTTACGTTAAAAGAATGACATTGTGAAGAAAAAATACATTTTATTGCAAGGTCGTAGAAAAAGTATAGTATGTAACACGTGTGTGAAGCCTATTTTACATTCGGGTAGTTAGCAACACTCGCCTTCGGCTCGTGTCGCAATCTCCACACTTCCCGCCTCGTTCTGATTTTTTGTTTGCCGCTTTGTTGTGATACTGAAACACGATTGACAGATTGCATTGACGTACAATGAATTTTGGATGGGGATGAAAATAAATGTATTCAGAATATTTAGAGCAGAATCAATTTATTTACGAAAACATGCTTCTAAAATTAACATGTGATGTTCTTCCATAAACACCATTTTAACTTATCGACTGGACTAAATAACAAATAAATAAATAAATATATCATCACGGCATATTACCGATTTCTGGGTATGCCTATCTGTTTTATCGCAGATAACAACAGTTTAATTTTAAAAGATAAAAGAACTGTAGGATACATCAAAAAATTCAAAATACGTAAAGCCACTAAATTTTCCAAAATATTGGTAATATAGGTAACATAATTTGACATTGCCGGTAAATTGATGATTTTTCGTGAAATATAATTTTGATCATAATCAGAAATTTTCAAGTCACGTGACTTTCATTCATTCTGAATAGGTATATCAAAATGATATTGAGAGGTTGGATTGGTGGTATTATTGATTTATGAATTTATGTCATATGTGAAATGTGATGTCCTTTTAAAATGTCAAAAATATTTTGTTTTGACTGCCGTCCAGAAAATTAAACATACATATTATTCAATTTTTC
This sequence comes from Ophonus ardosiacus, assembly GCA_943142095.1. Classification (NCBI taxonomy): domain Eukaryota; kingdom Metazoa; phylum Arthropoda; class Insecta; order Coleoptera; family Carabidae; genus Ophonus; species Ophonus ardosiacus. The sequence goes on from OW964828.1 coordinate 38,826,623, forward strand.
AATTTAGGTGTGTTCGAATGGGGCGACGGTTCCAGTGGCTCGGACCATTCCCAATTGCTAAACCTGACTCAGTTCTTACAAACAGCCCAAGAAGAAGATCTTTTAGCCATTGTTCGCCCTGGCCCTTACATTTGTTCCGAATGGGAATTTGGCGGTTTTCCTTCCTGGCTTTTACGCGAACCAGGCATGCGTGTACGTACATCAGACCCAAAATACATGCGCCATGTCACGCGCTACTTCAACGTTCTCCTCACGCTTTTGGCCACGTTGCAGTTTACACGAGGAGGACCTATCGTAGCCTTCCAGATCGAAAACGAATACGGCAGTACAAGGTCAGGCAATAAACCAACCGATAAGGCGTATTTGCAAGCATTGAAAGAGTTGATGATTGATAATGGAATTGTGGAATTACTTTTTACGGCAGATGGTGTGACTTATAGCGGAGAAGCGGGTTCAATACCAGGGGTATTGCAAACAGCTAACTTTCAAAGCAATCCAGAGAAAGAATTTAATAAATTGAAGCAGTTTCAACCAGGAAAACCAGTTATGGCGATGGAATATTGGACGGGATGGTTTGACCACTGGTCAGAAAAACATCACACCAGAAATAACACTGAATATGAAGATGTTTTACGACGAATTTTACAATATCCAGCGTCTGTCAACATGTATATGTTTCACGGTGGAACTAACTGGGGTTTCCTCAACGGAGCCAACATTATAGACTCAAGTACAGACAACAAAGGTTACGCACCAGATACAACAAGTTACGACTATGATGCACCCTTAACCGAAGCGGGAGATTATACCGACAAATATATTAGAACAAGAGATTTAATAAACCGGTTGAATCCTGTTCTAACAAGATTACCAATTGCACCTAGTTTAACTCCGCGGGTTGCTTATGCTAGTGTAACTGTATTTGATAGATTGTCACTTCAAGATTTGGTAGAACAAGTGAAGGACGTAGTGAAAAGTCCTACTCTTTTGTCTATGGAACAATTACCTATTAACAACAACACAGGTATGCAAATATTTATTAATTAATTAAATAGTTGTTCTTATCCATTTCCAGAATGATTGCGCAAACCCGAAAATTATATATAGATACAAGAAGTACTTCGCAATGCATATCTGTCTCTAGAAATGCAACGGATATCCGGTTATTATCTGGTATCCGGCCAACTTATTACTATTTGGTCGGTAACCGAGTATTGTTGTGATATCCGGTGAATACTGAATACTGAGAAAACAAAAGAAATACATAAGTAATATTTTTTATAAATATAATAGTGTAACAGGGGGGGGGGGGGGGGGGTCTGTGAGGCTACTATTTCTTACTTTATCTCAATGGTGGACGCTTGCTGGTTCGCCCACCACTATACTGAGGAGGTACACGCTCTTACGCTTACACTATCTCACTAAACACTTACACATGATGATAGATTTATGAACATATTTTGGATGGATGGCACACACAATATTTTATACTACTTCTATTAACTAACTTTATTTACATAATTACACTAACACAAAACTAACTGTTACATTATTACATTGTAACCCTAATTACGAGTCATGGCGTAAACGCCCAAAAACTAAACACGGACTACATGTCTTAACTGTTTGAATCATAAGACTCGACTGCCTTAAACAAAGGGTTATCACTTCAACAGGCATATCTGATGAAGGGCGCGAGGGTGTAGCGTCCATAGTAAAATAACAAGACTTCACGTAGTCTAGCCAATAAATTATATAGTTAATTGTCAACACAATAAATGTCTACTCGGTTGACATCTAGACTAAACATAGATATGAGAAAATATGATTACTATTTCTAAACAGAATTTTGACTTACAAAGATAACAGAATTAAAATGTTGATATTGAAACTATAATTTAGAAGAGTTTATATTAAAGTTATTACTTGTTATTTCACTATTCCTACCTTGTTACAATAGAAATATTTTATTTAACACATATTATCCCTTTTAATATGCCAATTAGTAATACACCGGGTGTTCCTAGAAACCGGGGCATCCCTATTAACTTTTTTATTTATAAAGATATCTGAATGAAAATTTATATGCACTTAACATATGTGTTATCATTTTAATGTGTAAATGATAAACATATCACATATTTTTGAATTCTACGTTAAATCCTAAATACGTAGTCGTGCCATAAATTCTGTCTCTGAGTATAAAACACGATTAAAAGATTTATAAAAATAACATTAAGGGTACCCTGAACATTTGTTTTTTTCATCCGTCAACATATTATTGTAAATCATTAATTTCAAACCGATAGTTCATGCAGTAAACATGGAGTGGGGTATTACAGAGAACCGTGTAGCAGTGATTGCGCTATACAAGTGCAGCAAAACACCAGTAGAGATTTTCAATTTGTTAAAACTTTTGAAAATTACGAAGAAGTTTGTTTACCGGACCACTAAACGTTACAACGATACGTTACTAATTGATGACAGACCAAGAAGAGGTCGGCCACGCACAACTAGGAATCCAGCAGCCATCAAATCTGTTCGCGAGAGAATTCGGAGAAACCCACTCCGGAAGCAGAAAATCATGTGTAGAGAAATGAAGATCCCCACTAGAACCATGTTACGCATTCTGAAAGAAGATCTTAAACTTGGAGCTTATCGCAGAAGCACAGGACAGCGATTAACAGCGACCCTACGTCACATTAGAGCAACGAAAGCCAAAAAGTTACTGCAGCGACACGCAAATGGAAGTCATCGGCAAATTCTTTTTACGGATGAAAAAATTTTCACTGTAGAAGAAAAATTCAACCGCCAAAATGATAGGGTGTGTACCCATAGCTCCCGGGAAGCTGCAGAAAAAATTCCGAAGGTAGAAAGGGGTCACCACCCAGCGTCCGTGATGGTTTGGTGGGGGATGTCTTACGACGGCGTTACGAAGTTGCATTTCTGCGAACAAGGGGTAAAAAAGAAAGCAGAAAATTACCAAAGTGACATATTAGAGCAAGTTGTGAAGCCATTGAATGATTCTTTGTTAGCTGGAAAGCATTGGATTTTTCAGCAAGATTCAGCGCCCGCGCACAAAGCGAAGTCGTCGCAACGCTAGTTAGAGATGAGTTTACCAGAATTTATTGCCGCTGAAGATTGGCCCTCTGGAAGTCCAGACCTCAATCCTTTGGATTACCGCTTGTGGAATGTGTTAGAGGAGAAGGCCTGCTCCAAACCTCATCGCAATATTGAGGCATTAAAGGCTGATTTGGTAAAGACAGCAGCTTCCATACCCCTGGAAGTAGTGCGTGCTGCAATCGATGAGTGGCCGGAACGTTTGAAGAAGTGTGTAAAAGAACGAGGCGGTCATTTTGAGTAATTTTATTTTTTTAAGATTATTAGTTATGTAACAATAAAATCACATTCATTTTTTTATCAGCTTTCTTTTGTTTATGTAGAATAAGCCCCCCTTGTACTAGGGACAGTATTTATGGCATGACTACGTACAATGATGTGCCACAACTCAAATTTTGGAAGAATGTTTTTTTACTTTTGTGGAAAGAAAGAAACCTAATTAAAAAATATTGAATTACATCAAACATTAAATTATCAAGAAATAATAAATAATTGAAACACAATAATTGAAAATTTTGTAATTTTGTAAATATCTCGAAAAATCAGAAAAGATGTTCAAATGGCCATAGCCAACTTTTGTTGATTTAATTTGAATTTTTTTGTACTATTTTTTGCTTCAAAATTCTGATTGTATTCAGAATTTAAGTAGAATTCAAAAATTTAAAAATATACAGATGTTCCATTTAAAATAAGAAAGTTTATGCTACTTCCAGTTAAACCGGAAGCGACATTTATTATTTATACATGAAAATGATGCCACATGTGTTCACGCATATAAATTTTAAATTAGATATCTTTATAAATAAAGAAATTAATAGGGGTGCCCCGCTTTCTTTGGACACCCGGTAGATTAAAATTATAGTGTTAAAATTAGTGAATTCAGGGGATGTTACTGATACTGATAAACCTATATAAACCAACCGAGGGCAAAACTTGTGGAAATTTGCCCTTGCATATTTAATATTTTTATCCTTAAATATTCGGCTATCCGGTAGAATAATAAACCGAATATTCTGTATTTAATATCCAGCTAATTCGCTACCCGTTGCATCACTAGTTCAAAGTTTAAACACACATGTACGTATCTACAATCGAATTCATATAGACGGAGCATTTCATTTCAGTTTATTGACTTTCACTTGCTTATATTGTGTACCAATAATTATTCAGGCGTTTCACGAAATGGAGACACAATGGCTCGTAGTATGATTACGATTTTAACTAAACTAAAACGCTTTTTAAGAAATGTCAAATTTCATTATTTAATAACAATAATAAATAATATCAAATTTATCAAAATATAATTTTAAAACAGAACATAGTTTGTATTCAAACAAATATTTTTTTTAAAATCGTTTTTTAAACATAAGGGCGAAATTAAATATTGGAATTTGAATTTGACATTTCTTAAAACAGCGTTTTAGTTAAAACCGGGATCATACTACGAGCCATTGCGTCTCCGATTTCGAGCTAGTGAACATGCAATTTTTATTAAAAAGGAAATTTCTCCTTTTCAAGCTGTAATCCCTCACAAAAACAAGCATGGAAGGTGAAAATTTTCTTCGCACTACCCTCAACAACAATTCACAAGAAATCTTTTGCTGTTTCTTTTCGGATCAGAGACGTGATCAAACCTTAATCCCTCACAATATTAGTTTGGAGGCGAAATTATTTCTATTTTTTGGAGATTTGTACGCAAACACATTCCAGTTATGACTTTTGGTCAATATGTACACAATAATATAATACTAGAGAAAACAAATTTCAATAAATGTTTTTAAAAATTACTGATGATGAGAGCCTTGGGTCTCTCGAAACGTCCACAACTGTAATAAAAACAGTGTTTTATTTAAAATACATCTTGAGAAGGCGAAACGAAAATTTCCTCTCCATACAATAATAATAATTGTTCAAAATTAAAAATCAAATTATACACCTTTCAAGAGTTTAGTTCTATAGGAGAAGAGAACGAGCATATGTTTATATTTATTTTCCTTAAAATTATTGTTATGGTTAGATTATTGATGTTCTTTCGTTGGATATAATACGAGCAAACAAGGTCTATAAGAGACCTGTTGTTGCTATTTACTTTTGTTGTCAGCCATTGATGGCTACGATACAATCAGATAATATGAAACCGAAATATTTGTTGTGCCCAGATATTCTTTTTACTTCCGAAATATTTATCTTTATGCTAAATGATATTGCTCAAAAATGTTTTAAATTGCTGAAATAAATTTTAACGTTTAGTATTTATTTAAAAGGAGTCCCAAAATTATTTATTTTGTTATTTCATATCACTGATTTTCAAAAATTGTTAACTATAATATTTGAGTAAATTCTATGAGATTGGCGAAATGAAACTATCATTCAAATGGTTGATTTATACATATGTACATATGTCGTATAAAATGTATATTAAAATGCAAGATTTAATGCTTGATATATGATTTCAGGTCAACAGTACGGCTATATAGTCTACAGAAAATCCAACATCAACATTCCAGCCAATTCGGTTCTGAAGATATCCGGAAGAGTTTGCGACACAGTCATGGTTTTAGTGAACGGCGTTTTAATATCCAAACAACTACAATCAAACAACGACTTAAACGGTTTTGGTTACTGGAGAGTCAAAGACTCAACTTTAAATTTAGGCCCGAAGGAATATTCGGGAGCAACTTTGGAGCTGGTGGTAGAAAACTGGGGTCGAAACAACTTCGGGCAATTGAACCAATTTCTCCAGTTTAAAGGCCTGTGGCAAGGGCCGGTTTCCATAAACGGAGATATCTTAACAGATTGGGATATCATTCCTTTAGAGTTTCGAACAAAGTGGATGAAAGGACTTACAGGCTGGAAGAGTATATCTTCTAATTCAGTAACTGATTTGTTAGGACCATCTCTTTATAGGGCTACTTTCACTGTAAACGATCCTAGAGACACTTTTCTTGATATGAGAGCATGGAAAAAAGGGTTTGTAGTTATAAATGGTTTTGTATTGGGTAGACATGCCATAATTGGACCTCAGTTGTGTTTATACCTTCCTCAATCTTTTTTAAAAGAAGGCGAAAATGAAGTTATCATTTTCGAACACTTTCGACCAGCTACTCAAATTACTTTCATAACTGATCCTGTTTTTATAGATAGTTAAAGACATGCCCTATGGAAGATAGAGGGATGTAAGACTGACTGATATTATAAACCAAGAAATTTTAACAAATGATAATAGTTTTTATCAAATCTTAAAGAGTGTTTTATACAAAATTTTAGAAAACATATATTTTTTAACTTTCGCCGATGGTTTTCACATGAACTTAATTTAAATAATGGAAAAAATAGTTTACGATTATTTCTAAAATTGAATGTCAGGTAAACTATCAAACCAAATAACAGATCAAAAAATATTTAGTGGTATTCACAGTGGTATTTAATTAATTATTCGACGCTTTGATTGAAATATCGCAAACCGACATCATCGTGAAAAATTAATATCTGATTATAGGGACTATGTGCTTATTTACTAAAATCCCTGTACTTCCCTTACATGTAGGATAGGGGGAGGTAAAAATATTATTCCAAAACAACACCGAATACGACATGTTTACATGATTTTTGTCGTTTTGATCATTAAAATAATAAAAGCAGTCATCTGAGTATTGACACTTTATAGTCATTTCTTTATTATGATATACATAGTAATATATTGTATAACAATTTGTGTAAAGTAAATTTTTGAATATTAAATTCTACATATTTTTGTGATATTAATAAACCTAGATTTAAGTTCCCATTAACACATTACTAAATCTGACCGTCCTTGACATAATTTGATAAATTTGTTTTTTGTTGATACGGAATTCGAACTCATATCTACCATTTTTAAAATTGTATTTATCATAAATTTAAATTTTAGCAACACCATTCTCGAGGCTAATCCTCATTTTTGGATTAGCGAATTCTACTTTAATTTCGATAGTTTATATCTTAAAATACAGTCTAATCTATTCCTAGTATCTACCTTTTTTGATAATATTATGAAGTTAAATTTTAAATACCGGAATAGAATAGTATTCATTAATCCACAAAGGAGGATTGTTAAGAATTTACAACCCGTAAATGATTAAAATTATGTGACCTGAATATTGTACATGTAAATCTTCTGGTCTATTCTAGAACAAAGCGGTTAATTTTTAGAAGTCAGAAAAATACTATTAATTATAAACTTGTCAACTAAAAATTCAAATATTTGTTATATGTGAACATCCACTGAGTTATAAAATAGACCTAATGGTGTTATGGTGTATATGTATAAACTTTATTTATAAACCATTTTGATAGCGAAGTGCTGCCTTCATTAGGTAAAATAATAACATTGATACGACATCTGTATTTTCTTAAATAGATTAATTATGGAGTTTTATTGGCTGATGGATGTTGATCGCCACCACGTTCTGTTGGGTAAGTGTCTACAGTGTAAAACAGAAGAAAACGCACATATTGACTCTTCTTTCTTACAATTAGCTTGTACGAGCGAAGAAGGAGAATGGAAATCGCTGGACGAGGACACGGCCCGTGTTTGCGGATTTGGAAGATGTGACTTCGTCACAAAGCTTTAAAAAATACTGTTTATGCCACTCACCGTGAAACGCGGGTCCAAAGTGATACGTGTTTCCTTACCATTTTCTGCCAGAGGCGCAATTTGAGAACGACCCATCTGTCACTGGTCATTTTGAAAGAATATTTATAAAATCTCACCCAAAATGTTTATTATTGAGATATTTAATTTCATTTTATTTTAAATCTTGATCACACCGAATACAAATTTCGTAATTTGAATTGTCATTTTGACACATGATAATAGCATAGGTATTTATTCGTATACAGGGTGTTAAAAAATAAGTCACAAATTATGTGGACATATAGTGCTGACCAAAATAAGTAAAAAAAAAACTTAATCAACATGGGTCCGATCTTCAATAGTTTCCGAGATATAAGGCAGTGAAAAATGAGTTTTTTCGGTATTTACCTGTGATATCTCGAAAACTATAAGTCGACTTTGCTTAAATGAGACTTTTTGTTTACCTTTCAGAGGTCAACTTAGATATTGTTTGTAGAAAGTCGTTTAGGGTATCTATATACAGGGTATGGTATGGCCATGGGCCAAGATCGCTGCCATTAGCGGTCCAATGTAATAGAAATTTACCTTAATTCTTAATTATTAAAATACACGAAAATACATAAAAGTTTGCAACAACATAAATAAAGTGGACCGGTAATAGCGGACGAAAAGCGAGCCTAATCATGGCCATATATAGTTCTCGTCACCGAAAATCGAGGGACATAAACAGCTTAACCGCCCATCACTTAAGTTCACCAAGACTCCTAAAACGTCTGCACATCATAAATAATAAGACTGAATACCGTCACTGTTTTGCACACAAAGCTAAAGCAATTTGCGGTGTATCGTACCTACTAAATGATTCCATTATAATTTTATAGTACAGGGGCGGTTAAGCTGTTTATGACCGTCCCTCGATTTTTGATGAGAACTATACCCTGTATAATATAGGGTGATTCTTGACCTATACGCATAAATGTAAGGAATGATAGTTTGTGATAGGTAATAACAGATAATGAAAAAAAAAAAAAAAATTAGTAAAAGTTGTTTATTTACGGAGATAACGAATAACGTTTGAAATTATTTTAGTAGCAATAAACTAATAAAAAATTAATTAACTAGGGTGCTGTGCATTAGTGTCATAGCAATTGTTTTCAATCGTGTCTGTCATTATTTCGTAATCTTTCGTGTATTTGAGTTTTTATTATGGCGCATCATTTCACCAACGCAGAATTTATGGATATGATATTAGCGTAGGCACGGAGAAGCAGAACAAAATTCAGTAGCTGCAGCTCGCCTTTATGCACAAAGTTTTCACAAAGTCAAATATGCGAACAACTTGATGCTGCTACCATTATATTGGGTGAATACTTGAAAAGCGAACATATACTTTAACATGTAAAATCATGCTTTCGTAATTTCCTAATTATTTTAAGTAAAAGATCTTCAAATAAAAAAATGTAGAACATAAATCAATTAGCAAAAATTATTTTTCCTGCTTTGCAACGGCAGAAATGACATAAAAATATGAAAAAGCATCCCTTAAATAGCGATAACTATGCAAATAGTTTTAAATGTTCACCTCTTCACATTTTAATTATTTATTATTTTATTTCCGAACTTTTTGCCTGCTATCTGCTGCTCCGTATATATTAAATTTAATTACTAGGGCTGTCAACGGACTCCGGATTTTAAAACATCCGGTATCCTGATTTTTATAATCTTGAAAATCCGGATTAAATATAGATATAGGAATCCGGATGAAACCAAAAATCGGAATTCGACTGAAATCTAAATCAGGCTAAAACTTGTCTCTCTAGCCGGTTTCACCAAATCTGTCACTCGTGGCCATATTCGTTTATAGCTTTTGAATATTTCGTTATATGAATTATGATGTTATTCCTGGAATCCTATTCTGCATACATATCTTAAATCGTCAGACATTATTCAACACGTTGTTTAACCTAGATAGTTCTCCAATTTGTCTAAAAATCGAAAAATTCTATTTCTACGAATATTGGACTATCCGGAAACCAGTTCCCTGGATACTGAATAACGTTTGTCGGAATTCAGGTTTCCAGATATTGGATATTTTCTGTCCGAATTTCGGTTTTCTCGATTCCGGTTATACGGATGTCAGTTTTTGGCTGTCCGGATTTCGGTTTTCTAGATTCCAATTTTCCGGAATCCGGTTTACAGATATCGGATTTTTTGGATACCGATTTAATATCCGGAAACCGGATTTTTAGGATTCCGGGTAGATTCATATCCACATAGAAAAAAATTCGGTTGTTAGCCCTTTTATTTACGTTTGTAAAAAATATGACAAAGAATTAATAGTACAAAATTTAAGACATTTAAAATCTTTCTCCACAAATTCATTTAAAATATAAAATGTAAATTTCGAATGTCATGTAATCAACGGCAGTATTTATAAGTAAGAAAATAAAAAAATGAAGGTAGCGATTATTAATAACCCGTCAGTTTTACAATATGGTAAGTAATTTAACATGGGGTCCCGTGGTCGCGTGCCTGGGGGAACCGGGTTCGATCCCGACAAACGCCAAATATTTCCAATTTTAAATGGCACAAAGTGACCCCTGTGGTGCACTCTCCACATCAGCTATGAGTGCCCGTGAGGTGACGCCTGGTAAGCGCCCACACGGTAAAATATATCATCATTACCGATGTTTACATGTGTTGTAGATACTGGCACACCCAGAAATGGGTAATATGCCGTGATATATTTATTTATTTGTAGTTTAACATGGATTACAAAAGGTGCAGGATTATACCAACAGTTACTCATTTGTTTGCCCAGTTTAGTCACCAATAAAAATTAAAATCTATTAATAAGCGTCAATTAAGAAATGAACTACAGATTATACACTATGATTTTACTGACACCTCTGTTAAATACTGCTACACCTTGCAGACAGAAATAATTAGGCCTACATTTAAACTAGAAACAGTTGAAAGGACATTTAGTGTGTGGAAAAGATATCCGTGTCTGTCTGTGGGTATGTGGTGAAAGGGAATAGAAATACAGCAATAGAATCAGCTTTTTAAAATTCAGTTTTCAATTGATAAATAAAATATTAACTTTATTTAAAATATTCTTGAACTTAAATAATATTCTAAATAAATATATTACACGAAAAACATGTATGTAAATAAGAGATAAAAATGTTACAGAAAATGTTTATGTCGTGGATAATTCCTTCAGTTTTATTTTTAGTTCAACTTGCTTTATTTCTAATTCATATTTTTTTATGGCTTGCTCTATTCTTAAACATTCCATTTTTTCTTTATGCTCTTCTCGAGTTTGTTGTAACTGAGTTTTAAATAATTCCATCTTAATTTTATGCTTCTCTTCTTCAAATACACTTTCTTTCATAATACTCTTGGCTTTTATTTTGTTTTCTGTAATTATTGATTCACATGCTTCTGCAGTTCTTGAGTTTTCTCGGTTTTCTTTTAACGATATACTACTGTCTTCTTTATCAGTAGAATTTTGGCCCATTTCTTCATTGATAATAATTTCTAAATTTTCCATAACATCGTTTTTCTCTCTTATAATTAATGAATCTGTGTCGTTAAAATAAGAAGCAGATGAGTCGTACGGATTTTTTAAAGGAGTTAATTGTGTCTGAAGTGACTCCACGAAAATTTCATCATGGGCATAGATACGTGGCTTCTTAAATGGGCCACCATAGGTTTGTAATATTTCTCTCTGTAAAATATAGCTAATTAGTAAATCCTTAAGAATCTTTTATATTAAATATATCTACATACTTGATCATCTTGAGTGCTCTTCATTAAGGACGATTTGTAATTAGAATAAAAATTATACAGATACTGTGCGGAACGTTCAGTATCAGAAGATTCATTGAATTTTGTTGAAATATCCCTCCATGCATTGTTATTAAAATTTTCATATTTACTCTCCTGCTCTAATATTAAATCTAATAAAATTTCTTTCTCTTTTTTAGATAATAAATAATGTTCTATGTGATTTTCAGCAATACTTTTCTTCAATTTAGCTTTATAATTTTCATAATAGATTTTCAACTGGTTTGCAGTTCGGGTACAATGAGTACTAGAAGAATTAAATTGTTCTGCTATTTCCTCCCAACATTCATTTTTTATTTTTGAGCTTTCTGCATCTGTTTTCTTGTTTTCAATAATACATTGTTTGGTACGAACTATATTTAAAAGAACCTCCTTCTCATTAATACTAAAATTCTTGCCTCGTATTCGTTTATCCATTGTATAACAGCATAGATGTATTTTACAAAATAACCTCAAAAATATGTCAATATTGTTGTTTTGTTTTTATCCATCATCCACAGCCAGCAACTCTGTCTGGGAGAAAGCCGTCAAATTAAGGAACATCGAGTAAACGTCTTTGTTGTTTAGTTACGACCAGACCCGCTATGTTGGCGCTGATGATCATTTATAAATTTATTGCGATTTTTAAATTGATTTTGAAATGGATACAAAGTTTTTATTAACATAAATATATAGTTATGTACAAATTAAATAATGAATCATGCAATAATATAAGCCAAAACAATGAAAGTTAAATAATAAATATTTTACATGTATACAAAAATACATATTTTCTAAAACACATAATATTTTGAACAATATTCAAATTTATAAAAATTTTCACAGCTTCGCGCTCGTTTATAAAAATCTTTCATTCAAATTTATGTTAATCAACCTCATTTGTCCTTGCAAATAAAAGCCTCTTTCATAAACGGTTTAATTTTTATATTTTGTCTATAGTGCTGTTTTTAAAATAATTCTTGCTACATTACACATATAAACTAATTCTTCACATTCATAAATGTAATATGTTACTGTAAATTAGAAAATTATTACAATAAATAAGTAAATATATCTATTGCATAACAGAATGTTAGGACCTTTCTTGATTCATAGATACTATGTAATAATATTTGTTTCTAAAACTAAATACTTCCTTTAATAGCTTCTACTTTTCACATATTTTTGGGATACCTATACACAAGCTAATAATAATCATACTTTGTCATAAAATATGAATTTTAATTTTAAAATAACAATAATTATTAAATAAATAAACTTGAAAATTAAACTAAAACTTTACATAAATTAATTTTAAGTATTTCCAACATTATACAAATTAATAAATTCTGCTAAATTATTTACAACTGGTAGATGACGTACATAAGTACAATATAAACATTTATAAAATAATTTAAAGGATAAGAAATCATAATGATAAAACAAAACTAAAGATTAGGAAAAATCCAATATGTACAAGCATTCTAAAATAGTAAAATGTATTCACATTTGCCAGTTAAGCAGGTACTTACTTAGGAATCCAGAATTTGAAATAAAGTCACTGGATGTAGTGCGTGGAATTTTATGGCTTGCAATTAGACGAAATTTAGAGAGTCTAAAAGAAATATGTACATTTTATAAATTTTATAATTTCATATTATTGAATATTAACTTACGAATACATTTCTCTGGAACAATAAATGGTTCTTCAATCAACCATTCGTAATCGCAGGTGCTTATTGTGATACAGATATAATTGTAAAATTGTATCTGAATAAGAAAACACAAATGTTAGCTTGTTAATAACATTTTGACTTGCATACCTCTTTATAATGACAGGGATGTAAACAAATATTCCGAATCTATATCGTTAAATTTTGATAATGTATTATTGTATACCAAATTCACATAAATAATTATTAACTTGTATAATATAGAGACCACGACTGAAAATAAAAGAATGTATCGTAATTTTCTTTCTCGAACTGATAAACCTAATGAATCAATATTATTTTATCACAATATTTCATGTTTATTATGTGCTTTTCAAATTATTGGCACATCTTGTTAAAAATAAATTTAATTAATCAAGTTTTACGCAAAATAAAAATATAATTTTAAAATTTGGAACTAGCGTGCCATCTAACAGGCATAAAAAGATTTGTGGAAGTTATTACCAGATCCGACTGTTGTCGCTAGCAAGGCCATCAATATTCCAATGAAACCTCCCGGAGATCCTGCTTTTATACAACCTAATGAATCAATATTATTTTATCACAATATTTCATGTTTATTATGTGCTTTTCAAATTATTGGCACATCTTGTTAAAAATAAATTTAATTAATCAAGTTTTACGCAAAATAAAAATATAATTTTTAAATTTGGAACTAGCGTGCCATCTAACAGGCATAAAAAGATTTGTGGAAGTTATTACCAGATCCGACTGTTGTCGCTAGCAAGGCCATCAATATTCCAATGAAACCTCCCGGAGATCCTGCTTTTATACAACGTGAAGGAGACTATCAACGTCTATCAAAAATATCTAAATTAAAATAACTAGGTATTTACTAAATTAAAGATTTTTAATGTACAATTAACTTCGTGCAACATTAAAAAAATCTGATTGCATATTAAAAATTAACTACTAACACATTAATAATTGCAAATGGCCAATATGAAACTAACCTGCAGTTAAATTAGTTTATTTTATAATTAAAATCTAATCATAGTATTAGATATATATTAATGAAACGAAATAATGAATGTCCAAATTATTGGAGAATACTCGTTTATGTGGTTTAATTACGAGTCGTCGTTTCCGTTTTGATTTAAATTGTTTCATTGCCACAATAATTATTGTAACCCCTATAAATTTAATAATTGTTGAATTTTTGCTACTTGACATAGATAAGCTGTTTAATGGGGTCCCGTGTCCGCGTGCCATGTGTCTGGTCGCGAACCTGGGGGAACCGGGTTCGATCCCGACAGACGCCAAATATTTCCAATTTTAAATGTCACAAAATTGGCCCCTGTGGTGCACTCTCCACAGCAGCTATGAGTGCCCGTGTGATGACGCCTGGTAAGCGCCCACACGGTAAAATATATCGTCATCATTACCGATGTCTACATGTGTTGTAGATACTGGCACACCCAGAAATGGGTAATATGCCGTGATGATACATTTATTTATATATTTAAGTTATTTACATGTTGAAAAATAAAACCTCCCGCTACCCTTGGTAAAGGGATCGTGCTAAAAATGGCATGTAGACATTTTGGTAAATGACCACGTTTTAAGGTCCCTAGTATCCGATTTTAACACTTTCACGATGATGTCTGTATGTGTTGGATTTTGTCAATGCTCTAACTCAAATACTATCATTAAGAAAATTCTGAAACTTCGTATTTCTAGCTTATTCTAATTTGGTGTAAATCAGGTAACCGGAAATGGCACTTTACTTGGAGCGATGTAATTATAAGAATTAAAGATTATTATATTTTCTACAGGTATGCATTTTAGACTTTTTCTGTATATTTTATAGATAAATATGTAAAATAATCTATTTTATAAATGCCGGAGCCTATGTTAAACACAATTCTTTTATTACACGATTTAAAAAGAAAATTGTAATAGTAAATAAAACACTAGTAACATTATACGAATGCAAAGGAACATAATATTAGTTTCCACCATCAATAAATATGTAGGTATGTAATTAAACTAATAAAAGTTAAAAAAAAGAAAAAACCTAACACATGGTTCTTGGTTTAGTTTCACAAGAAAAGTGTATTTTTACTTTATTGTACAATTTCGCCAGTTGCTGCATCATCAGAAGTACCTACTAGCTGGAGGTATAGTGTATAGTACTAGTCGCAACAGATTTTAATTATGCAACTTTCTACAATGGCATTCATATAAAAATTACAACTTTGATATAACAACTCGAAATTTAATAGTGATACAAAAGAGTATCACCATTTGAAACATAAAAAAGTGCTCTAAAAAGTGCAAACCAAAATTAAATATTTCATACCTACTTAGAAATTATTTACAAATATAAAAATAATAATAATGTATTTATCTAGTGACCTATGTAGTCTTTGGAGAAAACAAATACCTACATCTTTAAGATGATCAAGTAATGAGCTAACTTAGTCCTAATATGAACGAGTTTGTGTCTTAAAACGAGATTGCAATGGTGAGTCTCGAAAAAATGGGCATTGTGTTGTGTACGTATCTTAGTGAGTAATTTGCTTGGCTAGTTTGAGTGGGCATTTTATGTGGTCATTTTGTGTTGGCAATTTGAGTGGGCTGTTTGGGTAGGAAGCTTGCGTGGGTTGTTTGGGTGAGCGTCAGCAGATTACATGGGTAGTTTGGGTTAACAGTTTGTTGTAGTGTAGTTTATTTATTACTAATTTCGTGTTCACTTCTTACTTAGTTAGTTCAATGTAATAAAATAAAAGACAGAAGACTTTCGAAATAGTGTTTATTGATATTTTTCTAACAACACTATTCATAAACTACTCTTACATCTAACATTCGTACAAACAGACAAAAATTTTACCTATAGTTTAAAATGTGTCCAAATATACAACGTTGGTTTAATTTAATGACTAGAATACGATCTTGCGTGCCGATGGCATGGTTTTTTTAATTCAGTCTCTTTGCAAAATAATCCTGAGTCTTATTTTGATCTTTGCCAATAAACCAGATCCATTCACTTATCACGATTCGTGCAGTCTCTCTCATTTTGATCATTGCTGTAATGTACAAATTACATTATAATACAATAATGATAAAGAAATCTTTTAAATTAAGTAGTTGGTAACATTTGTCACAGTAAGAATGATTTATGTTATACAGTCATTTTAAATAACTTAATATACAGTTAGAATAATTTTAGTTACAATATACACAAAATAGTTTTAAATACAGATTTACATTTTGACTAGAATCATATAGTACGTTTCAGTTACTGAAGATATTTTAATCTGTTATAATATTTAAAGCAGATTTATAAGGTGAAATACATGTTATAATATTAAACTATTAATCATATAATAAAATTCCACTATATTTTGATTGCACCATCCCTCAGTCTCAATAAAACAATATTTTGATACCAAAAAAAGTATTTTCTACATCAGTCTATTCATATTTCAACCAAGAATATATTTATTTATTTCATTAATATTTAAATAATAAAAAATAGATGATAAACCTTGGCAGACGCCAAGTTTCTTTTAACTTTTAAAAAAATATTTACAATACAGTTGGTAATTTGTTTTGTGTTCTGTAATAATAACAAATTATTATGTTTCTTTAATTTTGTTCTTGATCTAAATCATAATTTAGATTTTAAACTATTCTAGAACATAATTCTTGAAATGGGGTATTCTAAATTCTAATGTAGTAAATTTTATAATGTCATAACATTGTGGATTATGTAAAAACTGACCGAATAATGTAAATCAAAAATTATTTTTTCTGTCATTTTTAGAAAAAATCTGCATGCCATTAACATGAAGCAGTTTTACCGCCATTGACGCGTTGTCAGCTGTCTTGTCCTTACTAATCTTAATGACTAGTAGTATTTACTCAAAATTGTAGTCACCTTATACCCGTTTGCACCGCTAATGCTTAAATTTTGTGTTCCTTGAGAAATGTCAAATGAGTAATTGTATATTGCTGTCAAAATTTCGATTTGCATATTTTTGTTTAAGCATATACTCGCCGTCAAATAAATATGGACTGATGCTCATTTTTTTTCCTTTCTGTGGCGTTGCCGCTTCTTCATAACTTAGCATTTTTAACATGATCAATGGAATTGGCAACAGTGTAGGAATCTCCAGTCCATATTTAATTGACGGCAAGTATAGCTTAAAATTTAAGAGTCAGTGGTGCACATAGGGTATCCATAATTACCATGACTACCAAAACTTAAAAATACATTGATATGACCAAAATAACAAATTCAGTTGTTATGGTAGTCGCAGCTTCACACCTGATTAACGGTGCGATTTTGTAATTTTTTATACCACTATAGAACTAACTCTCAACAAAAGTGCATCATGATTTAATGTCAAAAGATAATAATTGTATTAGTAAAGAAAAATTATTGCGATTTTATTCACTTATGCATTTCTATAGCGTTAAAGAAAATTGCAGAATCGCATCATAAGAGTAAATACTATACTCTTCAAGACTTCAAGTAAAAAAATAGCGTTGGTTTAGATAGGGAATAAATTCTTCCCTTTGATTGGTCAGAATGCAAACTTAGTTCACAAAAACAACAAAAAAAAAATATCATCTGCCCATTGTTATCAAATAAAATCTAAGGGACTAATGCCCGGTTGCAGAAACGTTAATCAACGTCTTGTTCAATCAACGGTTCATCAAAACGAACAAAAGCAAGGCGATTTTTTGACAGCAATGATTTAATGTGATAATAACAAGGAAACATTCGAATTTGTTCGTTTTGATACCCGTTGATTGAATAAAACGTTGATTAACGTTTCAGCATTTACGAGTAGTCTTGTACATTTTTACAGATAAAAATATTTATTATTGACAAAGTCTTCTTACGTGAAATGAAGTGTATAGGTACCAGTCATTATGTTTTATGTCTACAAGTTTTTTTTTTTTTTTAATGCATATTATTTGTAAATCCTTCTACGTCGCATATGGTAAAATTCAAATTTTTAAATAATTTAGTATCTAAAAATAATTCATATTCCGCTCAATTTACACAAAAAAAAAAAACTCAAAATTTTGATTTATAATATAAAATTATGAGTTTCAGAAAATAAAAAGTATTAGAATACCCCTTATCTTATATTTATCTTGTCCTAATTGCAAGTATAATAAATAATTTTGATCTAAATTTAGGCCTATTTCTAAAAATTAATATCATGAATATGATGTCATAATCTAGTATTAGACATTCTTTAGAAACTCATGAAATTTGAATGACCCAGAATACTTCCACGTTCCGGCCAATCCTAAACATGATTTAGATATTCTAGTTTCATAAACTAGATTATGATTTAGATCAGAGATTTCGATTGATTAAATTATTGTAAATTAATACATATATATATTGTTTTTATTGGGTTCTTGGTTGAATTATATTTAAAGATAATTTACATGATATATAACAGATTAAGATATTTGTTGATCATTTCCTTATACTAGTATTTATATAATAAAAATATGGATACATCCTTTTCATATTCCTTTACAAGAATAAAAATAGTGTAACAAGAACAATCAGTCATTTCCACAAGTTTGTTAACTGGAAGTAATGATATTCGAGTCTTGATATGGCTTTTTATTGCACTCAACATTCGTCAGATCACTATCACTTTCATCTTCACACTCATCATCAGCAAACTTAATATCATCCAGGTCATAACTTTTAACACTGGGTGACTTCTCCACTCTAGTCTCCTTTTCACTTGGTCGGTGTACTTTCGCTGGTGAATTCAGCCCTAATCTTTTCGGGAACTCGTGTAGGGGGATAGAACATTTGGACGAGTCCACTCGCTTTAACAGGGGGGAGAGTTCTTTGGCTATTGTGTCACTACAGTCAGTTGCGCTTATTTTAAGGGGGAGCACTTTACATTCACTTAGGGAGCGTCTTCTTTGTTTAGGGAGCAGGACTTCTTCTTCTGGGGATTCTTGATTGCTTCCTGGATCGATGAATTGTTTCGGTCGAATATCTTCGAACTCATACGAGATTTTGTCAAAGTTTTCTAGTATTTCCCCGCTTTCATCTAAAGGTGGAATCCAAACTAAATACTGCGGGTCCATCCCTAAGTAAGATCCGGGGACGGCGCCAGCATTTCTGACATTGTAGTCGTAGTAATCGAGTTCTAAATCGATGTCGGTGTTGGCTAAAGAAAATTCTGAACCGACTGGACCTGTCAGAAGGCGTTCTCGGTTGCGCTTTTCTTTGCTTTCTTTAGGGTTCATGCTGCGGATGGTGGCTGTGCTAATTATGCTAGCAGCCGGTGAATAACAACCCTGTTGGATTAAAAATAGTTAGAAAATGAAATAAGAGTTCAACAGAAACATCTTTATAATTATTTGTACATCACTTTATAGATAGATGAAAACGACGAGTATGTATATAGGATATCTAGTTTATATTACATTCATTTAAAACAAAAGATATATAAGCGTGATTTTCAAGTTTTAAAATTATTCACTAAAAATGTATTACCTACACGAAATATCTTAATAAGAATAAAAGCCATCGGGATTTTTAAAACCAAGAATAATAATCTCAATTATTGTGACGATTTGGAACTTAGTCGAGCATGGCTTCCTACATTAAAAACGTTGTAAATTGTTACTTTGGTTACTTGTTTTTTTTTTTAGTTTTGTTACTATTTATTTATATTTTCAGCCTGCCTTCTGTGTTGGTTTGGGGGTTGGTTTGGGTTAATTTAATGCAGAACTTAAACTAAAAGGTTGTACTATTTTAATTTGATGAGTTCTGATAAATTTTTGACCAGTACTTATGTAGGTATATTCTTCTGTTTATTTCTGCAAGTGCTAACGATTGCAATTGACAAAGCTTTTGTACAATGTGCATAGATTCATTTAGCATCACATTTTGTAGAAATGTAGTATTCGTTTATAAACATACTTTAAAAAAATGCATAATACTATTCTAAAATTAATAATTCGTCGTACCTAAAATACGTAAATAAATTTAGAAACTTACAGAAACATTTGCATGACCTTTTGATGTAATAGCCACTCATAACCGTTAATTTATGGTCAGCCTTTCAAAGGAATTTGAATTTTTTCAGTTCTTAATTCAGTAGCGATTTGTTATAATTCTCTTTTTCCATAATATTCCACAAGTTCAATGTTTAAATTATTACATATACAGTCGAACTTCAGTAAGTCGAACTTCGATAACTCGTATTTTTGATAACTCGAATCAAACTGGTTGGTAATAGCGCCAAGAGTGAGAATTATGGGTAATTTTTACTTGATAACTCGAACTTCGATTACTCGAATATCTTTGTAATTCGAACAGAATATTTGACGCCAGCTTCAATAAGTCGAATTCTGGGGGGAAAATTGTCAAAATTACACCAGAAGGTGTCACGTTAAATGATTTTATACATGTGGATTATGATATTGTTATTTCGGAGTTTCCCACAGATGAAGATATAGTCGAGCTCTACAAATCTGAATCCGAATTTGTAGAGCTCGACAATACAGATGACAGCGAAAGTGATATGATGGAGGATGATTTGCAGCAACCACCTTCAAACAAGTTGGTTGAAAATTCGTTGAGCGTTTTGCGTTCGTATTTAAACACTAATGAACATACAACCGATTCCCTGTATAATGGTTTAAATAACATTGAAGCTTTTTTTTTATTGAAAATCAAAATAAAAAATTTTCTCGTCAGTCACAAATAACTGACTTTTTTACACTAAAATAATGTTTATAACTTTGATCTGTACTTATATATCAATCTGTATATGTATAACATAAGGTAAGTGGTTTTTACTTGAATAAATACATACATGAATAATATTTATACATGTGCATTATATTTAACAACCCGAAGTCTTGATAACTCGAACTTTTTTTGTGGAAAGTCATGGTTTGAGTTATCGAAGTTCGACTGTATATGACTATTGCAAAATATTATGCAGAATTATTTTCAAATTAAATCATAAATAATGAACGCTGGAGGTGCAGGCCAGCCCACCCGCTACCGACCACCTCACCGCTGCCCCGCTAAGAAACTTGGAAGACCGGGCGACTATGCTCTTAATAATTAAAAACTAAAATGGAGTCTTAAGGTTAAATTTTAACTAAGAAAGAAAAATCCCGTAACCTTAACAATTTTTTTAAAAAAAACTATATATGTATTTCGAGAAATGATGATGAGAACGTAGTTCTCGAAATACGTATATAGCTTTTTTTCAATTCTTGTAGAATGTTAAGGTTAAGGGATTTTTCTTTCTTCGTTTTAAATTAGAGTCTAATTAGATTTCAATGAGATTACTCATGTACCACGTACACAAGTGTAATACGAAGTTCTTCGGAGTACGGTGTGATTAGAATGCTTGTTAGAACGGCAACTCAGTCAAAATATCCCAACCAAGTGAAACTCTAATTCAATGAAAACTCTACTGAATGAAAATCTATAAAAGGAAGCTATATATAAACATCATTTTCAATTTAAATTTAGATGTTACTAGGTATAAATTTCCCGCAAATGATGTAGTTATAAATATTATTATTATTATTATTGACGTTAATGTCCCTGTCAGATCCGTAACAATATTTCAAGTGCATCGCATATCTTTTAAATTTTTTAACTACATACTCTTCCCCGAAAGATGAAAGAGTATTTTAAAATGTCAGCAAATGTCAAATACATTTATAAAGATGTTTCTGTATGAACTTTGAAATATAAAAGGAAAACATGAAGTGCGAAAGAAGTGAAGTATTCAAAACAGTGCACTGTGTCGCAGAAGCGCAACGAGGTGACATCGTTTCTAGTTCGCGTTTCTGCGAATAAATAGGCAAGACGGGGCCACGTACACAGAAGGACTTGAGACTTGGTCGTATCAGACTGCAATTTGCTAAAGTGCTGCCATGTATTGGAGAACGTTGCTCTAAGCAACTAGCTAAAAGGAGAAATAAGTTACGAATATGTTAGCAATAATTGCTTTAAAATATAGTTGTAATATTATTTTATTCTAAAATTGTACTGGCTTCATTCAACAAATATTTTGTCAGTGACAGGGATGGGCACATAAAATACGTCACGTATTATACGTTATTTTTTACGCGTAAAAAAATATTTTTTACATTGACAATATTTGAGAATTTTTTACGTAGATAATGTAAAATATTATTACCATGAGCATATTTTTTATTATAAAGATATTTTCTTTTATACTGTAATGAATATTCTAGAATAAGCAGTCCACGTGACATCATCATGTTTTTTTGATTCAGTCAGACAAACAATTAGGTGCTTTCAAACCATAGACAAAGAAAGATACATACTAGACCGAGCTTCCATCATGGCGGCAATGTCCAGCTTTGTGCCGAATTGAATAAATATCGAGACGCTAATTCTAGTGTAAATTCTACAACATAATGAAAAAAAGTAACTATGCAGTAACTTAAATTACGTATTTTACATCATTTCTTCATTTCAAAATAATAAAGCTCAGTCGCCCAATAAAAAGTACGAACAATATTTAATTTACATTATTTTTACAATAATTATAATAAATATTTTCTTCAGTTGTAGTGAATTTTATTTATTTATGTTGGCAGCCCAGCAATCTGTCATTTCTGTTAGTGAGAGTTTTTCAATTTTATTTCTTTGGTTAGTATTTGTTTACAAAGCTTGTTTCGCTATTTGTTTTATGTACAAATATAATTTATTATTATATATCTTTCCTTGTCTATGTTTCAAACTATCAACAATCACATTAGTAGGGAAATATATTCCTGAGACATAACCTCAAACGTCAAACATTTTACGTCAAAATTAGACTATCACTATGTTCGAAAATTGAACCACGACGTTACCGGTAAATTTTTTCAGGTTACCAGTACTATTTTCGAACGCGGTAACTGAAATGTGTGGTAAATTTTAGTTACCGCCGTTACCGTGCTCAGAGCACGGTTTTTGTGGTAATTTGTAGTCTAACCTAACTTTTGATGTAAACACAAATAATTTTGTATTCATGTTCTGTTATTGAAAACTTAAAAGTATGAAATTAATTATTAGTGGTATGTACCTATACAAATATATGTAAATGACCTGTTTCATCTTCATCGGAACTACTATCGTCACTTAATATAAATTGATCTAAAAACAACTACCCTACCATGATACCAAAAACAAGTAGTATCGAACAAAAGTATCTGGCGATGTATATTAAAATGATTTTGACAGCTATTAATAACCATGAATTACCAATGCGTTCGACTGCTTACCGTGAGAACCGTAACCTTTCAGTTACCATGTAAAATTACCACGATAACCGCGGTTGAATTTTCGAACATACTATATATACGTAAATTTAAAGCATATTATTATATTATATTTTTAAAATGTTTTATATGTTTTATGAAAATTTTAGGCAGTTTTGTAACGAAATAAAATTTGAAGAAATTTAAAAATAGACGGCGAATAAAAAAAATTGTAAAATTAAAATTTCATTTTCTATTTATTAATTAGTAATAACATATAGTTTCAAATAATTTGAAATAGATTTAAATCATTAGCTCCAAACTTATTGAAAATGAAATTTTAAACAAATTTTAAGCATTTTATGTTAATTTATCTATAGTTACAGAATATTTTTTTAATACTTTACAATAATTTTAGTCTCTTTCTTATGAACTTATCATAGTTTCAGTCGTTTTAGAATATATTTATGATAGTAGGAAAGTTACTGTAATGTGACATTTGTAAACTACAAGTCATCTAGTGTCGATATTAAGAACTAAAATTATACATTATCTACGTTTTTTACTTATTTAACATTTTTTACGCATTTTTTACACGTAAAGGTAAAAAATAATTTTTTACGCGTAAATGCACATCTCTGGTCAGTGAAGAAAGTTAATAAAGTGAAGCAAAGATATCTGCCAATGCATATCATAGATGTAAAATGTATTTTTTTAAACAACCAGTATATTTGGTTTTAGTTTAAATGAATAAAATAAATATACATATACACACATTTATCATCACGGTTTTATTATCCCTATCTGGGTGAGTCAATCTACATTCTATTACAAAAATTTCGATGATGACGATATGTATATATCTATATCGCTAAAGGTACGAACTACGGACTTTCAAAGTTGTTACAGAGGAGAAGTTAAAGTTGACTGATACTAGTCCGTCAGCGTCAGAACCACAATTTGACTTTTCTAATGCACAATCAATAAAAAAATATAATTATTGATGATATATATTGCCTAATATATATTGGATTCAATATACAAATTGAGAGTTACATATCTGAACGATTTGAATGATGTGCCATTATTGACTCTTATATAGAGCGTATCATGTAGAATATTCATTTCCTTCCATTCAAATATCAGTAGACACAATAATAATTATAGTTCCGAGATAACATCTGATAGAATAGTAAATTCATAATGTAACACAGTTCTAAATATAATTATTATTAATGGTTGATTACTATGATCGACTGATTGCAGAATGGAAAAATTGGAAAATAATCGGACACGCAGTCACATATAAATTATTTATTTCTTGGCCGACGTTCCGACTGTAACAACAGTCTTCTTCAGGGCTCTAAAAGTAGACATTGAGTCATTACAACATGAAAATTATAATTATTAACAAGGTACAAATTTCTAATATATAAACATACAATTATTTTACTTTCTTATTAAAACATTACTTACAGAAATAGTAATGTAAATTAGCAAATGGATCCCCTATAATATATAATATGTTTATATATTAGATATTTGTACCTTGTTAATAATTATAATTTTCATGTTGTAATGACTCCATGTCTACTTTTTGAGCCCTGAAAAAGACTGTTGTTACAGTCGAAACGTCGGCCAGGAAATAAATAATTTATATGTGACTGCGTGTCTGATTATTGTCCAATTTTTCCATAATTATTATTGATAAATTATTTTAATAAAACGTTTTACTAGTTTTAGTGCATACTTGCAGAACTTGAATTAAGCAACAGGTGTCCCTGAAGTTTTGGATTGCTATTAGATGACTTGGTCAGAAAAAAAAACCGTGTCGAATGATTCTAATCTAAGGTGTGTAGGTACTAATCTTACGAATTCAAAGTAATTCTTTTAAATTTCTGCCATATGGGCAGTTTTAGGTTCAGAGGTGAAGTTAGTTTTAACATGAATCCGTGTTGCATACATGCTTAATTAATTTGACAAATGTGCTATTTGAATTTTTTTATAAAATTCTCAAAAAAAAGAAATACGTTCAAAATGGGGCATTATTTCTTCAAGCAGAAATCAAATTGTTCAGTGACGTTTAATATAATTTATAAAAGAAAATGAAATATAGGTACTTTAGTGTCTTGAACAATAGTTAATTATGTAAGAAGTGCAACTTGTTTTACGGGAAGGAAAATGTGCCGTGAGATCTTAACGCTTCAGAAACGTATTTTAATGAAAAAATTACATTTTTTAACGGGCGTAGAATAAATAATAAAATAACAGCTTCGCAGTCAGAATAAAAAAAAAATGATGTCAAATATCTCTTTAAATATGTACACAATCGGAAAGTAACAGTTTGAATTGGATATGTGCATAAAATATGAAATGACATCAGGAATAATGATTTTAATTTAAAATCGAAAATTTAATTTAACATGTTCAGTAGCAAAATGTAATAAAATGTTAATACACGGAGAATTTAAACTGATTGTACATGACAAATTAATGAGACACTTTACTCTTTCAACATTATGCATTTTTTTTAAATAATAATTTTTAAAATGTAACTTTCAGTTTGGTGTAAAATTTTGAAGAAGACTAAAATGAATTAAGTTACTTGTGAATGATAAAATAGATATATTAAAATCTCAGTAGTTTATAAATAATATGCATTAATTTACTATCACCAAGCAAATTAATATAATAATTTAATATAACAAAACATAACGAAGGTGAAAGTTTTATCTTATGTTACATAATTTGAACCTAAAGATTCAAATTCGTGCACAAGGGGTCTCTCCTGTATTTTGACAACAGATATATAATATATAGTGATGGAAGATTAAAAAATAAAATTGATACATGTAAGAGAATTACATCAGAATACTTTTACAGTCTGATACGACACTCCAATTTACCAATACCAATACCACGAAAGATCATTCCTTTATTCCTACTGGACCACTATTACAAAACAAGGGTACACAGTACACAATACACTTGAATACTCCACCGGATCACTGATTGGTCTCCATCTGCCCCCTCCACCTACATTGGTCAGCGCAGCAGGTGACGTCACAAAGCTCGGTCTTCTGCGCATGCGTAGTGCTGTCATTGGCAAGCTAGGAGTTGTGCTAGCAGCGCTAACTGCACTGACCGCACTGCGCAGTGACGTAGGCGAACTGGGTTCTTTGTGCTCCACGCTGGGCGCTGGAGTCGTTGATGGAGTAGTGGGAGTTACAGAGGGAGGAAGTTCAACGCAAGAGGCGCTGATGCGATCTTCGGGGGTTAGGGTGATGGTGCTGCTGTGGCTTGTGGCTTCGCTGAAAAACAGAAATTAGTTAGTTTTAAATTGGCTAAATGTCCGCCGATGGTGTTATATATACAAATCAAGAATTCCGCTGATTGTCAAAATTGTCTCAATTGTAATAGCAAAACCGCCAGAAAACAGATTATATTAAGCATGTCCGAAGGAACGTAATGGCAGAGTTAAGCTGCAAAATTGATAAAATTCGCCAAATATTATGTTAGGCTCCAAGACTGAAAAACGCTACTTTAAAAATAAATAAATAAACCGTAACTTGTCCCAACGTAACGAACAAAATTCACGCCCCGGACAGTATGTATTTGTTAGGTTTTTAAATCATGCCGTAATAATAATCTGGCTAAAGTTTAGAAAACCCACACCTCAAGAATTTTTTTTTTTATGGTATACACAATTGAAACATCAAACCGAAATTTTATAAAAAAAAAAACTGCACATAAGCAACATTGACGTTTCATTTGAATAAAAAAAAAAAAAATAGTTGCAAAACTATTAAAAACAATGAATACCGCAAAAATTAGGGCGCGGAAAGCAATATTTATAGTGATTTTAGCATTTTTTCTGAAAAAAAGTACCTAGGTTTAAATTTCTATAAAACGAATGTAACCATCCAAGTTTCGTCAATTTGAGTTTTGTGCGTTAGGATATCGTTACATTAAAGTATTTTTTGAAAATTTGCAAGCGAAAAAGTCACATTTTTTATAAACGCAGCCTATACTTCATTTCACGTAAGAAAATAGTGACGGAAAGATGGGTGCACATTGATCTTGGTTTTTGTTTGGATAAATTCCAACGACTAGTTTTTAACCAATCATGATGCAAAACACTTGAAAATTCAACCAATGGGATACTGATAAAACCTCGTTACCCCGATAATTTTCCGCTACCAAGTAAATAAACAGTTGTTATTGTTTATAACTGTCAGTGTGACAATTAATGTGTCAAGTTTCATTCTGCGTTGTCTTTGGAATTTATCTCACCAAATATCACACGACCTCTCAGATTTTCTCAGATAAACTTTTATTTTTAAGCACTCATTTTTTTTTTGCTTTTAAACAAAATCACTCAAGCAAACTGATATTAGGTAAAACCCCTCCTCCTTCGGAGTCGGAATTTACCATGCAGTTTGCTTTCGTGTTTGTTGCTAAGCAAAAAAAAAATCGTGCAAAATAAAAATTTATCGATAAAATCAGGAGGTGTTGTGATATTCTGATAATACTACGATATTATCCAATCAAACAAGATCAAACTGCACCTATCTTCCCGTCACTATTTTCTTACTATACGTTTAATGAAGTATAAAAAACTAATAATCATTTTGTCGCGAAATGCATACAACCACCCGAACAGAGATAACATATCTATGTATTTACATTATATACCCGAATTTCGTAAAATTGAGTTCTGTGCGTTAGGTTACCGTTACTAACAGGCATAATCATAAAGCATTCTGTACATACGTATATGAGGAAGTAAATTTTAAACAATAAAGTAAAATTATAATTTCATTCTGCTCACTCCAGTTAATAACAATAACCATTAATTCTGTTCGCAGAACCCAAAAATTTCCAGTCAGTTTGAAACCAGTTTCAAACTATGCACGCGTACTGAAAAATTGACAATGGGGTATTCCACCATAACAACAAAATTAAGAAAATTTCAATTTAACATAAAGTATGGCTCAATAAATAATAGTTAAAACAATGAAAACATTTTTTAAATAATTACTTTACGAGATATTTCACATTTGCTAAAAGGGAAAATTGACGTCATACAATTGTTATCCTTCTCTCGCAGCGCACTCAGAGCAGTGTGTGTGAGAAAGACAAGTATAGAGGAAATGTGACGTTACACTGATTTTTCGAAAATAAAATACTCTGAAACTAGGAACAATTAAGATTTTTTAATACTATGAATTGCTTCAAAACTGAATAAAGTTTTATTTAAAATAATAAAAAAAATTGAGTGGAATACCCCATTAGTTCCATATTTTGTTATGCGAACAAACCTAATATGTATCTTTTGAAAATTTGCAAGTGAAGAGGTAATAATTTTCACAATACAGCGTTTAGAATAGGTAAAATCTGACTTTATTTTTACAAAAAAAACATCATATATATATATATATATATATATATATATATATATATATATATATATATATATATATATATATATATACCTGCTTCTTCGTTCTAATTTTGTGTGTCTTTGTTGTATTTTAGCTAAAAGAAGACATTGCAATAAACAAAATTGGAATTTCAAGGGGGGTGACTAAGTATTCTAGAATCCAGCCCATAATCTAAACTACCACACAAATATAATGTGTTTTCAGTCTTTGTTTTAAAATTTCCATGAAGCAAAGGAATACTCCGTCGACCATGGAGATAAACAAAAAATATATGAATTTTGCCGCGTACACTAAATATATACCTCGTCCAGATTTCATTTGAACAAATGACTTTTAAATCCTCTGTGTTAATCCTAATCTTTGCTACTGTGAATATTTTTACGTTTCACGCAAATATAGTTTCTTCTCAAAGTACATTATATGTCTATGAAAGTTGAAAATTGCTTGTAACTATTTAAAAGGGGAAAAGTTTTATTGGGGTATTGGGGTATAACTCAATACAATCCTATACCTCGTGCATATTTACATTTTGGTAATACCAGTCGCTCAATTCAGTAATGAGCGTTCATTGTTAAAGTAAGCATAACATCTTGGATAAGAATTTTACAGCTCAACTATGGTTCTCTGGAACCCCAATAAATTTTTTCCCCTTTTAAATAGTTACAAGCAATTTTCAACTTTCGTAGACATATAATGTACTTTGAGAAGAAACTATATTTGCGTGAAACGTAAAAATATTCACAGTAGCAAAGATTAGGATTAACACAGAGGATTTAAAAGTCATTTGTTCAAATGAAATCTGGACGAGGTATACCTACTCGTATTAGGTTTTCGGAAAGGCGGAATTCTCAGTTTGTGTATATAATACCGCCGGCGTACATTTAGCCATTTCCTATTAAAAAATAATAAAAACATGTTATTTATATTGTTAGTAAAACAGATTACTAAAAGTGAATTGACTATAACAAATTTTACAATAAATTGGGATTTAAAGCAAAAGTGATATGCGTATGTATGTGCAGTATAAAATATTATTAGTATGAAAATATAGTGAGAATGATTCTATATAAGAATAAAGTTTTGTGTTATGAGAATAGTGCTCAAAGACTTATGAAAGAAATAAATGTCGGTCTAGATAACGAAAAGATACTAATTAACTAAGTGAATAGTCGATTTTCAATTTGAGAATTTATATTTGTATAAATATTATTATAAATTCTCAAATATACTTATTTGACAATACAATAACAAAGTTTAATAATAAGGCCCAAAAACGAAGCGTGACCGAGTGACAACACAGTGGAAACCTGTTTATTAGTACATGAAGGGACCGGTTGAATAAATATCCGGTTAATCCGAAAAATTGTGTATTTCTTTTAGATGAAATAAAAAATTAATACAGTTTAATATGTTCCTCCATTTCAATGAAAACATACTGAGCGAGTTTTAAGAGTTAAGATAGAAACGTAAGTGCGGAAGGAACTTGGAGAAAGCAATTAAATGAAATCCATTGTTCTTGTTCCCGTACAGTAATTTTTATTTCAATATCGGTCAGCGAGAGGTCATAAATAGATAAAAAGAAATTATTATTATCAGTGCTTTTTTTGTAGAAAAAAAGGTGCCGGAACGTATATTTTATCAGTGGGCAAAATTTTGATGGGGTATGGATCATGAAAAAAGGCGCCGTAGGCGAATTTTTTTTCGTTCAAGGTCAAATGCCTTATAATTGAAAGTTAATTTTTTATCAAGGGATGTGAAGCAGCATATTTTTACCCTTTCATGTACAAAAATAAATAAAAAAATAATTTTGTATGTTTTTTATTGAAAAAAAATATATGCTGACATTAATTTATGACACTAATAAAATTTCATAATAATATTCAGCTTGTGTGTAAACATTTAACAGAGCTTATATTTTTGTCATTCATTATTATGCGCATATGTATAAATCAGGAGTCGAAGCTTAGGCGATGTGCTGTCGAATTACTAGATTAAAAACACCGCCGAGAAGTGCAATACTGTTTATATTTATACTGTGCTTCAGATGTGTGAATATTTCATTGGCGTAATTTTTATATCCACAACTTAATAAAATTATCAAAATAAATAAAATTGTAAATAATTTTCAAAAACAACGAAAACCCGTCGAAAAAAGGTGCCGGAACGCCGTTCCGGTGCGTTACATTACAAAAAAGCCCTGATTATTATTATTATTATTAATAATAATAATAATAATAAAATAAATATATTCTGGACAATAAGTTTTCCGCTGTTATTTAAACTTATAATCATATAATTTATTATAACAGCAAATAAATTAACTTTAAACTTAAATAAAATTGTAACTATTTCCAGTAGGTAGCTTTAGCAGGCTTTTTCAGACATACAAATGTCAAACATTTATAATTTCGTAATTTGGATTTGTCGTGTAGAGTAAACCAAAATTAAAAGCTGATCTATAAATAAAATTCAATTGATATAAGGTGAATGAGGTAGTTCAAAAGTTTTAAAACTTTTATTGATGCTAAAAAGTTTATTACCCATGCAAATATTACTTTTATAAAGATTGCTCATAATATAAAACATAAATTTTATTTCGATAGTAATCATTTGGTTTATTATAACAAAAAAAAGATATTACACTAGAAGTTTTCAAAGTCAAATGATAAATATAAACAAAAACTATGATGCACTTTCCCCTAGATTGGTTACTATTACAAAAATATCTGATGTGGACACCACATGACTTCCTTGTCCTTGTACGCCTGTTACACTATACATATTCTATATTAACATATGTATTATAACAGACCCAATCATAAAATTGCACGTATGTGACATATTTTAACATTAACATTAAATACTTATTTTTTTTGTTATTTTTTTCCTAATTCATGGCAAACTTAATTACAGAAACCAAAAAGTATATAAATTTTAAATTTACATATCTCGCTTATACAAAGAGCTAATTTAATCATACTTGATGTTTTCGACTCAGAATTCAATTCTCTAAAACTTTTATTTGAAGCATTTATTATTAAAATCAAAATAATACCATTTTTTTCAAGAAAAATTGATAACAGCTTCAAGTAAAGTATCACTTCCGGTTAGACTATTTTAACCAAAACATATTACGTTATTCCTATTGATATATGAGTACTATATACCAAATTTGAAAAGTTTTGGATTATATTTTAATATAGTTTTTCATTAAAATCTATTATAGGCTTCAAGTAAAGTACCACTTCCAGGTAGACCATTTTAACTAAAATCTATTATGTTATTCCCATTGACATAAAAGTATTATATACCAAATTTGAAAAGTTTTGGATTATATTTTAATATAGTTTTTCATTAAAATCTATTATAGGTTTCAAGTAAAGTACCACTTCCAAAAGTTATGCAATGACCAAAAAGGGAGGTGCACAACTAGATGTTATAACAGTCCTAAATACAAAATTTTAACTTTCTACGGCTTCCCGTTTTTCAGTTATGCGAGATACGTACGTACGTACAGACGTCACGACGAAATTAGTCAAAATTGATATTTCCGTTGAAATCTGAAAACCGAAATTTTTCGCGATTACAATACTTCCTTTACTTCGTACAAGGAAGTAAAAAACCTCTATGTGTACATCATACTAACTATAGTCATAAAAATTGACTGTTGGGTTCAGCAATAAAAATATAAATATATCGTAATTATGACAAAGTGGCATATCGCCCCCTCTGTTGAAATGAAGACATGCTCTGTATAGTAAAATATAGTAAAATAATCTTACTGTTCCTTGAACATAAATGCTATTTTTGTTTGCAATAATTTCTTATGAGAATGAAAACTGTAGTTCCAAAAATTATTTAAAATAAAAATGTCATTTATGTATAGAAATAGTAAGATTATTTTACTATACAGAGCACTCAGGACAGGTAGAATAATGACATGTTTTATCCAATATTATAAAGTATAGGGAAATGGATTATATTAATGAGATATAGGCAGTTGTTGGAGTTGATTGACATGTTTTGGATATATGAATAATTGTCATTTGTCTTTGTATTAATTTAATAAAAGTTATATTACTAATACTAATTGTCCCTATTTATTAATATCTGGTAATAGCAAGATATTACATAAAGCAATTACGATATTTTTAGTTTTATAGCTGGACCTAACAATATTTTTTTCTGACTATAGCTAACTTATTCAATGGGTCAGTTGAAAATCCAATCAATGATTAAGTCTATAAATTTAGTGGTTGGACATTCGCACAATCACATGTTTAATATCACGCACATAAATTCTACACACATTCTTTCCTGCGTTCAAACATTCGTCTTCGTGTTGCTAGAATGCATTCCACCCGCGGCAACACATTCTGTTTAAGAAGTATTGTGACACATTCTTTCACTGTAATACAACATTGTACTATTGTGTAATATTTATTAAATCACAACATAAGGACAGAAGGATAGAAATTATTGGTTAAGATTATTGAAATTGTATAGAATTCGTATAAACTGAACAATATGATGATATATTGTCAAAATGGGGTCCTCCACTGTAGTAACAAATTAGAAAATCGATCATTTATTTTAAAACTGTTTAAATATGTTATTAGTTTTTAAAATATACTAGTTTTATGCTCTCAGTATCTACTTCACAACATTGCTATCTTTCTTCACCATAGATGTGTGAGTACACATTTAATATCTACTTCACAACATTGCTATCTTTCTTCACCATAAATGTGTGAGTACCATATACCTAATATATTGCTAATGCTCGTATCTTTCCCATAAGAGTAGGTGAAGGAAACACTGTGAAATGGAAATATCATTTCTGCATAAGTCTATCTCTCACAAACACCCAACCGGCAATTATGCGCATGCTCGGAAATCTTGACTACTATTGGCTAACGCTGACAGCGTCGCTGGCTGGGCTGCGTTCCAAAATCCTACTCTTATAGTACGAAATTATTCAAAGTCGTTTCAAAACTAATAACCTTACTCTCAGAGTTTACTCAACCTGTTCCAAAACAGCCAGAGTTTACTCCAAAGTGATGTTCTCTACTACTCTACTAACAAGGAGGATATAGAAATTACTCCACAATATTTTCAAACGTAGATGCTCACGATTCTCAACATATGAAAGTAATTTGCCTTCTTGAGGAAGAAAACATGCTTTTGGTTGAAAATAAACATAAGTAAATACGTTGGCGTGTATTACGAGCATACTTTTATAATAAAAGCGCTTTTATGGAGCGTACTTTCACATTATATTGAGGAGAGTGCTCCATAAAAGCGCTTTTATTACGGGCTTGACATTAATGTTGTAATTATAAGTAGTTTTGTTAGTTTTTTAAAATTATTTTTAATTTAGTTTCAATTTTTTACTTCAACAAAACTCTCATTCGTTCTAAAACACAACACATCATATTCTACGCCAAAACTCGGTATTCTTGGTTTTGGAACGCTGCCCTGGTGATGCAGCGAGCACATGGTTTGACTTTGACGTTGATTTCATTTCTGTTCGTAGTTGCACTTCGAAAGCATTTACTTTGTGTTTCATACAGTAATTTATTGTCACCTAAATAAATTAATCCTGACCAGATTGTATTCCTATTATTTTTACAGTACAACAAAGTAAATTATTTAATTCAAATTTAGCACTAGAATATGTCAATGTTTTTTATTATTACTAATATTTATATTCAAGAATTTACATACAAAATAAATAGTAGGTCCATTGTTTAATTTCTCAAATATAAATTTAAAATTTCTGGCGCTAGTCGTTAATAAACAGAACTCTGTGATTCGCAAAAAGTCATCATGATTTCCTCGTTAGCCAATAGTAGTCAAGGTTTCCAAGCATGCGCATAATTCGTGGTTGGGTGTTTGTGTGAGATAGACTTATGCAGAAATGATATTTCCATTTCACAGTGTTTCCTTCAAAAAAAGCAAAGGATCCGCAATATATTAGTTAATAGGTATATGGTGAGTACACATCTATTCTATTTAAAATTCTTGATACTTTTATCTTTTAAGCCTTCTGTTGTAGTCTTTTTGATATTCCGAATCCATTTTCAATGAAATAAATAATAATTGTAGAAAACAACGAAACGGCATTTTCAATCTGCAATTTTTTTCATATGTACTATAAAACCATGCATGTTCATAATTTAAACAATTAAATTTCAATTAATAGTGCCATTTTTTTTACCAAGATTACTCTCAGAATTGTATTACATACCTCGGGTTATCGGAAATTATGGTTATCGAAAACGACCTCAGCCATTGCCGAGTGCAGATAATCGAGGTTGCATTTCAGTTGATTTTCAATTTGAGAATTTATATTTGTGTAAATATTATTATAAAATTCTTAAGATATTCGGCCATCAAATAACACAATTTAAGGATAAATTGAAAATTTCTAATAAACACGTCTAAAAACGAAGTGTTATCTAATTACAATATTTAAGGAGGTTCGAGCGATTCTCGTGTAAAAATTAATTTTCAACTTTATGGTTTCAAATTTTGTAATTATTACGAATAATATCTTATCCAACTATTCTA
This sequence comes from Ophonus ardosiacus, assembly GCA_943142095.1. Lineage (NCBI taxonomy): Eukaryota > Metazoa > Arthropoda > Insecta > Coleoptera > Carabidae > Ophonus > Ophonus ardosiacus. Next base: position 38,862,181 of record OW964828.1, read on the forward strand.
AAAAATAAAACACATTCCACCGTCTAGTTTCTTATAATTACGCTTATAAAGTTGACGTTTTCAATGTTCTAATACATAAGCTCTTACGGCAGACACATTTCCGTAGATACTTTTTTATTTGTTTTATATTGATCTTTCTAATTTTGATGAACAAAAAACAAGTATAATAAATCTGAAGACTTGTAGTATATTATGAGAAGTTTATAATGCCTTTTTACCGTTCAAATTAATTTGAAAATTAATGTTGAACATTATGTTTTCATTTTACATCGATAGTTGCAGAACAGATGAAGAATGACATGGCAACGTTGCACGTCCCAGCTGATATAAAGGAAAAAGATTGAAGTATAACTTGTATCTATATTATGGATAACTTTTTTTTCGAATATAATAAAGCTATTTAGTTTTGTGCTTTTTAAAATTTGTGATTACTGAAATTGATAGATAAATTTAATATAATTTTACAAGACGCGCTGTTGCCACATAACCTTCGACCATCACATATGTTCAAAATACTGAAGTCATTTCAGTACTTTTTTTGTTAAATACAAATTAATTATGTACTTATAGGCTCAATACACGTTTATTAATTGAAATTATACATTTTTACAACTATTTTAGCAATTAAAAGAACAAAAAAATATAAATATTATTTTGACTCATTAGTTTCGCTCGAACCTCCTTAAAATAGAATGGACGCTTTCAGTCTGCATTTTATCATACAAACCATTTTTCACTATTTCTTACTCGTGTACAGAAAATAATTGAGACCACTCGTAGTATACAGTTTTTAATTCTAAACGTTTTGCATTTATACTTTTGGACTAAATTTAATTAAAACAGCAAAAGTCACTGAATTAAAAAAAAGTGCCATTGTGTTATTTCAATGGGCCCATAAACCACAATCGAAATATAACAAATTTATATAAAAATACTTACTGATTAATAAGTAGTAAAGCTAATAGTATATTAAAGAACGAGTTTTATAAGACATGTTTTTTTCGCACGCGCAAGGCTCGTTTTCTAAATGATAAGTGCGAAAAAAGTCTTATAAGATGAGTCCGTTATACTATTTTTTTAATATTTTGCGTCTTTTATATACTAAAATATTTAAAAGAAACTGCTATAATAAACCGAGTTGATTTATGAAAATTTGCATGTGTAATATTAATTATTTAAAAGTTCATGTTAATTCTGACGTTAAATTTATGTAAATGATATCTAGTACCAACTTTCTAAAACAAAAAAATGCGTATCGGAATGAAGGCCTTATCGATTGGGTTCCGCAATGACTTCATTGTGAACGCAAAATAAAAAATAATTTTAAAATACATTCTTCAATAAAAAGTAATAATGAATTAAACATTTTACGACCGTCACGCGTGACGATTTGATTCTATTGAACAGAAATATGAAAGCTGAGAATCCCGGTTATAATTCCACAGCGCCCCGCCCACAGACTATCTTTTTTCCATTCCCATTGGTGAGTATACATGGTGGTACTCTCACGAAACAATACTGTTTCAGTACCACTGGTTGACCACCGGAGACGTCACAAACTCAAAATCATATCTTGCTTAATATAAGGAATTTTCATGTCGGGTTTTCATTAATCGTCATATCTTTGTACAAAGTTTCATAAAAAAATAATTAAAATTTGGTTTATGGACACATTCTACACTCGATATGTCACACAATATTAAATTAGAAACACTTTGGTATACGGATATCCATCTATAAATAAACCATTAAATATCTTTTTTATATTACTACTAGTTATTTCAATTACACAGGTCATTTACACAATTTTTGTATTTATTTCGTAAATAATATCTAGGTAATACAAAAATTGTTTCCAACAAAAGTTGTTTGCTTTTGGAATACGCATTCAATACGATACTATACTTGACTCAGGTTCCCGTGAAATTCTTCCGGTACATTTCGGAAATCGAGACTACTGCCACTAAATTCCTCAGATAGGATTAGATTATACTAGTTTTTTCCTGAAGTCGTAGTTCTGAAAAAAAGCCTGGGAAGGGTAGTACGAAACGTAAATGGGGTCTTTCCATACTTTTTTATATTTTTTTCTGAAAATATAAGCAAAGGTTTATATTTTACCTTCCAGAAGTACATAATACTTAAAATACGAATTTTTGAAATTTTTAATAAAATTTATTTTTTCTCATATCGTCACTTAGCGATGCGACAACACTTCCCTACAGTGACCAAATCTGAAACTACTATACAATATTTGTCAACCATTTTTGCCTATAGCAAGTGTCTTTAATACATATTTACATACGCAACATTATAATATATGTAGGTATGTTTACCTGTTAACAATGATCATACACTCTGATACCCAAGAAGTAACTTGATTTAATAACAAGTTTGGTTACATATAACATATATGACCATCAAATGACAAACCTATGTATAGAGCGATAAAGTAAAAACAAAAGACGTAATGAACACGATATTACTTATAGTTCACAAAAAAGCAAAAACTTACATTAAGTCATTCATATTTGAACATTTCTATGACACTAAAATAAATAATTATTAATCATATTAACAATGAGAACGAAAGGTAAATGATATATCAGCTATATTATCCAACTTGATCGAACTGTAGCACTCATCGATCAATGATGTCAGAATTTGATGCCGCGAAGAAATTTATTAACAAAATTATGAATGAAAAGTTTAATATTTTTGAGAAATATATGATATATGACTGAAATAATTTAAAGTTAGTTACGGGTTACGTTAAGAACAAAAAAAAAAAAAAAATTGAACTTTCTTTTTGGAAAGACCCATTGTAATATATTAACTCCTCTTCATAATTTCGTAAGTATATAGCTTAATATTATTACTTTATGTTTTCGAGTATTTGATAGTAACTTATAATTTTCATAAGATATTAAAAATTACTTTTATTATTATCTATAATTTTCAAATATAACACCTATTTTTACTCAAATTTAAAAAGTACATGAAATTATTTACTGATTTATTTATACCTGTTTATAACTAAAACAAAACCCTTAACCTTAACAGATTATAAGAACTATATACGTATTTGGAGAACTACGGCATGGTTTACATGCTGAGTAATCTTAACTTCTATTTCTTATCACTTTCTAGTTTCTTCTGATGATGAGAACGTAGTTGTAGTTCTCGAAATACATATATAGTTTTTATAATTATTGTTAAGGTTAAGGGTTTTTTCTTTAGTTATAACTTTACTTTTAGACTTCATTTAATTTTTAATTATACCTGTTTATGCAGAAACAGTATAACAATGCTAGTAGTAATCCTTTAATCTTGTTTCTTTTGTAAATATTTTTTTAAAATTTATAATTAGTATATAGTTAATTAGTGGGATATACGATTCGCTACTTCTTTGATGAATAAATGTTTGCAGCCCCACAAAAATATGTAAGCTTTGAGAGAAACTCAATAGTTCAGACTAATCCTTTACATCTATTACACTTTGTTTTAATTTTAACACAATCCTGACAAAATCTCACGTTTCATCGCATTGTAACTCGAATAAAAAACGAAAGCTTTATGCTCACACTCATTGTGATCTCGACAAGTTGCTGTATTTGCATTAAATTTTTAACACGACCAAAATAAAAAAGATAAATAGAAAATGAGTAGGAATCCATTAGGGCATCGTCCAGCGGAATACGCGATTAAGTAAAAACAAAACAAACGTTTGTGTTGTCTATGGAATGCCGTTTAACATTTATTCTCACATTTTAAAACAGATGTACAAATTAATGTATCGTAAGAATAAACTCACATTAAAAAGAAAGATTTAAACTGATTGCTGAATTAAAATGTTTGTTGATAATATAATGACAATTTTTTTCAAACAAACATTAAATCTACAGTCAACACAATTTCTTTTTAATATTAATTTAATTTTGTTTGTTTAATTTATATGACTGTTGATATTTTAAAAACAATCGTAAAAATTCAAATATCATAGAAATAATCTAACATTAATATGAATGAATTAAATTGAATCTTTATTTTTATGATACAACTTAAAATGATTGTTTATTTCTGTGGTACTTGGATTAAAATGTTTGTTTAATCTACGATACATGATATGATTGTTGATAATTTTAAAACAGTCAATTTAATAAGCGTCGTTGTGACTATTTCAAGAACTATTTGCAATTCGGTCATTCTTTTGTAGATGGCTCCCTAGACCACCTTTGTAACTTTGTACAGATGTCTGCAATTTATTGGTGATACCATAGATCTTTTATAATACACTGTAATACACCTTCAATAGTTTGTATTAAACCGTTAAAACTAGGTGGCGTGCTACGTTTTTAAACAGTCAAATAAATTATTTAAGAACAAAATAAAATTTGCAGTATTACTAGCAGTATTAGATTTTAATTCTCCTGTTTCAATACAGGTTTTAATAGCGGCAGCCATAGAGTTACTCAAAATTTGTACTGCTCTTTTCACACTCATTTTTTTGGAATGAGTTTGGATAAATATGCGAATGAGTAATTTTTAATAAAGTTCTGCTTTTATTTTTCTTATCTATTTCATATGTATTTTTGACGTCTTTCAACGAAACAATATTATCATTAAATAAATATTCTCCAGTTAGCAAATTATTTCTAATACTTTTAAATAAGTGCGGTGTATCAAAAAGGACAAAAATCTTATTATTGTTAAAATAAAAATACGGGGTTTCCGGGGATATATTTAGTTTTTTAAAAGCATTCTGATTACTAGAACCCTGATCGCATATTACGGCTTTAGGCAATAAATTTGAATTAAATAATTCACCGAGTAATATATTTATTAACAGTACTAAATTATTATCATTCACTCCTGATTTTGATAAAAAAAAATACGCTATCGGTAATTTCCAATTGAAGTATAACCCTCTAATCATGAAAACAAGACAGTAACTTGCAATTTCTGGTTTTCTTCCTAAGGGTCCTAAATCTTCCAGTCCTTCTATAATATCCATATCTGGTGAATATTGCAAATTATTCATGATAGCCATTTCATCAAAACAAATTATGCATGATTTTTCTTGTTCGGATCTGAATGCAAATTTTTTTGTAATTGATTAAACAGAGTTTTATTAAATCCCGGTTTAAATTTACAGGTACCTAACCATCGTATAATCGTAGATGGTGCAGGCAATATTACATTGAGTGATCTCAAAAGATTGTAGCCTGCAGGAGATTTATAAAATATCATTAACGAAAGATTTTTTTCATTTGTAGTCCACTGGGAACGTTTTCTTTTCCTCATTTGCATTGCAACAAAAGTTTTTGAGTATTGTGATGAAAATGGAAACGAATTAATAACATATTCAGCAGTATTAAATTTCTGCGACAATTTATTTTTAATAATTTTCTTACTGGCTTTTATTTCGGTTTTTAATATCTTGTTTCGCGGAGAGTCTTCGTCAGCACAAAACTGTAATTTTCGTTTAGTAGTTTTGTTTGGGGTCATATTTACTAATTGTTGAATAACTTCCGGACACTGCTGAAGTAGATGGTACAGGCGTAGGTGGTGATTTGGACTTAGAGGGAGATTTGATTGTTTTACTTGCGGATGCTTCATAACCTCGCTTTGGTACTTTAACTAATAAAGGCGGGGATGATACGTTTTGTGAATGCTGTTGTATTGAAATATTTTAGTAAGGAATCGGCATGGCAAACTTCGTTAAGCTTCTTCTGCTTTCGTTCATGAAGGAATTGTTTAACAAATGATTTTCACATATATATTTATTTCTTAATGTTTCCTTTTCAACATATAAAAGTTTGGAATTTCCTAAAAAGAAACAAAATTTAATTTTTTTTTTGTTTTAATTTGATAAAACATGAATGAATGTCATAAGACATCTACAATTTGTGAACACGAAATGGGAAAATAATGTTACTCTATTAGTTAGTAAGTTTAATTTCGAACGAGGTCAATAATATTTCCAATTTTTAAGTGGCGTAATAGTTATTTATGTATTAAGAGCGTAAGGAGGCATAAAAGCAAGTTACGCTCGTGGTACATACAAAACTTTATGCACGGACGAAAATGTTCATGACTGTTAGAAAAATTGTATCAAAAAGAATTTGTTGTCGTACATCCAGTATCTAGTGTTGCTATGAAAGCGGAGAACAACAGTTTATTGTTTGTTTATTAGTTATGTCATTTGAGTTTTATTTTGTGTATCTCCGTACTTTCCATATAAATATCATAAAATTAATTTTCATTTTTCATTAAAGAATATAAAAATTTTCGATTTGTAATAAAAACTTTTCATGTTGCCTGTTTAAATTGTTTATATTGTAGGTTACAATTTGGTTTGACGTTTCATTATAGACCGGCGGGCTATAAAATGATGTTTATGACAAAGAAATTCGTGTATAATTGTCAAATTATGATACGTCCGCGCATAAAAGTATTTTCTCGTATTTTGTACAGTATTTTAATATACATACTTAAAATCGTACAGTAACGGCTTACTTTACAACATAGCAACCGTTTACTGCATAGCAACGGTTTTGTCATTATGTCAAAACTGTCAAGTTATTTTGTTACTACCGTCTTTTTAGATGTTTGTAATTTAGAATATTATGCAACAAAAAAAATGTGAATTTTAATACTAATATAAAATATGAAAAAATAGTATACCGCGTCAGAAAAATGACTTTACAGTACTTAAACTTGCCATCTCGTCTGGTAAACTTTCACTTTTCTCAACTTGGAACGTAATATACTATTATTGTTAGTTCTTCACAAAACCCATGAGTTAATTCTGTAACTCAGTGTTTAATTTTTGATAACTGGTTAAAAAAATTAACCAATCAAGTATGTTGATATATAACAAAAATTCGGATTTTTAGTTGTCAAATCAATACCTACTGGATAAAAATTTTAACCAGTCGTTAAAAATTAACCACTTTATTACAGAATAGGCCTGATTATCAGATATTTCCACTTTTACCACGGAAGTTTCCCATTTCTCTACCCTACTCTTTGGTGTGAATTTGTAGTAAAGAAAATGATACATATAAACAAAACATATAATTGTCTTTTAAACAAAAATGATAGATTTAAAATTTTTACATAAACAAACAAAATATTAAAAATTAAATGGCTGTATTGATTGGATTTAATCGAACTGAAGTCAAGAAATTAAGAAATATTCCTTTATATTACAAAAGTGAGAGATGAAAATGTAAAGATTAAAGCAGAATGAATAAGTAGCTTATCGAAATTCTAGGAAATATTTATTGCTTTGTCCCTTCATTTTATGGTCACTATTGTCATTATGTAGGTAGGTACCGATAATTTATTAGAACATCACTCAAGGTCAAGCTACTGAAATAAACCATAATGAATGAAAATTAAAAATATAATATGAAACTGAAAGTGTAATTTGCAATTATGCGGTTATATTTTCTAAAAAAAAATTATCATCCTCCTGCATATGGTATAATATTATTTACACATTGTTATATGCAATTAAATTACATAAAAAATTTAATATCGTTCAATAATATTTCTCAAATAAAACAGGAAATCTATTTATTTCTCAAAAATTGCGAGGCTAATTTAAAATTATAATTGAATATCATTGATTCCATAACCCGAATCGTAGATCGGTTCCATTACTCGGAACCGGAACCGATAACCGGTTTCATTACTCGGAACCGAAGATCGGCTCCACTACCCGGGTACCCGGATAGTTTTGGAACCGGGTACCCGGTTCCAAAATTTTTCGGTTCTTGACAGCACTAGTTTTTATCCCTCGGCTTGCGCCTCGGGCTCAAAATCCCGCCGCAGGCCATGAAAACCTCCTTACGCTCTTAATACATAAATAACTATTATATACGAAGCAAAGTGGCAGTTGTTATATTATTTTTTAGATATATATTTTCTAATATGTATTTCAATAAAAATAATATACAGTAATAATTTTATTATTAAGTATACATGCATAACAATATGCAAAATGCATACCTGAATTTAATACCCATTTTTCACGTTTTTCGTCATCGTTCGCTGGAAATCGATACATTTTTAAGCCACTCTTTTGGTTTGTTTTGCAGTTCACATGTTGACATATGTTTCCAGGCATTATATTTAACAAATGACTAAAATATTTTAAATCTTAAAATAAATATATCAATAAACTTCAACAAATAATAAGTTACCTATCTTCTCAAATCCTTATACTAAATAAAAAAAAACTTTACTTGCACTTGCGATTGATTAGAATTTAAACACTCACTAAGTTGTGTATATCAAAGAATACTTAAGCTAGTTAGAATGAAATACGCAAGTTCTGCCATCTATTGACGGCCAGCGGTCCTGTGCTACCATCTCTTAGAGGCTCGGCCAACGGCGGTTGCCATCATTTATTGGATTTACATTTAATTATCAAGAGATGGCGCTGACGTCAAAATTCAAACGAATGGTACATTTTTCACTGGCTTCCATAAGAGTACAATTGGTGTGAGACTAATTTTCGTAGTTTTTAATTTAATTTGAGATGTAGTATAGTGTTTTTTTGTTAATTTCGGTAGAATTGAGTTTGATCTTTTTTGTAGTAACAATTTAGTGATAGTTTTAATAATATTTTAGTTAATAGGGTTAATTTTAGTAAGTAGTTGTAGGTTAAGAGTATTTTAGTCATATTTTAATTAACATTACATTGTTTTTTTTTAAATAAAAATAATTTTATTTCCTTTATTTAGATTATATTTCATTGCTGTAGTTGTACATATATTAATTTCTATCTACATAGCCTTACTTTTATTTCATTGTTTTTGTTTACTTGTACACTTCACTCAGTTCAGAAATCTGCCACCAGTGGCGCATTTTAATTTTGGAAGCCCAATATAGGCTTTGAGCAATCTGATTACGTTAGTATATATAATCAATGGTGATACTAGATCACGAGGATGAGTATATATTTGTAATATAAAACATAATAAATATTTAATCAAATATGTAATAGTTTCAAAAATTTGTAAATTATTATTAGATTAAAATTTTATCTTGTTTGATATTACAAAGGTGATCGGTGAAGCAATCTGCGAAAGAATGACCGAATTGCAAGTAGTTTTTGAAATAGTCACAACGGCGCTAATTAAATTCACTGTTTTAAATCATATTAAATCATGTATTATAGAATTACATACACAATTTAATTCATGTATCACAGAAATGAACAATCGTTTTATTTCATGTATCGTGAAATTAAAGGTTCAATTTAATTCATCCATATAAATGTTACTTTATTTCTACAATACTTGAATTTTTACAATTGTTTGGAAAATATCAGCAATCATAAATTAAACGAATATAGAATTAAAGAATTATTGTAAAGATAGTTTTGTATTAAATGATGATTTAAAATGTTTATTAGAAAATTTTGTAATTACATAAGTATCCAAAAACATTTTAATACAACAGTTTATTTTTCCGATATACGAATTTATATAACAGTGCCTTTTAAATTGATTGTTTTAAAATTATCAATAGTCATATTAATTCATGTATAGTTAAACAAACAAATTAATTAAACTAATATTAAAAAGAAAGTTTTATTTTAACTGATGATTTAAAATGTTTGTTTGAGAAATATGTAATTATATTATCAACAAACATTTTAATTCAACAATCACTGTAAATCTGTTTTTTATGGGACGATACATTAATATGTACAAATGTTTCAAAATGTGGGAATAAAGGTTAAAACGGCATCCCATAATTGTCTGTGCGACGTACCAGACGGGTAAATAAACACAGAATGAAAGAATTTAGTTTGTTTTTTGTAAAGTGTGTTATTGCTGAATGAGTATCAAGTAATTTAATAAATTTGTTTGTTTATGTGGCCGTGTTTTCACGCTACGGTGAAAATATTAGCTTTAACTTAAAATCAACAATAAATAAACGAACTAAAACAGAAAAATGAAACAGTAGCTATTAATTATGAAATTGGAATAACTGGTGCAATTTTTGTTCATCAAACTGCATCTAACAGACAAACAAATACATACTTTAAATATCGATATACCTATTAAAACTTTTACAAAATTCATAGCTTTTTTTTTAACTCATCGAGAATCGAACGCACGGAACATGGTTCGGGTGAATTCACTGGGAGTTAGTTAATATACGCTAACCCGTTCGGCCACCAAGTCGACAATTTTTTGTTTTAAATTGCAGTACGCATACGTTTTGAAGTTAAGTGACAAAAAGAAAAAAACACATGCACACATACACAACAATGTAAATACCTGTAGGTAAAAATTCATTAAAAGATACAATAGGTAAGTTTTTTACAAATCATGAGATGCAATTTGTTTCTGTAAAATCAAATTTAGATCGAAATAAGCTAAATTAAATTTCTGTATCTATTATTGGAAAGTGTAGACATTGCTTTTTGCTCTGAACAGCAGAATCAAAGTGCTTGAACGTGGTTAATATGATTGCATCGAGCATTGAGCGCATCCGACCAAAATAATTTAGGTTAGTGGTTTAATTAGTGCAACAACAGTAGTACAACTTCCAACTAATCACTAGTGTTGTGCCTGTGCCGGTTTAATGCAAATATTTGGAATGCAACATTAGCAGAAATTAGGAAAATGCAGTATTTACATTTTGTTTTCTATTATCTTCGCAGCCATCTTAACCATTTTCGATTTCTATCAACAAAAATAATAACAAAGTTCATGTAATATTGAAAATTATGTTTTCGTAAATGATTTACTTTATTCATGTTTTATTTGGTTATAATTTTTATATCGAATTTTATGTTCACGTACCTAGTTTTATAGTGAGAATCTTAGTATTTCGTCGTATTACAAATTACGTATTTCCTTATTTCAAATTTGTATGTTTCTAAACGAATAGGTCGAACAGTTTCAATTATAATTTTGTGAAAATGTTTATTGTTAAAGTTTGTATTTAGTTTGAAGGTAGTTATATTTACTATGAATAGATAGTGATAGTAGATATCTTCTGATAGTTGCCTTAGATCGTGGTCACACCGAAAATCAATATCTATATAGCACAATCGAGTAAACGACAAATCTGAGTTTAACAATGCACATGGTCACAGTAAGCATTTACGAAAATTCTGCCGATAGATACCGCACCTACCGACTGAGTTTGAAAACACAAATGGTTAATGGTTACCGTGTTCCATCTACCGGATCCATGATATGTGGGGCGAGTAATTCAGCCGGTAAATGCGGTAAATGAAGAATCTAACCTCAAAAAAGGTTGAGTTGCCAAGCAAAGTTGGAATCGGAAGGTTCCAGAAGTTAATTATGTTAATACAAAAGACGAGACAAGATAACGTTTAACTACGTCAAATTTCAAATCTGTTTCATCTTTCAACTGCTTTTTATAGGTTATAAATCTACCCTGTTTACCACTTGCGTTCTTAAAATATCTATCCCGGTTGCTGTAACCTGATGAACAGCTAACAGCTGTTTATCGATATATACCGATAACAGTTCACCGGTAGAATTTTCGTAAATGCCTAGTGTGTACATTGATGACAATCAAGCAAGATCGTGTACCGTCCACTTGTTTGATATATTAAACCTGTTTGTTTTTCGTACGGCGCACGATGTTGCCTGATGGAAAGAAACAGGCGCAGTGCTCTTTGAGGGAATATTCTGACAGATTCTAAAATGTTGAGTTGTTTGTTTTTATTACGAAAAGCAAAATTGACAGAGAAATAGACTGTCAACGAGATTAATCAATTAATAAATTTAAATTTTAAAAGTGACATTTCACTTTTATCACTCGACGCAGCAGCGTGGCCACTTACAAGAAAAAACGGTTGATTGTAGTCGATGCGCGTGGATTGATCGATGCAGTGTGACCTTTACCTTATGGTACAAGTACAGAATGGATAAAATATAACTGATTAATATGAAAGACCCTTCATTTGGATCTATGTGCTTCTGTTAACTCCTAAAACCATCTGGCATCAAATTTGGGACTCAAATTTTGGTGCCAGAATATTACTTTCAGTGGCAAATGACAAATATGGATGTTAAATCAATATAATTTTGCTCCTTGGTACAATACAAACTATAAAAAAATTTGGTGCTTTTATAAATGACATGTTACTGATCAAAACTCATAGTACAAAATGACGGATCATTCAATTCAATTCTCTTTACAAAACAACCAAAAATAGATTTCGATTTTCCTAAGTTCAACCTATTTGTTGATTTTTCTACTTATCCTGCCTTAAATACTCACACGTGCTCCCCCTGTTTCTCCCCACAAAGTGCCTCCCCTGCCGTCTCTTCCACATCCATAGACTCCCTCAGCCTCGTGTGCTTCCTTGGTGGCCTCAGTCTCGTCAAACTTATGACCTCCGACAGCAGTGTGTTACTACTCCCTGTTCTTGCACCAAGTGCTATTTCTCCGGTCGACTCCGCCAAGGAATCTAGATCTTCGGCAAGGGTGTACTTTCTGTAGCGTAGCAGGTACTGCGCAGCCAGAAGAGCGGTGGCGATGAGAACTACGCTGGCGAGCAGGAGGGCGGCTGCGTGGTAGGCTGTAAGGCGAGAGGGAGGTAAGGAAATAGTAGATAAGGAGGAGGGATTGGTGATAGTGGTGTTGGGTTCCATCAGACCTGGAAGAAAAAAAGTTTATAGATAGATATAACATAAAATCGGGGTTTACAATGCCACAACGCGACCAACGTATTTAGTAACATAGTCGCAAAGCAATCGAGTGTGTGAGATTTATAATAAACGCAAAGTCGTAAATGCTTGCCAATCCGAAAATTTAAAAACATCAAATTTTAATGTCAATAAAAATAAATGTACCTATCATAATGTTTGCAGAACATTTGACACCACAAAATGCAACTTGTCTTCATGAACATTAAATAATTTTTCTTATATATATATATATATTACCGAAGCTCCGAGGTGAGATAAAGCGCGAGGCTGTGATGAAACTTCCACCAAGGTTATGTCATCCTCATTTTAAATCAATAATTTTCAAAATAAATCAATGAGTTATAACCTTTAATTTTATTAATATTTTTCACAGCTCTCTTAAAATTTGTTTAGCCTACTTTATAGGCGTCAAGCATATACTGACTAGAGAAGTTAAGGCCTATTTATAATGAAGTAACGTAAAACGCAACGCAACGACGCAACATAATCAGTAACGCAATAAACACAAAATATATGATTTATAATAACCACCGAATATAACACTTCTAACCAATCAAAAGAATTCTGTATATATCGTTGAAATTCAACTCGCTTTTATATATAGTCTTTATGACACATGACATATAAATATGTGTATAAAATAATTTGAATAGAAATGGACAGTGACGACGATATAGCAGCGGCAATGTTGTTTCTGACTCGGTGATTCTAGATTAATTCGATCAATTTTCTATCATCCATAATTATTCTTCGTATCGCTTTGAAAATATAACCGGTCTAACCACAAAATGTAGAATTTATTATGTAATTTTAACAGTTCACGAACATGTCGACAATACATATTTTTATAGTAAACCTGAAACACTGAATTCTTATTGGCTAGCGTTACAAAAGTAAAGTAGAAAGATGAAAGTTGGTCAGCTTTGGCGTTGCGTTGCGTTACGTAACTTCTGCGGCTCTACGTTGCGTTTCATTACAAAACGGTATATGTTGTACCGTACATTTATCTTTTGCGTTACCTTACTACAACTGAGTTACCACTTGCGGTACTTCATTATAAATAGGCCTTTAGGCTTCGAGCATATACTGACTAGAGAAGTAATTCCCTATACCAATGCATAGTTTTTTTTTTTTTTTTTTTGTTGTGTTATATGCTGGTTATATGTCACTACTTGTCATTTTTGTAATTGTAATGAAAAATACAAAGAAAATAAGCATATTTCGTTTCATGTGTAAGTAACTGGGATTTTTTTTACAAAATATATTAAACAAAGTGTAACATTTAGGTTTCCTGCTAATAATGACGTAAGAGTATCGAGACTGAACTTTATTGGAAATAAAGGTGATTTACATATTTCAAAAGCAACAATTAGTCATTATTTTTTAAAAAAGGTAGTACAAATATTACGATAATACGCAGCCCGCAAAACACCACGGCTTTAATACGCAGCTCGCAGTACACCACGGCTTCCGTATATGTTTCGATCACAACAAATACCGTAAAGCGGCCTCTAGTCAGTATATGCTCGAAGATTACTGGGATCTATGGCAATGTTGTTAGGCAACCCCTGCATAAATATTTCCAACCCAGGAGATGGAAGTGAAATCTGTTATTTCCAACCCAAGAAATTGTCATTAAAGTTAGGAATGACGTATTTCCCAAACTCAAAAGGTTAGGAATTGGGATATAACTATAATGATTGTAAATAAAAATATTTACAGTGTAAAACTTCATGTAGATCAGAAAAGTAAGAATTAGTCTACCATAACGTTTTATTTTTTTTAATTACTACCGGTTTCGAACATTGATATATTCATCATCATGTAATCGCCTAGAGAGGATATATAAAGATGTTATACAAATGTTAAAATTTACAAAATAATAAATTACACAAACACATGTACAACATTATGATGTGGAATGTTTACAGAGAGACCATAAGACCATAAGACTTTAGACAGTGCTTTTTTTGTAGAAAAAAAGGTGCCGGAACGCATATTTTATCAGTGGCCAAAATTTTGGTGGGGCAGGGTATCGTAAAAAAGGCGCTGCAGGCGAATTTTTTTTTTAATCAAGGTCATATGCCTTATAATCGAAAGTTAACTTTTTCAAGGGATGTGAAGCAGCACCCTTTCATGTACAAAAATAAATAAAAAATAATTTTGTATGTTTTTTATTGAAAAAAAATATATGCTGATATTTATGACACTAATAAAAATTCATAATAATTTCCACCTGCAGAACTTGTGTGTAAACTTTTAACAGAGCGTATATTTTTGTCATTTATTATTATGAGCATATGTATAAACCATGTGCTGTCGAATTACTAGATTAAAAACACCGCTGAGAAGTGCAATACTGTTTATATTTATACTGTGTTTCTGATGTGTGAATATTTTATTGGCGTAATTTTTATATCCACAACTTAATAAAATTATCAAAATAAATAAAATAGTAAATAATTTTCAAAAAAAAAAACGACAACTCGTCGAAAAAAGGTGCCGGAACGCCGTTCCGGTGCGTTACATTACAAAAAAAGCCCTGACTTTAGACATATTACAATGATAGTTTTGAATCAAAAGAAATAAATTAAAACATAAAAGAAGACGTATTCTTACTTTTCCTTATAATTTATCACGGGCGCCACCAGTTTTTATTAATACAAAACTACAAATATTATTTTTATTCACATCGTCCGGTGAGATTTAAACATTCCGGTATATATTTCGGCCTAAACATTTTTTTAAGTTGGCGCTTATGTTCAAAAAAATTGGTTCTTTATTACTAATCAGAAAATCAACTTCGAAAACTATTCATCCTGAACGTATGTCTTTGAAAAGTGTATCAGATGACGACCGTTCTTGAGAACTCTTTGAAGAACTAAATACTAAAACGCATCTCACGTATAGGTTATATTATCGGAAAAAATATTTAAATTGTATATAATGTTTAAGCATAAAAATCTTAAAAGCATTTCAATGTATAACGCAAATATAAAATAATAGAAACAAGCTGTATAGAACAATAAGAGAGAAATCTAGGTTAGTTAGTAATAATGTGATGTAATAATGACTATTATTTGGCACAGTGCAGGATATACTAACCGGAAACATGGACCACTAATGAACATTAATATCACCCAGCGTTCTATTAATGACGTTTATATGTCACACATAATACTTAGCTGTGTTTGTATGTATGACACAACGATACTGGACAAATCTGATGTGGCTAGCACATTATCTCCCGACACGAGTAAATTCCATAGTTGAAAAAATTACATATTTTCAGTAAAATTATTTTATTAATATAAATGTAAGTCACGATTTGAAATACTACCTGGTTATGCCACTTGTCAACTTTACATTGATTTCATTGTTTTTGAGGTTCATTATGTGCATAGTACAGAGTGTCTAATTTTCGTTGTTTTTTTTTTTAAGGTGCTATGATTATTTGGAGGCTTAATAATTCTAGATATATGACACAAACATAAAAATTGAAATAGTTGTTTAAGTAATAAGGGCAGTAAGTGCTTCCTACCGGTTGAGGATGATCTGATACCGGTAGAAGAGCACTTACTGACCATAATGCTTATTACGATTTTTGCACGATCGACGCACAAATTAAAAAAATAAGATTTGAAAATTATTTTGACATATTTAAAATTTTTGGTTCTCATTTATAAAGTAAGCCTTGAACTTTGTTTTTATTTACTTACCGCCTCCGTTTCCTGATTGGTACTGATCAGTAGTTTATAAATAAAGCTTACTGCCTTGAAAACCCTATCGGTACAGATAAAAAAAATATCTGATGTGGACAACACATGACTTCCTTGTACGTTACACTGTACATATTTTATTAAAATTAAAATATGTATTATTACAGACCCAATCATTAAATTGCACTTATTGGACATAATTTGACATTGACATTAAATTCTTTATTTTTTTGTTATTTTTTGTCTTAATTCATAGCAAACTTAATTACAGAAACCAAAAAGTACATATTTGTAAAATTTACATATCTCGCTTATACAAAGAGCTAATTTAATCATACTTGATATTTTCGACGGAGAATTCAATTTTCTAAAAGCATTTATTGTTAAATTCAAAATAACACCATTTTTTTTAAAGAAAAACTGATAACAGCTTCAAGTAAAGTATCACTTCCGGTTAGACTATTTTAACCAAAATCTATTATGTTATTTCTATTAATATAAAAGTATAAAATACCAAATTTGAGAAGTTTTGGTTTATATTTTAAAATAGTTTTTCATTAAAATCTATTATAGGCTTCAAGTAAAGTACCACTTCCGGTTAGACCATTTTAACTAAAATCTAATATATTATTCCCATTGATATAAGAGTCTTATATACCAAATTTGAAAAGTTTTGGATTATATTTTAATATAGTTTTTCATTAAAATCTATTATAGGCTTTAAGTAAAGTACCACTTCCGGTTAGACCATTTTAACTAAAATCTAATATATTATTCCCATTGATATAAGAGTCTTATATACCAAATTTGAAAAGTTTTGGGTTATATTTTAATATAATTTTTCATTAATATCTATTATAGGCTTCAAGTAAAGTACCACTTCCGAAAGTTATGTAATGACCAAAAAGGGAGGTGCACAACTAGATGTTATAACAGTCCTAAATACAAAATTTTAACTTTCTACGGCTTCCCGTTTTTCAGTTATGCGAGATACGTACGTACGTACAGACGTCACGGCGAAATTAGTCAAAATGGATTCAGGGATGCTCAAAATGGATATTTCCGTTGAAATCTGGAAACCGAAATTTTTCGCGATTACAATACTTCCTTTACTTTGTACAAGGAAGTAAAAATAGTATTTTCTTAATTTATACGCTTTTCAATGACGTACAATGCGGGACATGAATCATAAATAAATATATCATCTCGGCATATTATCCATTGGTGGATGTGTGAATCGTCACCGCACGGGCACTCATTGCCGGCATGGAGAGTGCACCACAGGAGTCACTTTGTGCCATTTAAAATTCGAATTAAGTTTTGCCGTCGGTCGAAGTCGAAACTGGTTCACCAGATTCGCCACCACACACTCCATGAGACATGAATAATGAGCTCCGGGAAGAATGTTAGTATGAATTACTGTTTAATATACAAATATGAGCACCGTTTAAATAAATCAATATGAAATACAATTAATTTCCGTTGGGATTACTTAATAAAATATATAAATGGCAGATGATCTTGTCCAATGAGCTCTTGCAAAAAATGAACATATCTTTTTTTCTGTAATGCAAATAAGTACTTTCTATATTTTTATAAAATACCTATGATTTTCTATTATAATGTCTGTATATACTAAACACAGTAACAATTTAAATAACGGAAAAACTACCTATATGTACTATGTACTGTTTGAACTGACGCCAAATTATACTATCTATGTAGTCCACAGAGTTTTAGCCAATGACAGAACTGGGAAGATAAGAATAAAAAATATATTTAATATTTATTTAATTATAAAAACCTGTTGTGGCCAACACAATACCTTCCGTCAATTTTATGTATTTGTACAAATCCCACCAAATGTTCCTTGGAAAAGATTCTACATTACCATTAAAATTGTAACACGAACGTATACTATTTTCTACAAATTTCATACCGAAAATTCCTTGGAATAGAATCCGACAAAATTACAACACGAACATACACTATGTAAATTGCACTTGAAACTCATATCTGTCAATTAGAATTATTTGAATATATCAGCTGTTTCCATGATTATAGCCAAGCAGGCTGATTTATGAAAGTTAAATATGTTACACATGGACACACACATACACACACACACACACACAGAGAGAGAGAGAGAGAGAGAGAGAGAGAGAGAGAGACAAATATACAGAGATCATCGAAAAATTAGTAAATTCATATTCTAGGGACCCTAAACCGTGCTTATTCATAAAAAACTAACAACCGAATTTTTTGATCAAAGCCAATACCTCTCTTACCTAATGCCCGTATTCATAGTCGATGGTCAAACTTGTACTTGAGTATTACTTCGCCAAGCATTACTTCAGTCGTTCTCGACCTCAAGCACATATGTTTTATGGACGAAACTTTTCTAGGGAGGATTTAGAAAATTTGTAATAACTATGTTGGTATATTTGTAAATTTTAATACCGTGAATATTTTTTAACGTGAAACATTGAGTTTGTCATATCCATGGTTACGATTTGACATTTGATTGACAGTAATGTATTTGCCCGTTCCATTTAAAATGAAACATAGGGAACGACTTTGACATTTGATAAGACGTCAATAGAGGTTAATTTTGTTTAAATAATTATACCTGAATTCTAAATTAAAATTAGTTGTAGAAAAAATATAGTGTGCACCTTGTGCCCGAGTGGTTTTCTGACAATATTTAAATATAATCCTTCTGTCAAATTCATTCCCCATATATCATTTTAAATGAGACAAATACATTGCTGCCAATCAAATGTCAAATCATAACTTATAGGAAAATTCAACGGTTATCTGTCTATTGACAAGATGTCATTAGAGGTTAATTTTGTTTAAATAATTATACCTGTTTTCTAAAAATTAAATTTAGATGTAGAAAAAATACTATGTGCACCTTGTGCCCGAAATATGTTTAGTTCTCTCGAGTGGTTTTCTGACTCCGCTAAATTTCTTACAATATTTAAATATAATACTTCTGTCAGATTCGTTCCCTATGTTTCATTTTAAATGGAACGGGCAAATACATTGCTGTCAATTAAATATCAAGATGTAACCATAGATATGACAAACCCTATGTTTCACGTTAAAAAATACTCACGGTATTTTTCTATCAAATAGTATATTTGACATCTACATAATGAAACAGGTTTAGATATAAGAGTCATATCTCGGATATATCTTCCTGAAGCAACTCTATTTTATAGTTATTATTTAAGGCTTCTTCCACTATGTCTTTAAATTCTAAAAATTCTAGATTATTTTCATGATTCATGATTTAACTTAAATGGCATATGTGATGGAAATAGAGATGCATTCGGGCCGGCCGGGCCGGGCTTTAAGGTTTGGATCGACTCGGCCCGAAAATAAAAATTACCGGCCCGACTCGAAGATCGACTCGACAAAAAAATTAGCTGGCCCGGCTCGAAAATTGACTCGAAATCGGGCCGGGCTTCGGGCCGGGGTGCATCCGGCATTCCTAATGTTGATTTTTATGCTAAGGCAAAATGTTTAACTTTTTTCGTGTCAAACTTATAAAAAACCTCTACATTCTTATAACTTTCAACATTAGTTAACATAAGTAGTTAAAAAAGAGACCCTTCTAGTGTAAGTTTGTTATAAAAATTACTGACCTACGAGTATTTAACACTTTATTTACCAAAGAATTTAAACAACTTTTTCACAAATCTTATATAAAAAAATAGAATTTTAATTTACATACGGATTTTTTATCTAACTTTGTTTCTGCTCAAAAATAGGACAAGAAACCATTATGGTAGGAACAAAAATCACTTTTATTTAAGTATACGAGTAATAACAATAATAATAGCATCATCACAATATAATTATTATGCGTTAATGAATAACCTTGAATTCTTGAAGTAAAATAATATATTTTTATTTATTAATATGTGAAGTGTGTTGTTATTAAATCATTTTGATCCTTTTTAACTTCATCCATTTTCATTAAAATGTTAAGGAAACTGTGCATTTGAATGAACTATAAGATTTTTCGGGCTGGCCCGAAAAGCTCGAATTTTCGGGCCGGGCCAAAATCAAAAGTCCGACTCGCCTCGATTTTTGAAAATGATTAGCCCGATTCGGCCCGATAAAAAATATCTTTGGCCCGGCTCGATGATCGACTCGAAATCGAGGCGGGCTTCGGGCCGGGCCGGGCCAAAGCTCGAAATCGAGTGCATCTCTAGATGGAAATGACAGTTTGACAGTTTTTTTTTTATATTGATCAAATCTACCTAAAATTTAAAAAAAACATCAAGCATTACTCAAGGTTGCTTGGGAGCTCGCCTGAAATAAAGCTTCGGTCGAAGTACGAGTGAAGAAACAAGTAGCGACTATGAATAAGGGCATAAAGGTGATGGAAGGTTAAAATATATATTTATGCTTATATCAAAATGGTCATCATAACAATGAAGATTCAATTTAGTATTTTTTTTTTTATGTTTACTTCAAATATATTTTATATTTTTCTTCATTTTGAGGAAATAGAGTGCATACGGTATTTTTGGGATATTATGTTCATTGAGATTAACAGATTCAGCGGAAATATATTGAGAGTATTACGATATCAATTTTGTTTATATGATTAAATGTCCCTGTTGTTGTTGTTTAGAATGTTTGCACATAATAGTATATTAAAATACAAGTTTCATAAGACATGATTTTAGAGCATGTGTATTTTATACAATTTTTCCTTGGGTCTTTTGTAAAAACATATTTAAAATATTCGTTATTTCATTTTCTAATTTATGAACACTGATTGGGAATATTTATTTTTTTATTTAATTGTTGTTAACAGTGATTGGCATTTACTTTACATTCGTATCATAACCGTTCCCAAATAAGTTTAGAAACACAATGTTAGTGTAAAAATTTGACGGCGACTGCGAAATATTACAAAATAATGCTCAGATCGAGACTGGTGTTGCGCACTGGTACGACATGTCTGCAACATGTCTACATTATTTTCTAAATAAATCAGTTAATATTAACTAGATAAAAGGGTAATTTAAAGTTTAGAAACATTGGCTGGATTCCATAAAAACTTGAGAAGGTAATTTATCATGGGCAGGTGCTTCAAAATCCATACTGTTTGATTTTGATTTACGAGTATTGTGTCTTTATGTTTTAAAATTTACTTCGCAGAATGCAAGCTATGTGAACTCGTTACATGAAAAGTTTAAAAAACTTTTGAAGCAAACATTTTGTAATAGACAACATGTACTTTGCAGCTGTGACCTTACAGTACATAGTTGCAAACACAGACTGATAGTTTACTAACGTTGCTACATCTGTATAGATTAATATATTATCAGTATTTTTATTTTGATTTTTAATAACTGCAGCATTTATTTTTGATATACTCACAACTATAATTATTATTATATTTTTGATCTATAAATGTATAGAAGATATAATAAAAAAATATCCGATTTAGGATTTAATGTTTTTTATTATTTGTAATTATGTTCATTTTCAAAAAATAATATTTGGATGAGTTTTTTTAGAAAACACTACTTCCGGTAATCCAATTGTTACCAAAACCTTTTCAGCTCTTAGCTCTGCCCATTAATGCCAGAATGAAGAATACATAGTTAAACTGTTCTTAAATCTTATAGTTTTTGAGAAATCTTTCTTCCAACATCCACATACACACACAAACAAACACACATACACACACACACGGACATCATCATAAAAATGTTAAAATCTGGTTCCAGGGACTTTAAAACGTGCTTATTCACTAAATCTGGATATGCGATTTTTAGCATGAATCCAATACCTCTCTTAGCGACAGGTAAAAAGTGAAATTTATTTATAATTAATTGCATGATACTTCCCGGCCTATTAAAAACAGTGATATACAGGGTGGCGCGCTTAAGACGATCCACCCTCAATAACTTTGAAGCGAATTGTGATAGACATACCCGGTTTTCGCTAAATGTTTTAACATGTAGGGAGCCACATTTTATAAATATATATATTTTTTTTTTTAATTCACTAATCTGACCCCCACCATTCTCAATTTTTAAATCTTAAATGGCAATATTCCCCTTGTGACATATCAAATGAAAGCTCTTGAAAAATGTTATACAGGCATGTTAATAAATTTATATTTGAATAAACCGTTGTAATTTTAATTTAATTTAAAACCTTATAACAAATTCTCAAATTGATCACCATTTACACCTAAACAATGTTACAACCTATCACTGAATGCTATTTGCACTCGCCGAAATGTTTCTTCTGGAATAGCTTGACACTTTCTTTTAATTCTGTTTTCTAAATCTTGAAGACTAAAAGGCGTAGTTTTATAAATAATTGATTTTAAATATCCCCAAAGAAAAAAAAAATCGTTAGCCAATCAATTGACCCCCTTCGACCAATCTATTGTTTTTTTCATTTTATCATTTCCATAGCACTGCATGTATTAAAACATTATAAACTATTGTTTCTACTGTTTATTCAAATATCAATTTATTGACCTGCATGTATATCATTTTTTTGGAGCTTTCATTTGATATGTCACAAGGGGTATATTGCCATTTAAGATTTAAAAGTTGAGAGTGGTGGAGGTGAGATTAGTGAATTAAAAAACCAAAAATATTAATAAAATGTCCCTAGATGTTAAAACATTTAGCGTAAACCGGGTATGTCTACCACAATTCTTTTCAAAGTTATTAAGGATGGATCGTCTGAAACGCCACTCTGTGTAAAGACCACATACTGTCACTGTCATAATGTAAATCAAGTCAGAGTTTCTTTCCTTCTAATTATTTTTAAAAATGTTTTAATTTTTATTTTAAAATAGGCGATAAATGTTCTTAATAATTAATATACATTTATATAGTTATTAACAATGAAAACAAAAATCAAATGAAATGTAATTCTAAATATCTAAATCACATTCAAAAGATCATTTATGCACTATCAGTGGAAATTTAATACTTTTAGCTAAAGGTTATACGAGCCCTGCGCCAAAAGAATTGGTCTACATCTTTTTTCTTTCCTTACAAGGCAACTACACATCTATTAATGAAAATAACGCGTTTTATTTAAGCAATAAATTAATTCTAATAATACAAAAGAAAGTTTAGGAACAATTATTGGAAAAGTGTAAACAATAAATTAAAGAAAAAAATCTGTTATGGCCAGCCTAAGACCTCTCGCTATTTCTATATTAGACCACATAAATACATATTGTATTTAATATTTCTGGTACCACACATATTCTAATTTCATATATTATTAATAAATTTTTATATTTTTTTAATTCGTTCTATAAATAAGTTTCTCCTACTCTTCTAAATATTCGAGATTCTGAAAAAATTCATTGACGAGATTAGCGGTATTTCTGATGGGTATATGTAATATAATAAAAATAATACTCAGCTCGCCAGGCCGTGTAGGCCCATGGCTTCTCTTGTAATATTCTTCTACTGTATTCTGTCCTGGGCTCTATCTTTTCAGTTTTTTTTTTTCATCCCTAACACTTGTAAGTCTTTTTGCACCGATATGTAATATATGCATGTATAATTTTAAATATTTAATTAATAATAAAATAAGAAATATTAAATATGCTTCTCAGAGAAAGTCTTCAGTAGGTAATATATTTGGATTTTTGACACTGACATACTCTGTTAGTTACAAACATTTTAATTTTTCAACTGATTTCCATTTAGTTGTTTGGGCTTTACAAGGGATAATTTTATATATTTATAATTCTCTATCTCTAAATCTATATAGAAGAATGTAATATTTAGAAGAATTTTTTTAAGAAACTACGAGTACTACTTCTGATTGTCCATTTCTTACCAAAACTTTTTCAGCTCCCCATGAATGTCAGATTGAAGAATTCATAGTTAAACTGGTCTTAAGTCTAGTTTGTGAGGAATCGTCCCTCCAACATCCACACATACACATATACATACACACACACATCTGCACACGCATATACATACACATACACACACACAAACATCATCGTAAAAATGTTAAAATTAGGTTGTAGGGACCTTAAATCGTGCTTATTCACTAAAATCTGGATATGCGATTTTTAGCATGAATCCTCTATAGCGACAGGTAAAAATATATATCATGATGCATATTACCCCTGGGTAAACAAATCTGCTTTGTACGCAGATATCGGTAATGATGATGACATGTTTTTTAAGTAATCACGGGTGCTGGTGTGGGGAGAGCATTACAGGGGTGACTTTTATGCCAATTAAAATTCGAAATAAGTTTTGGCGCTGATCGGAATCGCACCAGCGTTCCCAGATTCACGACCAGATACTCAGGCACATGGCCATGAAACCTTATTAAATAACTGAGAGAAACAAATTCAGGCTTTAAATTTTATATATAAAAAAAATATAAGAAATAGTTGTAGGCCAATTCTTTTGGAGCAGGGCTGTCCGATATAAGTTGTAACATAGATCTATTTATCATTTTTGAATGTACTATCTTATATATTTCATTTGAACGTCACGTATCTTACACCATATAATAAATATCTTGACTTCACTTCCAATATGAAGTAAAATTTAGTTATGAATTTCTGAAGATTCACAATCTAGTTGTGCTGAATTTGTCAAAACTGCACAAGCAGAAATTAATTGTCTTGTAGGAAGGCTCTGCTTTTAACATTATTATCCAAGAAGTTTATTAACTTGGCAAAATGTGAGCGTCAATTACTCTGCTTATAAAGTTGTTTTGGGCTATTTTCTTCTGTACTTTCCAGCAATACTTGTTCACTGGAGCAATATATTTCACAAAATTGAACCATCGAAATAGAACTTCATAAAGAATATTTCAAGACTAAATTTAACGATTTTCGTAAATAAAGCAACAAAATTTACTCTTTCAAAGGTATTTCACAATACTTTGTCCTTTGGTAATTTAATTTTTAATATATATATATATATATATATATATATATATATATATATATATATATATATATATATATTGTAATACAATTTAAGAAAATACATAATTCGGAGAATTATGCATCCATTGTACGATATTTGATAAAAATAACTTTAATGGAAATGCTCAAAAATCGTCACTAAAAGTTCAGAAATCGGCACTAAAGTGATCTATTTATATGACGATTTCATGCAAATGCAGTGTTACAGTGTTACCAACCTTATGAAAATTATTGTAGAAATACTACAATTTGAGTAGGTGTACGATGTACAATAGTAAATTTATACGTGAAATGACAAAAAACATGTACAAGAACATACATACATACATACATACATACATACATAAAATCACGCGTTTCCCACTTAGTGGGTTAGCAAAAACCCGAAAACAATAAGAAAAGGGATGAAAGTTAAAGCTCCACTGAATCACTTAACTCTTTAATAACATTCTTCTTTCGCCTTGTCCAAAATCATCATAACATTCATACAAGGAACATATTAAAGTGACCGATTTTCGGTAACGAATAACCGCATCCGGACCACAATAATAGTTACGCATCAATCATCCTTCGCCACACATTCCTGTACAAGAAGAATGAATTAAATAATTCCGATAATTTTGAGTATTCGTTACGATAATTTCAATACTTGTTTGACTGACATAAACTGACAGATTTGGCAACATAACCGATAGAAATAAATATTTCTTTTATTTTCGATTTGTACCTCGGCACTGGAGTTCTCCTTTATCACTCATATGGTTTATTTTCCTCTGCCCTGCGGCCTCGGCAACTAAGTTCCACATTCGCGGTAAAAAATAGACCTTTAGTATATTGATACATAAATAACTACATATCAACGTTTACCGTTGTTTCCAATATGCAAAACACTTGATTAAAATGTTCTTTCAACGCCCTCTTCATCTTCGGGAAGAGAAAAAGGCATAGGGGGGACATATCTCAAGAATACGGTAGCTGCAACATCACGACGTTATTTTTGGTCCTGTTCGTTGTCATGGTGAATATTGTATGAGTTTACTCACAGTTATTTTCGCATGAGCTGTATGATATACAAGAGAGCCGGTCGTCCTAACGTATCAACCATGTATAAAAATGTGGCAAAAATTTAAGATATTGTGCTTAGTAATCGCCGAACCACTTTAATTTTGTACCACAACAATGCACCGGCACATAATTAACTATTCATTCGTGATTGTTTGTCGAAATTAAAACCGCCGTGATGTACCTATTCATCAGATTTACTAATTCTCCCCTGTTACTATTTCTTCTTGTCATAGATGAGAAGAACATTGAGAACTGTTTGCGACCATAGAGACAGTCATAATCGCTAAAGGAGCTGAAGGCTGTACCACAAAGTGCATTCCACAATTGTTTTGTAGATAGGAACAACGTTGGCATAATATTAATATCGATTAATAAATTAATACTTTTTGCAACAAATGAAAATTCTCGTTATTTTTTTCTTTTATTAAACTTTGTAACAGGCTATTCCACAGTAATCAAAAATAGTAAAAGTTTATTGAAAATATGAACAATAATAGTTAAAGGATAAGGAAAACCATATTTATTTTATTATAAATTATTTCTTCTAGAAGACACGGGGAGTTTTGCTTTTGATGATGCAGGACACGTGTACGAGTGTTTCAACAAATAGGATCCAAGTACGACCTCCGGTTTTGAGAAGCCCCGCCCTAACTAAGAATATACTTCTTCGGGGGTGTCGGATCTGTTCGGTTGCTGTTCAGGTGACGTTCTAATTTCTTTGTTTTTATAAAATGAGAAAAAAAAAGGTGAAATAAATTAAGTATAATAATTTATTTTATGTCTCTAATAATGAATTATAATAGTACAATTTAAATATACATTATTTTGTAGTTTGTTTACTTCTGGGATATCCACATTACCTACGTCACAAAGGTAATTTAAAATTCGGACCTTATATCTCGCTTATTTGGAGGAATTTTTAACTCGGACTTTCACATGTGGTCTTATATTTTTATGTACTTCAAGAAATTTTTTTTAAAAAAATATCGTGGAACAGCCTATTACATGTTTTTTTTTTAAATGGTAAAGCTATTGTTTCAACAATGTATACTTTGAAAACTGTTCATCAATCATGCCCATATTATATGACCTGATCTTTATTACATTTTAATACTCCATCCCTAGCAACCTGTCACTCATTCCGCAACAATAAAACAATTAACACCTCTCCCTACCTTGCTGGCCTCCCGGAAGTGAGATCCGTCACCGGATCTGGTTAATTAGACGGAAGGTCACCGCCATTAGCCGAGCATTGTCCTGGCCGTCGGAGACAAAGGATTACACATGCTGGGCCGTATTAATAAATAATTTCCTGTTGCTCCCAGACAATGCCAGAACATGGCGGTTTGCCGAGCCGTAGCTTTACCTTGCTACCGGTAGAGGCAGTAGCCGCAGGGGAGGATTTGGCTTCAGGATGTGAACAAGGATTTGTTACAGTGTGTGGTCACTGCTAATTAGTTGTGATTTACTAGGTAAAGCATATTATTTACATTTTTGCGGAGGTATTACTGTTATTTGTATATTTCCTACAGTGGCTTGCAATTAGGAGAACCCGTTAATTCTGGCAAAAAAAGTTCATTTTTTATACCTTAACGATATCACTCTTTCTCATTTGCCACGTTTTCTTTATCCTTATACAGCAAATTTTGCCTTAATCTTTTCATATTTTCTTTATTTGTCTCGTTTTCTTTTCCTTTGTGGTGATCTTGTATCTTGCTTTAACGCTATTACTCTTTCTCTATTTGTCTCGTTTTTTTTATTCTTATGTAGTATATCTTGCCTTAACTCTTATCATATTTTCTCTATTCCAAGTTTTCTTTTTCTTTGTATCCTACACCTTGCCTTAATTTTTTTATATATTATTTTCTTTATTTGCAACGTTTTCTTTTTTATGTAACCCATATGTTTCCTTAACGCTATTACTCTTTCACTATTTTTCTCGTTTTCATTTTCCTTATATAGTATATTTTGCCTTAACTCTATCATATTTTCTCTATTTGCCAAGTTTTTTTTTCTCGCCTTAATCTTTTCATATTTCCTCTATTTGCTTCTTTTTCTTTGTACTCTACATTCTGCCTTTCATTTTGTCTTTCATTTTCTGTATATTCCTCTTGTCTCTTTTGCCTTTTATAAATGTTATTTTTCTCCTTCTTACTTTATTTATATCCATCTTCATTACATTTTCTTTTATTATTTTAGTTTTTCTTTTCTCGGTATTCAATTTTTTTTTGCAAATTTCTCATATAATTATCAATATATTTGTTTTTCTGATTGACAGATTTTTTTTAGTTTTCATCGTTAGTCCTCGTCCTATAATTAATGAAAATAATAAAATGGAATAATCTTTAAAGAATAATAGCAATACCGACTTGTAATCGTAAATTATAATTTATATACATATTTTTATCAATTTGACGTTAGCTGGTATAATAATATTTATTTATTTTTTTATTTCCACGCAACAGGATTATAATTATCCCAATTACAGAGGGAGAATATAAATACATACATATAAATGAAATTTTGATACAAGAAGAGATAAAAAGAAATCATTACATAAATTTTTACTTAAATATCAAATATATTTAGAAAAAAAATTTTTATATTAGACTATACGTATAACAATTGTTTATGGGTTGTCAAAAAAATCCTTCGCAATATTCAGAAACTAGTAACCATCCGTTTGTTCGGCCTAATAGTATTTTACTTCCATTATTATAAATAGGACGCATAAATATGTTAGCTTACTCCTAAGTAAGTTGCAGGCCCGGGAAACGCAAATGGCGGATACTGAGATAGCGTTTTTAGTTTTGCTTCCATACACTTGATGGCGACACCAGTATCAGTGTGTCAATTTTTTTTTCCAATTTTTTGCGCGAATTTTGACATTTGTCATTTTCAATTGAAACAATTCAGACTCTGTGTTTAAGTCTTTTGTGTCTTAAGTAATTTAAAATGACAAGATTAAAGAGCTGTGTACCGAACTGTACTGCTACCGGTAAGTGAAAATATATTTTTTATATAATTGTATTTTTATACAAGTAAAACATTCATTACAAAATCGTGTTTTAGAAATGACAGTATAGATTTCCACATCATCGAATTCATCGTGATTTATTTAACAACTGGATTGAAATTTTAAATATGGTTGACCTGCGAACTTTAGATTCCCAGGTTGTCTACAATAATAAGCGTCTTTGCTTTGCCCATTTTGAGGCAAAGTATAAAAGTTCACACACCCGACGTCTCCATGTTCTTGCATGTTCATCCCTGAATTTACCTGGTGAGTGTAATTGATTTATGAATTGACTTTTACAATTTACATTTCTTTATTTAATTTGTCTATCTTTGATGTTTTTTTTAAGTTATTAGAGTATCTAGATATTTTATTGCAGTTCTATATTCATAAAATATAATAATACGAAGAATGCGTTTACATTTTACTTTGTATTTGTCTTCTAATTTTTTCATTATTTTAATATTTAGAAGAATAGTTCACTCAATAGTTACTCTTAATTCAGGTAAAGCAAATGTACCTACTATAGAACTAAGTTTTCGGACAACCATGGAGGATCCAGTTCCATCCACATTAGTTGCCACACTCTTTGTAAATATGCAAAGTACAACTGCAGATGATCCACAAAGACCTGTTATTCCAGAAATAATCGACACGCGAATAACAATTCTCCTCATAGATAAAATTTTATTGTCTTGTAAAAAAGCTATTAGTACTGTATCTTTCTTAAATGAAATTATAGTTTTTATAATTTAACAATGCATTATTTATTATTCATTTGATATAATCTTTGTAAGACTGATTTGTAGTTGAAGTAGACTTTTCATAAAATACTATGCAATCATAGTATTTATGAAAAAATTCCTTCAACTACAAATTAGGGTAATTAATAAACGTATATACCAATATTAATTGTAGATAATGATTATACCGACTGGGATGACTTATTCGGGCGTTCTTATAGTTGTCTATTTATAAGTTCACTATAACCGAAAACTTTTCAAATACTATATTGGAAATAAGATTTGTTTTATCCGAAAGTTCGTTAAAAACTGGTTTGTTATTTGCGGAAAAAAATTACACGCGTCTTATGGGACTTTAGTTTTTTCTAGATTGGTTCGTTACAGCCGGAGGATCGTTGTAAACGAGTTCGTTATAAGCAGACATTACTGTCTTATGTACTCTTATAAAAATAGCTATTTATGATGTGTTACAAGTGTTATTTTATTTTATGGAAAGGGAGTTTAGTACGATGCGCAGCGGAGTGATCCAATACTTCGTTTATGTGATTATTTAAAAACATATTTGATTTCTCCTCAAATATTTATTAAAACTATGGCAATTTTTTTGTCTTTTTGTGAAAGGGATTAAGAATGAATTATTGTTTGTGTAACTTAGATATTAGGAAAGTTGAAAATAAACAGAAATAAAGGAATAAGTTACCTTTTGTTTTATTAGTATTCAGATGTCTGAAAGAATGATGCAATTATTATCGCTTCAATAAATTTGTAGAAAAACAAGTTGTATTGTTTGACTTTAATGCCCAGTAGCATTAATAATACTTAAATTTGAACTGACTATTCAACAAAAAAATGCAAATTAAAATACGCATAAGATAATAATTCATGTGACATTTCATTATTTCAAACTTAAAATTGAAATTACTCAACGTAACTTAAATGATGCAATCGGCTATAAATATTCAAACTGTTTCTTGTGTCAAATGCAAATTCTTTTAATTGTTTACGTCAGGTTTACAATGAAATTAATATTTTGCGAAAAGGGGAAGGCTAGTTCAAATGTCGGTAGAGTCCATAATTTCTTCTCAATTTTACTCGTATACAGGGTGTCTCTTAAATAGGGGGACATGGCTTAACCACAGATTCCTGAGGCTAAAATAAGACGATTTAACCAAACTTGCTTCTACCGGAAAGTGTACCATTTAGCCAGAATTCTGCTTCAAAGTTCTTCGAAAAAAAATTAATTTTGCTTATAATAACAGAATGCTTTATTCGATTTGGATAAAATTTGGTATGACAGTTTATATGGTTATAAGTCATCTTTTAAGGTGATACTTGTTATTATTAGTGAACCTCTAGTGTATGAAACTTAGGTCTCCCAACATTAATTATACCGTAACTTTTTAATGGCAATGCCGAAAACGTGAAATTATTTTTTTACAGAAAGATACATTCAATAGTAAACTTTTCTCTCTCTGTTTAATTTTTGATATCTGTTACGGTTCAGACAGAAAAAAATAATACTTGAGTGACTGCATCGTGAATTTTTTAAAAATAAATTTAATCTAGCAGTCTACTCAAATGTCAAACAATTAATTTTTAATGACAGTAACGACTTGTCAATCTTCTCAACTTGTTTAGGAGTAAGCTAACATATTTATTCGTGTTATTTATAATAATGGTAGTAAATACTATTAGGCCGAACAAACGGATGTTACTAATTTTAGAATATTGCGAAGAAAATTTTTGACAACCCGTAAAACAATTGTTACTGTCATTAAAAATTACTTGTTTGACATTTGGATAGACTGCTAGATTAAATTTATTTTAAAAATTTAGCAGTGCAGACACTCAGATTTTATTTTTTCGAAGAACTTTGAAGCAGAATTCTGGCTAAATGGTACACTTTCCGGTAGAAGCAAGTTTGGTTAAATCGTCTTATTTTAGCCTCAGGAATCTGTGGTTAAGCCATGTCCCCCTATTTAAGAGATACCCTGTATATTTACATTTATTTATTTAATCGTATGCAGGGGTACAAGTATATAAGTAATAAAAGGAAAAGGGTCCATCCACTTTTGTTCCTTCATAAGTATGTCTATAACTTATTTGAAGATTTCCACTTAGCTTGTAGGTTCAGCCAGTACTCAGAGTAGCGACGAGGACGCTTCTGCTTGACCCATTACGTGGTACATTTTAAATTTTAATGTTGACTGCTGTCAATTTCATCATCAAATTTTCATTTAAAACTTTATTTTTAAATTTTTGTACATATATCTGGGATCACTGTGCAAATTATATGTATACCATAATTTGCAAAATTTAATAAAGGATTGAATTTCAGCACTTATAACATTTAAATTTGTATAATGTTAAACTAAATTTTTGTACATATTTACATTATATGTATAAGTAAATTTTGTTCATTTTCCAGTGAAATTTTTGTAATATATACCAGGCATCTGAACCGAAATGTGTATATATAGTTTAGGTTCGCTTCAGGTTCCAGGAAATAAATGTCAGTTCAGGTTCAGTTTCAGTGCAAGAACATTAAAATTATAACGGTTCATTCATTCTGGATTCGGGTTCGAATTTTGGTTCAGAGCGGCAAATGATTAAGCACAAAAAATGATGTTATTAGCATATTTCAAATCATATTAATAATTTAATTTGAATTTACGTTTTTTTAAGTGAATATTTAACAGATCTATTGACTAAAGGTTCAGTTCAGGTCTAGGTTCATGAAAAATTCGGGCTTTCGGTTCAGGAGTGGGATCATGTAACTGTAAAAACGATATTGCGACTGTCGACAAGTGAATGTGATCACGTAAATAGTGAAAACCGAAAACGATATCGTTTTGGATCGAAAAAAATGTGAATTCTAATCGACACCCTCAAAGCATGTGAAAACGATAGTCGTATCTTACGTCTCTTTTTATTTCATACATTTAGGTATAGATATATCTTTTTCTAATTTATTTACATTTAAGTAAAAGAATGTAGTGAGCAATGAGTTAAATTCGACGTTTTAGAAAGAAATGTCATGCATTATAAATGATTTAAAAATAAATTAATATATTAAATTTGAAAGGTATTTTTTTAGCAAAGCGAAAATGAAATAATAATAAAATACGATTACAAGAATGAATCTACGAGAAATTCATAAATGTTTTAATACTAGCCTGTTGCAAAGAACCAAATGCGTATGATTTACTATAGCTATATTTTTACTTTTTTGAAAATTATGATAGAAAATTGAAATATTGTTGATTAGATATTTTCTTAGTTGGTAGAAAGAATTATCTAAAAGAAATATTTTCTGTTATTGTTGATATTCTAGTAACTGTAAAAGTGTTGATTACAACAAAGCACATTTTGATTCCAGCCCAAGATAATTGATTACAAGAATAAATCCAAGAAAGAAAATTTGAATAACTATTGTATTCTGCGAAACAACAGAGATAACTATTCTAGCTTATGTTTTGTGATTAATATTTTGTAGTTTTTACACAAAATTAAAATTTATGAATTGATCATTATTATTATTTAAATGTGGCCCATCCATACTTTACTTGAAATACAAAACGTAATAAAAACTAGATTACTTTTTTTTGTAGTTTTTACACAAAATTAAAATTTATGAATTGATTATTTTCCGCAACCTGCCCGAAGGTTATGCGCCGTTATTTAAATGTGGCCCATCCATACTTTACTTACTTGAAATACAAAACGTAATAAAAACTAGATTACTTTAAAATAACTATCTTGTCTACTTGTAGTCTTAAATGGTCTCTTAAAGTTTTAATTATATATTTAGAAATATTTTTGTTAACTTCATAAATTTTTCTTCTGGAATATGAAAAGGAACAAAATTAGATGACACATAGCATCTGTAACTAATTGATAATTTAACTTGTATCCTTCTTCAATTCTTATAGCATTGCTATTATGAACGAAAGGCCAGAATAATACGTTTTGATATTAGATTAAAATTTTTGATGACATTCATATAAATTATCTGTCAAAACTAGATACTATTTAATACAAAAACATTAGTCTATAAACGATATCGTTTTCGCAAAACGTAGTCACTTTACGGAAATAACCGAAGTTGAAAACGTAGTGAGTGACTAGTTTTACGTGATCGCTAAGGAAACGAATATCTTTTTCACTTCTCGATAATCGCAATATCGTTTTCACTTTTATGTGATCCCACTCCAGGTTCGGATTCAGTTTCAGCACCCTGATATTTATAATAATTGTAAAACAGTATTTCCTGTTTCTTTGAAACGTTATATACTGTTTAAATTTAATTAAATTAGAAACTTTTAAACATTATAAAGTTAGTAAGCCTAAATACATAATTTATTGATAAATTTCCATTAGATATTTTTTTTCTTTTATAATCAGATTATAGGAAAATTAACTTTTCTTATCGTGTTATAAGTTCACGACTTTTAATATAATAAAGTAAGTCGTAAAATTCATTAAAAATAGATTACAACATCCCTGGCGGTTCTTATTGTTTTATAATAAATTTCTTGCGGCCGCTGGCGTTGAATATTCATTAGTGGCGTTTAATAATTGCACAGTGTGGTTTGTACGCCGTCAGACTGCTCTAGTGTAGCGGTGATGTATAGCGCTGAGTTCGTGTTGTGATTTCCTGCTGTTGCAAATAATTATAGTTTGCTACTGACGGGAACGTTGTTTTCTATCCCAAACACATTATATTATGTGTGGTATCTGTCTTGTTTTAAATTATTTATTTTTGCAAGCTATAATGAAGTGTGCTTTTAAATAAACAAAAACTCTGTCTCTGGTGTGTGTGTCTGGTACTAGTGCTTTTGCTAATAACATGTTTTTGCGCATCATATTAAAGCTGAACTACCGAACTGTCCGAGCAAACTTATAAGCTCTTTACTGATTTATTTTCCAAATTCTGGTTTTATTTTTAATGATTGTTAAAATACTTTAGAAAAAGTTTTCTTAAACTTTTAATGGCTATTCCATAGCCAAATATAGCTAAAAATATAAAACTTCTAACAAACTCCAGTATCAGGTGATGAACTACATCTGAAAGTTAAAAAAAAAAATTAAAATTGAAGTGTACATCAGGGTGATTTCCTGTAATAGTTATTTATGATATAAGTGTTAAAAGTGACATTTTATGAGTGAGTGGGGAAGTTTGTGAAACGAGGCGAAGTCGAGTAAAACAAACCCCACGAATGAAATAAAATCACTTTTAACACGAATATCATACACTATTTTTCCTACGATCCTAGTTATTTATTAGTAAAAACTAAAAATTATAGAATGACATTTACAGGTCATGATGTATTTGCTATGAACAACTGAAAATTGTTTATTCTAACCTCTACTTCCAACAATACTGTTTTAAATTCCAATTCTTCAAGCGCCTTGCAAGGAATTACTATAAACAATTGTAATAATTGTACTATAACAATAAACGTTTCAAAATAATGTGTACTTCTAATAAAATAACTATATAAATAATTTCAGTACAAAAATAAATATAAAATGAAACTACATTTACTTATGAACACTAAATGTAACTAGATTTAGTTATATTTTTAACACTAAATGTAACCAGATTTAGTTCTTCTTTAACACTAGTGTTAAAAGTAAATTTGTTTTTTACTTTTAATCCGTTGTCAATGACAACGATTTAAAAGTGTTATAAACTGTTATTTTTAACTCGCTAAGCAACCGTTAAAAAAACTACTTTTAACAGTGGTCGTAGGAAATAGTAATTTACATTCGAGTGCGTGTAAGTTGTATTTTACAGCGCGACAGCTTTGTTTGTTTTGTTAGCTGGAGCGCTGTAAAATACTTCACGCACGAGAATTGTATCAAATTTTTTGGCCGACGATAATGAAAATCACTTTTTTTAATGAGATAGGTTATACTTCTGAAAAGGGTTAGTTTAAAATACTGGGGTTAAGTCAATTTCCAAATTTGATTTTACTTACCTTCATTAGACTACTTCTAGCGAAAATTTATTTGTAATAATAGACGTTGTTTATGACTGATAATATATTTATTTGCTCATCTTTTCTTCGTAATAAATAATAGATAGGTATTGAAATTTGATATTTCAGCAATTTTCGCCTCGCATATTTGACAGGTATATCGATCGGTGACTATGTCGGTAACGGCGGATTTTTACAATAATGACAGATGTCGCTGCCGTGATTTTGGTTTATATAAGTTAATTTTAAATATAGGAAATGTTAAAGTAAAAAAATAACTTATGTAGGTAGTACTTTTTTACATGAACTTTTTATAGTAAAGATGATTTCTTTTCTAAATGCCCATAAACGTCCAGTGTATTTTGATTATTTTACCGCATAGTTAGACAAGTTACAACACAGTAAGCGTAAAATGTAAGTTACACTTGCTGTGTATACAATTGTAAAGTTCCCATTACACTTCAGGAGGGCAAAAAAATGTTTATGGCTGTCTTTTGAACCATTATAAATAAAAATAATAATTAATATACGAGTATTCTTTTGTCTCTTATACTTTTACGAAGGTGTTTTAACACTTATCCCTGCGTATTGCTTATTAATTTACAAAATAATGTCAAATTCAAGGGGCACGCTCGAATGATTAAGAATAAGATAAGGCTATGTTTTAGAATTTTTTAAATCAGGATTGACCTGATTCAAATCAACTGATTTTTTAAAAAATAATCGATTTAATTCTAATTTTATAAAATAATACATTCTTCTACAAATCTATTAAAACTTGATAATTGAAAAAGACTCTCTGTTATAATTCTAGACAAGATGTGGGCATTCACAAAAAAAATAATTTTGTAACTAATAAAGAAACTTATAATATATTGAAACACACACTTTATAATTGCTGAAGATGAACAAATATTGTCCGAAGCGTCCTATTTTTTACAAATAAAGACGATTATGACTGTTAGTCATAATTTTTGGAACCTACGGCCTGTTTTTTCCTAAATTGAAACTTTTACAACGTTCCCGAATCACCCATTTCGAGATAATATTTCGTTCTATTTGTTAATAATAATTTGAAAATTAAATCTATATGTACAGCGTGTGGCAAACGCTATACGCAATGTACAGAAACAGTGAGAAATTGTATGGCATGCAGCATTCTGTATTTTTTAAGGATCTCACATAATACTAGATAGTTTGTTGCATATACTACAAGAATGAAGTATTTATAATGGCGTAAGCAGTATCGTTCAGAATATTTTAAATAAAATTGGATTTCGCTGGAAAAAAATTATACTAGACGTGTTACCTTTTTAAGAAAGATTTGGATTTATGAAGGCAACCCACAGATCATATTTTAATCCGTTTTACATGCTCATGTAAAATTTTTAACATATGACGACATTGTTTCTAGTGATATTGTATTTATGACGTAAACCGCTTGATTCGCTGGATGGCCCATAGCTTGAGTGTAATTTTATTCATTTACAATGAGCAATGTCAGCGTCAAATGTCAAATTAAAAGATTTTTAATTAACATGTGACAAACTATAAGCCTACGTTTATTTATATAAATAATATGAATAAACGTAGGTGATGGAAAAATTATTTTTCTCTTGGCTATTAATGACGTAATGTATGTACTTCTACGTCACAGGAGTGGGAGGTAGTTTTTCAGGACTCCAAACTTTTTATTTAATTATTTACACAAATAACAAATTATTAAAATAAAAATTATTACTAAGAAAATCATTGCATAAACTTTCATTTAAAATAGTTTTTGAAAAATGTGAAACAGGCTCATTATAAATATATAAAATAATCCATTGTATAGGTAATCAAACAGCCCATGAAACCAGTTAAAAAATTAAAATGTTTGTAATTGACATAAATGTCAGTATTAACAATGCAGACATTATTACTGAAGGCTTTGTCTGGGAAGTACATTTAATATTTCTTATTTTATCATTAATTAAATATTTAAAATTATAGATATAGTCCACGTTAAAGTGACAGTTCTTGAATGCGGAAAACCTAAAATTCGTACTTGAACAAGTCGAGATGTAATAGTAATTATAATATCCTATTGTTATAACGAGTAAAAGATTCCGTCAACATCTAAAATAGGTATAAAAAGAAAGGGGATTAATTTATAAGCCGAAGTAAGTACAGTATCATTGTCAACTATACATGCTATAAATATACTTCACCACATACTTGTTCATAAGATGAATTGAAAATAAAGAATAGAGGTAATTAGAATTTTTTGTGTGTATCAGAAATGTTAAGTACAATACTTATATGTATAGCCTAATATGAAAATTGTGAGAGGTATTGTGCTGGCCACAACAGATTTTTTTTTATATTTCTAAGTTGTAGACGAGTACGCGCAGGGAACTCATCACAGATTTATAATTTTCGGCATTCACAACAGTGTTTTGAAGTAAATCAACGATATATCCATATCCATTTTAAATTTTAGTTTTACCTAAAAAATATAAAATTACAGTCCCAATTTTTACGGCGGCTGGGGATCGCTGCTGCACAGAGAGAGGTAAAAGTACTCGATCAGAAAGAAACAGGTAGTACGTCTGACCACACTACTCGACACAAGTTTGGGAGAAACTATGCAATACAAACACTGTTTAACTTTTCATATGAGAAATATATGTATGTTTTACTTACCAATGTCATAAAATGCAAAATATTGCCGACAATTTCCACGCTATGACTTTTATGCCCGTATTCATAGTCGATGCTCAATCTCGTACTTGAGTATTACTTCGCCAAGCATTACTCCAGTCGTTCTCGACCTCAAGCACATCATATGTTTCATAGTCGAAACTTCGTGAATTCTCGGTTTTCTAGAGAGGATTTTAGAGAATTTGTAAGAAATTTGTTGGTATATTTGTAAATTTTAATATTTTTCTATCAAATCACGGATATATCTACTTGAAGCAACCCTGTTTCATAGTTATTATTTAAGGCTTCTTCTACCATGTCTAGAAATTCTAGTTTATTTTCATTATTCATTATTTAACTTAAATGTCACAGACAACAGATACTATTAAGATAGTCAACTGCAATGATAAAGTAGTAGGCATTCATGCCCTGCAACACTAGCGCTCGATGTCGTAAGACATA
Organism: Ophonus ardosiacus; assembly: GCA_943142095.1. Taxonomy (NCBI): domain Eukaryota; kingdom Metazoa; phylum Arthropoda; class Insecta; order Coleoptera; family Carabidae; genus Ophonus; species Ophonus ardosiacus. Next base: position 38,901,539 of record OW964828.1, read on the forward strand.
ACTAAAATCAGTATGGCGGGTAGTATCGGGGATAGTCTGCATCCTGCACTACTATTGAGAATATATTTATTCTTTTTATTGACATAGTAATAAACAGAAAAGAACAATATTTAACAAGAAATCGAACGCATATTTATTTCTTAAAATTACATAAGGAAAATATAAAAATATAGTCAGATATCCTTTTACTATAAGGGGTACGGCATACAAATACATTTAGTTGTGTACAAATTTCGCACATTGCTTCTTATTCCTTGCCATCTTCCTAGCGTTTTGAATTGCCGTATTTTTCTTCTCCAAGATCATCAATATTACCTTAACCCAGTTGTCTTTCGGTCTGTTTTTTCTACCACTTTTGTCATTCATATTTATCTAACTGGTTTAGCTTCGTTCATTTTGATCATGTGGACCCACCAAGCCAGCGCTCTCTGCTCAATGAAGTCCAATACAGACTTACATTATAAATGTTCTCTAATCATTTTATTTCTTGTTCTATCTTTTATTTGGATGAGCTACTCATTCAAACCAAATTTTGTAAATTTCTTCTTCATAAATAGGAAAATAATGTTTTGTTGTATTTTCAACATCACAACCCGGCACACAACAACCTCTTGGCATTTTGCAGAAGCAAATAAACACATAAACAAAATAATATAAAATAAAATAACACAATAATGAAGAGTAACACTTCACGAAAATACAATTTTAGATGAGCTTAAATAAATTTTACTTTTTTTACAAAACTGAAATTTAGGTTCAAACGTACGGACAGCTGACAAATGAATAATGGATACATATAGCCAGAAAATAATGACATAGTAACCTAGCAACCGTGTCAACTATTACGATATGAAATATATCGTAACGCTAATGTCATAAGTTCAACCAACCTTTGGAAACTTATATGGCGAGTGCCGGGCCTTTGCCACTAGTACTCAATTCCAGTCAATAGATGTCGCGAACGTCGCTTTAAGAACTTGCATTTTTTATTACTAAGCAACTATTGGTTCACATATTTTTTCTGAGGTGGGAAATAAGGATGCGTATGCGTGGGAAACATTTGAATTTGACGTAAATTTATGAATTTGACAAATTTAGAATTGTGTTTTCGATTCTATCACGGTTCTATATAATTCACTTTGATTATTCATTGTAACATCTGTGTGTCTATTAGGCAAGTTTTTAATGTATCATTGTTTAATTTTGTGTTGATAAGTTCATATAAGTAATTCAATTCGTGCTTTGTTAAACCGTTACAGTAATTTCAATGAAGAGGACATAAGTCTATTTTGAAATTAAAATTTTATTATGTATAAATGAAAAAGGATAATTAAACATTAAATTTGTGGACATGCATTTTAATATCAAAATAAATTTATATCAATAAACAAAACTACAATATTTTGTATAAAATTCAAAAGCAGGTTGCCTAATTTACATTTTAGTTCTATTCCAACCACCAGGTGCAATGTTCAGTATTAGTACACATAAGTTTCCGGTCTAAAGAGTATTATTTGTCTATGAGTTCAACTTTCAGTGTTAGGATACTACGTTGATATGTCATACTTATCACAATGGTCGTCTAAAAATACAATTTCAAATTTGAATTGTCAGTATGACTTGCCGCCAAGCCGCCACGATTTTAAAATCACCGAACATCCGAACGAATTAATCCGAACGAAACAGTACTAGCGTTAAGTGTCATAATACATAATTGAAAATCTCAAGGTCATGCTATATAGTTGCCAAGGCCAGTTAAATGTCATATGTGATGGAAATGACAGTTTGACAGTTTTTTTTTTATATTAATCAAGTCTACTTAAAATTTTAAAAAAAGATCAAGCATTACTTGAGCAATACTTCGCCAAGCATTACTCCAGTCGTTCTCGACCTCAAGCACATCATATGTTTCATAGTCGAAACTTCGTGAATTCTCGGTTTTCTAGAGAGGATTTTAGAGAATTTGTAATAACTTTGTTGGTAAATTTGTAAATTTTAATATTTTTCTATCAAATAGTATATTTAGCATCTACATAATGTCACAGGTTACAGATATATGAGTCATATCACGGATATATCTACTTGAAGCAACCCTATTTCATAGTTATTATTTAAGGCTTCTTCTACTATGTCTACAAATTCCAGTTTATTTTCATGATTCATTATTTAACTTAAATTGTCATATGTGATGGAAATGACAGTTTGCCAGTTTTTTTTTATATATTTATCAAGTCTACCTAAAATTTTAAAAAAAGCATCAAGCATTACTTGAGCATTACTTAAGGTTACTTATGCCCGTATTCATAGTCGATGCTCAATCTCGTACTTGAGTATTACTTCGCCAAGCATTACTCCAGTCGTTCTCGACCTCAAGCACATTATATGTTCATAGTCGAAACTTCGTGTATTCTTCGTTTTCTAGGGAGGATTTTAGAGAATTTGTAATAACTATGTTGGTATATTTGTAAATTTTAATATTTTTCTATCAAATAGCATAATTTGACACCTACAAAATGAATCAACCCTATTTCATAGATATTATTTAAGGCTTCTTCTACTATGTCTATAAATTCTAAAATTCTAGATTATTTTCATGATTTATTATTTAACTTAAATGTTATATATGATGGAAATGACAGATTGACAGTTTTTTATTATATTGATCAAGTCTACCTAAAATTTTAAAAAAACCGACAAGCATTACTTGAGCATTACTCAAGGTTGCTTGGAGCTCGCCTCAAGTAGCGACTATGAAACGAAATCTGGTACTCAAGGCATACTCAAGTATGAGTCGAGACGAAGTACTGACTGTGAATACGGGCTTTAATCAGATGACCGCGCATTTTACTTTTGAACTCCATAATTTACTAATTTGACTGTACAAAACTGCCTAGCTGATCGAGGTATAACTGAAATATGCTAAAAACTAAGCTACCCCCACTACGAAGCTTCGCGTGCTACTGCGCAACCAATTGTCATCCGCCAGTAAAAATTGGGTGAACTTTTATAAATTGTAATTCAAAAATGCTCTGTTGATAATTCCATATATTTACTCACAACAATTCTAAAAAAAATATTAACTAAATTCTAGCAAACTTAACTTTCACAACTTAATTTAAAATAACAAATAAATAATGTTTAAAATGGTGGTACAAATTTCGCATTTCACAGCTAATCTTATTTTTTTATTTTCAATAATCTAGCGTGACCCACGTATATTCTGCACACATTATACAGATGTATTTTCAACTAGTTTAGGCTATTACTCAAATCGTCCAATTATATATCGCCCACCTGTATCTTCAGCTAGTAGTTTAAATTCAGCTAGTAGTTTAAATTCTTGCATTATATTCTGGAATTGCCCGCTCCGAAAGTCGCAATTGGAATAGTTTACAATATTCAGGTAATGCACCTACTTTCCAGAGTATTCTACTGTCTTACCAGTCTCATATTCGTTAGTGCTGGTTTATGATGAATTTAATTTATAAATTTACAATTTGAAATTTTGATTTAAAATTATCTGTCTGGTTTATGTTCGATTTTGAAATTCTGGATCTAACGAATCAGTATCTATCCCGTAACTTGCCACTTCTTGTCATTTGGACGTTTCACCAGTTATAAGTTCATATTCTAGGTTTTGAAATTTACATTTGGAAATAAAATATAGTTACGTATATTCCAAATCTAAATTTCAAATTTCTAAATTTGTAAATCGTTCATAAACCATCGTATGCGTTTTAAGTATGTTTATATTTTAAAATCTAAATTATAAATTCATAAATTAAGTTCGTCATAAACCAACTCTTACACTGTGATAAATTTAAAATGAAAGTTTTATAAAGAGTATAATGTAATTATAATGAAGTTGTCAGAAAGCTTCTTAGAGTTAGAATTTTATATGATCATTCTTTTATAAATTATCTGTAATAAAATAACAGGGAAGCCAGTTAAATAAGTGGAAGAAATAATATCACTACCTCATTTAGTAGAAATGGAAGTAAAGAAATAACGGTAAACCGTAATAGCAATTTCCTGAACAAGAAAACTAGTGCTGGGCTGGGTCTGGTCTGCATCTTAGAACATAAAAGACTTTCAAAGGAACGGTACAAAAAGAGCTATATTTCTCTGAGTGATTTTCGAGCGAAAATAATTAATCTTTCGACAAAGTACAAACGGAATCGGTTTTTAAACTACTAACGTCAGAATCATGTGGTGTTCGTATTTCAAAACTTTATTTCAAATGCGTTAATCATTCTAAAAACATTTAAACTACAAAATTGAAGTTCGAATTCTTTATGGTTTTAAAATTTAACAGATTGCAAATAATTGCTCTCAATATATAATTTTTATAAATAGTTTCATTTATAATATTATGAAAACTCTACTGAGAATTTGTGGAATATTATAAAAAAAAAATCTGATGTGACCAGCACATTACCTTCCGTCAATTCTATGTATTTTGTCCAAATTCCATACAGAAAGTTTCTTGCAGAAGATTATATATTTCTAGTAAAATTATTTTACGAACACACCATGTAAATTGCACTTGACACTGGCATCTGTCAATCAGAATGATCTTATTATAGTGGCTGTTTCCAAGGCATAGTTGATTGATTTATGAAATTTTATTTCGTCATAATTCTTTAACCCTATATCCATTGCATATGAAGTATAAAATGCAGTCAAATCGTATTGAGAATAAAATATCTTTAATATATATATATAATAATATAAAATGACATATAATGATATTTAACTGCGTTTTTTCCAGAAATACTGTAAAAATTAGCAAAAGAGGGTACTTCCGGTTAACCAATTGTAACCAAAATCTGATCTGCTGTTTATAAGAATGTAAAGAAGGGAAGTGCGAAGAAATTGTAATTTTTGGAATTTTAGTACTGGAGTTATTGGAGGAGAAATGATCGTCACACACACACACAAACACACACACACACACACACATAAGTACACACACATACACACCCTCATACAGACATCGCAAAATAGTAAAATCGTATTGTAGGGACCCCAAAACGTGCTTATTCATGAAAAACCCACCACCGATTTTTTTGACTTAAGATAATACCTTCTTTGTCTAGAGGTGACGGAAGGTAAAAAATTGTCCAAGACTTTAAGCATGAAAATACATGTTGATGCATTTTATCAATGTTAATAAGATTCCAAGTTTCTTAATATTTATAAACTAATATTTATAAACTTTCAAATGAAGTAAAAAAAAAAAAAATATTAAACGCTAAGAATAAAAAGTTTCCGTTGTTTTAAAAAATGTTCTTAAGTATATACCAGGTGTCATAATTTCATTTATAAATGTTTTCAAATCAGATACCAAAATATAATCTTTTAGGGTCACATCTTGAAGAGATTGGTACTCTCGTACGAGACGAGATTGGACATACACTTTCCGGCCGCTTTTATAAATAGTTGTTATCCTTTCATTATTTTATAATTATGAATGATTTTTAATTAGAGTAAAAGATTAATTCGCATTATTAAAAGATAGTTGTACCTTCTTATAAGTTAGGCAACGTTGATTTCTTTCATCTGCAAGTAATAAACCACCACAGAAACTACAGTTTCTGCGCTTAGTATCTATCCCGTAACTTGCCACTTCTTGTCATTTGGACGTTTAACCAGTTATAAGTTCATATTTTAGGTTTTATATAGTTACGTATATTCCAAATCTAAAGTTAGGCAATGTTGATTTCTTTCATCTGCAAGTAATGAACCACCACAGAAACTACAATTTCTGCGCTTAGTTAAATTTCGAACACATTAAATGACACTAATAAAACATGAGAATGAAAGAAATGAAACAAATATACACGATAAGTACCTACACATTGTATCATAACGAAAGGCAAATAAATGAATATTGGAGTTAATCATATTTTTAAGAGGTAATGAGATGTGAGTTCCAGGAACTCGTATTTAATTAACAGGAATAATAATAATAATAATAATAATAACAATATATATATATACCTATATATATATATATATATATATATATATATATATATATATATATAACTTAAATTTCTCGTTCGATCAAATAGGTTTTTAAAAAGTTTTATTTTTGCGAGTACAAATTATAATATGCTATAAACTACTTGATAATATGATAATAGAATACAGACTGACTAATCTAAAGCATTACATATGTTTTTATACTACTGAAATATGATAGAGTCACGTTCTGGCACATCGGCACTTTGTCTATTATGTAGTACAGGGGTAGCACTATAACTCCTCCCTCCTCAGATTCGAGCCTCCTGGGGGAGTTGAAGTTCAACGTCTTCTGGGGTGCGAGATGACCTCAGCTTGGCTGATTTCCTCTTCTTTATTTGGTTACGTATGAAGTACCCAACGATGATTGCAGCAACCACGTACAGGATGATGGACCATATACTTGGGATGTGCATGTTGTATGTTTTTTCTGTTATCGGAACGATTGGATTCAAGGAGATATCATTTAATTTCAAGGGATTTAGGTTAATAGAGAAATTTGTAATTTTATACGGTTGGGATTTTAGGTTCAGTTTAGGAAGTAGTAGGGGTTGGCCATGGTTTTCATTTTGGAATATTAGTATTTGTTGTCTGAAGTGAATTTCGCAGTTGTCTTGATTATTGATTAGGAAGATTCCCTCTAAGGTTTGGATGTTGGTTTCTTCGTGACATTTAATGGTGATTTTCTCCTCGTGTGGGAAAACGGCTAGGTATTTGTTGATTTCTGGAATTACTTCGACATGATTTTCAATTAAGTTAATTTTTGTGTAGCAGTGACTCGAAGTTTGATTTTGGAATATTTCTTCTTCGCAGATCGCTGAGAAGTGGGCGTGATATTTATTAGGGCACTGAAATATTTTTGCTTGAACACACATATCATTCAGGGGCACGATCTCTTTATCAGATTTAAGAAGATATTTCGTATTAGGGATGATTGTAATAAATTTTGATTCATATTTGGTTGGAATTGGGTACATGTAGTAGAGTTCAAAAGTTTTTTCGAAATTTATGGGGGTAGAAATGAAATAGATTACTTGGGTCGCTTCTATTTTACAGTTTATTTTTAACAAGGATTCGATGTCTAAAAGGTTCTCTTGTCTGGGTTCGAATGGTAACTGCAAATGGTAAAATTTTGATATTTGTTTTAATTCTGCTAGTAGCTCCATGGGGTGTATTATACTAGGATGCAGCGTTCTTAATTTACAAAAGGTGATTGAATTTTCAATGTCTTGTAAGACGCTTAATATAGAATTGTATAATATAGTAAGTTGATCGTAAATTTTTTGCCATACAGTATACTTTGAATGTGCGTACTGTTTATAATTTTGAAAAGTTGTAAAATTTTGGATTTTAATATTTCCTCGTTGTGCTGAATATCTGAGATTGTTTTATTAAAATTTTGAATAATTTGGTGGTTCACCGAATATGAGAGTTTGAGTTGACTTTCCAAATTATGCTCGTTTTCTTGCATATGTGCAAACATTTCGTTATATCTTTTGCCATCTTCGGCATCTAAATTTCCTGTGACTGATTTGAATATTGTCCCCAATCCATCTATTAAGCCACGTTTAGTTTTATGGGGATCAGAATGAAATCCGATGTTATTAATTTTTGTCCGAATAAATTCTAATATTTTATCATAATTTTCGAGTTCATTGAAATACTGTGAATGGTTAGATATGCTTGATTTTAGTGCTGAGTATTGTGTGTTTAGATTGTTGTACTGATTAAGGAGAGCTTGGAGATTGTAGTAGTGTATGAAGGTGTGAGTCGTCTTTTCGAGTTTGGCAGGACCGAGATTGATGGGAAGGATTCCGAGGTTTTCTGTTATGTTTCTAATTATTGTTCCTTGTCCCAATGCGAACAACCTGGAATTGGTTCAAAATTGTAAGTTTTTTTTCTAGGACGTTTAATGTTAGAGAGGTGGATATTCTCTGTTGTATTACCGTGGGTGGTTTGTATTTTTCCTGTTTTAAGACGTTTATTAATTTTCTTTAGCTTTTCGGGTTTGTATTTGTTTTTAGTTTTTTGTTGTTTCTGTTTATTTTTCACGTATACCTTTTTGGGGATTTTGGGTAATTCTTCTCTATTTTCATTACATTTATTTATTACCTTTTCTTTATTTGCCTGGATTTTGTCTCTAATTGATTCGTAAAGTAATTTAGTTTTATTCTTATGACTTTCTATATAATTGTTAATAAGTTGTTTTTCGAGGTCAATATTAAATGGGGAGTTGGTATCTAAATGGCCGGTAATAATTTCGCATGGTTTCAATTTTGTGACAGAATGAATTGTGTTATTATAAGCTAATAACGCATAATTTACTTTGGCTTCTATAGGCTCCGTTTTGTATTCTTTTTGATTGTTAAACAGTCTTATGTGTTCGATAAGGGTCGAGTGGAATCGTTCTATTATGCCGTTAGATTCTGGATGTTGTGAGCTTATGAAATGTATGTCGATTTTGTGTAGTGTCAGCAATTCTTTTACGACTGAGTTTTTAAATTCTAACCCGTTATCTGAAATAATTTGTTCTGGGATTCCATGATGTGTAAAATATTTGACTAGGTTATTACAAGCTTCTATGCCTTGTCCTGAATTTAATTTGTATGCTTGTGCATATTTTGAAAATGAATCTACGATAGTCAAAAATTTAGCTTGTTCTAAAGTAATGCTGTCTATATGTAAAATTTGGAAAGGTTTCGTAGCTGTGGGTGTGATGTTTAAATTTACGTTTAAGGGTCGCCTGTCGTATTTTGTTACTTGGCATATTTCACAGCTATTAATAAATGTTTGAACGGATTTTCTTAATTTTGGCCAGTAATATTGTTGTTTTATACGCGCTTCTGTTTCATCGATACCACGGTGGTTACTTTTGCTGCAGTGGTAATTCGATATGATGTGTATGATTTCTTCCTCATTGGTAACGTCGCTTAAATATTTTGTACATTTTACTAAACATAGTTGAGAATTTTTGAAATAATTTTGAAGAATTAAACTGAATTTTTCGTATAGTTCGTTTTGAAAATAAATATGATATTTTATTTTTGGAACAAGATATTCTTTAATAAAAGCAATCATTTCAGTTTTGTAATTATTTTTTGAAAATTCTACTTCCATTCGTAATTTTTTGTGTTCGTATAATTTTGTAATTTTTACTTGTTTGGGATTAAAATCGACTTCTGTTATAATAATTTGATTTTTGCCATAGTTTACGGGGCATTCTACTATCGGGATTCCGACGATAGGATTTTCTTTACTTGAATGTATTGTGATATCGCTATCGCTTGTGTCGTCATCGTTTATCTCATTATGTTGTGAGTCACCTACCTCGACTGCAAGGGATTGCGTATCGTCGTCTTTGTTATCTGTTTTATTCCTTAACTCTGTGTTAAAATTTTCTATGAATTTATGAAAGTGTTTCATGTTTTCTGTTTCGTTTATGTTTAATTCGGTCTGGGGAATTTTGGGTTCAGGGAGTTTGTAAACGGTTATTAGTATGTTGGTATTATCAAAAATATATTTTAACATTGATTTTATTTCGTTCCAAATTTGATTGTCATGTCCACATGCAATTTTTGGTATACTTAAATTTTTGATATTATTATGTAAACAGAATTTTCTCAAATTTAGTAAGGTATAGAATATGTCTTGTTTAGTAGGTTTATTGTAATAATTTTCCTTTGTTATTAAGTATAATAGATATCTTTGTGGGGTTTTTAAATATACTAGGTTATGAAGTTGAGGATTTTGAGATTTTAATTTGTGTACGTTGTTAAATTTAATTTTAAAATTTTTGGCAATACCCGATGACATTTCTAAATCTTTGCTCACGCAATGAGCTAGACTAGAGTCAGATGGTGCATCGAATAGATTTCCTATTACTTCAATAATATTGTTATTATTGTGATTAAGGCAATGTTTCTTATCTAAGTAGTCTTTGAATAGAGCTAGTGGAGTGTCATCTACTTGTGTTTGTGATTGTAAATTTTGAGTTTTATTAGTTTCAACAGGTATACGGCTTAAGGCGTCGGCATTGGTATTAAGTTTGCCTTTCTTATAGATTATTTCATAGTCATATTCCTCTAATTTGAGGCGCCATCTTATTAATTTTTGGCTACATTGTTTTAACGAGAATAGCCATTGCAAGGGTCGGTGGTCTGTATAGATTTTGAATTTGCGTCCTAATAAGTGAGTTCTAAAATACTGAGTCGCCCAAATGATAGCTAACATTTCTTTCTCAATGGTAGAATAGTTTATCTCTGTCTCGTTCAGTGTTCTGCTAGCGTAAGCTACTGGTAGGTCGTTGCCTAGACTACCTTGGGATAACACGGCTCCAATAGCCAGCTGGCTCGCGTCACATGTCAAGTTAAATTCTTTGTCGTAATCAGGATATTGGAGTAGTGGTTCGTTAGTCAACAAATTCTTGCAATTTTCAAAGCATTGTCTGTACTCAGGGTCGTTAATGTCAATAACAGCATTTTTCTTTAAGCGTCTAGTCAGCGGTTTTGTTATCTTAGCGAAGTCTTTAATAAATTTTCGATAATAGCCTAAAAGTCCTAAGAAACCTTTAATTTGTGTTGTAGTTTTTGGAATTGGAAAATTTAGAACAGCCGAAATTTTGTCGGGATTTGGTTTCACGGCCTCAGGGGTTACGATATGCCCGAGATACGCTACTTCTCTTTTAAGAAATTCGCATTTATCTAGTTGTACTTTGAAATTTGAATTTTTCAAACGTTCGAAAACTAATTTTAAATTTTGAATGTGTTCTTGTAGGCTGGTACTAAATATAATAATGTCGTCGAGGTAAACAAGGCATTTTTTGTTTACTAACCCTCTCAGAACATTGTCCATAACGCGTTGGAATGTCGCGGGTGCGTTTTTTAAGCCAAAAGGCATACGAGTGAACTCATAATGCCCGTCTTCCGTGTTAAATGCAGTTTTTTGAATGTCTTGTTTGTCCATTTCAATCTGGTGGAAACCAGATGCCAAGTCTAACGTAGTGAAATACTGACAGCGTCCGAGTTCGTCTAGTAAATCAGTTATGTTCGGTAATGGGTATTTGTCGCTAATTGTCTTTTCGTTCAATTTCCTGTAATCTACCACTATACGCCTCTTGCGTTTACCAGATGCGTCAAGTTTTTTTGGGACAACCCAAATAGGTGATGACCATGGCGAACATGATGGTCTAATAATATTTTGATCTAACATTTTTTGTGTTTGAGAACGTACCTCTTGTCGGTGAATTTCTGGGTATCTATAAGATTTCGTATAAATAGGAATTTCGTCACTTGTTTTTATGGAATGTTTAATTTGATTAGTAAATGTTAAATTTTTGTCGTCTACGTGAAATATATCAGAATAATCGTGAATTAATTTAGTGATAGCTGATTTTTCTTCCGAATTCATGTGATCTGACCGAATTTTTGAAATATCAAATTTAATTTTTTCTGATTGAATGAAATTAAAATTGGGTGATGAGTACGTTTCATAGTTAGAGATGTTTTCTACAGTAATTGGTTCTAATTGTGTAAAGTTGATATGTGATTCTGAGTTATTAATTGCTGTACAAAGTGCATGGTAATTATTGGCTGTGGTGACACATTCGGGGATGATTAAATTATTCTGTTGTTGTTTTGGTATTAATATGGTTCCGTTTTGTTGAGTTACTTGAATTTTGATTACCTTTTCGGTTTTGGGGTCTAATGTTACATTATTATTTGGCTGACAAATTTTGTTTGTATTAATTTTATTTTCAGAATTTTGATGTTGAATTTTTATTTGGCAGGTGGGTGTTGTTACTACATTTTTATTCAGGTCTATAATTATTTTTAATGTACTCAGATTGTCTAATCCTAATAAGAGATCGAATTCATCGTGAAAATCAAAAATGTGATATTTTAAACTTGCATTTTTCTTTAAATTAAATAATTTTGAAATAGGTACGAGTGTGCTGTAATTCTCAATTGAAGTTCCATGCGCAGTTGAAATTTGGAAAGGGTCTTTAAAAATTGAATTTTTGTAATATTTATGCGCTATGGTAGGTTTTATGAAAGATTTCGTACTTCCTGTGTCTATTAAAACTTTCAGATTATTTTCAGGGAATATAATATAAGGTAATTTACTTTTATTTGTTAGGTTCATTAGTTCGACTCCGGGTAAAATGTTTCTATTGTTTCCGAGGCTGCGATGTCTAAAAAATTATCGTCTTCGAAATTGTCGGGGTTTTGTGGATTTTCATAATCATTGTTATCAATTAATACTTGGTCAGTTTGTTCTTGGTTATCGTAATAAACATATGGGTCAACGGCAGATTCTGCTGACTCGTTGATATTAAATAATTCTCCCGCTGTGTTTGCGCGGTTTTGTGCAGGACGGTATTGAGTTGTATTTCGCGTGGAAATACTCATCGGAGTAGGTGCAGGAAGGTTTTGTCTGGTGGATGGACCTTGGCGTGGTGTTTGCGGTGTATATTGTCTTTGTTGTTGAGGAGTATATTGTCTTTGTTGTTGAGGAGTATATTGTTTTTGTTGTTGAGGAGTATATTGTTGTCTGTATGTCGTTTGTTGCATAGGTGAAGGATGCAGAGTTTTATTGGGTGTGTAATTAAAGTAGGGTATGGGTTTAGGAATATTGTATCTTGGTTGGTGGATTTGTGGTTTTTGATTTAATTTGTGTGTATTCTGATTAGTGGTTTTGGATTTGGCATAATATTCAAATTGAAAATCATTTGCTAACATACTTAAAGCTGAATTTAAGTCTGTAGGGTTCTTTGCCCTCATTAATTGACCTATAGGTTCTTTCAAACCTTTTAGTAAAACGCGTAAAGCATAATGTTGAAAATAGTCAATCATTACTACGGATGCTTCGGCAGCAGCGTTTGTTGAAATATAAGAAATTTGTAAATTTAAGAGGTGTTGTAAACGACCGTAAAAATCAAAAACGTTTTCATTAGGATTTTGTTTCAGCTCTGTTATTTCCATATTTAGTGTGAACCAGTCACGTTTGTCTGAATAAGCATTTTTTAGTGCTGTTTTCAAATCTTCCCACTTTGAAATTGTGGAACTTGCAATATTAATAGCAGCTTCACCTTTTATTTTGGCTAATATACTGCTCATTAAATATTCATTTTGGAAATCATTTGTGTTTGTGGTATTATAAAATTTTGTTACTAATTTTTCACAAACGCTAGTAAACCTAGGGAGTAATTCACGTTCCCCATGGAACTCTGGCACCATGTCCAGATATTCCTTTTTTAATACTGGAGTAACCATGTTTAATAATGGCGTTCTTAATGTGATACTATTAATAGGATTTGTATTTAAATTAATTATACGATCTTCTGTTTCGAGATCGGAGTCTGCTTCTGAATTATTTGAATCTGACAAAGATTCTGGTTCTCTGAATGACATATGGTACTCACAAAAATAGTAGTGTCGGCTTCATGTGCCCTGAAGTCGAACACGGTCTCGTCTCGAAGTTGAGGCAGGAGTTGCACTGATGTCCGCTCAGCTTGGCTCGCTCGGCTCGTCGAGATGTGTCTTGCTTCTGATGTCCTCTCAGATGCAGGATACAGTGATCGAAGTATGGAGATATTCGAATTTGCCAAATTAATCACGAAAGTGAAACAATTTATATTCGCTAAATTGTTTTGGCAATCCTACCAAGACTGCGCCACTTAAATTTCTCGTTCGATCAAATAGGTTTTTAAAAAGTTTTATTTTTGCGAGTACAAATTATAATATGCTATAAACTACTTGATAATATGATAATAGAATACAGACTGACTAATCTAAAGCATTACATATGTTTTTATACTACTGAAATATGATAGAGTCACGTTCTGGCACATCGGCACTTTGTCTATTATGTAGTACAGGGGTAGCACTATAACTTATATATATTGCAGTAAATACTCAAAGAATAAATGGTTTATGAATTGACAATCTTTCGTGGGATATGTTCTATTTATAAAAGTTTAAATTCGATTTTATAGGTTACCGTACCAAATAAAATCGGATATGTAATATGGGTTCATCGACAACTTTATGCTTATGAATTTCATTTACAAAAAGAGTGACAGAAATTGTAAATTTTAGTGTAGTGTAACATTTCAAAAATAGACACAATACAATGAATGTGGAAATGAAATTGAATATAGATCATTTTTCTCATAATGCTATCTCTTCTGTATTGTATCATACCAGCACAATAAAAATGTAAGCAATGTAATTCACAACATTCTTCAATAACAGATGATGTCATTTATGTCGGAGACGATATCCATTTTCAATATTTCTTTAAGTTTTCAATTTCTGTTATATAGTAGTGCTATGGATATATTTCAGATAAATGATACGATTACAGTGTCGCAAACGACAAATACAATATCCGATCACACTTCAATGTGTACACATCAGTTGTGTTGTAATAGAACTATTTCAAATAATCTTCTCCAATTTTCAGTAACTTGAGTAGAAATATATTTTTCCTAAAACTGTGCGATTTCTTTGTTATTACCTAACTATAATTGCCTTGGTAATAAACCACAGGTGCGTTACAGTATTCAAATCTGGACAATTTTGAAGAAACTGGCTTGAAATAGTGAAATATTTATAGCAACACTGTAAAACATCCTTATATTGTAATGTAATATCGTCGAAATTTCATCAATTCTGATAATATTTTCTAAATTATCAGATGTAGGAAAAATGTTACTTATATACACGTGTCAAAAAAGATTACGTGCAGCACATGCAGATTTCTCCGAACTTTTACGAAATGTTTCTTTTTCGACACTTGATATAAAAATAATATATACTATTTTCTAGCTTTACAATAAATTAAAATGTGACATATTATTAAAAATTTTGTTTTATGATGTATAATTTGAGTGTTAATTTCGTCTTCTTTTGGTGCTTCTAAACGTACAGCTGCGTGCAAAATTTTGAGCCACTCACATTTTTACACTATATCATATATTGTAAAAGTAATAAAGAAGTGAAACAGTTATTTTTGTAAACATGTGTACTTGTGCATAAATATTTTCAAATTATAAACTAAAAACTACATAAATAAACTTGTGTGATAACAAAATAATTTATGATTTTGTTCAAAAGCATTGCGCCAGATATGTGCATACTCTACAAGTAGTAAAATAAAATGGTACAATCTTTTTGGACTTGCGATTTTGTATTCTACATTTTTTGACTTTCCTTTACTAGTTTTGAAGAATGTTTAGGTTCGTTATCATGTTGAAAAACCAGGGCATCGAACCCGCCAAAAATTGGGTTCGGTTTAGGTTCAGGTTAATTTGTTTTTTGAAAGATGGGTTCGAGTGCGGTTCGGGTTCAAGCATTAATAAAATTTTCGGTTTTGTTCGCGGTTCAGGTTCGAAATAATGTAAAATGAGAGCCGGAATTTACGCAAAACGCAACAAGAAACGAACACAATTTTCACGAAAAGTCAGCCCAGATAGCAACGCAGACGCCTAAGACGTCGATTATTAGCTGTATTTACTTTTCGAACTAAAAATTAACCTGAACCGGAGTTAAACCCCGAACCTAAATTTTAATACACGATTCGGTTTTGACTCAGGTTCAATTAAATATATATCTGAGGTTCGGTTCTCGGTTTGGGTTCCCTAAAATGTTACGGTTTGGTTCCGGTTTTGGTTCGGTTCAGGTTCGGGTTCGAAGCCCTGTGAAAAACCCATCCTCGTGGCATATTTTTTCTTGCATAAGGTAGCATATGCTTTGTTAAAATATCTCTATATGTTTACTAGAGCATCCACGGTACTTTTAATCTGAACTTATAGACCTACAAAATCCTGAGAACATGCACAACATAAAAACACATTTGCTCTGTCATGCCTGACTGTAGGGATTTGGTATCTAGAATTGTATCTTGCACTTGTTGGTCACCGAAAATACTTTCTACCATCATTTCTAAAAAATTTTTTAAGTTATTAACATTCCTAATAGGTATGTATAGGTATGTAGGTACTATATAAATGTATTACAAAAATAAATATTTTTTAAAAGAAATAAAATATATGTGGCTCAAAACTGTATTTACTGAGCAGCGAGGGTTCCAACATTTAATAAAAATGTAATATTTTAATCATACACTATTGTATTATTTAATAATGTAACTTCTGATTTTTTATACTGTTAAATAGCATTTGAAAATAAAAAGTTGCTGCCGATTACTTGAAAACTGGAAATAATAATATTGAACTACTTCCTAAATTTTATAAAGGAGTTAACATATAATAATTGACAACGCTAAAAGTAATAATAAGCAAGACATTTGCTGGTTTATTTATAGACGGACATCTGTATATAAAATTAAGGAGGTGTGTGTTCTATTTTTACATTTTGCGTCTTGTATATACTATAATAGGTATTTTAAAAAAACTACTAGAATAAACTGAGTTGAGTTAAGGAAATTTGTATGTGTAATGTTGTACTTGGTAACATTGGATTGACATTTATTCAATTATTTGAAAGTTTATTTCAATTCTGATTTATGACGATTGCAAATTTAAGTAAATATCATCTAGTACCAACCTTCTAAAACAAAAAACTGTGTATTGAAATGAAGGCTCTTTCGTTAGGCAATTAGGTTTCATAATGACTTTATATATAAACAACATATAAACAACCATAACACCAAGTGAGAGGCTGAGATCCACGAGAGGTCTGGGACTTACATGTGATCGTAAGTTAAGCTTAAGCTCTCATAATGTGTCTGGGACCAATGGGTCTCTGAGAGGTCGGGCTCTGGCACATTCGTAGGTGGCTACGGTACGTTAGTGGCTCAAAAGTGACTATTCACGAAAGCCGTATTCCAGCAAATGGTCCCTGGACTAGGTGCATACTTTTGCGGATAGAGCTACCGGAATAAATACTCAAATTGAACGCCATTTACACCTAAACAATGGTACAACCTATCACTAAATGCTATTTGCACCCGCCGAAATGTTTCTTCTGGAATTGCTTCACACTCCCTTCTAATGGGGTATTCTAATGATTTTTTTTATTTTTTTTTTTTCTGAAACTTTCACGTATATGTATTACAAATCAAAATTTTTGAGTTTTTGTTTATTTAATTTGAGCGAGATATGAATTTTTAAATATTCTTTGAAAATTTGATTTTTACCGGATGTGACGTATGAGGGACTCATGACATTTAAATGGCGGGGCATGTTTACATACGTACAAACACAACACTTGGCGCGGCAGTCTATCTGTCATTCGGCATTTTATGTTTGTTTGGTTAGTTGTCGCTTGTTTTCTATGTATTTCAATTTTGTTTACGTTATCTAAGTGAATTTTCCGTAATGAAAACTTGTATTAACAATAATAACTATTATAAGAACCAAATTAGAAAAATTGAAAACTTGTAAACATATAAACGTCTTACAACTAACACGATCAAGACAGCTCACAATGCATCAATGGCGGAACAGCTGTTTCCTGTATATTGTATAGTCATGCACAAAATTTTTTAGATGTCATGAGTCCCTCGTACGTCGCAACCCACGTGATACCTGTTCAGCGGTAAAATAAAATACAAGAAAACTCATGTTAGGAAAAAAACAATTTTTTTTTTTCATTATTTGGTCATTTTAAAGCATAATTCACAATGTTATAACATTTTTTACCTTAAATTTTACTACATTAGAATACCCCATTCTATTTTCTAAATCTTGGAGATTAACAGGTGGAGTTTTATAAATAATTGATTTTAAATATCCCCAAAGAAAAAAATCGTTGGACCAGACGACCCAGCGGGCTAATCAATTGGCCCCCTTCGACCAATCCATTGTTTTTTTTTTTTCATATTTACACTGCATTCATTAAAATATTAGAAACTATTTTTCCTAACTCTAAAACTGTTTATCCAAATATCAATTTATTGACATGCCTGTATAGCATTTTTCAATAGCTTTCATTTGATATATCACAAGGGGTATATTGCCATTTAAGACTTGACAGTTGAGAGTGGTGGGGGTGAGATTAGTGAATTAAAAAAAAACAAAAGTATTTGTAATAATTACTAGATGGCAGATGTCGCTGTGTCTGTCTCAGTAGTTTTCGTCATCTAACAGCAAAACAAAGTAATATACAAATTCCAACATATTAATAAAATGTGGCCCCCCTAGATGTTAAAACATTTAGCGTAAACCGGGTATGTCTATCACAATTCGTTTCAAAGTTATTTAAGGTGGATCGTCTTAAGCGCGCCATCTTGTATGTATTCTAAATATTTGTCCTGGTAATTTTAAGCGGCCATGATAATTATTTCCAGACAACAAATAAATAAATAAATAAAAAGAAACTTTAAATTTTTAATTATTTCCCGCACGATCATTGAAAATAGTATATGTCTCGAATATGAACTGCGTAGTGGCAGCTGGGTGCTTGAACAGCCTTCTGAAACGAGTGTTTTATACTACTTTCTCTGTGTTGGGTTTCATCAATATAATTTCTTTATGAAAATAGGTGACAATATCCAATAGGGGATTTTTTTAGCACAATAGTTACGTTGGAGATTTGTGTTTTTTATTTTGACCGTAGATATTTTCATAATTAATGCATTCATACCAACCAAAGCCAGATCTAGCTAGGAATAATTGCGCCCCCACCACACAATATTTAAAAAAATGTTACATTTGAGCAAAAAATAAAAATATTTGTGCTTTAAAAATTTTCACCTGAGGCAGTGTCACTAAAAATGTACGCACATTTCAAGAACAATGTCTTTAATTTTGCAATTTATAAAAGCTCTTTTTGATTAAGGTTAATTCCATTACTAATACCAATCTCAATCGTCCACAATATCTTAATATTTTACGGTAGATATTTTATAATGTAAAACACAAATAATTATCAACTTACGTATTTGCTGCGCATGCGCCAAGAATCCCCCACTACAAGCTTCTCCTCCTGCCATTAGTTCATCAGAGAAGAACTCCAGCAGGAGATGAGACCCAGAAGATTGCACAGGAGCAGGAACAGTTGATCGGTGGGCTCCGCCAGAAAGCTGAGCTAGAAGAGTTGCACTCAAAGAGCTACCGTCTCGTACCTTCAGCCATTGTGATGCACAAGGAAGACGATAGTGGTCCACTTTGAAACGAACAGCGTGCTCGCTATCCGCCTGAAAAAATAAACAAATATTTTATTGAATACAGTGGAATCTCCAATATTCATAGTCATAACGAGGAGGACGTTCACAGAAAATCAAAAATTCCGGATAATTGAATTAATTTTTAATGCCTTAAATAAAAGATTAATTAAGAATATAAAAAATATTATTTATTAGTAACAAGAAGTATAAAGATTGTAATTAATTCTGTTTCAATAGTTAAAGTCAAAAGTTCATAAACATCAGGATATCGATTCCTGAAACTGTGAGAAATTTGTAACGTGAGATGAGAAATATTTTTCACTTTCTTCTCATCACGCACACGATCGATCGAAAATATGTGAGATTTTCTCGCCGATAATTTTGGTCATGGTTATGCAGTAAGATATTTTATGCGCGCGCATCGTATTAATGTCAAAATATTTCAAGGCGTTTACCAACGCTTACTTGTGGGTCGTGGGGGACAGTTCATGATGTTAAACGAAATGGAGAATGAAAACAAGGAATATGCCACGAATGGACAGAAATCTTATTGTTATTTACCCAATTTTTACGGTACACTTTAAAAACACTTATTTTATGTAAATTACTAGGAAACAAAAAAAATATATTCTCTATAAACAGTTTTATAACAATAACATACAAAAACCAAATTTAACAGAATTTATTTATAAAAAACATAATTACGTGCCTGAGTGTCTGGTCGCGAACATGGGGAACCGGGTTCAATCCCGACCGACGCCAAATATTTCGAATTTTAAATGGCACAAAAGTGACCCCTGGGGTGTACTCTCCACGCCAGTAATGAATGCACGTGAGGTGACGCCTGGTAAGCGCCCGCACGGTACAAATATGTCATCATCATTACCGATATTTGCGATAAAGCAGATTGTGGCACACTCAGAAATGGGTAATATGCCGTGATGCTATATTTATTTAAAAATAATATTCCAGGCCTGTATAACTCATGTACCTTAAAAAATTGTTTAATTAACGATAAGATTGTTCAGACACCCCATTAATAATGCAGGAATTTACAAAATCTCTTGCCAAAACAAATACACGTAGGGTAAACAAAAGAAAATATTAACATAAGATAGTTTCAAAAACAAAAAAAAAAAATCAATTCAAATGTAGATAAACACATATTAGTAAACAATCATACTTTTGATAAATTTAGAATGGAAATTATATTTTTCTTCAATTTTACCTTTTAATTCATATCCACATAAATTCTTATATTAATGTTTGATGTATTTGCCCTAATTTTGTTTTGTCAGATGTACTAGTTTTTAACTTAGAATGCTATAATCAGTGACACTGGCTTAATATTAAAAAAAAAAAATTTCAAAATATCTCAGCTTTATTTCATTAGGCAAACACTGGCGAGAAATGCTAAACTTGATGAGAATTGTGTGAGAGAAAATTTGGTGGGCATTATAAAATAATTTGTAAATTAATATAGATAGGTACTTAAATTTTTTTAAAATATCATTCAATACAATCTTGTAAATCGTGTCCATATATACATTTTGGCATTACCAGGTACTCAGTTCAGTAATGAGCGTTCATTGTTGAAGCAAGCATAACATCTTGATAAGAATTTTATTGTGCAACTATGGTCCTTCGGAACTCCAATATAACTTTTGCTTATTTAAATAGTTTCAAGCAATTTTCAACTTTCTTAGACATATAGGCTGGTAGTGCGAGCTCGGTTTTATCTAAAACACTGTTTTAAGAAATGTCAAATTTCATTATTTAATAACAAATATAAATAATATCAAATTTATCAAAATCTGATTTTTAAGCAGAACATAGTTTGTATTCAGACAAATATATTTTAAAAAATCATTCTTTAAACATAAGGATGAAATTAAATATTGAAATTTGAATTTGACATTTCTTAAAACAGCGTTTTAGTTAAAACCGAACTTGCACTACCAGCCATAATGTATATTGAAAAGAAACTATATTTGCGTGAAACGGAATTTAAATTTAATTTGTTCAAATGATTGCTGGATGAGCTATACTTATACTTATTACCTACACAACCAATATATTCATAAAATTTATTACATCTTGGGCAATTCAACCACGTCTGATATTATATATATTTATTAGTATTTAGATTCTTTTGATTTTAAATGCTTTGTCTGTCTATAAAATTAGGATACTGGGTAAATTTGTAGATGTCTGTAGGTTGCAGTGTATCTATGTGTTTGACATCTCAGTCAGAGAGTGTGTATTTTAGAAACTCAAAAAGTATAGTTGTTCTCCGATATTTATAAGGTTTGTATAAAACTGAAAGTTCCTTTCACGTTTCAGACACAAAACTTTAAATAATTTAAGTTGACACAATGAAGAAAAAGTTGTTTAAATGTCAAGGGATTTTCTGTTTGAATTGAATTCGATAAATCAAAATTCAAACTTTAGATAACTGGCGTTCTGAGACTAACTAAAAGTTTTATAAAAGACGTGTTCTGTTTCTGAAAGTATTTAGCTCGAGAATAAATAGGCTTCTTGGTCCATTATTAATTGTTCTCAGATTTCCAGCAAAAATTTTAGTACTTGATGAAAATGCAGCAGTTTAGAAATATGGAACTTGGCCATCCCATCAGCTATGTTTAGTTGTTGTCAGCATTGTACCTTGTTTTACATAATAACAATGTCTTCAAAAAATATGGGTACAACTAATAATTACAGGAAAATAAATAAAAACAATGTAAATTCCAAATTTATTTTAAAGAAATGAAACATACCGAGAAAATTTATTTAGCGAATTTTAATTTTCAATTCTTTGATTAACCTTTCCTTGGCTTTGAGAACGGCTTGACAAATTCTAAGTACGTGACCTTGATCGTGGCAGACATGGACATGATAACCACTTGCAGTGGCATCTCTTGATTGCTCTTCCAACTTAAAATATATTCATTGTTCAAATGACTAAAAGGAATAAACTTTGTGTTAGTTTTTAAAAAGCATTACCAGAAACTGATTTCCAAATGTTTTGCAAATTCTTCCACAGCTAATTAGCATTAGTTAATTCCATTTTGATGTCTTGTTTCTTCATTGCATCTCACAGAAGTTCAATATAGTGCAAAGGAAGCAAAGATAAACAGTGGCAAAAATAAGATAAAAAGTTTAGTTCCATTACGTTTTGTAAATTTCTTTAGGTATTTTAAATGTACGAGTGTGAGGGATAATATGAGAGTACCTGTCCTTTTTTCTATTTAATTTTTTACCTAACGTTATCGTTAATACATTACAAATGAAAATTACATTTAATAATTTAATAGTAGATAGTAAACATACAAAATATTGGGCTACATAATAAATACTTAAAATACCATTTTAATATATAATAGTTATTTAACTATCAAATGTGTTAATGAAGGTGATTAATGAACGAGACATTTTAATGCGCGAGCGTAGCGAACGAGTTAATTTTTAAAATCATTAATCGCCAATTAACACAAGTGTTAGTTATAACCGAGACAGACGACAAAAATTAATGAGCATTAACGGTTAGTTATAGTATACATACCTTATTAAGGTAATACTGTTGATAGATGTCAAAATGGGCATATATTAACAATTAACAAACCAAAAAATATTGAATGTAGTAAGCACGTTCCAATTGTAGTATTGTACTCGTAAAGTACAAAACAATAAGTAGCACGTGCTTACTAGTCAATATTTTCTGGTTTATTAAAAGACGCAATTTTGATATCTGTCAACAGTATCACCTTAAGGTACGCATACTATAACTAACCGTTAATGATCGTCTGTCTCGACTACAGTATATCTTATTGAATTGGAAAAACTAATTTTATTCCATGACAAAATTTTTTAGATTAGTAACGTTTGACACATAAGTTTTGGTAACTATGTTTACATATTAAAATCGTTTATTATTATAAATCATCCATTATTAGGGGGTCATTAATGAATGATGTTCTATACATTAACGTCCTACTGGTATGTTATATACCAAATAACACCCTAGGGTTGTTATAAAATTATTGCTATGAAATCGGTATTGTAAACAAATAAAAATATCGCGTTTCCTAGTTACAGCGTTTAAGTAAGTAGAATAATATCTCTAACACAAATCACAATGACAAGACATAAATCGATAAAAATCTTTATTAAAATAATATATCGGTTGGAGGTTAAACGTTGAACGCACCACGGGTGTTAAACGGACAATAACCCCTTCGGTCAACGTACCCACCTCGGGCCTGAGGCCCTCGGAGAGTACACTGTTGACCTCAGGCGTTATTGTCCTTAAAACACCCTTGATAAGTTAATTTCTATAACATAACTTACGGTGAACGGAAAATACATTTTATTTAGAAAATATTGTATGCCGCACAACGAACATAATTGGAATTATGACCAACATCTCTATTCTTTTTCAGGGAATGGTGTGACACATTTATCAGTTGAAGGGCGTACATCCACCTTTTTGAGAAAGAAATCTTAGATTAATTGCTTTACTATAGATTTTTGCATTCGTTATCTGCGTTCGTTTTAGTATACAAATTTTATTCATAAAAACTGATTGATGTAGCATCCGTTCGTTATGGCGTACGTCACTTTACTATCAAATATATAGAAACAAAACTGCGAAATATGATAATTGATCGATGGATGAGTGGACCAACAAATTTGTTAGAGATTGGACTGGAATAAAAATTTTAATAAGGGAGTTGAAAAGCGGTGCTCTGGGCTACAGAGTTATCTGCTAATTTAAGTAAGAGTAGGTATAATTTGGAGAGTTTATTTTGCTAGAAGAAAGTTGTTTAAATATAAAAATATTTAATATAAGATGTACCAAATGATATAAAAGGACATTCAAAAAAAGTTCAGATATAATTCAGGTCAATTTAAAGCGATGACACATTTAATATCTTATAGCTGCAATATTGATAAATTGCTATTTCAATATCATAATAAACATTATCCTAATAAATTTATAATTTGTCATTTTGAGCGGGCAGTTCTTTATAAATTATTTAATTTAATTGAAAATACACATATTCATATTTATAATTACAATATTAAAATATTCACAGCACTTTATTAATATACAACGATTTTTAATTATAAATACGTCAATTTATGACAAATAAATTTTATGCCTAAAAACCATTTTAATATTTAAAATTATATGCAAATAAAGTTGTATTTATTTTCAACCAGCACAAAATATTTAACCACGAACAAACAATGACAGCTTTTTCATTAATTTCCCCTGGTCCACACATTTTTTATATTTTAATTAAACAATTATGGTGTAACGCGACGCACATTACATACGTTTTACATATGGCAAACTGAACTACAATTTTTACATGTGTTTGAAAAATAGACAAATTTATTTCAAAAATCTTTACCAATGAGTTATTATTATTTATTTAATTATTTTCATTTGTAATGACCATTTTAATTGAATACACAATTAAAAATAAATAAATATTATCACGGCATATTACCCATTGTTGGGTGTGTCAATCTGTTTTATACACAGATTTCGGTAATGCTGAAATATTTGTATCGTGCGGTCGTTTACCGTAGGCGTCACTTCAGGTGCACTTATTGCTGACGAGAGTACACCACTGGGGTCAATTTTGTGCCAATGGAGGATTATAATTTTGACGTCACACGCAAGAAAGAGAGAGTTGATGTAAAATTTGAGATGGAAGATTATAACACAAACAAACCATCGCCATTTTTAAAGTTCTGTCTTCTGTCACTTGTGTTTTGATATTTGAGTTCTATACAGGGTGAGTCGGTAAGACGCAGCCCCCCCCCCCCCCCCATTTTTTTTATTATAAGAAATAGATAAAAATGACTCAAATAAAAGTTTTAAATATACTATTTGATGGCAGATGTAGATATTTTTTATAAAATCAGGTTTCCAAGATACGACTATAATTATTTTACTAAAATAGAAACCTCCAATTTTTTCTCTTTTCAATAATGTATTAGTTTTTATTAAGGTATTTGAAAAAGTTCGAGAAAAATAAGAAATTAAGAAATATTAGAAATAATTTTTGTACAAATATTATAGGTGGCTATGTGAAAATAAACAAAATATAACTAGGTTATACAACTTAACAAACTAAAACAACAAATTCAGTAACAAGAACAACTTAAAAAAAATGTTCAAAATTACGACCATGTTCTGTAATACAAAAATTCAAGCGTTGAACGTGACATCTGCCAGTATGTTTTGCGAAACATTGTGGAAAGCATTTCGAATACGCTCTTTCATGTCTTCTGCATCTGTATGTATCTTCTGGTAGACAAGATTCTTGACGTACAAATATATATATATATATATATATATATATATATATATATATATATATATATATATATATATATATAGGCGTAAGGTCAGGAGACCTTGCTGGCCATTAACTACATCCACCTCGTCCTATAAATTGTTCCCTCCACTGATTATTTAAATAATTCCGAACATAATTTGGTGGCGCTCTGTCATGTTGGAATATCAAATTTTGGCAGACATTTAATGAAATATCTTCCAATAATTCCGGGAGGATCATAATGGGGATTACACCATTTTTTTTTTATAATTTCATCTGAAAATATTAGAAAATCTAAGACTATTGATGAAAATCCGAAGGCTGCGCGCCAGTCAAAATCATGATTTAGCGATAAGTTCTCAATTTTTTTCCTCAAAACTGTGAAAACATTTCAAAATGCAAATAATAGGAGTAAATAAGGAGAGATCAATGATTTCAAAATCACATTTTCAAAAATTGTATATAGTATTATTGATGAGAAAAAAAATGTTGAATTCATTAAAATCTGAAATTATTATTTTTTACATAAATGAATCCAAGTCATATATGGAACAGTTTTCTGTTAAAAAGTTGATATCACAGGAATCACAAGAAAACACTGAATATAGCTAGATACATAGAATTTGTATAATATGATTGAATTCTGAGAAAATAAGCCAACATTTGAACAATGCTAAATCTGTACCTTTAAAAACATTTTTTAAATAGATTGTGAGGTAATTTATAGGGTAATTATTATACTCACTATATAGAACTTTGGCTCAAGAATCACATGAATTTTTTTCATTTTTTTAAAATGAAAATTACAGCGCCTGGACTCTCTGAAATGTTCTTCCAATGTTAATTATAGGCAAATTTAGTTTACTCTTTCGCCACCACGTGCCGCATGAAATTTGAGCTGTCGAAATGGAACATAAGGAGGAGCTAGGGAGGGGCTTAAGTTGTTAGATTACGTAGAGGGGAAAAATATTGAAATAGTGAAATAAACTGCATTCGCTTCTGCAGCCTATTCAGCCTTTTAGGAAAATCGGCATTGCGTGAATTTATATTGTTTTTATTTGAGTTGTGAAAAATGGGTTTTCAATTTGGAAAACGCAAAAGAAGTAAAAGAGCTAAATTAGCAAAGAAAATTAATTTGAAAAGGTAAAATACAAGTATGTATATTTTTATCAAAGCACTGCAACTTCAACCTATTTCAGAAATGAAACTCGAAATAAGGTGTCTTCTTCTTTGGAGAAACAAAACAGTAGTACATATCGCATATAGAAATAGGAATATATTAAATGCAAACAATGTAAACTATAATACTAACAAATCAGTTACATAATTTTTTGTAAAAAATAGTAAAAATATAAAAAAAAACGAAGATTTAATTCTTCTCAAACTTTGTATTTATAATTTATGTAAAAATACTTTTCCAACCAATGATAATAAAACATTTTCTAGTTATCGTATAGTAATCGTATCATATAATATCAAAATTAGGAAAATATGTACTTCAAAAGATAAAAGTTTATGTATTTATTATGTGATGTATAATGAAAGCAAAACTTTATCTTTGTGAAAGTGAAAGTGAAATGTAAATTGGAAAAATACTACCTTTTTTAGTTTATGTTCTGTATTTATTAATTTAAACCCAACGTTTCGGCACCATAAACTGGTGCCTTCTTCAGGGGATACATTGACATTAATTTTTTAATTAACAAAAATAACAAGTAACCAAGGTAACAAGAAATATTCATAAATGTTACCTTTTTTATGTATACAATTTTCTAGACAATATATGCATGCCCGGCAATAACATGGACGGCGAACATGCATCTTCTCAGGAAAAAATCTCCTTTTGCCAGAGGAAAAACCGTCCCAAAAACTGGCAGAGAAGTGATCTGTATAACTCTGAGACGCTTTATCGGTAGCGAAATACCGCAGCCGTACTCTTTATAAACAGATGTTAGAAAAAGTTTATAAAAAATTGTATACATATTACAAATTACAACATATTTAATATTGGAAGCCATGCGCGACTAAGTTCTAATCCGTCACAATGATTGAGATTGATATTTCTTGTTTTATATATCTCAATGGCTTCTCTTATTAATCTGTTGTTAAGTCGAGAAGTCTTGCAATAATTTTCCTATCTTCAAACTTTATTTGGTGGAATTCTTCCAAGGCATGTTCTGCAACGGACGATTTCTCAGGCTGGTTCAATCTGATCGATCGATGATGTTCGCTCAATCTTGTAGAAGAAGAAGATACGAAAATTATTGCAAGACCTTCTCGACTTAACAACAGATTAATAACAGAAGCCATTGAGATTTATAAAACAAGAAATATCAATCTCAATCATTGTGACGGATTAGAACTTAGTCGCGCATGGCTTCCAATATTAAATATGTTGTAATTTGTAATATGTATACAATTTTTTATAAACTTTTTCTAACATCTGTTTATAAAGAGTACGGCTGCGGTATTTCGCTACCGATAAAGAGTCTCTGAGTTATACAGATCACTTCTCTGCCAGTTTTTGGGACGGTTTTTCCTCTGGCAAAAGGAGATTTTTCCCTGAGAAGATGCATGTTCGCCGTCCATGTTATTGCCGGGCATGCATATATTGTCTAGAAAATTGTATACATAAAAAAGGTAACATTTATGAATATTTCTTGTTACCTTGGTTACTTGTTATTTTTGTTAATTAAAAAATTAATGTCAATGTATCCCCTGAAGAAGGCACCAGTTTATGGTGCCGAAACGTTGGGTTTAAATTAATAAATACAGATCATAAACTAAAAAAGGTAGTATTTTTCCAATTAATAATATGAGTTCTGAAAGACATTTTAATAATTTTAAAGTGAAATGTACCTAAGGGACATTGTTAAAATATGTATTTACAGGTATAACAATTTGGGATAATTGGTATCAGACATTCTAAGAAACTGGTATTAAATATTTCTTGTAAGAACACGTGCAAAATGCAGGTACACTTCCCTCGCCCGGTGTCATTGATCATAAAGGCCTTTGTTTTCTTTTCGGCGTATTTTAATCTAAAGTTCAGATCAACTGGGTTTTATAAAAAAAACTAAATTAGGGATATCCTTGTACAGGGATTGTAATTCATAATTAGTATACGATACTGAACAAGCTAATAGACTAACATCGTCAATTTTTGGCCGCGTATGTAAAAGAAGATGTTTAGGTACGAGATTGTTTATTTAAAAACCACATAATAACAAAATACATAAAATACGGTTTGGATAACGAATACATAGGTATTCGTATATTTGAAAATCAAACTAATAAGAAAGTTATTCCTTCGGGTTTATTTATTGATGAAGAAAATGGATATCTAGCAGCAAGTCCCGATGGTAAATGTTATGTAATACCGGGTTTCAACTTTTCTATTACAGTTTTAAATGGAGATGAACTACTATCAAATTTAATTATGTTTTTTTTTGTTATAAAAAAAGTAGACACCCGGTATACAGAATGTCACAGGACAAGCTTACGCTATTATTATTTTAAAAACTATTCAATATTTTTTTATGAAATTTAGTACCTAGTAGGTTTCCGACATGCCAGTTTCAACTAAAATATTTTCAAAGCACAGTTGAAGTACAAGAAATTTAAAAACACTGTTTTTTAAATGGAACACTCCATTTTTTATTATTTAAATGAATTCTTCTTTAGAAAATAGAATTAGTTTGTGTTGCATATCCCATGTTGAAAGTTGATAATTTTTAATTAGAAAAACTTAAGTTTTTTGTAATTTAATTTTACGTTGACGTAGAAATTAATTTTTTTAAAAATTATCGGTTGCTAATTTATATTAGTGTAAACAAAAGCTTTCTTTTTAAAACTGTTTTTACAGATTATAGAAATTCGATTCCATTCTCGAGATATAGAGTGATAAAGAAGTGGCCGTTTTTAGAGAAAAAATAAAAAAAAAGTTGAATTAAGACGGAAATTGTTAATCGTGTGTAAAATGTTTTTACTGTTTCATATGTAAAATTTTCTGCTGAATTCGATAGTAAAATAAAAAATATAGCATTCTATTTAAAATAATAAAGTTAGGGGCTACTTCAGGTTAAACCGGAAGTGCTACTGCTTTGAAAATATTTTAGTTGAAACGGTCATATCGAAAAACCCCTAGATACCAAATTTAGTAAAAAAAAAATATTGAATAGTTTTTAAAATAATAATAGCGTAGGCTCGTCTAGAAATAAACAAATTTCATTTTAGATACAAGGCCAATTACACATTTCATCATTTTTATTAACAAAAATACTCCTGTTTTCATTTTGAAAATCGAAAATTGATTTATTTTGGGAAAAGCATATGAGAGATCAACTTATTAATTTTTATAAGAAGTGCATACTACCAGAAATTGTTTTGCGAAGAATTCAGAAGGGCTTTAAATGCAGAGAACCTCAGTAGAATTTATTCCTCTCAATTGTTCAAAATAATGGACAATTACTTTATTTTTAAATATTAATTTCAAAATATAAACAAGGATAATTCCATTTTTAATCACAAATAAATGTTTGAATTATAATAACTGTTTTATTTTTCCTTGTCACTTGACACGTATTTCATTGATATTATACAATTTGTTTTCCTCGGTCGAAACACGCACCCTGGCCATCCCGGCTTTCTTTTCAAGTAATTTATAACTCGTAAGGTACACTGTTCTGATTGGCTGTAGCTACAGCTGCACTTATACAACCTAGACATTAACCAGATGCACAAATTTTCTACTGTGCTGCCATCAGTCGGCTTAGAAACAAAATAACACTCCTATCCCGCGACGTTAATAAGCGAGTTATGGTCTCCCGAATTTTGAAAAGATTGACTTGACGTCACATTTATGTGTTTTTATATCAAACTGTTTTCATCATGGACCTAAATGTTCTTAAAATATATGCTATTTTAAGTTATATTTACATAAAAATAAATGAATATTATAACACTGTATAAGTCTACATACTTTATAATTACAGGTGTATTTAAATTATTAAGTTTAATGAAAGAAATTTATGTTAAAATAAAAACTGTTTGAAAACTGCTGTACAGGAATGTTAGCCCCTCCTTTCGAATTTGAATTTCTTAACTTCCATTGGTAGTAATCCCCACCTCCTAACACGCTATTTGTAATGCATGTGTAGGTGGTCTCTCGGTCGCCAATCAAAATATTTTCATATTAGTGTCGAAGCGTTATAACAAAAAACCCTTTATTTCCGAAATGTCTCAATTATACCATTTCATTTTTTTTATTAACATTCGTTATTCAGCATATACATTCGTATTTTTTTACTATTTTCCTTTAATTCGATTGAGCCGTAATCCCCTATTAAAAAAATTAAATAATCGTCTCCATTCAATGGGTCTTCAAAAAAATATGGAACAACAACAAAATCTCCTATTATGCCACCCCAAACATTCAAGGACCGCATCCTCTGGCTGTCGACGTTCCGCATCTAGTGAGGATTTTCAATTGCATAATGATGCACATTATGCCTATTAATGCAACCATTGCTTTTAAAAGTAGCCTCATTCGTAAATAAAATATTAGTTAATAGGAGATGATTTCGTCTAATATTTTTCCATTGACCAATTGCAAAATCGAACTCTATTATTAAAATCTTCATCGTGCAATTCTTGTGTAAGAATGATATGATAAGGATGAAATTTGTTTTCTTAAAATCCTGGATGCAGAACTTTGACTAATATCAAATTTGATAAATTCCTGGTACTGTAATGGGGATTTTCATAAACAGAAGCCAAAACCAAAATTTCCGTTTCTTCATTTATTATGACATTAGATGTATTTTGTTTTGATTTTTCAACTGAACGTGTTTCTCGAAATCGGGTAACTGTGTTCTTAAACTCGGTTGTCAATGTCTACGAAATCGCTCTAGATAAATTGTTTTACTCTTCTTATGATTCCAGTCCATTCACCAATTATTGGAATTATATCAATTAATTCGTTCTTTGTAAACATTTCAAAATGTTTTTTTTTCTTTTGTTTATAAAAAAGTAACAAACAAATGTATACTTTTTTGACATTAATTTAATTGTTTTACACTGTCACATTTTGTTTATTTTCACATAGCCACGTATAAAATTTGTGTAATAATTATTTCTAATATTTCTCAATTTTTTCAAATATTTTAATAAAAATTAATACATTGCTGAAAAAAGAAAAAAAATCCGTTTCTATATTAGTAAAATAATTATAGGTTGTTATTTGAAAAATAAAAGTTGATAGTCGTATCTTGTAAACCTGACTTTATAAAAAATATCTACAACTGCTATCAAATAGTCTATTTAAAATAATAAAACTTTTATATGAGCCATTTTTTTTTATTATAATAAAAAAGTTAAAGAGGGGGGACGGCGCCTTTTCAGATTCATCCTGTATAATTCAATGTCTTCTGGTGGCTTTGGAAACAAAAAGAATTTCACATTTGTCGTGTATTCTTTTTCTTTATAATTAGAGCTGGAGTCACTGTTGCAAAGACCTTATTGGGATATTTCACTATGCAGAGATGACCAACGTCAACCTTTGACAAAGGAGCACTTTTGTTTAAATTCCATAAGTGTATCATTTCTGTCAATAGTTTTTCTTTGATTCTTTTTGTACTTTGACTTTTGTTTCAGTGTTTATTATTACTTTAGGTAGAGTAATTTTGAATACTTTAGTTACTAGTTTTTAGGTTATCTTCACAGTTTAGTTTTTTCTAAGGACCAGTTTTACAATATACTCGTAGATTAGATAATAGTAGTTTCATTAATTGTAAATATTAGTTCTATTATCTATTTTGAACTATATAAACTGTACGCGTACGAATAAAATAAAATTGCTCTCTTGTTTTAGTTTCAAATTTCGCCACCAGGTTCGCATTCTTATTCACATAATCCCAATACTCACTTCATTTTTCATATTTCGTACCATCTAGTTGCAACTACCATCATGACAGCGAAGTGTTTGTATTATAGCAGCTGAGCCAACTGTGTCACGTGTATTTCATCGTAGTTTAAGGAAAATATATGTCTCTGAATAATCCTTGATTAAAATTTCAAAAAAAAAAAAAATATTAGGCGTCGAGTTGGGATCGAATCCGGGTCCGCAGATTCGCGACCAGGCACCCGGCCACGAGACCCCTTATATTTTGTTATACACTTTCTACAGTACGTACCGCTGGAATTACTTATTTTCAAATAATTTTTTTATGTTTATTTATATAATATTAATTATTATTGTTCTTTATTTTATCTTTCACCAATTGAATCGTACTTTGTTTGATATAATAATAAAAAAAATCTGTGGCCAGCACATGACCTCCCGCCAATTTCATGTTTAAAATAGCAGTGAGCTTTAAGTAAAGTATCGCTTCGGGTTGATCGTTTGTAAATAAAATCTAATTTGTTGTCTAATAAATAGAAAAGTCTGTAATACGAAATTTTGGATTGTTTTATTGTTTTTCGTCAAAAATCTGTTAAGAGCTCCAAATTAAGTACTACATCCGATTTACCATATATGGCTAAAATCTAATATGTTGTTTCAAATTATATATCAGTTTTTAATACCAAATATGTGAAGTTTTGGTTCATATTTTAATAGACTTTAAGGAAAAATCGTCACACAGACATTCTTATAAAAATCAGCATCAACTTCTAGGTGCTCTAAAACGCAATCTTTGTAAATTCTTTGCCGTACATGATCCATTTCGTAAATGTGTAGTTGTAAATTAATATTAATTTATAGTGCTGCAAAAATAGAAAAAAATTAAATCAGATCATCCTGTACATCTCTTCCCACATTAGTATAGAATGGATATACAAAATTTCAAATTTTTCTGATTGATGGTAATCGTGTTCACAAGATCCACACACACACACACACACACACACACACACACACACACACACGTACATACCTGCAGACATCATTGTAAAAATGTTAAAATCGGATTCTGGGGACATCAAAACGTGCTTATTCACTAAAATCTCTATATCCGATTTTTAGCACGATCCCTATACCTCCCATACCAGGGTAGCGGGAGGTAAAAATATATCTAAGCAAGATATGAATATTTAAAAATTCAAATTTTCGTGTGTGACTTTTGATGTCCTCGCCAATGGTCAACTGCGTATCTCGTTTTTAAAGTCACATAAACTTTCAATAGCTTGTACTTTTTAAACAAATTAATATTTAAACAATTTATTCTTCACTAATACTCATTAATTTATGTACCCAATGTGGCCACTTTTTCATAGAAGTAGGTATGCAAATAAAGGCTTTTTTTCAATAAGAACGATATGATTCTCAATTGAAATAAAACAAAAAATATGTAATAAATTTTTATTGATTTTATTGATTGATTTGATGTTTAATAACATTTATGTTTAGAATAGCACATCATTCATGTGACCACCTCGACTTTGTCCACAGGAGTGAGTCGATAAACCCAATTTTTGATGACTGTCCAATAAATGAGGTAGATTTTCATGAATATTCAGTTTCAGTTTCAATGCATCTAATGTTCGTGGTTTGCTTGTATGGACCATTAATTTCAAATGACCCCATATAAAGTAATACAAGGGAGTTAAATCACAACTTCTTGGTGGCCAGTGAACAGTTGAATTTCTTGAAATTATCGACTCACCAAATTTTTTTGCATTAAAATTGATGGTAACACCAGCAGCGTGATATGTGGAACATTTCATCCAATTAAAGTTCTTCTAAGTTTAGCCTCAAAAAATCTGTTAACATCTTAGGAGTCAACTTTGAAAAATTTTGTCGGGTGCAGTCACCGAACAAAAAACTGAGATTATACATATATAGGATGATGACCGGGCACACCCTGCTTCCCTAATTATTTTATAAAAAAATCTTCAAAAAGCAAAATTAATTGTATGCTTTATAATAACAGAAATTAGGTATGAAAATGTTGAAAATCACCTCAGAAATAACAATAGAGATGGAACCATGAAATTGAGGCAAATTAATTAACAAATCTCTAATTTTAGTTTCAATTCCATTGTTATTGCTTCAGGTGCAGAATTTTATGATTTACAACTTTTTTTTAAGCATTTTTAACTAAAATAGGAAAGTCGGAAATTACGAAAATCTGATTTTACATGTTAATGTCTTATATTCGGCTGTGCTGTGTAAAATGGCGTTACTTGTTAAGCGCGAACATAAAAATAATTTTAATAATATACAACACGTAATTATATTAATAATAATTAGTAACGAATGAAAATTGAGATGCATAACAATAACATAAATATGATATAAAATGTTTTAATGGTTAAAATTTTTGTTGGATGCAAATCTATACTTTTGCACAAGACAAATTATTTTGTCGGGTGCACTTGACCCCATGCATCCTACAAGTCGGCGCCTATGGTTAACATAGTTCGATATTTTTCACCATTCGTAACTGCATCTGTCTCATTTTGAAACAAATATAATATTTGATGATGCCACCATGCCATAAACCGAGTAACCTTTTTTGAATGCAAACATTATAAAGGCATCTCATTAACTTGATGTGGATTGCTTTCACATCAAGAGCAACAATTTTGCAAGCATACTGTCTATTATGTGGGTCATAATTTTCATAAAGGGCACCTTGAGTATTCACAAAAGAACGTTTATTGTTATAAAACTTTTGGATAAAAAATTGAAGCGTGTATTTTGCCATGACCAGCCATGACAAACTGTAAGTCTATACTGAATACAAATAACAGTAACACTTATGACATTTTAATCTGTGTTGCCACCTTGTCATAACATTTAAAATTCTTATCGTACGTATTGAAAAACCTTTTATAAGATACATAGTTAAATTTCGATTAGTATCCTATTGAGATATATAAGTATTGTATTGCACTTCTCTATCGAACCGTCGTTTTATAACAAAAAAATTACAGAACTTTACCCAAATATTGTTTTTTATTGTATTTAACATGTCTTCTGCACATATACAATTATCTATTTTTCATTGTATGAGGAAGTTCCTAAATATCAGAGTTTCTTCCAATTCATTAACACGATTGGCGGTATTTCTAATGGATATACAATTTTAAATATTTAATTAATAAAACAATACGAAAGATTAATGCTCGTATTCATAAACACTCGTAAAGTTTCAAAACGGCTCGTTATCATTTTTAACAAATAGAATCAAACGTGATAAATTATATTTAGATTTTTCTTTCTGTGTCGACTGTTTTCACTGGATAAAAATTATAACGAACGGTTTAAAATTTTGCGAATGCTTATGAATATGGGCATAAATGTACTTCCCAGAAAAAGCTTTCAGAATGTAAGTAAAGCTTTTGATTTTTGACACTGACATTTACAAATTATGTTATAAACATTTGAATTTGTCAACTGGTTTCCTTAGTGTAGTTTAGCCTACTCGACTTATTACATCCAGTTATTCTATATATTATAGCGCCTTTATCTCTAAATTTATAGAAGATATAATAAAAATTTTAAATGTATCAGATGTAGAATTTTATGTTATTTAATATTACTAATATCAAAAATAATATTTAGAAGATTTTTTTTAGAAACTACTACTTCCGATTGTCCAATTGTTACCAAAACCTTTTCAGCTCTTCCCAGGAATGTCAGATTGAGGTATCCATAGTTAAACTGGTCTTAAGTCTTACAGTTTTTGAGGAATCGTCCTTCCAACATCCACACGTACATACACACACATACACACACACATACACATACACACAGGCAGACATCGTGCTTATTCACTAAAATCTGGATACGCGATTTTTAGCATGAATCCAATACCTCTCTTAGCGAGAGGTAAATGTAAAAAGGCAACGAAACCGCAAAATAAAAAAAGTTCACACCGAATATTTATAATCCATAACAGTATTTTGCACAATTTTATTAAATAATATCAATGCATACGAAATTTAATTAAGGCTTAATACAAACAGAGCCCGAACAATACCGTAATTGGCTAGTAACAAAGATGTCGAGAAATGAAAGGTCGAGAGTAAACCTTTAGAAAACGGTTCACGTGAAAAGAAAAAATAAAAGTCGCGCTGACATGAAAAGACTGCCTACTCTCCCCGCTGTGGTCAGCAGCTGGATGAGAAGTTCGGAGATTAAAGTGAAAGCGAGGAGCTGCGGATTCATGCACGAAAATATGGAAAATAAAAGAGAAAGAGTAGAAATATTCAGCTGTTTGCATAGTAAAATCTCGTACTTAACCTTGTGGATGAAAAATGAAATGTCTGTGATTTTTTAGTCTTGTGCATGTCAGTATTTGAACAGTAAATTATGATCGAGTTTGAAAGCTTTTCTGGCTTTGGAAAATAAGTATAACCCATTCATCATTTGTCGTTTTTATTCCAGTAATGCGGTCAAACAAAAATGTGCACCTATATTTGATTTTGATATTAAGATACCGTCGGGTCCCATATATCTAGGCTGACCATATGTACTTATTTTAATAGGACAGTACTTTCTTTTTGAATGATGTCCTACTGTACTTAAAAGGTTCATTTAGTACACGTAAATGTACTTTTTTTTAGAACAATAGTTTGATCGAGTCAAACAACGTAATTAGCTATGTATTTGTAAATATATATGTTGCGTCTTACACTGGCCAGATTCGGCGTCGATCGAGTAAAGTATTTTTCGTTCTTCCCCCTTATCACCAAATATTAGTTCTAACATTAATTATTTAAGTATTTTATTCATTTCTGACATGTTTAAAATTTTAAAGCAACAAAAAAAAAAAATGTTTTAACATGTCAGTGTCTCGACAAAAGTTTTATTTCAACCTAGAGTTCATTTTTTGTTTACCTGGGACAAGCGCATCAAATGCTGAAATACTGAAATGTTCTATTTACTCCAGAGCAGTCCTCAAATTTTAAAGGCAATTTGAAATTCCCAAAAGTACTGGTATCAAAAGACTGGTACAAACATGATGCGGAACGCAATAGGATTTTTTTGTAACAATCAATTTTTGTATTATTTTGTTATATTTTATGAAACATTATGTTTTATTTGACTTATATGTGCTTATTATTAATTACTTTTTACATCAAAATTGAACTAAAACGAACTAAATTTCTCATTTTTATTTTCAATTCTGCCTCTAGTATTTTTTGTACTTTTTTTTTCTTAAAAAATTATGGTCACCTACATATGTCACATTCGTTAGATATTTTACAATTAATTATTCAAATGTGTGTAATATTTTGAAGTCACATGATCTGAAACAAAATTTGATGTCAAAATTCATACAGCTTGACATGTGACAAACGTGACAAACTATCGCCTACTTTGTTTATATAAATAACATAGGTGGTGGTCCAAATCTTCGAGTATATACTGACTAGAGGCCCCCTTATGGTGTTTGTTGTGATCGGAAGATATGCACAGAGGAGATTTGCGGGAATGGAAGTCATGTGTATTGCGGGCTGCGTATTATAATATTCATACCACCTTTTTACGAAGTCATGGCTAGTTGTTGCTTTTGAAATATGTAAATTATCTTTATTTTCAATAAATTTCAATCTTTTTTCTCTTACATAGGGAATTACTTCTTTAGCCAATATTTGCTCGAAGGTCAAAATGTTTTTCTATTCTACATATTAGCTATGAATGATGTGCTGTATGTATTTTGATGTCACATGAGTGGGAGATTGTTCTTAATGACTGCTTTTTATTTAATTATTAACGACGGTGACATTTTTTTTTATTGCTATGAAAAATATTACATAAAATTTCAAGCAAAATACTTTTTGAGAAATATGAAACCGGATCATTTAATAAATTCTATATTAAAAATGTGTATTTTTATAAAAATATACTTATTCTAATCTTTGGATATTATCTTTTCGAATAAAATTCCCTCGACGAAGTTTTTACGTATAGTTATTCTAGTATTTACATGACTAGATTTTAACAAAGTAGGGCCCCTCAAATTCAATTAAAGAAAACTTGATAGATCGATTTAAAATGAAAAATAAAATAAATAAATAGATCATCATCCATTTCTGAGTGTGCCAATCTGCTTGTATTAACAGATTTTTGTAATGATGATAGAGAGCTATTAAAGCTGCCGTGTCGAGAATACGATAAGAATCTCTTTTTTGTGCTGCTAAAATTATTTTCAAATTTGACGTCGGTAAGATACGAACACGAGCAGTAAGAATCACAACCTGTCAAATAACAAACTCAATCAAATAATATATTGTATAACTATAAGAAATTGAACGATATTTTTGTTTCTCTTTATTTTATTCTTGTTATTCCTATGTACAATCAACAAAAGTATATTGGATTTTCGTGTAAAAAGAGAAAAACATTGAAGTTTATTGCTGTGTCAAATGATTTACTTTTTTCTTTTCAATATACTAATATTTTTATCGTTTTCTTGGACGCGTGACACACATTTGCTAGTTTACAAAGTGCAGAGTTAGTTCAGCAAACAAAA
Organism: Ophonus ardosiacus; assembly: GCA_943142095.1. NCBI lineage: Eukaryota > Metazoa > Arthropoda > Insecta > Coleoptera > Carabidae > Ophonus > Ophonus ardosiacus. Next base: position 38,940,534 of record OW964828.1, read on the forward strand.
CTAATATGGAACTTCGTGTTAGAATTAGGAGTTATTAGCGGAAATAAATTTCATAACGAAGTTTTAATAAGAGATTAAAGTCGTCCGCTGCGACGCTGAACGCTAAACGTCAGAAAGGAATAGCAGAATAAAACTGTTTCATTACAGCTATTGGCTTCTAAACCTTGGCTCGTTATGAAGCTATTGATTTTAGCATAAATTTCCTACCTACAGCCTGACTCATTTGTGAAAATTAGTTGTAAAAATTTTATGAATCAAGAAGTACTAATAATGAAACTTCAATGGAGTTTTCATGATTTAACACTTCGAAAATAAGCTTGATCTCGAATTAATGGTTACAGATAGCAATATTTGGTTTTATTGTCTGGTATAATTTATGATTTCTGTCATTTTACTGTGCATCAATAAAAAGGAAGAAAGAGCTGCATCACAAAATATTTCCATAAAATCGCAAATCTGGAGGAAGATGATATCTTTATTACTGATGTACTAAGAGAATATTATGGATTGAGGATATAATAACGAATCAAAAAAGCGTTATTGTAAGGTATTATCAAGTTCAGCATAAAATATGTATGCTGTAATAAAATTAATAATTACATATTTTTGTTATAAGGAGAGTAACGAGGCGTATGATAATCTTGAGAATCCCATAATGATTGGTTATCATCCATATCACATACAAAATTTTATCTGATACCGACGTGGAACAATAAAAAAATATTATTAGGTGTTGTTTATTAAAATATTAAATATAAAAGATAGATATAGATAAAAAGTTTATTTCGTCATAATTGTTAGGAGTTATATACTTGGTTAACAATAAATTGATTTATGTGTGCTGTTATAGGACTAAATGTCCTCTTCAGCACATTATTTTTAAGTTTAATATTGTACAAATATATATATATATATATATATATATATATATATATATATATATATATATATATATATATATATATATATATATATATAGGTTAAATGAGATAAACATACATGTATGTACACAGAGATTGTTAAAAATTCTTAATATTAATATTACAGTGCGGATTTGTATTGTATTTACAGTAATTAATTAATTTTTGTATATTAGGGGTCCAGTGGGCGCGTGACTGAGTGTCTGGTCGCGAACCTAGGGAATCTAGTTCGATCCCGACCGACGCCAAATATTTCGAATTTTAAATGGCACAAAAGTGACCCCTGTGGTGCACTCTCCACGCCAGCAATGAGTGCCCGTGAGATGACGACTGGTAAGCGCCCGCACGGTACAAATATGTCATTATCATTACCGATATCAGCGACAAAGCAGATTGTGGCACACTCAGAAATGGGTAATATGCCGTGATGATATATTTATTTATTTAAATAAGGGGGGTTTGGTCCAATTTTTCCTGCAGGTCCTGGAGTGGATCGGCACCGTGCTGGATGAGGGCTGTGGGCGGGTATGTAATGTGACTACCTTTTTTAGAGTGGACTGCCTGGTGGCTGCATAGGTGACTGCTCGGTGGTCGCAGAGAGGGCGTACAAATTCTTTGTAGCTTATAATTTTTTCCTTGGTGCTGCAGCCGCGAATGTGGCTTCAGAGTGCTGAGATGAGACTGGCACGCTTTCTCATCTTGCGTACGCAGTGGTCGATGTCCGTACGCCAGGGTCTTGGTCATGGTGATATGTGGCTGCAGCTTGCTCTTCGACTACTTCTCCGGCCAGATTAACAGTGATGGGATCTGCTCGTTTATTTGGATGTCGGAACAGCACCAACTGTGATTTTGCGGGTTGACGCGGATTCTCCTAATCCGCATCCAGGATTACAGGTCTGTGGTGTACCGTTGGAGCTGCTGCTTGGCTTGCCTGGCAGATTTGGATGTGGCCCAGCAGATGTGTCCGGCGAATTGCTGTGCTTTGACCTGGTGGTGATGCGAGGCAGGAATATACGCACAATATATTAGGAAGAGCAGTGGAGACAGAATACTTCCTTGGGGTAATCCGGCGTGTAATATGATCGGTTCAGATAGTGTTGAGCCTACTTCAATTCTAGCGGATCTTCTCTCCAGGAAACTTGCTACGGTGTGTATCACATGGGCTGGAAAACCGTGGTTGATTAGTTTTTGGATGAGGCGGCTGTGCCAAACTGCGTCGAATGCACGCTGTGTGTCTAGGAACGCAGCCGCTGCATACCCTCCTTTGTTAATGGAGATGCTGAGGTCAGTGATAATTCTAATGATGGCATCTTGCGTTAATTTCCCGGCCCGGAAACCAAATTGGAACTCCGGAATAATGTTGTGGGTGTCGCAGAATTCTAGAATTCGTTTTCTTATAACTGCCACGAGAACTTTGCCCAGGGTATTTAGAAGAGATATAGGTCTGTATGATTCCGGCAGCAGCAGATTCTTGTTTGGCTTTGGTATCATACAGACGTAAGCTTCCTTCCAAGCCGTTGGAATTAACCCTAGGTTTAGGCGGGTGTTGATAATGGCAGTGAGGAAGATGATTGCCTGGGCTGGAACTTGCTTCAGCATTGTGAAGCTGATGCCGTCCTAACCGATTTTCCACATCGCTCGGAGATAACTTCATCCACTTCTGCTTCGTCCGCAACCTGGACTGTGTTGATGAATATTAAAAAATTAAATATAAAAAATTAAGTACGTACCTATGTATATTGTTTTTAATTCGTTCGTATACAAGTATTTCGTTACTGAATTATAATGGATTATTCATTACAGTACTAATTTCTATAATAATGAGTATTTGTATTTTTGGAGTACTCAAACTGAGGTTTTTTATTTTATTTATTTAACCCTTACCCAACTGAGTGTTAATACTTGACGTAAACTGCTAAGTGCCCCCCTCTGTAATAATTACTTAATACATATATGAGCATAAAATATATGATTAATAGGTTAATTAAAGCTTCATTCATAAACTAAAACATATTTATTGTGTAGTATGCAAAAATATAAACTAGAAAAGTAAAATAAAAACTCTGCAAACATTAATCTGCATTTTTATTTTTAATATCCGGTGTGTTTTGACACTTAGAGTGAGCATCTGAGCGTGATTTTTAGTCATTCTGTCGTGTGCAGAGAAAACATCTACTACTCTTTCTATTGGCGGCTAGCGGTGCGGGTGGTAGAATTGCTCTATTTATTTTTATTTTACTCTGTGCCATTTTTTTTTAACAATTCGTGGGTAAGTTACCAGACAGTAGGTGACGAAAAGGATGATTACATGAAAACATAAAAAAAAAATTCAAAGAAATAGCAGTATACCTGGGGTCACTTCGTCGGTTAAAGGTTAAAGAGAAATGAGGTATGTCGACACTATACTACCCAGGAACATTAGTTAATACTATGATGCTACTTTAAATTTTGTTCAGTAAATTAATTTCATTTAAGTAATTTATTACATTTTTAGGGCTTGTTTAGGTGTTGGGGGTATGTTATGCAATTGTCTTTCTGCACTATATTTAGTGCATTGAATAAATTTGTTCTAAATGTTTCGGTGCATTCTTTGGAATAGGTGGCTATGGGTAAGAAGAGTGTGCCCAATTGTCAGTTTGGTCGTGATGGTTTGCTGTCTTCTTCCTTCTGGGTTTGCCCATTCTTAGATATTTTCCTGGATTTGTCTTAGTTTGATGCTGGTTTTATAATTCCATTCTTTTTCCCACAGCTTCTTTATTTTTGCTTTAATTATGTTTTTACGATCTTTGGTTGGGATAGGTATATTCTGCATTTCTTCAGTGACGGCTTCTTTTGCAGCTTTATCAGTTTTTTCGTTTCCTGGAACTTGTATGTGTGATGGTATCCACATAATAGTTATTTCTTTTTCTTGGGTTTTCATTGCTTCATGTATGTTCAGTTGGATGTGTGGTGCACTCTTCACGCTAGCAATGAGAGCCCGTCAGGTGACTCCTGATAAACACCCTTACTGTACAAATATGTCATCATTACCGATATCTATGACAAAGCAGATTGGCCCACCTAGAAATGGGTAATATGCCGTGATGATATATTTATTTTATTGACTATAAGCTCGTAATGTGATTAATAATTGAACAGATTGCTCGTGAAACCGAAGCAGTATATTTTATTCGAAAATATCATCGATAATATAGTGATTCTGTCGAGAAGAGATATTTGTCGATTCTCGGCTCGTAATCGAGATTTCTCGTCTCGATGAGACGAGACAGAAATGTAAAAAATATCTCGATTCTCGAAACCTAGCAATAGCTGTTTTGGATGTGGTATTGTTTCTTCCAAATTCCCCACAGCATTTTTTATCTGCTTCGGCTACACTTTCCCTATATTTGAAATACTTTTTTATTATAAACACACGTTGTTGCACCGTATATTTGTTCATAACTTAACACATTTATATATACAGACTGTTAATTAAAAAACGGGCCATTAGTGTTTAACATGGGAAATCAGTTTTTGCAGATTGTTGCCCCCCTTTTAACTTAGAACGATGGTTGTGGTATCAATAGAAAGATAAAAAATGACACTAAAAACGTGTAAATTATGTAATATTTGGTCCCACAAACTGTTTATTAAATTTATTTAATTTTATATTAATAGCAAAAGCTATGGAATTTTTGAACAAAAAGATAATAAAGTATTTGACATTTTATCTGTCAGAATTTGTTAGCTAAGATTTTTAGCGTTTTAAATGTTTTATAACAGATTACAAAATGCTAGATAAATATTAAATTAATAAAATTATAACATAATAAAATTTGCTCAAGTTTTAGGTTATAGCAAATTTTGACACATAAAACGACAAATATTTATCTTTTTGTCCAAATTGGTATTAATACAAAATTGTGTAAATTTAATAATTAGTTTATGGAACCAAAATATACATACATATCAAATTTCCGTCAAGAAATCTCGGTGAGAATCTCGGCCGAGACGAGACAAAATTTTATGAATTTGAAACGAGACGAGACGAGAAAATAAATTTCTCGTCTTGTCTCGTCTCGACCGAATCACTAGATAATAATTATATCACTTGTTATTACGTATGATAATAATATTTTTAATCAAGATTAACACGTAAAAAATCATGGAAATCCTCATTCTTCGCTATAAATTAATTTTAAACATAATTGATTGACATTATTGTATCACCACTTTATGTATTTGTAAAGTTTAGGGGTCAATGAAGATATAAAGTTAAATTCATTTTGTAGAAAAAGTTTCAAAAGAAAGAAAAAAAATTCCAAGATTGTAATCCTTTGAAAGTTGAAGTTCACAAGAATTGTGAAAAGGAAAAGAAAAAAAATAATATCTTCGTGCTTTAGTTGTAAGTCATGGAGAACATTGTTACTCACACTTGCTTTGATATTTTATTTATTTTAAGTCATTTTATAATTTTTTACTTTCATATACTTATTGTAGGTTTTTATTTTTTAAGAAAAGTATTTACATTTCCTCAACATTTTATCCTAATTATTGTACGTACTATTGGCACAATAAAGTTTAATATATTTTTTACATAAATGTAAAAAATGTCATATCAGATTTCAATTTAATAAATTCTTCAGCACATATTCACATTCAATGTCGATTTTATGTTCTAGTTATATGAAATTCTTTTGCATATTTCGATGTGTTTCTAGTAAAAAGATTTAAACGACAAAATATGGTAAACTGCGTTATACACCTATTGAAATACTCACTATTTTATCTAAATATAATAATAATAATAACAATAATAATAATAATAATAATAACAATAATAATAATAATAATTAATAATAAAAAATATGTTTTTCCAGAATCGTTAGCAAAATTCATTAATATTCAACTTAAAAGAGTGAGCAAAGTAGCATGTTGAATCACAAGAGAGCAAAGTAAATTAATTTCTTCACAAGTGAGCAAAATATACAAGCCTATAATATTCTACGTCAGAAGTCGAAAATTTTGATGAAGTTACAAATTGTACAATAAATATCTACCATTCTACATATAGGAACAATAATTTTTCGTAGTGAACTTTACATTAAATTCAATTATAAACATATGTACTGTTTAGTTTTTCATTAATAAAATATCTGATGTGGACAACACATGACTTCCTTGTACGCCTAGCGTTACACTATACATATTTTATTAATAATTAAAATATGTATTATTACAGACCCAATCATTAAATTGCACGTATTGGACATAATTTGACATTGACATTAAATTATTTATTTTTTTGTTATTTTTTGTCTTAATTCATAGCAAACTTAATTACAGAAACCAAAAAGTACATATTTGTAAAATTTACATATTTCGCTTATACAAAGAGCTAATTTAATCATACTTGATATTTTCGACGGAGAATTCAATTTTCTAAAAGCATTTATTGTTAAATTCAAAATAACACCATTTTTTAAAAGAAAAACTGATAACAGCTTCAAGTAAAGTATCACTTCCGGTTAGACTATTTTAACCAAAATCTATTATGTTATTTCTATTAATATAAAAGTATAAAATACCAAATTTGAGAAGTTTTGGTTTATATTTTAAAATAGTTTTCCATTAAAATCTATTATAGGCTTCAAGTAAAGTACCACTTCCGGTTAGACCATTTTAACTAAAATCTAATATATTATTCCCATTGATATAAGAGTCTTATATACCAAATTTGAAAAGTTTTGGATTGTATTTTAATATAGTTTTTCATTAAAATCTATTATAGGCATCAAGTAAAGTACCACTTCCGGTTAGACCATTTTAACTAAAATGTAATATATTATTCCCACTGAAATAAGAGTCTTATATACCAAATTTGAAAAGTTTTGGATTATATTTTAATATAATTTTTCATTAATATCTATTATAGGCTTCAAGTAAAGTACCACTTCCGAAAGTTATGTAATGACCAAAAAGGGAGGTGCACAACTAGATGTTATAACAGTCCTAAATACAAAATTTAAACTTTCTACGGCTTCCCGTTTTTCAGTTATACGAGACACGTACGTACGTACAGACGTCACGCCGAAATTAGTCAAAATGGATATTTCCGTTGAAATCTGGAAACCGAAATTTTTCGCGATTACAATACTTCCTTTACTTCGTACAAGGAAGTAAAAAGTACAATGTTTCGTTTTTTATATAATTATATTTCAAGATTATGGAAAATATCATGTTTAGCACACGTGAGCATGTCTTTTTCTCACTTGTCCAGTTGGCCCACTCGCTCCCGCTCGTGTGGCCAATTTCCGGACACGTGAGAAAAAGACATACTTTGCTAACTTGTACTAAAAATAGCTATCCTAATATTTCGGTTAGAGACGTACAGTGTTTCAATATAAATGATTAAACGACAAACAAAACATTTAATACATATTAAATTGACTAGTGCCAGACTTAAACACCAAATTAAAAAATATTAAATTGCTAAAATAACTTAAACGACATGATTAGCAGACTTAAGTAAATTATACTTCCTTACCAAAAGACTTAAACGATATTTTTATTAATATTGCAAAAAGTATGCTGCAAATTATTGCGAAAGCATATTTAAAAATATTTGAAAAATAAATCTCACCAAAATAACACAATGCGTCTTGTTAAATAATTTAATGCATATAAAAATAGGTTCTTTTCTGATTATTTCCAAAACAATGCCAAAGCTGTTGTCTTTTTACCAGAAATACAACGATTCATTCCCATTTAGAGTTAATACTTATTCTAAACTAAACTCACTAACCACTAACCTGTATCAGCCAGAACGTCCTGCCGGGACAACTATGTGACGAGGTAGCCAACAGCCTCCTGGGCTTCGCGACCCCCAAGTGCACGACACAGCCACAGCGACATCCAGGCCCTACCTCGGCCAGAACTTCGGGTCGGTCCGCTGGGGAGATGTCTCCAGGGGCCACCAAGCTGCTGCCCCCGTCACCGCTGTACATGCATTCCCAATCGGAGGCCAAGGAGGCGTCGTTCCAGCTGCCGCATTTCTCGGTCTCGACGGCGTTACCCTAGAAGAGGAGAAAGTATTAGAGCGAAGATATAAAGCAAACAATGACGAGATAATAAAATAGTAATATAATTGGGTTCTATTCTAGATAACTATGCAAGGTTGTTTACTAAAAAATAAACAAAACTGTAAAATTTGAAACAAGTTTTCAGAACTTGTAATAATTAATAAAACAATATTTAGGTACAGTAAAAATTTAAAAAGAAGTCCGATCAAGGTCATCTGTATCGTCAACGAATTAAATTGACAAATTTATCTCTCTTATTTGTATTAACTAGAAGCGTGTGCGACAAGAATGCATATAACACGCTTGTCTGTCAAGAATTCGTAATGTTTTTCACATATTTGATTTTATATTTGTTAGTAAACTTACCAGTTGCATTAGTTTTGAATTTTGAATACTTTTACTGTAATATATACCGGATGTAACACGAAAACCGAGCCATGGGAAATCAGTTTTCCTTGCGCAAAAGTGGCCTATTAATTTTAGACAAAAATGCTTCAAATAAATGTTGTAGAGAATTAAATTTCACATCTAAATCCAATCCAATCACATTTTCTTTTACATGTTTTGTAACCGAAGAATTTGAATTTAAAATTTCGTTAAAGTTACTTCTTAACAAATTTTATGACATTTTGCCTGTCAGAAATTAAAATATATAGTTTTCATCAAAATAATACTACTCAATGATTTGTATCATCTCTTCCTGTCCATAATTCTCCATTTTCAATAATAACTCAAACAGAGCTTTTTTAACAGGTAAAATATGTCACAATCTGACAGATATGTTTCTGACAGGTAAAATATGTCACAATCTGACAGATATGTTTCTGACAAGGTAAAATGTCATTATTTTTGCTTGTAATTTTATCTATGAGAAACGCTTTGCTTTAAATTATCATTATTGAAAATGAGGGATTATTCACAGGAAGAATAGTAGTATTATTTTGATGAAAAATATATTTTATAATTTGTGAAAGGTAAAACGTCAAAAAATTTGTTTGAAATTTTATTTTAATACCATGGCTAAAACTATAAAGAAGTACCTACCTAAGTTTTATAAAATTTTAAATTTTTTCGGTTAGCAAAGATGCTAAAGAAAATGTGACTATTGTTTAGATGCAGAATTTAATTCTCTACAATTATTTGAAGCATTTTTGTCTAAAACTAATAGGCCACTTTTGGGCAATGTTAAACGCCTATGGCAATGTTTTCGTGTTACAACCGGTATGTATTTTTATAAAAAATAAAATAACAGCAATATCTTCTGTACCCTCATAAAAAGCCAAGTAAACGACACTACCGAATTTGACAGAATGGGTGGAGCTAAAATCTTAATTCATTCAATTTGTAGATGATCTTGATCACGATGCAATAGTTTTTCCTTGCGTAAAAGTGGCCTATTAATTTTAAACAATAATGCCTCAAATAAATAGATTTAAATTCTGCATCGAATTCTATAATCAAATTTAATTTTGAACTTTTCGTAACCGAATAAATTAAATTTAAAGTTTTACAAAAGCGTATTCTTTACAGCGTTAGCTATGATATTGAAATAAAATCACAAACAGATTTAATGACATTTTACCTGCCAGAAATTGTAAATTATAATTTGCATGAATATAATACTAAATAATTTTCTTTCTTAGAATAATTTTCTACCTTCAATAATGGTGATTTAAAAATAGCGATTCTGACAGGTAAAATATTTCACAATATGACAGATAAGTAAAATTTGAATATATTTGTTTGTGATTTTATTTCAATACATAATTTTAATTTCAATTTGCTCACGAATCGCGCAAAATAAAATGTGAATACTGAATGAGATACAAAATTTAATTCTCTATAACATTTATTTGAAGCATTATTGTGTAAAATTAATAGGACACTTTTGTGCACGGTAAAACTGTTTTCCTATGTTAAACGCCTATGGCCCGCTTTTTGTCTTACACTCGATATATGAAGCCCGTTTCCATGACTTGATCTCCATTTCATCCACTTCAAATCGTCAAGGATGGGAGGGAATTGATGACATCATCTCGTCGGGTAAAATCGTGATTTCCGAAATATTTATGCAAATCAAAACTGACAACTGACAATATAACCTATATTGTCTCATTTATGTTATTTATGAAAATTTTAAGTATAAATAGTTATTTAGCAATAATAAACTAATAGAATAAGTACGACATAAGTAGAATGGATGAAATATACCTCTTTTTATTGTCTAGAAGCGATATCTCTTGTTTGACCACAATTATTACATTGTCGTCAAACTTAGAAACGCCATATTTGCAATAGCAAAGTGCGTAATATAATACCAAGAACAAACGAAATATCCAAAACATAATGAAACACAAATTATCAATGCCAAAATCACTTCACCACATGAATGACAGAATGACATGAATTTTCAAATATTTGAAAATTACTTTCGTTACTGCAGTTACACCACAATTTCTATTTCACTTTTCGCAGTTGGTTGGACGGATAGAGCATATACCCCTCGTGTATCTCACATGAGAGGTATAAAAAATTATCATCTGTGTCAGACGATAATGTGATAGCAAATAAAAATCTCATATAATATATGCATATTATGCAATGTATGTACGATAAAGATGCTAAATTAAAGTTTAGTATTCTTGTATCAGAAATTGATGACGTGGGGATCAACTCGGGCCTATTCTTGTAACTTAGTGGTTAACTAAAAATCAATTTTTACCTCCCGCTACCCTTGGTAAGGGAGGTATAGGGATCGTGCTAAAAATCACATATCGAGATTTTAGTAAATGACCACGTTTTAAGGTCCCTAGAATTCATTTTTACCTCCCGCTACCCTTGGTAAGGGAGGTATAGGGATCGTGCTAAAAATCACATATCGAGATTTTAGTAAATGACCACGTTTTAAGGTCCCTAGAATCTAATTTTAACATTTTCACGATGTCTGTATGTGTGTATGTGTGTGTGTATGTGTGTGTATGTGTATGTATGTGTGTGTATATGTGTGTATGTGTGTGTGTATGTGTGTGTATATGTATGTGTATGAATTTTGTCTTCGCTCTAACTCAAATACTATCATTCAGAAAATTCTGAAACCTTGTATTTCTACCCTATTCCAATACGAAAAGAAGCCATTAGATTTTGGTGTAAATCGGATAAACGGAAATGGCAATTTACCTGAAGCTCATAATGGTTTTTTTTTTCAAAAAATATCATTAAATGCCATTTTTTCGCATTTTATGTCTTATGAAACTTAAAGATTATTGAATTTGCTACAGGAATACATTACTACTTTTTCTATATATTTTGCAGATAAATTTAAAAATATTTTTTTTTATTAGTCCCGAAGCCTAAGATAAACACAATTCCTTTGTTACACAGTTCATATTTCAAATGAATGTAACTTACAGTAAATGTCACTGTCAAAAAACTAATCACTTCAAATTAATAATAGTGACATTTTAAAAAGAAAATAGTAAATAAATCAATAGTTTTATGTAATGGTACAGTTTGCAGCGTTAGTAAATACGTAAGTATGTATTTAAATTAATAAAAATGGATAGGAAAGTGTGGCGAAGGAAGATTGTTGCGTAACTATTATTGTGGTCCGGATGGGGTTATTCGCTACCGAAAATCAGTCACTTTAATATGTTCTTATGTATGAATGCTATGATGATTGTGGACAAGGCGAAAGAAGAATGTTGGTAAAGAGTGAAGTGAGTCAGCTGAGCTCTTACTCTTATCCCTTTACTTATTGTTACTTTTGTTTCCGGGTATTTGCTAACCCCCTAAGTGGGAATCGCGTGATTTTATGTACGTATGTATGTATGTAAAAATTAAATAGCGGGAGGTTTAGGTTAGTCGCGAAGCCTAAGATAAACACAATTCCTTTGTTACACAGTTCATATTTCAAATGAATGTAACTGACAGTAAATGTCACTGTCAAAAAACTAATCACTTCAAATTAATAATAGTGACATTTTAAAAAGAAAATAGTAAATAAAGCAATAGTTTTCTGCAATGGAACAGTTTACAGCGTTAGTAAATACGTATGTATTTAAATTAATAAAAATTAAATAGCGGGAGGTTTTGTGTTGGCCACATCAGATTTTTAACATTTTTACGATGATGTGTGTATGTGTATGAATTTTGTCTTCGCTCTAACTCAAATACTATCATTCAGTAAATTCTGAAACCTTGTATTTCTACCCTATTCAAATACAAAAAGAAGCCATTAGATTTTGGTGTAAATCGGGTAAACGGAAATGGCACTTTACTTGAAGCTCATAATGGGTTTTCTTCAAAAATACCATAAATGCCATTTTTTCGCATTATGTCATGAAAATTATAGATTATTGAATTTTGTACAGATATACATTAATACTTTTTCTATATATTTTACAGATAAATTTAAAAATCATTTTCTTTTTTTAATCCCGAAGCCTAAGATAAACACAATTCCTTTGTTACACAGTTTATTTTTTAAATGAATGTAACTGACAGGTAAACGTCATTGTCAAAAAACTAATCACTACTAATTAATAATAGTGACATATTAAATAATAAAGAAAATCGTAAATAAAGCAATTGTTATATGCAATGGAACATAATAGTTTGAAGCATTACTAAATAAGTAGGTATGTATTTAAATTAATAAAAATTAAATAGGGGAGGTTTTGTGTTGGCCACATAGGATTTTTTGTTATATAGGTACCTATGAACATACATGACTGATTAATTTTTTAACCAGTTGTTAAAAATTAACCACTTTGTTACAGAATAGGTCAAGTACAGTGACATTGCTCTATAAAACTGAAAAAATAGTAATATGTCGAAAAATTACACGGATCATAGATCTAATTCTCTACCACACTACCGTCAATGCCCTCTGTGCCAAGGGTACTAAGCTAATGTTTTAGTAACGTTGATGTTTAAATTAATGTAATTTCGTGGTTTACATAAAGTTTGCATGTTTATATGTGGTTGAAAGATGTAAAATTTTGAGAAAAGGATTTTTCAAAAAATTATTGAACTATTTGCTTAATTTTCGACTAAAGTTGTAGCCACGGTACTTAATGTAACGATTTTTTTCAATCTTCTACTTTCAGATACATAACTTTTTTCAAAATTTTTGCAGCTCTTTGCAATGATTTAAACATTAAAATTAATCCGCAACTTTGAGGATTTGAAAACTTGCGTTCTAATTAAATTTTCTGTCCAATTTCCAACTACATACACAGCTAATGGGTACCATTTTCAATACAACTGATTTTAATTTTGCCTATTCTGATGATATATATTCCTAGTAATTCTAATTTTCGATGAAAGTGTGCATCATACAAAGAATAATATTTACGCGAAGAAAAAATGGTTAAAAGATTTGAAATTACGAATCTATAATGTGGGAAAATATCTCGGCTGTAGAATAAATTAGGTACTAACAAATACTAGAAATCTCAGTTATAGAGCATTAACGAATTCTGTTTGAACGCAAACAAATGTTGAAGTTTGTAGAAAGTTGAAAAACTGAATATTCAAATGAATGTATTTATGTGTCAAGATTGTATCTAGAAATCTATAAGATCTTACTTACCCCGAGGAAGGTAGAAGTGTGTACCGATACCGAAACGTCGGTTTTGTAAAAATAAATGCTGTATGTTTCAGTTTTCTAGTAGGTATTTGTTTAATAGATAAATAAATATATCATTATAGCACATTACCCATTGCTGGGGGTGCTAATCTGTTTCATGAACAGATATCGGGAGTGAAGATGACATTCGTACTCGTATCGTGCGGGCGTGTGCACTACATTGATCATTTTTATGCTATTTAAAATTCGAATTATTTTTGGTGCCGGTCGGGATCGAATTCGGGGTGATCAGATTCGTCGAAATATTTTTCCGCACGTACATTACATTGAAGAAAGGATGATTAACAAACCCACTTCAAGCAATAATGTTGTAGATTATTATCGATGAAGCTTTATACGGTACCTACAAACAAATGTATGTACTATGAAAAATGACTAATTTTACGGAAATTATATTGCTCATCGAAAATAAACTTTTGTCGCACATTTGTAATATTACAATATTCATAAAAAGTAATTGTATTTTCTTCCATAAAACATTCAACTTTACTTACATTGCTAAAGATAATAAACATAAATAGTTCAGTAATTTGGTATTTGAGCTCAGTGCTGAACAATTGTAACAGACATCAACAAAATGATTTGCATAAAACTTTATCTTGATGTATGCAGCGGTCATAAAAATAATTCCCTATTTCCAGATTAGGTATTCCGAGAACATCTTTTATCACTGCGTTAATATAACATTTATGCAGGTACAGTAAAATTTTTGAAAGAAGTCCGATCAAGGCCATCTACGAATTGCATCTATGAATTAAGATTTTATGCTGTCAAATTTAGTAGTGTCGTTTATACAGTTTTTATGAGATACACAAGATATTATGTATCCTCATAAAAATTGAGTAAAAGACACTACTAAATTTGACAGCACAAAATCTTAATTCATAGATACAATTCGTAGATGGCCTTGATCGGACTTCTTTCAAAAATTTTACTGTAAATCTTATTACATGTTTATTATTATACAGATGTCTCAGAAATAGGGCGACATGACTTAACAACAAAGACGATTTAACTAGACTTACCCTTATCCGAAAGTACACCGTTTAGCTAGTATTCTGCTTCAAAGTTCTTCTAATTTTGCTTATAATAACGGAACAATTTGTTCAACTTGAATGAAATTTGGTATGACAATCCGTATGGATATAGTTCTCCTTTAAGATGATATTTGTTAGTATTAGTGAAATAGTGAATATATGAAACTTGGATGTCACGACCATGATTAGTCCATAAATTTTTAATGGTAAAGTCAATAACGTAAATTGTTGTTTTTCAGAAAGATAATTCAATAGTAAACTATCCTGTTTGTGTAAATTGTGATATCTATAACAATTTAGGCAGAACAAAATAAAATGCAAATGACTGCGCAGTGTAATTTTTAAAATAAATTTTCATTTCTTGTCCATTTTTGTATACTCGTAAATATATCAAGTAGAATAACTAAAACTGAATGAGTGAAAATGTAATATATTTTCATTTACATTAAACAAGATACAAATGAGTTCTTTTTACATTATTTTACGCAACTTAATTTTGTTCAGAATAATATAAAACATAATTTATTCTTCGGCTCCTTCGCCAATTTCCCTCAACAACTTACGATGTTCCCACCAAATATTCCCATCTTCTCCATATGTTTCTTTTCCTCCTATAAACTTCTGCTCTTCCTCTACTTTCTTTTCTTCTTCCTCCTCCTCCTCCTCCTCCTCTTCCTCCTCGCCTTCCTCTTCTTCTTCTCCTTCTCCTTTTCTCTCCCATTCTTCCCTTACCTCTTCCGATAGAAATTCGAATTCTTCAGTTTTTATTGATTCCTCTTCCATTCCTTCCAACATTTGTTCATACATCAGTCTTTCGAGGGCGATCTGTGCGTTGACCAAAGATTCGAAACTCCTGCCCATTTGAGATGCTACGTGTGCTTGCATTGGTGGTGGCCGTTTTCCTCTGTGGACTTTAGGTATGAAGCCTAGGTCACCTCTTGCATAGACAGACGTAGCGGATTTGATGGTATCGAAAGATGCTATGCTCGGGACTTTAATTTCATTTTCAGCTTCGTTTAGAACTGTGTGTAAATCAAGGAATAGTTTGTCGTATCTTTCTTTCTTTTCTTCGGCAGATAGTTCTTGTTTCTCGAGCCGGAGAATGGATTTAATGAGTAAAGTAATTTCGAAGAGAATTGTACGGTAAGTGTTCAATTGAGATGTAGCTTCATCTGCTTTAGTTTTGAGAATTAATTCGGCACTTCGGCAAGCGTGCAAATTTTGCTCTAAAGTCCGCATTTTGTGTAGAAGATTTTGTTCTTTCTTTAGTAATTCTCTGAGATCTCGTTCACACTTTTTACCTTTGGCAATAAGAATTTCGTTTCCTGGTATTCTGCTTAATAATTTGTTATGCTTTTCTGTTAAACATTCAACAATTCCTTTTTGAATAAGAGAATCGTTCAGATATTTTTTGCATTCAGTTGTAGATTGTTTACATTTTTCGGTATAGTCTATGCTTTGAGCTTTAAATTCTCGGTTTTCTTCGTCCAAACGGTCATTTGTTGCGGTAAGAAGTTGTATTTCATTGTTGATGGCGTGGTTTTCACGAATAACTCGTTGAGTTGTAGGTGCGATTCGTTTTTCATTTGCACGTTCGAAGTCAAGGCCTATATCATATATTTCTTTTTCTGCTTCTTTTTTGATGCTATCCTTACCCATAATAAATTTCTTTTCTAAGTCGTATAATAATCGTTTAAATTTTATTTCCTGTTCTTCAATAAATCTTTCCTGATCTTCGTATCTTTTAAGCAGTTCATCTCTGTGCAAACGAAATTCTTCTAAAGCATTTAATTTTCCAGTCAATAATTTTATTTCTGCTGTAAGTTCTTCGCGACATATTTCAAAATTTTGCTTCATTTCTTCTACTCTTTTTTCATGTTCTTCAATTCCCAATGCTTTGCTTTCTTCTGCAGCTTTTAAATTTTCTTTTAATTCCTGATGTTCATTTTGCTTCTCTGTCAAAGTTCTTTTTAATGAAATTATTATTTCATTCTTTTCTTCGATGAGTTTTTGGGTATTTAGTTCTATTTCTGCATTTTCTTCTTCTAATTTTGTGGAAAGGAGTGATAGGCGAGTTATTTTTCTGTTAATGTCATTTATTTCTAACTCGTAAAATTGTTTCTCAACTTCCTTAAGAACTTCTCCCTCTGGTTTCTTTTTTCCTTTTCCCTTTTTCCCCTTTTTCCTCTTTCCTTTTTTCACCATATTGCTTTATGAAATGTTTCTCAATATATTTCTTCTAATAATATCCAAATTACCTCTGGCTATAAATAATATAAATATCAAAAAAATAATAAGAAAATAACAATTAATGTCATTAAAGAAAAATTATAATATATTGATGAAGTTATATATAAATTATAACCATTTCCAAAAAATAAACATAGTGTATTATGTTGAAATTGTTATATGTAACTACTAAAGCGTAGCACTTATCCAGTTAAAGGTATCTACAACAAACAAAATTTTGAAATTCATTTCAAAAATCTCCCATAACACACATTACATAAAATAATTTTTGACGTTGATATACGTGCTGTCAGTTTTTTATAAAACAAGTAATTGTTTACATCATTTGATTGTTGGAGTTCTAGCTATAATAGGTGCGTTCGGTAAGTCATACGGAGTTGGAGTATTTACAGAGCGGTGTTAGAGTGGAGTGGGAGTTGAGCTGGAGTTGGAGTATATCGAGGAAAGGAGTACGCTCCATTATTAGTTGATACAAATACGTATCTTTCTGCAATAATAAAGAAAAATGATCAGAATTAACTTGAGATACAAAACTACTTTTTGTTTATATAAAATACAAAACGTCACCAATCAATCAAAATTTATGAAACAATTCATCAACCTTTGTGATTAACCGAATAAGTAGAGTTAATAGATATTTACACACCAAGTGAGCTAAGGTAATGTTTATCCATGAGAAGAAAGTTTAGCTCACGAGCCCGAAGGGCGAGTCAGTTAATTTCTTCGAGTGAATAAACATTCTTAGCTCACGTGGTTTGTACAATATTTTATTCAATTTTGACGAAATAATAATAAAAACCATTATAATATTTAATTTTGACAAAATAAAAAACTGATCAATTAGTAGGCTGAGCATGACAATCGTCGCTGATAGATGTCAAGTCATATATTTAAAAAGCTTCATTGTCTGTTATTTATGTCGTAAAAAATAATGAAAAGGGATGATAATGTCTGATAAATTATGTGGTGAGTGTTATTTTCGTTCTTGATGTTATTTTTAAATGCATTTTTTGTTGCAGAGTGAGTTAAAATTTTGTGAGTGATTTAAAAAAAATTTAATTCACATGTGAAAAAAGTGTTACTTATAGTTGTTGCTATGGAGTTAATAATGACAGTTTAAAACGTCAAAATTGAATAAAATATAATAACCTCCTTTTTTGACAATCTGACATACTGCACTGCTAAAATAAATAATGAATCATCCAGAAATAATTCAATTTTGAATTCTTCAATGAGCCTGAAGAATAGTTATTTATGTGCCTAGGACAAAAAATTGCATATTACAGCAGAGGTTGAGTTTGCTTTCCGAGGCGAAGCCGAGGTAAAGCAAACAAGCGAGGCTATAATATTCATTTTTTGCCGAGGTGCATATTACATTTTTCAATCTACCTTAATTTTCGTAATAGATCTAGAAATAAATACACGGTCTTTAAATTCGAAAATTTTTATTATTTATTATATGAATTAATTAATCATCATCATCAACACTATTTGACAGGTGAAAATAAAAAAAAAACCAACAAAGTAATCTCGAAAACAACTCTATGCAGCGGCATCTTAGATTAACAATTAGTCATGTCAAAATTAATAATTTTTAGTATAATTAATTTCATTACTAATTGCTCACATATTTAAATTAAATTTATTATTAAAATAATATTTTTATTTGCTCGTTTGATATTTGTTATTTACAATTCCGGTAGTACACACAATTACAATAATCATAAAATCGTAGTAGGCTTAGCGTACGAAAAAGGTTTGCGGACGAAAAAGGTTTGCGGACGAAAAGTGATAACGTTCAGAAAAGTGTCATTTTTCATCCGAAAATAAGTGCGTAAAATTTAACTTTTCGTATAGGTAGACAGAAAAATATATTAAAAAGGTAGAGAATTCTTCACCTTCTTCAATGATAAGACTAGCACATTTTTCATTTGCAATAATATTTGTAGTATATACACTCATCATCAATATTATTATTATACTTATAGCAAATAGGCGATCTTGCAATGATTGCACATAAACGTAAAATTTTTCTTCCGTTTTCAATAATTTGAGTCAAAAGTAAAAATTTGCGCGCGAATACTCATATTCACTCCATGCATGCTTGCATATCGAGATTGGGCTTATGGAGTTAACACTTTTCACTCCATTTGACTCCATCGTACATTTGCCGAACGCTCTATTTTAAAACGCGTATCACCCCATGTAATTACCGAACGGTGATAGGAGTGGGCAGAGTGAAAAAAATGAATAGAACTCATTTACCGAACGCACCTAATGTAGCGATATGTGGACCTTTACATTTTTGGAGATCCCAGTGAAGGCATTTGAAAAATGGAATATTGTCGTCGTAAAGTCAAAACCACATATACCTACTGCAATAGGTTTTTAGAATACACAAAAAATGCCTTTAATTCAGAATAGGGATAATAAACAAACAAACAAACAAACAAAACAAAAAAAAACTTATGTTGAAGGGTATAGTTGAGTTAAATAAGCGGTAGACATGAAATATGAGATTTTTACAGATACAACTATTTAATATTTAGGTACTCGATACACAAGTAATCATATAATTCAGAAATGTCAAAAAAAGAGACACGAGATTTTGACTTATAACGACGAAGTACGTATCTATAGTAGGTATGTTTATCAACAAAAATTTGGATTCGATATTTTCAGCATTTTATTTTTACATTGATTTAGATATTAAAAAATATTTAAAATTGTTGATATGTAATTAACAAGGTAATTAAATAGTGATCCTGTCAAGTTAGTATTTTTACCCATTCCTGAGTATTGTTCCAAAAATATATATACGTATGAATAATTTTTATATATTGTTTTTTTTTTCTGTTCCAAATATATTAAGTAATATATTTTCAATATTTATAATAATAATAATAATAATAATATATTTAATGTATATTAAGTGTTTCGTTTATTACACTGGACTGATAATACATATTTATTTCAATATGTGATGTAATGCTATCAATTTAATGTTAATAGCATATAACTACTTTATTATTTAAAGAAAATTGAGAAATAATAGATAAGTTTGATGATCTGTCAATGGTACTGTGAAGCTATTTGAAAGATATAACTGTTTAAATTTTGTTTTAATCTCCCATATAGATGCTTCTCAGTTTAAGGGCACTAAAGGTGTAATAAAAAATTTGGTTTATTTTAAAGTTATCTAAGCTTTTAAATAAAAAGGTATAGTTTACTTCTTAATGCTTGGCGTTACGCTGCCATAGTATAAATATAAACAGTTGTTACACTCCTATATATTTGGTTATCGAATTATTTGACTTCCAATGTGTTAGCTGCGCCTCGTGATCAAAGGAACAGCTGAGGAGTGCAACTACTATACAGGTTGTTTCTCAAAAAGGGGGACATGGCTTAACCACAGATTCCTGAGGCTAAAATAAGACGATTTAACCAAACTTGCTTCTACCGGAAAGTGTACCATTTAGCCAGAATTCTGCTTCAAAGTTCTTCGAAAAAAAAAAAAATAATAATAATAATTTTGCTTATATTAACAGAACGCTTTATTATATTTGGATGAAATTTGGTATGACAGTTCATATGGTTATGTCATCTTTTAAGATGCTCCTTGTTATTATTAGTGAACCACTAGTGTATGAAACTTAGGTGTCCCAACATTGATTAGACCGTATCCTTTTAATGGCCACGCCGATAACGTGAAAGATATATTCAATAGTAAACTTTTCTCTCTCTGTTTAATTTGTGATATCTGTTACCGTTCAGACAGAAAAAAATAAAACCTGAGTGACTGCATCGTGAATTTTTTAAAAATAAATTTAATCTAGCAGTCCATCCAAATGTCAAACAACTAATTTCTAATGACTAACAATTGTTTATGGGTTGTCAAAAAATTCCTTCGGGATATTCAGAAACTAGTAACATCCGTTTGTTTGGCCTAATAGTATTTTACTACCATTATTATAAATAAGGCGAATAAATATGTTTATTCACAATCATTATAGTAATATACAGATTCCTAACCTTTTGGAGGTTGGAAAATACGTCATTCCTAACTTTAATGACAATCTCTTGGGTTGGAAATAACAGATTTCACTTCCATCTCTTGGGTTGGAAATGTTTATGTTTTTATTTTGATACAGCTGTCAAAATATTAATAAAATTAAAGGTTATAATTCATTGATTTATTTTGAAAATTATTGATTCAAAATGAGGATGATTGTGAATAAAATAGTATACATAACCTCGGTGGGAGTTTCATAACAGCCTCGTGCATTATCTCACCTCGAGGCTTCGCCTCTCAGTAGTATACATAGGCCCTCGGCTGTAATGAAACATCTCCCACCTCGGATGTAATATACTATAACTTACTCCGAAACAAGTTGAGAAGATTGACAACTCGTTACTGTCATTAAAAATTAGATGTTTGGCGTTTGGGCAGACTGCTAGATAAAATGTATTTTAAAAAATTCACGGTGCACACAGTTTTATCTTTTTCTGTGTGAACCGTAACTGATACCACAAGTTAAACAGAGAGAGAAAAGTTTACTATTGAATGTATCTTTCTGAAAAAAAAAAAAATAATTTCACATTATCGGCGAGGCCATTAAAAAGATACGGTCTAATCAATGTTGGGACATCTAAGTTTCATACACTAGTGGTTCACTAATAATAACAAGGAGCATCTTAAAAGATGACATAACCATATGAACTGTCTTACTAAATTTCATAAAGCGTTCTGTTGTTATAAGCAAAATCAATTTTTTTTCGAAGAACTTTGAAGCAGAATTCTAGCTAAATGGTACACTTTCCGGTAGAAGCAAGTTTAGTTAAATCGTCTTATTTTACTCTCAGGAATCTGTGGTTAAGCCATGTCCCCCTATTTGAGAGACACCTGTATATACAGGGTGTTAATTTAATACTAAGTCGTTACACCCGAAAATGGTAGTTAGTACTCATTAAAACAAACAACTTTTCTTAGTTCCAATTTTTGATTTGGTGCCCGGTTCGTAGTTATACTGGAGTTCTTTTGTTTTTCGAAAAATCTTCATAACTCCAATATTTTAAAGACAATTGAAATTTTTTTTTCTTTCAAATTTACCTTTAAGCTTCATTTCCGCCTAATGCTTAAGAGCTATAATTAATGCTTAAAAATTAAGAGCAATGCCGAAGAACAAAAGATTGCAAACTTCTAATCTGAACTGTCAATCTATTTGATAATTATTAAATTTTTAATTTTTCGGTATGGATATACATAGATACAGAAAATTATGTATATCACATATTTAAAAAAAAGAAGAATTGCTGCTGCAATTGCAGTCTGCTAGACAACAAGTAATAAGGGAAAAAATTGTGACATTTTTGTTGAATTAGTCACTAAACAAAATAGCTGGAAATGGTAAATTGTCATAATGCAATAAGTCTTATGTACTAATCATTATGCATTAAGCAATAAAACATTCGGTGGAAATGAGGCTTTAGGCTCTCTAACATATTTGGCATTTACAATTATTTTTTATTTTTTTCATACAATACATGATTTTTTGATAACCAGTCCATTGATTTTCGAAGGTAAAATATTTATAAAATCCTTAAACTATCTACTACAATATTTGTTATAAACATTCTTTCAATCTATCCAAAAAAAGCATATCTAAGATGACCTCTGAAAGGTAAACCAAAAGTCTTATTTAATTATTAAAGTCGCAACTCTTATAGTTTTCAAGATAGCAGAGGTAAACCCCGTAAAAACTCATTTTTCACAGCCTCATATCTCGGAAACTATTGAAGATCGAACCCATGTTGATTAAGTTTTTTTTTACTCAATTTGGTCACTCACTACTATATGCCCTTAAATTTTTTTACACTTATGTTGAAACACTCTGTATAAACAACGTAATTCTCATTCTCATAATTGACGCTATAATAACTTCTCATAAATCCAACATTACACATAACATTGTTGTATGGTATGTGTAGATCATACCATACAACAATATAGCGACAAATAAAATTCCTACAGTGAATACGCAGCAACTATAGTCCATTTAGGCAACACATTATCTATAGTTCATCTCTAGGTTCTTCCCTGCAACAAGAAACCCAATAAAATAGAAGAAAGTTGCTATAAAAAAATGTTCTTATCTGAAGTGGCGTGTTCAGGGAGTTATGGGTGATGATGTAGGGCAATGATGTCGACGGGAAGGACTGGCGACGGCTGGCACGTCCAAGACGTAAGAATCCCCAGCAATGAAGAACGTAAAACGGCAGAGCTGCAAATCCTCCGAAATATGACTTCCAACAAACGATGCACGTAACACCATACGTAACACCAACCACAAAAAAAAAGATAGTCAACAGGCACAACGGCGCGAGCAAAATTGGTCGCTCTACTAAATATGTCGAAAATTAAATCACCTAATCAACGTTGACACCAACCACTTGCCAATGCGGTGGTCAAAAATTACATCCGTCCGAAAACACAATGGCTCGTAGTATGATCACGGTTTTAACTAAAACACTGTTTTTAGAAATGTCAAATTCAAATTTAAATATTTAATTTCACTCGTATGTTTAAAGAACGATTTTTTAAAAAATATTTGTTTGAATACAAACTATGTCCTGCTTTAAATTCATATTTTGATACATTTGTTATTATTTATTTTTGTTATTAAATAATGAAATTTGACATTTCTTAAAACAGAGTTTTAGTTAAAACCGTGATCATACTACGAGCCAATGAGTACTCGTAAATAGCAAAAAAGAATAAATACCTTTAAAAACGATCCGCGCGCCTCTGGTGATTTTTACTACTACAAGCCTGTCAGCAGACATAAAAAAATTCTTCAACGGAAGAAAGGTCAAAATAAATGACTAAATAACAGAAATAGTTACATTAGTTGACATTAAAAATTTTTGCTAATTTTTAACGTAAGCTTTAATCGTTGTTTTAATATACTTGGCGCCTCCATCTCCTAAAATAAAACCTACTGCCTTGGAAACTATCAGTAAACACAAAAAAAAACTGATCCTGTAAAAATTACTTTGTTTTGCTCTTTTAAAATTTGAAATTAGCATGCTAGAAAGTGCATGGAAAAATAAAAATTGGAATTTTAATTTTTTTGATCAAATATGGGTTTATGTCTATTTGGATTAATAATTCGAAAGAAAGAAATTTGAATATTCTATATTATATTCAAATGGCATATAAAATTATGATATTATTGGTATCCACTGTGGATAAGAATTATTGTCTTCATCTGCATTTCAATTTTAAGTTATGACCATATTCTTTTTTTCATTTATCCATTGTTCTCAATTTAAAAATAAAGAATGTCTGTTATATTACAGCTAAGCGTTCTTTATATAATTTTGTTGTAATTTCTTATATCAATCTCATCCTATGATAGTCAAAATTTAAATAATTTATGTTACATCGTTGAAACTATTTTAAACTCCCTTTTTCTTATACTTCAGATCTATTTTCTTGTGGAGATGCTTCCCATTCATAGGAAACGTTTCCTATTTCTTCCAGCAATTTTAAGTGATGTGCCATTGCCTCATAGCCCTCTCCATAAATTTCTTTTGCCTCGGGAATTTCAGCAAGATCTAAGACTTCAGCACTTACTTTTCTTTCATCAACATCAACTACGTCGATATCATCATCGCTAGATCCTACTGCACTGAACCTTTTGCTTTCAGTAGATTCTTCTTCAAGGGAGATAGTCTCTTCAGATATTTCTTCGGCTTCCATAAATAGCGATTCTGAAGTATAAGTTGATTGACTGCGAATTTCAATTAGAGATTCTAAACTTCTGCCGACTTGAGATAAAGCGTAGAAGATACTGGTTACGGTTTTATCTTCATGGAATTTAGGGATGAAACCTAGGTCGCCTCTGCTGTACCTCAATGAACGGGCAATGGATCGTCTTGATTTTCTCTCTCCTCTTGCTTCTTTGGGTTCGTGTAGGCATAGAGCTTCTGATATAACATTAAGAAGAGATTGGAAGAGTGTGTCACGTTGTACAAGTTTTTCAGTTTTTGTCAAATCTAAAGTTTGAAGGTGGTCTAAATATTTTCCGAAGATAATAGTGTCATTTAAAATTTCATTAAGAATGCTAACACCATTGTTGACTTCTTTAGCTTTTACTGTCAAAAATATTTGATTAGAACGTGTTTTGTGAATATTTTGGTGCAGAATTATTATTTTATTCTCTATATCATTTACACGTTCATTTGTGTCTTGTAAGTCTTTCTCGTCTTTATATCCTTGCTTAATAAGAAGATCATGTTCAGCTAATTTTTCCGTTAATTTTTCATCCTCTTTTGTTAACTGATTAATGAGTTGTTTCTCTTTAAGAGCTTTATTTTTGGCGGCATTACGTTGTGCAGTAAATAATTTATATTTTCTCTTAAGGTCGTCAACACGAGTTTTAAGATCTTGGTTTTCTTTTTCCAGCTGTTCATTAGTAGCAATTAGTTTATTTATTGCCTTATTGGCGATGAGACTTTCGTATATAACACTTTTAGTAGTTGCTGCAATACGCAAATCATTCGCTTCGCTGAAGTCCATTTCGAGTTCTTTGACTTTTATGCGCATTTCTTTGTTGAAAGCATCTTTTTCCAAAATAAATTTAATTTCTGTCTCATATAATACTTTTTTGTGGCGAATTTCTTGTTCTTCCATAACTTGTTCTTGTATTTCAAATTTGCGCATGAGTTCTTCTTTTTCTAGACGATACTCTTCTAAAGAATTTATTCGACCCTGTATTTGTTTTATTTCGCCTTGGAGCTGTTCCTGCATCGCCTGAAATTCTTCATTCAATGCTTGAATTTCTTCTTCAAATATTTCTTGATCCTTTTCCTTAGCTTCTTCAATTTCAGCTAGGGCTGTTTTCATTTGAGCAATTTCATCTATTTTTAACTGTAACTGATATTTGATGTAAAATATTACATCGTCCCTATCAATTTCTAGTTGTTCATAATTTTTCACTAGTTCTAAATTTTTTCCTTCTAAAACAAATGTGCGACTTCTCAACTCAGCTAGGGTTCTGTTTAACTCAACAATTTGGTCTTCATAAAAACTTCTTGGTACTGGAGGTTCTTTTTCTTTTTTCGCTTTCTTTTTACCCTTTTTCTTTTTTCCTTTACCTTTCGCCATAACGATCAAAAATAATTATATGTAACCAATTTAACAAGAAACTATTACGGTCTTTTGTATATATAAATGCTAATAAAATTAATTGTCAAATGTCAAAAATGATTAATAAATAAACAAGATTAGTTTAAATTGTTGATCAAGGAGGTTATCCAAAATGTCAGATAATTCTTCCATTCCGCCACGCTACATTCAACTGATTTTGACATGAACGTCAACGTGACGTGTATGTACCTTACAAATTTGACTTTGTCAGTACCATCTACCTTTGGAGAAAAAAGTAGCTGACATCTGGTAAGAGATTAGTGAATGTAAAGAATAGGGAAAACCTTAGACCAGGAATAGAGGCGAAACATGGAACTCCATGTATTTCGCCGTAAGAAGACTTTCCTAATCATCTTAGTGACTTTCGACCTTTTTGTAATGTCAAAATAAGCTGCTATCGTATAGTCGGCCAGATATGTTACATAAGGTGCGTTCGGCAAATGAGTTCTGTTCACTCTTTTCACTCTGTACACTCCTAGCACCGTTCGGTAATTACATGGAGTGATAAGCGTCTTAAAATGGAGCATTCGGCAAACGCAGAATGGAGTCAAGTGGAGTGAAAAATGTTAACTCCATAAGCCCAACCTCGATATGCAAGCATACATGGAGTTTTTTTTGTTTTATTTGACATCTGTCAGATCATTTTGTATTTTTATGTTGAAATATTTTATTATACACAATTATTTTATATTTATAAAATTGTTCTGTAATATAACAAGGCACAGTATGTCGGAATGGTAAGAATTCTGTACCTTTTCTAATATATACTTTCTTCAGAATCATTAAAGAATAATACCAAACTGAATAACTTCTGTATGGTTCACTATTTATTTTTTTAGCAGTGCAGTATATAAGATTGTCAAAAAAGGAGGTTATTATATTCGTGCACCAAAATTTTAACTCTACTCGTTCGGTTAATCACAAATAAAGGAGTGTACCTTGTTCCCTCGATCTACTCCAACTCCAGCTCTACTCCCACTCCACTCCAACACCGCTCCGTAAATACTCCAATTCTGTATGATTTACCGAACGCACCTATACTTGTGCAGTCGAACGAATAAGTTTTCAATGTCAACAAGCGTCACCCACCGTTATCAATCACCATTTTGTCTTTTGACGTTTTCGTATACATAAGTGTTTCGTTTGATTCATATTATTTATTTATGTTATGCATAATCAAGTATTTATTTAGATTCAACTGTAACATAACAGTATTTAACTGGTCGACTATACGATTCCAGCTGATTCTGGCATTGCAATAAGGGTTAAAATCACACATATGATTTGGAAACATACGCGTGAATATGCCGTCATCCCTCTATTCCTATTCTAAGGAGAAAACATTGCTTTTATCATTTGTTGGTGTATTAAATAAATGTATATTTTGAATATATTATATGGTATTCTATTCTAAATCGTTTCGATGTTTACACTTGAAGTAAAAACAACAAATGATGTCAGTATTTTACTAGTTTACCGGCGTTTTGTCGTCCGACCTGCCATCTACATTTCATTTTTCTCCTATAATTTGATTTTATTGAAAAATAGTCGTTTCTAAAATGAATTCAACTATATTTCTATTTCATGTAAATTTCATTATTCAGTATTAACGCCATCCATATTTATTTGGGAACTTCAGGTCCAATCTAGAACTGATCTCTAATAAATGATACAGATCTGAAATTAAAAAGTTAATTAGAATTCACGTCAATTATTCCCATGATTGGTAGTATAATTGGCTCTTTTTAACCTGATTTTATTTGTATATAAACTACTCCACATGAAATCCAGATCTATCAGTCATAAGAAATAAATAAAGAATGCAACTGTTTAGATTTAGAAGGAGAGAGTAGACGAGTTGGATCTACTAACCCAGCACATCT
Source organism: Ophonus ardosiacus (assembly GCA_943142095.1). Lineage (NCBI taxonomy): Eukaryota > Metazoa > Arthropoda > Insecta > Coleoptera > Carabidae > Ophonus > Ophonus ardosiacus. The sequence goes on from OW964828.1 coordinate 38,968,546, forward strand.
GCTGGGCGAATTGAGTCAGTTCAGGATCAGTTCTGGGTTACATAATATGTGCCAACTAAATACAACTAAACTACCAAGTTATTCGAAAAGTCCCCATAAAGATACGTTCAGTTAAGTTTATTTCCGCAGTAAATTTAATGAAATGAAAAAATGAAACTTGAATAATTGATTCGAATTTGTTCATTTTATTAAATTTACTATGGAACTAAATTTAACTGGAAGTTTATAATACCGGTCCTTTTATGTAATTATTAATTTATTTTTTTATTTGTAGATAATATAATTATAATTCAGTTTAATTTCATTGTAATTAATATAAATATTGAATTAATTATTCTAAAAATAACCAGGTACTATTAAGAGATTTACTAAGATAAATAGGTATTTTTTACCTCTCGTTAAGAGAGGTATTGGATTCAAGCTAAAATTCGCATATCCAGATTTTAGTGAATAAGCACGATTTAAGGTCCCTAGAATCCGATTATAACATTTTTAAAATGTCTCTCTCTCTCTCTCTCTCTGTGTGTGTGTGTGTGTGTGTGTGTGTGTGTGTGTGTGTGTGTGGATGTGTGTATATGTGTGTGTATGCCTGGATGTTGTAGACACGGTTCCTCAAAAACTATAAGACTTAAGAACTGTTTAACTATGGATTCCTCAATCTGACATTCCTGGGAAGAGCTGAAAAGGTTTTAGTAACAATTGAACAACCGGAAGTAGTAGTTTCTGAGAAAAAATCTTCTAAATATAATTTTTTGGAAATTTTTGTTATTAAATATTGAAGAACTTAAAATTCTCTATCTAATACACTTCAAATTTTTATTATATCTTGTATAGATTTAGAGATAAAGGCACTATAATTTATAGAGTAATTTATTCGCAGATGCTAAGGCACTAAGGAAACCAGTTAACAAATTCCAATGTTTATAATATAGTTTTTAAATGACACGTCACTGTCAAAAATCAACAGTTTTAGTGACATTCTGATAGCTTTTTCTGGGAAGTATATTTAATCTTTCTTATTGTTTTATTAATTAAATATTTGAAATTATAGGTAAAATGCATATCAGAAATACCGCCAATCTGGTTAATGAATTGGGAGAATCTCTGACATTTAGAAACTTCCTCATACAATGAAAAATAGATATAATTAGAATTATAAGTGTGCAGAAGACATGTTAAATACAATAAAAAACAGTATTTGGGTAAAGTTCTGTATTTTTTTGTTATAAAACGACGGTAAGTGCAATACAATACTTACATAGCCTAATATGGAAATGGCGAGAGGTCTTGTGCTGGTCACAACAGATATTTTATTCAGATATGGAGTTCAACATACGAGTATGTCAATACATAACATTAGAGATGTGCCTTCTAAAAATTCTCACAAAGAATTTTATTAATCCCTTGGAAAATTGAGGAAATATTAGATCTTGACGCTTGTTCTTTTGCTGTGTATGCTTGTACCTTGTGCCCGTACTCCGTCAACAAACATTGTGGTGATTCGCAATAATTGAAATTCCTTGGGAAATTTTCAATTTTTACCTCTCGCTAAGCGAGGTATTGGAATTATGCTAAAATTCGCATATCCAGATTTTAGTGGATAAGCACGTTTTAAGGTCCCTATAACACAATTATAACATTTTTACGATGATGTCCGTGTGTGTGTAGGTGTGTATGGATGCATGTTTGGATGTGTGTTTGGATGTTGGAGAACCAAGGTTTCACAAATACTATAAGACTTAAAAAATATTTAACTGCAGTTTCCTCAATTTGACATTCTTGGGAAGAGCTGATTAGATTTTGGTAATAATTGGACAACCGGAAGTAATAGTTTCTCTAAAAAAAAACTTCTAAATATTACTTTTTGAAAATTTTTGTTATTAGGTACTATTATTGAAGAACATAAAATTCTACATCTGATACATTTAAAATTTTATTATATTTTCTATAGGTTTAATATATAGAATAATCTAATCGCAGAGGCTACGGCACTAAGGAAACCAGTTGACAAATTCAAATGTTTATAACATAGTTTGTAAATGACAGATGTCAGTGTCAAAAATCAACTTTTAGTGACATTCTAAAAAACTTTTTCTGGGAAGTACATTTAATCTTTCTTATCGTTTTATTAATTAAATATTTAAAATTGTAGGTAAAATATATATGCATATCCATCAGATATACCGCTTGTGTGCAGAAGACATGTTAAATACAATAAAAAAACAATATTTGGGTAAAGTTCTGTAATTTTTTTGTTATAAAACGACGGTTCCATAGCGAAGTGCAATACAATACCTACATAACATAAAATGGAAATGGTGAGAGGTTTTGTGCTGGTCACAACAGATTTTTTTTTTCTTGAAATGGGGTAATCCACCATTTTTTAAATTTTATATTATGGAAGCATGGAAGAAATATAGTATATAAATCATAGTTTCAGTCAAAAATAATTTGTAATATATGAGAAATGAATAATAATTAAAATGTGATAAAACATTCAAATTTCGTTCTACGTCATTCTCCCTGAGACCGGAAAGAGAGAAAACTGTTACAGATACTAGCGCCTCAAAGGGAGCAGCGATAGAATCGTGTTTGTTTACATCTTATGAAAACTCCTGCATACTTGGTAGATATTGATAATGTTATAACATTGGAAAATGGAATCTAACTTTTGTAAGGCTGATTCAGGAAATTGGCCAATTGTTGGTATTGCTATGATGAGTAATTAGTTCGCAAACAATGTAAAACATGTATATAAGTGCAGAAGTTAGAAACGTGAAAATGAGGAATAAATACCTAATTTATGCCTAAATATTAAAAATCTTACAGTGGTGGATGAACCCATTGTTATATTTGACATATGTATGTGAGTATGTGTACGTCTCATTTGACTTCATTAATATTTGTATTGTTAGCATTCTGAGATTGAAACTTTTAAGAACTATTACAAAGCAGTAACAGAAGAATGTAGCAAATCAATTACGAAAATGTGAAATAATGCTGCAGTCACTAAAAGCCAAAGAATGGACAAAATTGATTATTTCGTAAATTTTCATAGTTTGATTTTATGTAATTTAAATTTATTTAATATGTATGTCACACTACAATTAAATACTTACGGTCACTTACGATCGTTCTCAATATTTACGAACCGGATAGGTATAAATAAATATATCATTACGGTATATTACCCATTTCTAAGTGTGCCAATCTGCTTTGTCACATATATCGATAATGATGATGACATATTTATACCGTGCGAGCGTTTTCCAGGCGTCAGTCATTGCTGCCGGGACAGGTGAGTCTAGAATATTTGAATAAACATAATTTCCAATAGTGTTCAATTATCTTTTTTTCTGGAATTTTTTCATATATTTGATATACAAACTTTTACATATTTGAAAAGAGAAAAAAAAAATGATGGTTTATATTTTAATAAAACAATTAAAGGTTGATAGTCGTATCTTGTAAACTATGTTTTCAAAATAGTCAATAGGCTAGTCAAATTTTCCCCACCAAAAAAAACTCGTTCGGTTTTTATTTAACAGGAAAAATATAAAAAGCCCATTCTTTTTTTTTTTAGAACGTTAATGTTAATATAAGCATTATAAATTACGCAAATATTTTATAATAAGCATTTTTGAAATTACAGGTAAACATAATTTATTTTTACAACATTGACGTTTTGGTGCACATAGCACCTTCTTCAGAGTAATAAGACCTTACAAAATATTACATATCATGTACATTTTGTAAGATCTTACTACCCTGAAAAAGGTGCAAGTTTACAACAAAACGTCGGTGTTGTAAGAATAAATGTTGTTCGACAAAGATTTCAAGTAATGGGGTCATACCACATTTTCCAATTTATTTTTTTTATGAAAATATACTTAAAACCACTTATAAAAATATATATTTTATGTCACATAAGTTTCTAGTTTTACAGAAATAATTTTTTAAAGTTTATATTAAATTTCAAATGACGTCACGGTTTTGCGACCGTGGCCGTAGTCCCTCCTATCGAATAAAAATGGAACTACGTTTGACGTTTATGTTATTTGACTTGAAAGCAAACGTGACAGCAAGTTATTTTGTGCTCGTGCTTTTGTTTTTATTGTATATTAAATAATTTGATTATGGAAATTAATTTTGAAGAAGCGAATTCAAATAATTTGCAGAAAATTAATTTTCGGCATCTTCTTCAAGCTATTGAATAAAATAAACAAATGTATATCAACGAAAATTGTTTTTTTATTAAGTTCTACTTGCGTTGAAATGATCTTCACAAACATAAGCAAGACTACCCTTTAAAATTTTTGGAGTATTTATTGCATTATACCATCTTTCCCTTATATCTCGAGGTTTAGGAATACGAACAAAAACTTTATTTTTGCTTCTCAACGAGATGTTCTCGCAAGACGGCACAGAATAATATTATACAACCATGATAATATCTAAATCACACATAATTTGTATTTATTTATATTTATTAGAACATTTCGTTATTTGTACTTACGTTTAAACAAAAACAACTTGTTGCAAAGATATTTACTTTGAAAATGTTGGTTGTGTTCGAAAATTGTGACAACTCTGCGCTACATTCATGTACAGTACGTGCACGAGTACATGTGTGCGTGACTATCATTGTATGTGTGTACAAAACCATGACGTCACAAAATAAGACTCAAAATGTTTAGAAACAAAATTATGAATGAAAAGTATAAGAATATTAAATATTTTTCATGTATATATGTATAAAATTATGTATTTTTTTTAATTATATAAAAAAAATCAATATATATTTTTTTTGGTATGACCCCATTCTTAACAACTTGTCCGTACCTCAAACGAGAAATTTCACACATTTTTGAAATTTATTAAATTAATGAAACGCACAAATAAAATATAAACAAAAAAGTAAATAAATGAGTTACACTTGTATTTGATTTATTTATGTATTTTAATTAAATATAATTATATGAAAATACAGATTTAAATATGAGTATACCGTTATTTTATTTACTACAAGTTTGTTTAATTGCCTACAGTGTACATTTTACAAACTTATAAAATTAGGTTCTCTACTCAAATGTCACCTTCGCTAGGTGAAGTATCATTCTCTGTTTCATCATCATCAAAACTAAACGGTCCAGTTATCGCATCCAAAATTTCTTGGTGACGCCTCTCTGCTTCTTCATCTTCTCCAAACATTTCTTGTCCTGCTTCTATTCCTTGGACAAATCCTGTTTCTTCTGCTGGTTTCTCTTCATCCACTTCATCATCTTCATCTTCATCAATAATTAGGGGTTTTCTAACCTTTTCTGATTCTTCAGATTCACCAGGAATGCTCTCACCGGGGATAATTTCTTCAGAAATGCTAAGTTCAGTATCTTTACGGTCGTCTGCGACTATGTTACCGACATCTGGTATAATTTCTTCTTCGATTTCATCGATTTGGAGATCTTCTATACTGCGACCTACTTCAGTGATGGCGCGTATTTTCCATGGAGGGGGTTTATTTTTATGTACTTTAGGAATGAAGCCCAAATCGCCTCTACCATATGCAGCTGAAGGTAGGGTTTGACTTGCAAGAGATTCAGTAAAGTCTTCGTATGATTGGGTCAGTAAAGAAAGAAGAGTTTGTGCTAAATTTTCTCTAACAACATATTTTTCTGATTCATCTATTTTTGGTTGACTGGTAACATTCATTGCAGCTCTGACATGTTCTCTAGATGTGGCGAACAGATCTCGGAATTTGTCAATAGCTGCACTGTAAGCATACATTTGTTCTTTTACTTGTATTTGTTGGTTACGAGACAGATGAAGATTTTGCTCTAGTATTTTTATTTTTTCTTGCAGGTCTTCTATTTGTGATTCTGATTGATTCCAATTTTCTTGAGTTATTTCTCCTTTTCTAATAAGTACTGCATGTTCTGTCAATTTTGATGACAAATTTCTGTGGTTTTCCTTTAATTGGTCTATAACTCCGCGTTGTATTCGAACATCACTTAATGATTTATTGCGTTCGGACCTGAGTAATTCGAAATTTAACTGGAAATCTTTGTTTTCTGCTTTAAGGCCATTGTTTTCTTTTTCTAATCGTTCGTTTTCAATGATGAGATGGCTTAGTTCATGGTTGAGGGCGATATTTTCGCGAATTGCACGTTGTGTGGTGGCAGCAATTCGCAATTCGTTTGCTTTTTCGAAATTTGAAGCCAGTGTAATTACTTGTCGTTCCATTTCTTTTTTAATGTCTTCTTTTCCTAGAATAAATTTCTTTTCTATTTCGTACAATAACTTTTTATGACGCTGTTCTTGTTCTTCAATATTTTTTTCTTGTTCTTCATATTTTTGCATGAGTTCTTCTCTCTGTTGTCGAAATTCTTCCAAAGCATTAAGTTTACCATTTAGTAATTTTATTTCGGAAGAAAGTTGTTCTTTCATTTGCTTGAATTCATTTTCCAATTCTTCTAAAACTTTCCCATGTTCTTCAGCTTCAGCTTCTTTCAGTTCTTGAATAGCTTTTAACCTTTCTTGTAGTTCAGATACTTCATTTTGCTTTTGTTGTAGGTTTCTTTTTAAATATATGATAACGTCGCCCCTGTCATCGTCTAATTTTAGAAAATTTTGCTCCAATTCCTGGTTTTTTTCTTCCAAAGCAGTAGTATGCTCTCTAAGCCGAGCTAATTTTCTATTAAGATCAGTAATTTGAAGCTCATAAAACGCCTTGTCAACCTCACTAATTTCATTGACTTTAGTAGCTGCTGCTTCCTTCTTTTTGCTCTTTTTACCCATGACGAATTTAGGTACAAATAATTTCACAGTTACATCCCACTTAAAACGCTAGTACACAACTAAATTTTGCCCCCCGATTATTAGCCAGGATAGTGAGATTATGTCATATCTTTGTTAGGTAACCATGGAGAAGAATATTGATTTAATTCAAGACGTGGCAACTGTGGTGGCAACCAGCTTGGAAATCAAATACGTTTAGGAGAATAGAGCAGAATCACGATATATAACAATGTAAAAAACTAATACGGCCAGTAGCTGGTATATTACCTCCCGTCAGTTCCATAAACGTACATTTTTTATATATAAAAAAATATTTCAGGAACATATTGTGTAAATTGCACTTGATACTGACATCTGTTAATTATATAAACATCATCACTATTATAACTGTTTCCATAGCGCAGCACAGGTTGCAAAATTTATACCAATTTTTTGTTTATTTATAAAGTATTTTATAATATTTAAAATAGTATAAAATGTGAATAACTGTTACGAGTTTCAACTATATTGTCACTCCCCGGTTCCAGTGTCGAACATATGTATCACGATTTCCTTCTACGAAGCCCCTTGCGAGAGTGACTGATGTTTCATGCATACCCCTTATTGTTTTGGCTATCATAACATCCGTGGTTTGTTTAATAGTTTATCGGTTTCAGAAAATTAAAACATTAATAAATACTATTTTTTGAAATTCTCTCATTAATGCTATTTTCAGAATGCTATAATAAAGAGAACAATTATTTTAACACATATCAATATAACAAACAAATTACGTGCTTTATTCATATTTATTATTTTAGATTAAAATGAACCGTGTTAAGAACGATACAAAAGGTTATCTGTATGTATCAATGTAGAGCATTATACTCGTACTTTCATTTTATTTTATTTATATTTTGTAGACTGTTGTTGACATGTCAGTATGGTAATAATATTACAGTACAGATAAAGTTATTACTTTTGTATATGAAAACAGAAACTTAATAATAATAATAATAATAATAATAATATATCATCACGGCATATAACCCATTTCTGGGTATGCCATTATCTACAACACATGTAGACATCGGTAATGATGACGATATATTTTACCGTGTGGGCGCTTACCAGGCGTCACCTCACGGGCACTCATAGCTGGCGTGGAGAGTGCACCACAGGGGTCACTTTTGTGCCATTTAAAATGAAAACAGAAACAGGCTTAATATCCTGAAACCAGAATGCACTTTTATCAAAAATTATGAAACATACTTTCATTTATATAGACTGTACATTTCCATGTATGTACGAAATTATTAAAATTAAACTAATAAATTTCAAATAAAAATTTATTAATATTTCATATAAAAACTATATTCTGAATCAGCATGCTATTCAAATTCCAATTATTAATTATTAATAGAATCTGAGATCTAACACTTTTACTATTTTAATTATTATAAATAAAACATAAATAGCTCGAAAAATGAGTATCGTTAGAATTTTTGCATATCCTGTGGTTACAACATATTTACATTTTAATTTTTTTTATTCAATATATTGATATTAGACATTAATGAAGTTGAGCATTTCTTCAAACGCGCTAAAAATGGGGGTAATTTTTCATATTGTACATATACTGTCATTATTTTTATATTGATTAATTTAAAAATATGAAAATTTGTATAATTTCGTAGAAATGTGTTCTATGAATAAAAATGTGTTTCATATATTTATTTTTTTAGCAAGTTATTGAGTTTCAAATTCAATTGACTGCAATTATTTCCCCGGTACAAGTAAGTAATTGAAATCGCGAAAACGCTACGTTTAAAATTGTCTAGGGTCACGACGAGACAACGACGCGTTTTACACTGCCCTTAGTTTATTTCATTTTTTATAAATAGCTGCTATTTTCATTATCAAATACCTGTCAAATATCTGCATAGATTTTTGAGTTCACGGCACAACAATCATTATCCGTGGCAATATTAACAATTAAATTTTTTGTGAACATCAATCAATCTTTAAGATCATATATTTTATAGTTCAACTATATTAAACTTCAAATGTGAAAATAGTATTAGAACAATGTATAATAAGTAGTGACCATATTTTTAGAAAAAAAAGTACAAAAATACTAGAGGCAGAATTAAAAATAAAAATGAGAAATTTATTTCGTTTTAGTTCAATTTTGATGTAAAAAGTAATTAATAATAAGCACATGAAGAAGTCAAGTAAAACATAATGTTTTATAAAATATAACAAAATAATACAAAAATTGATTGTTACAAAAAAATCCTATTACGTTCCGCATCATGTTTACCAGTCTTTGATTTGATACCAGTACTTTTGGGAATTTAAAATAGCCTTTAAAATTTGAGGAATGCTTTGGAGTAAATAGAACATTTCTGTATTTCAGCATTTGATGCGCTTGTCCCAGGTAAACAAAAAATGAACTCTTGATTGAAATAAAACTTTCGTCGAGACACTGACATGTTAAAACAATTTTTTTGTTGCTTTAAACTTTTAAACAAGTCAGAAATGAATAAAATACTTAAATAATTAATTATAGATGAAAGAATTAGGCCTTAAGGATCCCGGAGCAATTTATTTCAATTAAATAATTAATGTTAGAACTAATATTTGGTGACAAGGGGGAAGAATGAAAATACTTTACTCGATCGACGCTGAATCTGACCAGTGTAAGACGCAACAAATAAATTTACAAATACATAGCTAATTACATTAAGTTTGACTCGCTCAAACTATTGTTCTAAAAAAAGTACATTTACGTGTACCTAATGAACCTTTTACAGTAGGACATCATTCAAAAGGAAAGAACTGTCCTATTAAAATAAGTACATATGGTCAGCCTAATAATAAGTGCAAGGTATGTTTAGATATTGCTTTCAAATAATTTATTTATTATTATAATTACAATGTGTGGTTCATTATTTTGTTGTATATACTCGTAATGTGGGTGAATGTTGGTACTTACTTCGCAGAATTTTGCTCCGTATCTGGGCGGTGGGGAATCGCAGATACGGTAGCGATTTCTAGTGCCTCCTGGACATGTACTCGAGCACGGTGTCCAGGCACTCCAATCGCCCCATCCACCGCTCTCCGACTCTGAAATATAACAATACTTCAAGTTAGTCAAATGAACAATATACAGAATTACATAATCATTGTTAATACGTAGTGCACACATAAAAAAAAAACAAGAATTTTTGAATTTTACGCGTTATTCGTTCTCGATTGAGCTCATTTTTTCAGTTGGTAACACCCTCTGTGATATGTATGTCAGATTTCATTTATATTGAACGCATAATTTGACATCTACATATTGATGAGGCATTTTAACACACTCTGCGATTTAAAAAAATTAAAAATAACGTAACAAAGATTTTGCATTAAATTTTGTGTTAAAATTGGTGTAAAATGCAGTGAAGTGATGCAAATGTTAGAGAAAACTTTTGGCAAGGAAGCTATGTCGAAACGAAGTGTTTATGAATGGTACCAACACTGACGTTGTCAAGAGGGCGTCCTTACATATCAACCACTGATGAAAATGAGGTAAAAGTAAAAGATGCTGTCTATAATAATCGCTTGATCACTTTAAGGGTGGTTATTAAGGAAGTTGATATTTCATACGGGTGACGCGAAAAGAATGCGGGTAAGCAATTCCTGGATTTTGTACCACCACAAGACTTCAGATCACAATTCACTATTCAGTCGTGATATTAAACCGTCACGATGGCGCGGTCACCGTATTCACCAGACCTGGCCCTTTGTAACTGTTTTCTCTTCCTGAAGATGAAGAGAACATTGGCCATAAAGGCAAAATCGCTGGAGGAGAGAAAATACATTTCACAACTGTTTTGCAGATTGGAACAACATTGGTATAAATACATTATCGGCCCTATTCTGTAACTTAGTGTTTAATTTTTAACAATTGGTTAAAAAATTCATCAATAAAGTATGTTGATATATATATATATATATATATATATATATAAAAAAAAAAAATTGGATTTTCATCTCCCGCTACCCTTGATAAGGGAGGTATAGGGATCGTGCTAAAAATCAATTCGAGATTTTGGTAAATGAGCACGGTCTCTAGAATCCGATTTTAACACTTTGACGATGATGTCTGTATGTGTGTATGTGTATGGATTTTGTCAACGCTCAAATACTCAAATATCACCATTCAAAAATTGTGAAACCTTATCTTATTGTAACCTAACCTAATGCATAAAACTCACGGCCGCAATTTTTTTACGGTTAGTTTAGGTTACTTGTATTTCTACCTTATTCTAATATCGAAAGAAAGAAGCCATTAGATTTTGGTGTAATTCAGATAACCGAACATGCCACTTTACTTCAAGCTCAAAATAGATTTTCTTCAAAAAATACCTTTAAATATATATTTTATAGATAAATATGTAAAATAATCTATTTTATAAATCCCGGAGCCTATGTTTTAAAGATAAACACAATTCCTTAATTATACAGGTCAGATTTAAAATATATGTAATTGGCAGATAAATGTCACTGTCAAAGAATCTATTACTGCGAATAATTAATGGTAACGTTTTAAAAATAAAATTGTAATAATAAATAAAACAATAGTTATATTATACGAATGGAAAGGAACATAATACAGTTTCCAGCATCAATAAATATGTAGGTATGTATTTAAATTAATAAAAGTTAATAAAAATAATACTCGGTTTATTTTCACAAGAGAAGTGTATTTTTACTTTACTGGCGGGAGGTATAATGCTGGCCACAACAGATTTTTCAATTTTGATCAAATCAATCTCTATTGTATTAAATTTTGAACCAGTTGTTAAAAATTAACCACTTTGTTACAGAATAGGCATGTATATCTTGAACAGAGTATACTTAGAAAGGACAATATTTAATTAATAATTGCTTATAACTTAATTCCCCACGGGGGAAAGTCTTCAACGCCCGAATATTCAAAGCCAGAATATGCATGTACAGAATGATTCAAATCCCGAATACTCAACAATAACAGAACCGCGAACAGCCAGAAAGCGCTTCGCCCGAATCATTCAAAAATCGAATACGTGGGCGTGGCTTCGTCTTTTTAGGTTATGTTATCGGCGGTTGTCTCAGATTAGCTGTCGATACGCTTTCGCGCAATGAGCGAATTTGTTTTTGAATATTCGGGATTTGAATGATTCTGTGTAAGTATATTCCGCTTTTGAATATTCTGGGTTTGAATATGTTGGTTTAGAATATTCGGGCGTTGAGACATCATAGTTGAAAGTTAAAATTTGATGGCAGGGACCTTAAAACGTATTTATTTAGCAAAATATCAATAGGCGATTTTAAGCACGATCCCTAACCTATAGAGTGATCAAAAAGAAATGATGCTGTTGGCAATACAATTCTCTGGATCTTTTTATTCCACAGTTTCCACAACACTAGGTGAAAGTGGAAATACTATTTGGCATGTAATTTTGACAAATACAAATAGGCTGTGTCAGAGGTAGGGCCTGACAGCTAATAGGATTTTGAGTGAATGAAATGCTTTAGATTATTGCTTATGAATAATGTAAGAAATAAAATTAAGTGGGTAAAGGAAACAACAACCATTTTAAATGTAAATTTACCCAAATTTAAATTTTGAAATGTCATTGTCAACAGTGTTAAAAACAGGAAATAAATTTATGTATCAATCTTGCCAATTTCAAGTATTTTTCAAGTATTGCCAACCGAATCAGTTATTTTTGATCACTCTGTAGATAGGTCCACTACCTAGGTTATATATATATATATATATATATATATATATATATATATATATATATATATATATATGTATATATGTATGTATGTTTTATTTTTGTAACAATCCATTAATTTTCATCTGAAAAACATTTTCATTTTGACAAATACCCCCAAATTAAAAATAACAATTAATGATATCTCCTGTTTTATTTACATCCCTTTTTTGACCCTTCACAATTAAAATGATTGAAAGGATTCCACCAACATCATTCACTTGTATCACACATACACAATTAATCACACGCATACCCTGCAATTCACAAAAGGACGTTTGTAGTTGGTAACTTCATCGCAGGACCTGTTACACAACAATCATCAATCTTTCACGCAGCGACCTCTCTTCAGGGAAATAAAACATGGTTTTTAAAGCCTCCTTTTCCAGCAAATACCACGGGCAGTTTCGTGAATGTGGCATTTGACGTGAATACATGAGGCGTGAAAGGTGAATACATTTGCTTTGTTTGATGGTTAACATCAGAGAATGAATGCAGTGAAGTTAATTGATACTTTTGTATGTGTAGAATTCAAGGAAATGCGCGGAGTGTTCTGCAATTTATCTACAAATTATAAACGGCATGGAGCTTGTGTGTTTTTAATTTGTACCTACCTAAGTTAGATGTGAATTCCAGTACCAGTAGTATGTTCCCGCAAAATTACGAATAAAAATACCTACGATATTTTAAATCGTAAACATTTGTATACTTCAAAATAAATTTTGTGTTATGTTTTACTATTTGTAACTTTATTTCATATAATTTGATATTTGTTTAAGCAAAGTTGTTCCCCCCACTTTAAAATCATTTAAATAATCTGATGTAGCTTGCACATTAACTTCCATCAATTCTATGTATTTTGTACCAATCCCATACCAAAAGTTCCTTGGAAAAGATTCCATATATCTAGTAAAATTGTAACACGAACATATGCTATTTTCTACAAATTCCATACAGAAAGTTCGTTGGAAAATATTCAATAAATCCAATAAAATTATAACCTAGCGGGCCAATTAATTGCCCCCCTTCGACCAATCCATTGTTTTTACCTTCCGTCACCTTTAGGTAAGGAAGGTATTGTCTTTGGTCAAAAAATTCGGTGGTGAGTTTTTAATGAATAAGCACGTTTTGGGGTCCCTACAATACGAATATACAATTTTTAAGATGTCTGTATGTATGTATGTATGTATGTATGTATGTATGTATGTATGTATGTGTGTGCGTGTGTGTGTGTGTCCGTGTGTGTGTGTGTGTGTGTATGTATGTCCGTGTGTGACAAATTTTTCTCCGACGATAACTCCAATACTACAATTCTAAAAATTATAATTCTTTCGTATTCCTCTTCTGTACAACCATATGAAGAGTTGATTAGATTTTGGTTATAATTGATCCACCGGAAGTACCCTTATTTAAAGTTTTTAACAGTTTTTCTTAAAAAAACGCAGTTAAATATTATTTTTTGACATTTTGTTATTATACATATTAAAGAAAATACTCTTCTCTATACGGTTTGACTATACATTTTCCTTCATATTCAGTAGCTGTAGATTTAAAGCGCTATAAAGAAATTAATTTTCAAAAATTAGTCAGCTTTGCTATTTATCATGGAAACAGCTGATAATTTTAAAAAAAATTAATTGCCAGATGTCAGTTGCAAGTGCAAAACCAAATATGGAAAGTATAGGATCTAAAATTGGTATGTCATAGTGTTCCTCGCAAGTGACGTGCAGAGAAAGGCCAAAGAGAAGATGGAAGGACTGTATCGCAGAAGACTTGAGAAAAAGTGTCAAGTGCATTTTACTTAGTGTACGTTTATGTTATAATTTTATTGGATTTATAGAACCTTTTCAAATGAATTTTTGGTATGGAATTTGTAAAAAATAGTATGTGTTCGTGTTCGATTTTACATGATATTATATAGAATATGTTCCAAGGACCTTCTGGTATGGGATTTGTACAAAATACATCGAACTGACGGAAGGTTTTGTGCTGGCCGCAACAGATTTTTTTTTTTTTCATTTTGTCATTTCCATAGCACTGCACGCATTAAAATATTATAGACTATTGTTTCTAACTTTAAAGCGGTTTATTCAAATAGCAATTTATTGACATGTCTGTATAGCATTTTTCAAGAGCTTTCATTTGATATGTCACAACGGGTATATCGCCATTTAAGATTTAAAAGTTGAGAGTGGTGGGGGTGCGATTAGTGAATTAAAAAAAAAACAAAAATATTAATAAAATGTTGCCCCCTAGATGATAAAACATTTAGCGTAAACCGGGTATGTCTATCATAATTCGTTTCAAAGTTATTAAGGGTGGATAGTCTTACGCGCCACCTGTATAACATATCAGATACCATTAAAATAACTTCTGTAAAAATGTTATTGTTGTTTATCAAGAAGTATTAATAAACAGATCATAATTACGCTAAATATTTGTAAATTACACATTGTAATTCAATTATTAATAACAGGCAATCATAAATTAATAATATTAAACTCATTATACGTATCTGCAGAACCACAGTGAAATTTACGCGATGACAATTTAATTTTCCACATATATTACTAATTAATTAGATATAATTGCATGTTTTCATTTTAGAACATTAGATAATTAAAATTTAATTAAACATGCATATTCTTATAAAACATATACTGTAATTAATTTTCTATAAACGTAACATATCATCGCGCTCCAATTATTTACATCAAATTTTTATGATTTTTTTTTTTTCAATTAATTAATTTTTTTATAAAATACGTTTAGTAATACACAGGCTGAAGAAACCGACAAACTTTCAGCATATATTCTAAGGGTTATTCTAAGGAGAAAAGTTCATATTAACTTTGGATTAATTCTTCTCCATTTTAGAAATGTAGACAGAAACTCGCAAAATCTTTAATAATCAAAGAGTCTATTCTAATAACATTGCTAGGTAAGTAACTATTGTTGACCTATTGTTTTATTTGACATATCAGTAGTATGAACTCTGAAAGTACCTACCTAATTTATTAACAACTATGCCTAGAACTTTCACTTATGTGGAATATACTGACACGGTCTTTTTGTATGGTTTTTGTAATGGAAGCGGCCCAACTGCATTAACAGATTATCCGTTGACAATATCCAAATCGCGTTGTACCACATCATACAAAATTTTCGAGAGTTTTTCAATGTTTGAGAGAAACAGGATATTATCTACGTTCACATTTAAAAAAGCCGGGTTTTTATCAACAAACTGATATTGTGTTAAATGCAGTTGAACGAAGTCCACCGACAAGCATATGCAGAATATCTAGCAGGACCGGTGTTCGTAGACAAGTTTGAAGAATTTTGACATTTCGTGTTACATTGTACGTCAAATAAAATAATTGCTATTTACGTAGCATTTTTATTAGAATAGACTTTTTGATTATTAACACTTTCGCTGCGTACGACGCACACGTTGCGTCCCGTATGTTGTCGAACCATTGCGCACGCCGCATCAGGTGCGTCCAGTACTCTATCTTGTTTCAACCGGCATTGTTTCGTCAGCCTTGTAAAGAGAACAATGTGCGTTGGCCAGCATTGTCAGACAACTACAGAAAAGTGATTTGTGGGGTTAGTTTACAGTTTGATTTTTTTTTGCGTCATGGGTGACAACGACCAGGGTTATTTACACTCAAAAGGGCTAAAAACACAAATATTAAAATAATGGCTATTACATAAATAAAAGATAAAACATCAAGCAAATAAACATGATTTGTCTAACATGTTGATTTCAGAATTCAAGAGGTTGGACACATAGGTGCGTCGTTAGCATTGCCGAACAAAAGGTGTCCACAATGCTGCCGACGCACCGTATGCGTTTAAAAAAAAAAATACTGAAAAATAAGAGTAAAGACTTCTACATACACAT
The DNA here is from genome assembly GCA_943142095.1 of Ophonus ardosiacus. Taxonomy (NCBI): domain Eukaryota; kingdom Metazoa; phylum Arthropoda; class Insecta; order Coleoptera; family Carabidae; genus Ophonus; species Ophonus ardosiacus. Next base: position 38,985,040 of record OW964828.1, read on the forward strand.
AATATTAACAAATTGAGAAAAAAAAAAAACTAGAATTGCGCCAAAATTTATTACCGCGTTGCGGGTGCGACGCGTGCATTAATACGCAGCGAAAGTGTTAAAGATTTAAAAGTACATTGGTTTCCTCAGGAGAAACGCTATATAATCCATATATTACAAATTTTCTTCAAAGAATAGGAAAAAAAAATCTGCTGTAACAATCAATAAAAGTGTAAGATGGATATGAGCAAATTTAAGTATTATTGCCTTGTTACACTTTAAACATCGAGCGGAGCGTCGCCCCAGTTAAGTATTTTTCTAGTGTATCTTACAATGTCTGAAACAATGCCAAAAATAATGGAGCGAAGGCGAGGAAGAAGAAGAAGAAGAAGATAAATAAGTGTACAGTGTAATTCACAGATAATTTTACTCATTATATTTTTTTTTGTCTTCAAACTGCTAAAAATATACAGATATAATTTCTATAACATACATAGTGGTCACAATAACGATGATTTTATTTTCTATTTTTAATTAAAATAGGTGTAATACCTTTAAATTTAAGGATAGACAAAAATTTGAATGTGAGAAATTAAAATTATACATTAAATATAAAATATTACACATATATTGTCAATTTTTTACATGTGAAGATAAATAGACCTAAAGAATTGTTAATCTGTGTAAAATTTTATTTTCTTACAACTTTTTTGTATTATTTCTTTTTTTAATATCTAAGTACTTTTCTTACTTTACTTTAAGTTCAAATTTAACCAAAAATGAAAAACTGAGAATATAAGTTTTTTTTTAATTTGAACATAAAGTTAACAAAATATAAAACTATATCATCATCCATTACCCATTGCTGGGTGTGCCAATCTGCTTTGCACGAAGATGTTGGTAATGATGATGACATAATCGAATCGTGTGGGCGTTGACTAGGCAATACCTCACAGACATTTATTGCTGGTGTAAACAATGCACCACGGGGGTCACATTTGTGCAAATTAAAATTCGAAATAATTTTGGCATCGGTCGGGATCGAACCAGGTTCACCCAGATTCGCAACCAGACACTCAGACACCCGGCCATAACAGTCGTAATTTTTTGTTTCTATTTTTACCTTCCGTCACCTTTAGGTAAGGAAGGTATTGTCTTTGGTCAAAAAATTCGGTGGTGAGTTTTTAATGACTAAGCACGTTTTAGGGTCCCTACAATACAAATTTACTATTTTTAAGATGATGTCTGTATGTATGTATGTGTGTGTGTGTGTGTGTGTGTGTGTGCGTGTGTCCGTGTGTGTGTGTGTGTGTGTATGTGTGTCCGTGTGTGACAAATTTTTCTCCGACGATAACTCCAATACTACAATTCTAAAAATTATAATTCTTTCGTATTCCTCTTCTGTACATCCATATGAAGAGTTGATTAGATTTCGGTTATAATCGATCCACCGGAAGTACCCTTTTTTGAAGTTTTTAACAGTTTTTCTTAAAAAAACGCAGTTAAATATTACTTTTTGACATTTTGTTATTATGTATATTAAAGAAAATACTCTTCTCTATACGGTTTAATTATACATTTTCCTTCATATTAAATAGATGTAAATTTAAAGCATTATAAAGAAATTAATTTTCAAAAATTAGTCTGCTTTGCAATTTATTATGGAAACAGCTGAGATAATTATTCAAAAAAATTTAATTGACAGATGTCAGTTGCAAGTGCAAAACCAAATATGGAAAAAGTATAGGATCTAAAATTGGTATGTCATAGTGTTGCTCGCAAGTGACACGCAGAGAAAGGCCAAAGAGAAGATGGAAGGACATTAATTAGTGTAGTTTATGTTATAATTTTATTGGATTTATAGAACCTTTTCAAATGAACTTTTGGTATGGAATTTGTAAAAAATAGTATGTGTTTTTACATGATATTATATAGAATCTGTTCCAAGGACCTTTTGGTATGAAATTTGTACAAAATACATGGAATTGACGGAAGGTCTTGTGCTGGCCACAACAGATTTTTTAATTTAATATAAAAATACAGTACTTGAATGATAAAATTAAAACATTATCACTATTCAGTATTATTACAGGAACTATCTTTACGTTTTTAGTAGTTTCAAGACCTCTAAAAAAATTATGAAGGGCAAAATAATAAGAAAGTTTTCCATATTCTGAAATCAAAATCAATAACGCGGTATATTACATTTTTATAATACAGTCAAATTTTAATATAACATAATTATGTTTGTTCAGGTGGAATGTAAAAAATGTAGTATAAAATATGAAAACATAAAAACTTTCGAGTGGTAGCAAACACCATATATTAAATTAACGTTTCCATTTATTTGTTGATATTAAAAATGAAATATAACCAAGATAAGCAATAAAAATGAAAGCGTTGTATAGATACAAAAAGCGTCTGATTATATTCCAACATAAATTCAGTTTCCGTTGGCAATTTCATTTTCCCCTATTTATAAACGCTGAATAACGAATACAGTGTATATTTATTAGGCTAGGTAGAGTAAAGAAATTTAATTTTCCTATTGCTTTAACGGGCAGCCGCCTTGTGAATCGCAGGCGACTGGCGGCGGTTCTTATCCGACGAGTTTGAGGGAAGCGATCGCTCCGTAGTTGCAAACCAGGTGCGTTTTATCAAACCCTATATACAGACCTAAATATCAAAATGATTAATTTCATTTATAATAACGCAATGGAAATGGTAATTAAAATTGTTTCGATAATGCATCGTTAAAAAGCTGTACATAATGACAATGTCGGACTTAATTAGCAATATTTAAAAAAAAAGATTTCTTGTGAGATGCCAGCACTAGATTTCGTTGCGTGCTGAAACTTTCACACGTCTGTACTTGTGAATACTTATACCATTATAAGGCATTTACGAAAATTCTACCGGTGAACTGTTACTGGTATATATCGGTAAACAGCTCTTCATCAGGTTACAGCTACCGGGATAGATATTTTAAGAACGCAAGTGATAAACGGGGTTGATTTATAACTTGTGAAAAGCAGTTGAAAGATGAAGCAGATTTTAAATTTGACGTAGTTAAACGATATCTCGTCTCGTCTGTATTATCATAATTAACTTCTGAAACCTACTTCTGATTCCAACTTCGCTTGGTATCTCTACCTTTTTTTTTGAGGTTATATTCTTCATTTACTGCATTTATCGGCTGAATTACTTGATCCACAAATCATGGATCCGGTAGATGGAACTGGTAGATATGGTACAATTTTCGAACACAGTAACTATTAACCACTTGTGTTTTCGAATGCAGTCGGTAGGTGTGGTATCTATCGGTAGAATTTTCATAAATGCCTATTATATCTCTAATAATTATTGAATGTCTGTACAAAGATAACCAATATTTAATTTGCAGCAATCTATAGTACTCTAGTGGGTTTCATTGCTTTAATTCTATTAGAGCTAATGAACAACAAGGTTTTATAAAATATTTAAGAAAACACTCGCCATGTTTCACAATATTACGGCGTCTGAATCAACCTCTCGGCCATCAACAACCGCCGGCCATGCTCAGCTAGTAACAATAGACGCGTTTCGCTCTAGTTAGAGCTCATCAGTATGGTATAACTGCTGTCTCTTTACAGAGACAATTCCCAACTGAGCATGGCGAGAGATGTAAAGCATCTCATAAAAGATAGTTGACTTAAGAGGGAATGTACCTACATGCAGAGCCATCTATCGAGGGATCGCCAAACTATCTTTTATGAGATGCTTTACATCTCTCGCCATGCTCAGTTGGGAATTGTCTCTGCAAAGAGACAGCAGTTATACCATACTGATGAGCTCTAACTAGAGCGAAACGCGTCTACGGTTACTAGCTGAGCATGGCCGGCGTCTGGTTGATTCAGACGCTGTAATCTGGTGAAACATGGCGAGTGTTTTCTTACACATTTTATTTTATTTATTGATTAAATATTTAAAAATGAAGGTAGGTATGTATACGAATAATAATAGGCGCTTGTTATTTTTCTTTGCATGATTGTACCTTGTACCTGTCTGTTACCTACACTTTCTTCGTCAAAAACTATTGTGGTGCTTCATAATATTTGAAATTTCTTGAGAAAGAATTTTTCTTAAAAATTTCTCAGGAAATTTAGGGGAATTTTCTTGATCATTAAATTTAAGTAATTAGTCCATTATTATTTGGAATCCACCTATCTTAGTTTTAATGCCATTTTTCTCGAATTATATTAACATTTAAGAAATTTTAAAAAATACGATTGTTTTGAATCCTATATTAATAATATACATATAAATATTTTCTTGAATTTGATCAAGGTCACCTACCCTATTATTTAACTATTGACAGTAGTGAATTTATTCAAAATTACTCATTTTATTGGACGGTACTGTAATCCAAACAGTAACTTTAAATAAAATAATATGTTGAAATATTCCAATACACTACACGTTCCGAAATTTGAATTTCAAATTAAATACCAATAAAATGCCTTTACACTCCTTCTCTATCCTGTAGTACGCTATAGTAGTTCGCATCCCGATAAGAATTCGTTCGTCCTCTGGAGTGCGACAAAGTTCTCGCGATTATGCTCTCCGGAATAATACAGGGGTGACCAGAATGGCCGGATTTGCATAGAAACGCTCTGCAACGGCCCCTGGCTCGGATTAGAGGATTAGGGTAGTTTATAACCCGCACCTCTCGAGGTACTCCGCCCTGTTTATTTATTTTGATGTTTTGAAGCTTGGAAACTCTTCCATGAGCTGGAATGATGATGCCTAAAGAGGGTTTCCTAGTAAATGCTGGATTATTTTCTGTGTCTGGATAACTGGAGGAATATGAAGAAGATTCTGCTGCAAAATGTCCTAGGATGAATTGTTGTTTGTATTTGTTTTTTATACAAACTACTCACTGAACAATAATAATTTCATTCTTTTCTTTTTTATAAATGTAGCTTGCTGACGTGCCTTTGATATTTTTTTGCGAATGAATGTTCAACTTTTACAAAAACAGAGAAAAGGGCTCGTAAATATTGTTTTAGCAATTTTGAAATGCATACTTGAAATATATATGACAAAATAATGGAGTGTTCTACCATTGCAGAGAAATAGTAAACATGTAATTAATAATTACTTATAAGGTAGCATATTTAATTCATATAAATGAAATATACGAAGAAAGAATTTGTGTATATTTTTAGGAAAGGAAGGTATTGTTTTTGGTGAAAAAATTCGGTGGGAAGTTTTTAATAAATACGGTTAGGTTTACTCGGTCACGAAAAGCGTACATTTAAAAAAATTAGATGAGCGTGTATAGGAAACTATAAAAATTAAAAAAAAATCTATTGTGGCCAGCACAAAACCTTCCGTCAATTCGATGTATTTTGTATATATCCCATACCAAAAGTTCCTTGAAAAAGATTCTGTATATCCTATAAAATTGTAACACGAACACATTATTTTTTACAAATTCTATACCGAAAGTTCCTTTCCCTATTTTAATAGGGGTCGCTGTTTCTTACTCTTCTCTTTTAATCATTCCTGTCCAACGCATCTTCTTCACACAATTCTTCCTCTCTCAAATCTTCTGCTACACAGTCCTTCCATCTACTTCTCTTTGGAGCGACACTCTATCACATTCACACATAACTTTCTGACCCTATACTTTCAACTTTGGTTTTGCATTTGACACTGGCATATTGATAATCACAAAATGTCGAAAAATAATATTTAACTGCGTTTTTTCAAGAAAAACTGTTAAAAACTTCAAATAAGGGTACTTCCGGTGGATCAATTATAACCAAAATCTAATCAGCTCTTCATATGGATGTAAAGAAGAGGAAAACGAAAGAATTATAATTTTTAGAATTGTAGTATTGGAGTTATCGTCGGAGAAAAATTTGTCACACACGGACACACACAGGGACACACACACACACACACACACACACACACACACACACAGACACACACCCACATCATCTTAAAAATAGTAAATTCGTATTCTAGGGGCCCTAAAACGTGCTTATTCATTAAAAACTCACCAACGATTTTTTTGACCAAGGTAAAAAATGGATATCATAGGTTAAATATTTTTAAATATAATTTTAAATAAGAAAAGATCGGAAATGCCACTAAAGAGAAAAACATATTATTAATTCCAGTAAATTAGCACACTCAATAAACTTTCTGCTTGTCGAGAAAATACATTTACCCGTAGCACAAAAAATTATTATTCGATCGAGTATCTCGATTTTTCTGTATTAAAATTTGTTTTTCCCTTTTCAATGCATTCATATTTTCCAAATACCACATTCAGGCACTTCGCTAGATGAATTTTTCTATACATTTAACAATATCACGTGATCCCCAGATGCTTTTTATCAATCCATTATTGGTCAGATTGTAGAGTCTGTAGGTTATTGAATCTCCAACTCCCACTCGAGACGTTTCCCAAGACGGCAGTCTCCCGCAGGGAAATAGTTTTAATATCACCATCGCGGTTGACGCAATGGATTGGAATATATCCACTCAATACCAGCCCTGTAGCGCTGATCGTGGAGGGTCAGTAGATCGTACGTAGACCTTTACCCTTTTTGTGGGCAGTAATTTATTGCTTGTCAATTTCGGATTGTAATTGGTAAACCTGGGATAATGTGATTTTTATTTTTATTTTCAATTCAAAATTGTAGGGTTTTATTAGGAATTTACAATGACATTGTGTATCATTCAAATCGTTATTTACAGTTTAGTACCTCATACTACTATGAGTATGTCAATTCAATCATAATGATCCTTCTTTTCATTACACTTCTCATTGTACTTCGCACACTACAAAGTTCTTATAAAATCAGAAAGAAATGTTTCTAGTATTGCCGCCAGCATAAAATATGCCCGCCTTTGCTCTCTTTTTCTGTATAATAACACTTTTTTCACTGTACTTCTTGTATCATTACACCAACTTCTTCATTTATCTTGAAATTATCTTTATTTAAGATGTTATCTAAAATGCGACGTTTTTATCCTCGTCTTTAGCATTTGTCCACTCGTACACTCTTTTCTCAACAATACAGACCACTCCTTATTGCTAACATAGGTTTGTTCCAATCCAACAAGTGATTTCGAATTTCGGACTAGTTTTGTAATGGTTCATAAACGTAACATGTGCATGCGTCAACATGAATCAGAGGCCTGTTCCACCAAAATTTTACACTTCGCACAATTCATTTACAAATTTTGTGCCTTCATAGATCTAAAATTTATTATGTAAAAATATTTTTCACACAAATGTTTACAATTCTTATAAATGTAATAAAAACAACAAATATATAACACCGCAAAATTACTAAAGATCAAGTAAACTTGCAACTCTACAAACTTACAGCTAACAAAATTGTTTTAACTACGCATTCCGCTCACTGTTTCGACTAGTTCAAATAGATACACAATTGCAATTTGCAAGAGCGCATCTTGCGGCAAAGCATAGAACTAAAGGTTGCTATGGTTACTACGTCCAAACAAAGACCTGTCATCAGCCATCGTTTTAGTTGAATAATCGAATGATCTTCAATATTATCAAACAAAAAAATTTGCCCTACGCACATCTTGTGGTTTTAAACTCATTTTTATTGAGCACAGCGAACAAATCACAAAAAAATAAGGAAGCACTGAATGACAGATGCAAACATAATGACTGATAGAATCATGGAGCGGGACGTAAAACAACGAGGGGAGGTTTGTATGGAAGCGTGATCTTCTATATCTCTCTCTTGAATATGACGTCAATTCTGTAAGTGTCTATTCGTTCGTAACCGATCTGAAGTTTGTTGGAACACCTGACTGACAGTCAAAAGTACAACCCTTCGACCATATAACTATAGACACGTAACAGGCTATGTTAGGTTATACAATGTTTTGAAGCATAAGTGTGCGGTGCGGGGAAGAGGGGCGGTGCCCATATGTGGTGTTTTGTTGGTTGCAGGATTGTAGGGGATACAAGTGCATTGCGGATTACATACGGGTAAGCATTATTACATTAGCCTTTAAAAAATATTTGAGACATTAAATATAATATTCCAATACAAATTATTTAAATATAAAATTTATATTGTTACTATTTTTAATATCTAAAATTTAAAAAGTTAAACATTATTTTAAATTAATTGCTAAGATGAAAATATTAATTTTAATAAATATCTAAAATTAATAATAATAATATAAATAATAGTAGTTAATAATAATATAAATAATAGTAGTTAGTGTTGTATACAATATTTTATATTCAAACGAAAAAAATATCGTTATTTAACAAAAGAGTCTACTAACAGCATGTAAAACTAGTAATATTGAAACATTTTCCTATCATCGAAAATAAAACAATAATTATTTTAAATTTATTTTCATAAAAATTATTTTAAAAAAACTGATAATATTCGATAATACCTGTTAATCAATTTTTATGACGAAGCTGAAAAACATGAAATATTAAGAAAATCACTTTTAGTGTAACATGTAGTACATTTATATATGTTTTATGTTCATACATATTTTTGTGTCTCAAAAAAAAATCCAAGGCTAATATAATAAATACTTACCCGTATGTAACCCGCAACGCATTTGATCCCCTAAAAACCTGCAACCAACAAAACAACATATATGGGCACCTTCCCCCTTTCCCGCATCGCACACTTACGCTTCAAAACAAATGCCCCTATTACGTGTCTATAGTTATATGGTCGAAGGTACGACCTGAAGTATGTTGGAATACCGTGCATGTGTCAGACAGTTGCAAACTGGTTTATTAGTTTGTTGAAACAAATCTATTGTTTAATAAATATTACGAGGCCTCACACCCTCTTACGGCAAAAATTTGATTACTATTTGCTGTTGAAACTATTCTTCCCATTATACATGTCATTTAATGTATTGGTCATGGTCAGTATAAACACCTTCTGCTAGAATTTGTTTTCCCTACATGGGAGTTTAATATATCTGGAGAAATCTGATATATAATCAATTTGTTGATATTTTTTGACGCATTCTCATTGTTAAACAATACTAGGAGAACTGTTAAATTATACTGGTAAATTTATATGGTAGAACAATTTTTTACTGAATGTTTGCGAAAAGCTGAATTATTTTGAGGAAAAATATATTTAGCCGGATGAAATTAGATTGGCGAAGCGTCGCAGCAAGTTATTAAAGACTTGCCACTAACATAAGTGACAAGAAAATGTAGAAATCGTTTAATTTCCTGTACCGTCACTCTCCTTTTTTCGATTTTCTTATATCACCAAATTCTCTTTGGGTATCCAAGCACATCCCAATACTATTTATGTTTCTAAATGTCTATTCCCAGTTTCTTTTATTCTTTTGTTACGTTTCGACATCGCTTTTCAACCTTGAGCCGTCCTTTCGGTTCTGAACTCTGGGATTTTGAATAGGAAATTTTCGCGGACAAATGTCGCATAGTTTTAGAAATTAAATCAGTTCTGTTTGCTTTACCGTTGGCTTTTGAAGTTCGTATCCCGTTTTCAGCCCAAATGTAATTTCTGTCAGTGCGTAGGGTAAAGTTTGCCGGAACTGTCTCCGAATGGCGGAAAGAATGCTTTTGAACGTGACTGATTCGTGTTTGTTTACGTCACTGCACTGTTTGTTGTGCTTGACTGTTTGTTGTTTTAGTCAAAGAAAACCAATTTAATTTAGATTTGTTTTCACACCAACTAATGCTCTATAAACTCGCAAACAATAGGTGCACATCCTCATACTTAAAACCTACAGTTCTCGATGGAGTTTCTTTATATTCTACTGCTATTCAGAAGTGGCTAGTTTTTTCAAATAAAACTTCTTGCACAAATAAATAATCAAAAACCTTCAAATTGATAACAACGAATATGAATGGAGCATTCTCGGCAATTTTATTATTGAATAAGATTTATATAAACGACCGTAGGAACTATATAATAATTAAAATAAATAGGACTTCAGACTTGTAAAAGATTATTTATAAATGTTTTCCGAAACGTTGACAAAAAATAAAATAATCTTTTATAAGTATGAAGTCCTATTTATTTAAATTATTATATTTATTATTGAACTTTGTATGATATAATGGCGCGTAAGTAAGTAAAATGAAAAAGTTATAAAAAATGAAAATGTTTGTAATTTTACACAAGTTACGTTGTTTATAAGAATGGGGAATTCCATTTCCTTTCTTTTGCCTTCCGTCACCTTTAGGTATTGTCTTTGGCTAAAAAATTCGGCGGTGAATTTTTAATGAATAAGCATGTTTTAGGATCCCTAGATTTCGATTTTACAAATTTTACGATGATGTCTGTATGTATGGCTCTCTCTCTCTCTCTCTCTCTCTCTCTCTGTCTCTCTCTCTCTCTGTGTGTATATATGTGTGTGTGTGTATATGTGTGCGCGTGTGTGTGCGTGTATGTGTATGTATGTATATGTGTGTATATATGTGTGTGTGTGTGTATGTGTGTGTGTGTGTGTGACAAAAATTTCTCCGACGATAATTCCAATACAATTCTAAAAATTATAATAATTCTTTTGCATTCCTCTTCGCTACATCCATATGAAGAGCTGATTAAATTTGGGTTATAACTGGGCAACCGGAAGTTCCATTATTTCATTCAATACCTAGATATAGAGTTAAAAAATTATGAAGCCTAATGCCCAGTTGCACCAACAAGACTTAAATTTTAATCCACGTTTAAAAACAAAAAAATGCAAATCGAAATTTTGACAGCAATATATTATTATAATTCATTTGACATTTCATTTTGATGCAATATTGTCATTTTAAACCATGTTTAATATTTAATTTATATTGTTGCAATCGGACATAACTTTCATAAATTAGCCAGCTCTGCTGTAATCATGGAAACAGCTGATATATTCAAATAATTCTAATTGGTAGATGGATTTATAGAATCCTTTCCAAGGAACTTTCGGTATGGAATTTGTAGAAAATAGTATATGTTCGTGTTACAGTTTTACTGGATATATAGAATCTTTTCCAAGAAAACTTTTGGTAAGGGATTTGTCTAAAATACATAGAATTGACGGAAGGTAATGTAACTATATCAGATTTTTTAAAAATTTTGCTTGAATCATAAATATTAAATTTTAAGATGATTTTCATTTTATTTAAGCGGTGGGTGTAAGTAGATCTCCTCGATGACACATAAAAGATAGTTACAACGTTATCTATATGAGTTAAACAATAAAATACACTTGCAATTGACACTGTGCCGGTTTCACTTTTTTCAAGAAGTAAGTATTTTAACTGAAAGCGTATGCAATATTTTTCATAGTAATATAAATGATAATAATTTGTTGTTATTTTCGTAAATAAATAAAAGGATTGCCGCCAGAAATCCTTTTGAAAAACAACACCCCACTCCAATGACTTCAAATTCCATGCTGCACGTCGTGAAGAGTACAATAGGAAACCAGTTTGTCCAACTTCTACGTTATTTATATTTATAAACGTAAGCGATAGTTTTTGTGACATGTTAAACTGTATGAACTTTGACGTATTCTGTTTCAGATCACGTGATTTATTCTAAATATTACACAAATTTCAATAATTAAATGTGTAATGTTAATAATCTATATGTGTTAATCAGATTTCTTTACAAACATAAATCACATTACCGTTTAGTAGCATTTATAATGGAAATTGCTGTGTGAAATTGAACATATACATATCTCTAATCATGTTAGCATTGATTAAATTTATATGAGGTGATTAAATCATTAGCTTTACATGCGGGTATGTGAATATTAAGTTATCACTGTTTATTAGCTAATATTATACATTGGGTAATACAAAGACATCGTGACAAAAGCGATTTACCCGGAAAACAGTTTATCTAAAAAAAAAATATTGCGTAATGTCATTTTTATGAAGTTATTTACCAAATTTTGACAGAGTTGCTACATTAGCCTTCGATATATTGTCAAAAAAGAAATCTAGTGTTTTGAAATATTGCAAGTTTTGAGAATATTTAATTTCCGGCTGAAGTTCCTTATAAGACAAGGATATTTTTCTCGGATTATTTTTGAACAAATGCCAGCAGTGAACTCTTGCCTATGAAATCTATGTTTTAGTGGTTTAATCGTTTTGAACAAGGAATATAGGATCGATTGAAGATTATCTATATCTGGCTGAAGAAAAATGAGTGGTGTGTAATCCACAACCATTCTGAATATTCTTTACAAATATCTAGGGATGTCAAAAATAAGTACACGACGGATGTCGAGAATACTCACGCCACTTCAAACGTGTTGAACGTTCTCGACTGTTTTTGGACTTCGTCTGAGGGAACAGTAAAGACGAAGTTTTAAGCCAGATTGTCACGGGATGAAACTTAATAAAGATCATTATTAGCCTGAGTCGAACTAAGAATTTATGCAACAAACAAAAATGGAATAACTACAACCACCCTTTAAGGGTGGCGCATTTCGTAATACTGCAGGAGAAGAAATTTAAGGAATATACAGAAGTGAGAGCTGCAAGTTCGGACTGTTTTAATTTTTTGAAAGAACTAATGTATGTATTAGAGTATATTACTTCACTTACTGATATATCATATTGTACCTAGTTAGCGTCTATTTATTCCTCGATAATCGAGGCTGGAATTATTCATCATCTTCAAACAATCTAGTTTGTCGTATTTATAGAGTATAATAATAAAATTAATTATGTATAATATTCTGATGCGGTTGTAAATTAATGTAACTGTCCGTTTTATCTGTATTGTGCACAATCATAAATTTAAGGCTTCATCAGATGCACTAGTGCTTCGTATTTTGACAGACTAGCAAATATATTCATCCTATACAATGATAATTAATGAACAGGACCTATCAAAATAATCTTTTATTCTAAACGGGTAGATAGATTCACTATCTATATATATTTCTATATTGAATTCATCACGACGATCGCGAAAATTTTATTCGCCTGTACAGACTAAACGGTGCGAGTGATTTTAATGAAAATTTTTCCAAGATGTAGAAAATAACTCAACTTGATTTCCTGGTAATAGGCCATTTTTCTGAACGGTGCATAGTTTTTGTGTAAAATATTTTTAAAGGTCGTATTTTGGCTTTTTGAAACAATCTGAAATCAAAAATTTAGTCTTCTTTGAAAAATTTAAGACGAAGAACGTTTTTTTGACATGTCAATCAGAACATTTAAATGGAATTATTTATAAAATAAGGATATTTTGAAAAAAGTTAAATTCATAAACATACATTATGGCAATGGACGGTTATTCCATAGTAGTTTAAAAGACCTAAAACATTATATTTAAAAATTAAAATTTTTGAAGGTTCATGTCCGTGATTCATGTACATTTCCACAGTGTTGCCAAACATCCCATAAATAACTAAGTAAAAAACAAATATTCCAATGTCAGGAATTTCACAGTCCCATCGTCTTTTGTTTTTTTTGCTTAAAGTTGTCAGAACCATGTCGTGTTTGGTATTAAATAAAAGGTAACGTCAAGGGCTGTCATGCAGAAATGTCAAAAATTTGACAGCTTGATCGGCTTTTGTTTTTTGCTTAAAGTTGTCACAATCATGTCGTGTTTGGTATCAAATGAAAGGTAACTTCAAAAGCTGTCATGCAGAAATGTCAAAAATTCGACAGCTCGATCGGCTTTTGTTTTTTGCTTAAAGTTGTCACAACCATGTCGTGTTTGGTATCAAATGAAAGGTAACTTCAAAAGCTGTCATGCAGAAATGTAAAAAATTAGACAGCTCGATCGGCTTTGGTTTTTTGCTTAAAGATGTCAGAACCATGTCGTGTTTGGTATCAAATGAGAGGTATCGTCGAGGGCTGCCATGCAGAAATGTCAAATATTTGACAGCTCGACCGGCTTTTGTTTTTTGCTTAAAGTTGTCAGAACTATGTCGTGTTTGGTATCAAATGAAAGGTAACGTCAAGGGCTGTCATGCAGAAATGTCAAAATTAGTTTAGGGAGGCATGTTGCGTGGGCAAGTTGAGTGGGAAATTTGAGTGGGCATGTTGTGTGGGCAGGTTGCGTGGACAGTTTGGGTGGGCGAGAAAAACATATTTTGAAAGACTCTTAGCGTTAGCACTTTGCGTTTAAATTGTTCCTAGACGGATTGGACGTACGTAAAACTATTATAAAACACTATCGGCGGAGCCCTAGGGTATACTCGGCGTAGCCGAGTTTACGCTAGTCTTTTATTCTAAACGGGTAGATTCACTATCTATATATATTTCTATATTGAATTCAACATGACGATCGCGAAAATTTTATTCGCCTGTACTTGCTTAAAGTTGTCAGAACTATGTCGTGTTTGGTATCAAATGAAATGTAACGTCACGGGCTGTCATGCAGAAATGTCAAAAATTTGACAGCTCGATCGGCTTTTGTTTTTTGCTTAAAGTTGTCAGAACCATGTCGTGTTTGATATCAAATGAGAGGTATCGTCAAGGGCTGCCATGCAGAAATGTTAAAAATTTGACAGCTCGCTCGGCTTTTGTTTTTTGCATAAAGTTGTTAGAACCATGTCGTGTTTGGTATCAAATGAGAGGGTTCGTCAAGGGCTGCTATGCAGAAATGTCAAAAATTTGACAACTCGATCGGCTTTTGTTTTTTGTTTAAAGTTGTCAGAACTATGTCGTGTTTGGTATCAAATGAGAGGTATCGTCAAGGGCTGCCATGCAGAAATGTTAAAAATTTGACAGCTCCATCGGCTTTTGTTTTTTGCTTTAAAGTTGTTAGAATCATGTCGAGTTTGGTATCAAATGAGAGGTATCGTCAAGGGCTGTCATGCAGAAATGTCAAATATTTGATTGCTCGATCGGCTTTTGTTTTTTGCTTAAAGTTGTTAGAATCATGTCGTGATTAGTATCAAATGAAAGGTAACGTCAAAGGCTGTCATGCAGAAATGTCAAAAATTTGACAGCACGATCGGCTTTTGTTTTTTGCTTAAAGTTGTCAGAACTATGTCGTGTTTGGTATCAAATGAAATGAAACGTCAAGGGCTATCATGCAAAAATGACAAAAATTTGACAGCTTGCTCGGCTTTTGTTTTTTGCATAAAGTTGTTAGAACCATGTCGTGTTTGGTATCAAATGAAAGGTAACGTCAAGGGCTGTCAAGCAGAAATGTCAAAAATTTGACAGCTCCATCGGCTTTTGTTTTTTGCTTTAAAGTTGTTAGAATCATGTCGAGTTTGGTATCAAATGAGAGGTATCGTCAAGGGCTGTCATGCAGAAATGTCAAATATTTGATTGCTCGATCGGCTTTTGTTTTTTGCTTAAAGTTGTTAGAATCATGTCGTGATTAGTATCAAATGAAAGGTAACGTCAAAGGCTGTCATGCAGAAATGTCAAAAATTTGACAGCACGATCGGCTTTTGTTTTTTGCTTAAAGTTGTCAGAACTATGTCGTGTTTGGTATCAAATGAAATGAAACGTCAAGGGCTATCATGCAAAAATGACAAAAATTTGACAGCTTGCTCGGCTTTTGTTTTTTGCATAAAGTTGTTAGAACCATGTCGTGTTTGGTATCAAATGAAAGGTAACGTCAAGGGCTGTCAAGCAGAAATGTCAAAAATTTGACAGCTCCATCGGCTTTTGTTTTTTGCTTTAAAGTTGTTAGAATCATGTCGAGTTTGGTATCAAATGAGAGGTATCGTCAAGGGCTGTCATGCAGAAATGTCAAATATTTGATTGCTCGATCGGCTTTTGTTTTTTGCTTAAAGTTGTTAGAATCATGTCGTTATTGGTATCAAATGAAAGGTATCGTCAAGGGCTGCCATGCAGAAATGTTAAAAATTTGACAGCTCCATCGGCTTTTGTTTTTTGCTTTAAAGTTGTTAGAATCATGTCGAGTTTGGTATCAAATGAGAGGTATCGTCAAGGGCTGTCATGCAGAAATGTCAAATATTTGATTGCTCGATCGGCTTTTGTTTTTTGCTTAAAGTTGTTAGAATCATGTCGTGATTAGTATCAAATGAAAGGTAACGTCAAAGGCTGTCATGCAGAAATGTCAAAAATTTGACAGCACGATCGGCTTTTGTTTTTTGCTTAAAGTTGTCAGAACTATGTCGTGTTTGGTATCAAATGAAATGAAACGTCAAGGGCTATCATGCAAAAATGACAAAAATTTGACAGGTTGCTCGGCTTTTGTTTTTTGCATAAAGTTGTTAGAACCATGTCGTGTTTGGTATCAAATGAAAGGTAACGTCAAGGGCTGTCAAGCAGAAATGTCAAAAATTTGACAGCTCCATCGGCTTTTGTTTTTTGCTTTAAAGTTGTTAGAATCATGTCGAGTTTGGTATCAAATGAGAGGTATCGTCAAGGGCTGTCATGCAGAAATGTTAAAAATTTGACAGCTCCATCGGCTTTTGTTTTTTGCTTTAAAGTTGTTAGAATCATGTCGAGTTTGGTATCAAATGAGAGGTATCGTCAAGGGCTGTCATGCAGAAATGTCAAATATTTGATTGCTCGATCGGCTTTTGTTTTTTGCTTAAAGTTGTTAGAATCATGTCGTGATTGGTATCAAATGAAAGGTATCGTCAAGGGCTGCCATGCAGAAATGTTAAAAATTTGACAGCTCCATCGGCTTTTGTTTTTTGCTTTAAAGTTGTTAGAATCATGTCGAGTTTGGTATCAAATGAGAGGTATCGTCAAGGGCTGTCATGCAGAAATGTCAAATATTTGATTGCTCGATCGGCTTTTGTTTTTTGCTTAAAGTAGTTAGAATCATGTCGTGATTAGTATCAAATGAAAGGTAACGTCAAAGGCTGTCATGCAGAAATGTCAAAAATTTGACAGCACGATCGGCTTTTGTTTTTTGCTTAAAGTTGTCAGAACTATGTCGTGTTTGGTATCAAATGAAATGAAACGTCAAGGGCTATCATGCAAAAATGACAAAAATTTGACAGCTTGCTCGGCTTTTGTTTTTTGCATAAAGTTGTTAGAACCAATCGTGTTTGGTATCAAATGAAAGGTAACGTCAAGGGCTGTCAAGCAGAAATGTCAAAAATTTGACAGCTCCATCGGCTTTTGTTTTTTGCTTTAAAGTTGTCAGAACCATGTCGTGTTTGGTATCAAATGATAGGTAACGTCAAGGGCTGCCATGCAGTAATGTCAAAAATTTGACAGCTCGGTAGGCTTTTACTTTTTGCATAAAGTTGTCAGAATCATGTCGTGTTTGATATCAAATGAGAGATATCGTCGAGGGCTGTCTTTGCAGATATGTTAAACATTTGACAGCTCGAATGGCTTTTGTTTTTTGCTTAAAGTTGTCAGAACCATGTCGTGTTTGGTATCAAATGAGAGGTATCGTCGAGCAAATTGCTTGGGCAGATTGGGTGGGCAGGTTGCGTGCGGCAGTTTGGGTTGGCATTTTGGGTGGGCAGGTTGCGTGGGCAGGTTGCGTGAGCAGTTTGGGTGAGCAGTTTGCGTGGGCTGTTTGGGTGGGCGAGAAAAAAATATTTTGAAAGACTCTTAGCGTTAGCACTTTGCGTTTAAATTGTTCCTAGACGGATTGGACGTACGTAAAACTATTATAAAACACTATCGGCGGAGCCCTAGGGTATACTCGGCGTAGCCGAGTTTACGCTAGTGTAATATTCTAAATAAGCATGAAATATTTATCATGACCAAATCCAGATCACTCAATAATAAGTTGTGTATGTGAAGTAATTCCAGTTGCGCCACTGTTCCATTATTTACTGAAAAGTTAATCAGGCTTTGAACCTTAGAAGACGTATGCAGATCGTGTTATATTGAATTCTAAAGGAAATTTATTACCATGCACCATAGCAACAAATTAGAACATATTTAATTTATACTAAAACTAAACCTTAAAACTGTATGATGGGATTATCAAATTTTAAAAAAGTTATAATTTTTTTAAATAATCGAGTTTTTAATACCCTGAACATCTACGTCACATACTCTATTCCAAATTTTTATTACTTTACAGCCTTTTACTCTCCCGAATCTATTTCCAAATAAAAAAATGCAGAAAATAACGAAACTAAACTTATTACAAATAATACTTGTTTGAATTTATGATGCCACGCCAGATATTATGTGAATGCATGGTGCATGTGTATAAAAGTGAAAGATATTTGTGTTAATCTTTATAATAATCAATTCAACATACTTTTTCTTTTAAAAGGCTAAACTGCAACATAAACGTATACGTTCAAAATGGTGGATACGAGGGTACCTACTATTACTATACCATAATTAAAATTTATCTTAGGTAAGAAAGTGAAAATAACACAAATTAATGAGTAATGAAAAGTAAATAAATAAATAAAAATTAAATATTAATACGTTTGCAAGCGTTTGAAAGTTTGTGTGAGATTTCATGATAATAATGTCACACGTCACACATTGGCCATTTATCCTGTTCTTGCACAAAAAATACTTTTCCGACGACCAATACGAAAAGTACATAAATTCGCACGCTAAACTATTACTGAAAGTTGGTCATTGCACATCACTAGCAAAGCTGTGTGATCTGATATGAATCTCGTTAGCCAATCAGATGCGCCCGCAACTGTGTGATATGGTTTTATCACACGCTGCGATAACTGAGCGAACTAACCTAAAAATTTGTGTTTAAAAATTTGACAGTTGCAAATAATTTGGTGAATTTACACGGATTAAGAAGGTTGGACCCTGATTTATCAGATTTTAACATAATTTTTGGGGAATTCTGATAGCAATGATGTTAACATAATGTTTTAATATTTTTATGTAAATATTATGTATTTTTTTTTGTGTTCGTCGGAAAAATATCATGTACAACAAGTGCTGAAAGGGTATTTCACACTCACGTGATTAAACCACTCGCCTTCGGCTCGTGGCTCCAACTTCATGCTTGTGTGAAATATCCAACTTTCAGCACTAGTTATACAATATACTATATTTATCGTTAGTCATGTATGTTGTAATGAAAATTACCTTTAACAAATTTCAATCATCATGAGAATGGTAATCTTTCTTTAATCCTAACGATCATTACAAATTGCGAGTTACAAAACCGTCTATTGTAGTTTCTTTTGAAACTAGCATTGAAAATAAAACAATAAATTGCCTTCCTTTCTTTCGACTTTTCCTTGAACACATTGACCGTAGAAACGCTCGTCTGTTCTCGTTCTCGTTGAATTGCTGTGTGAGTTCAACACCGGAGCCCGGAACCTGTCACTTCAATTCGTTTCCAAAGTAAACTCTTCAATTTCCGTCGATTCTGTTCAATCTCCTATCAACTTGTTTAAAGCGGAGTTACGTCATTTCCTGTATTAATTCGGCATGTCGCCAGCCGTGTCGAAAGTCCTGCCCTGATGCGCGATTTAATGCCAACTTCGATCCTGAAAGTGGATTAACCAACTGTGTAGCAGAGATAACGCCCCGATGGCATTCATTTGAACCATACATACTGCAATTTCTTATTAATATGTTTCAACGAGTATATTTCTCTGAATAATGCCCCATTTTCAATAATGCTAACTCAAATAGAGCGTTTTTGACAGGTAAAAATACAAACAAATATAATAAAATTTTACCTGTCAGAGACGTATGTCAGATTGTGACATATTTTATCTGTCAGAAACGGTCTGTTTGAGTACTCATTATTGAAAATGAAAAATTATTGAGTGGAAGAAAAGATACAAATCATTGAGTAGAATTATCTTGATGAAAACTATATACAGGATGTTAATACTAAGTCGTTACACCCGAAACTGGTAGTTATAATTCATTAAAACAAACAACAATTCTTATTTCCAATTTTTGATTTGTGCCCCGGTTCGTAGGTATTGGAGTTCCTTTGCTTTTCGAAAAATCGTCATAACTCCCTTATTTTACGGACTAATGAAATTTTTTTTTTTCAAAATTATTCTTTGTCTCTCTGAAACATTTGGTATTTACAAATATTTTTTATTTTTTTAAATATCAAAATGGCGATTGATCAAAAATTTCAAAACAAGATTTTTGGATAACCACCCCATCGATTTTCGATAGTAAAACATTTATGAAATCCTTAAACTATCTACTACAATATTTGTCCTAAACATTTTTTTCAATCTATCCAAAAAAAGTCTTTATTCATTTAATTGACTGACATAAGTACAGTGTGTTCAGAAGAAAACCTAATTTGGAGTAGGCTATGAACATATAAACGTATGTCTGATCATTATTCAATTCAAAAATTGAGTTATCACAATTGATCGTAAAATGTAATTTTAAGGAGAAAAGATAATAAAGAAGAATACAGAATATTTTCATTCGCCGTTTTCTAATTTATTTCCATTTCTAAATTAGGAATTTAAGAATATTTCTTTAGATAACATTTTTGACAATATCTCGTGTCAAATTGACATTTAATTAAATACTTTCAAATTGATATACGCTTTTTTGTTCATAGCCTACTTCGGGTTTGGTTTTTTACTAAACACACTGGGTGAGATTCAGTGGGTTGTATTAGCGTGTTTTAAGCTAAAACAGTTTTTTGTCAAAAATATTTTGGCAACTTTGTAATACCTGTCAGAAAAAAGTGAGAGACCAAAGGATCAAATAAAGAAAAAAATATCATTAATAGAAGTAAAAAAGCCATACAATTACGGTAAAAAAGGACAAATATCAAAACGGGGATTGAGATATTTTAAAATTCATTAACATTCAGGTATGAAATTTGACACATAAAATTTGACATATTTCTAACCTAATGTTGCTATTTTTTTGCAAGTTTCCTTTTACACCTTCTATTTACAATTATACTTCTTCATTTGAATAAAGGATATCTGTATTACTTTTCCCTGCGGTAAAATTTCTATATCACAATTGAATCTCATTGATAGATTTGGGAAATATTACAATGTTGCCATATACTTAATACAAGCTTTAATACAGACTTTAATACAACCCACTGAATTCCACCCACTGTACTTATGCAAGTCAAGTAAATGAATAAAAACTTTTTTTGGATAGATTGAAAAAAAATGTTTGGGACAAATATTGGAGTAGACAGTTTAAGGATTTTATAATTGTTTTACTTTTGAAAATCGATGGAGTGGTTATCAAAAAATCTTGTTTTGAAATTTATGCTGAATCGCCATTTTGACATTTGAAAAAATAAAATATAATTGTAAATGACAAGAGAAGTCTTTGGAACGATGCAGCATTAGACATGCTTAAGAGAGATGGTTGATTGTCGCCAGGGTTGATGTAGCTCAGATGGGAGAGCACCAGACTGAAGATGTGGTGGTTCCGGGTTCAAATCCCGGCGTTAACTGATTTTTCTCTCATATTTACAATTTATAAATGACAAATGTTTTAGAGAGCCGACAGGTAAATTTGAAGAAATTTTTTTTTCTGTAGTCTTTAAAATAAAGGAGTTATGATGATTTTTCGAAGAACAAAAGAAATCCAATAACTACGAACCGAGGCCCAAATCAAAAATTGGAACTAAGAAAAGTTGTTTGTTTTAATGAGTTCTAACTACCATTTTCGGGTGTAACGACTTAGTATTAACACCCTGTATATTAAAATTTATGACAGATAAAATGTCATAAAATTTGTTTTAGATTTTATTTCAAAACCATGGCGGTTTCTATAAGGAGGTAACTTTTATAGAATTTTTAACTCAATTTTAACGGTTAGCAAACATGCAAAAGAAATTGTGATTATGGAATTAGATGCAGAATTTAATTCTCTACAACATTTATTTGAAGCATTTTTGTCTAAAATTAATAGGCCACTTTTGCACAAGGAAAAACTGTTTTCCCATATAAATGCCCCTCCAGAAAAATGCGCTGAATAACATATCAAAAGTTTCAGAAAATCGGGCCATGGGAACCTCCCGCCAATTGGTTAAAATAGCGGCATATTTAGGTTTTGGCCTGTATCGAAATTTTACAAGAATACACAATTAAAAGGTTAACATTTTTTATACAAAAAAAAAGATTTCACGTTTTTACCTAGGACAGTGCGTCAAAGAGCTACGTTAAAAAATATTTAACCAAAAACCAAATAACTATTTATGACAGAGAATTAAATTATACCAAAAATAAACAATATTACTCTTTAATTTTAAAATTTTTTTCACAGGGAAAACGCTCATAGCAGCTGTAGACACGTGTTTCACTCTTATTAGAGCTCATCAGTACAGCATAGCATGTTAACAGATGGACATTAACTGGAAATAATGAATAGAAAATGAACAAATTGTAACAGTACCTGTAAGCAGCCAAATACACATTTGTTGCTTTGAAATAAGTTCCACCATTTGTAGATAAATATAACATCGCAGCAGAGGCAATACACGACCACCCACCAGTCACCGCTACCTGGACCCCAAAAGTAAATAAATGAAAGATTTTAATAAACGAGCGTGAAGCTGTCAAAATTTTAAAATTTTTTTCACAGGGAAAACGCTCATAGCAGCTGTAGACACGTGTTTCACTCTTATTAGAGCTCATCAGTACAGCATAGCATGTTAACAGATGGACATTAACTGGAAATAATGAATAGAAAATGAACAAATTGTAACAGTACCTGTAAGCAGCCAAATACACATTTGTTGCTTTGAAATAAGTTCCACCATTTGTAGATAAATATAACATCGCAGCAGAGGCAATACACGACCACCCACCAGTCACCGCTACCTGGACCCCAAAAGTAGCGAGTTACTAACAATATAAATTTACATTAGGTACATTTTAGATGAAAAAATGAAACTGTGCCAATTTCCGCATGTTTAAAATGTTAGAAGAATATCATGTAAGTTTAAGTTGTTAGTAACTCGCGAACCGCTCGTCGGCAAAAATCATGTTATACATGATATGAAAGAGTTAGGGGTCAGCAGAGTAATGGATGAATTTGTAGGAAAGAGTTGACAAAAATATTTTAAAATCATGGATAATTTACTTTTTTTGGTGCCACGACGCATGTAAACTGTTATAAATAGTAAAATCTATTAGACTTAGTATTAAATATTGTTAAAAAAAATTTTGTAGGCTTTTTGGATCTTTTGTTTATTGCAAAATACAATTTAGTTTACATTTATTGGACGTTTCGCTTGTGTTATCACAGTCATCATCAGCTAAATAAAACATTTTTCAATAATAATAAAATGAAACAGAATAACTAGATTGTTTACATACCTATATGTTTGATGTTACATTTTTATAAAAATTAGTTGAACATTAAAACGAAAAATTTTGTAATACATAAAGTCAAAAAGTCCAAAAAGCCTACAAATTTTTTTTTAACAATAATATTAAAGGATCTACTTCGAAGAAAATTTAGTATTAAATACGTAATATTTTTTGTATAATTTAAATGTCCGCCATAAATTGTTATTTTGATTAAACATTTTTTAATGTAACTCTTTGACAGTTCATCTTGGGGAAAAAACGTAAGAATCCTTTTCTGTATAAAAAATATTGAGCATTAAGTTTGTATTCTTGTAAAATTGTGCTATGGGCAATTGTTTTCGAGAAAATGAGCAAAAACCTAAACATACAGTCATTTTACCAATTGCGGGGAGGTTCTCATGGTCCAATAACCAGAAACTTTTGATATGTTGGAGGTAGATACGGGAAAGTAAGAATTCTTCGGACTTGCAGTCAATTAATAAAATTTATTCACGCCGACGTT
Organism: Ophonus ardosiacus; assembly: GCA_943142095.1. Taxonomy (NCBI): domain Eukaryota; kingdom Metazoa; phylum Arthropoda; class Insecta; order Coleoptera; family Carabidae; genus Ophonus; species Ophonus ardosiacus. Next base: position 39,008,705 of record OW964828.1, read on the forward strand.
TCGACTATACAATAGTCTTCCTCAGGGAATGGTCTAGTCGAGAAAAGAAATCATATATGGATAACGGAACATACAACACGGACAATTCAAAATATAAATAAATAAATATGAATAAATAAATTAATAAATAGTTAAAAACAATATATCACAGAGAGAAAATTGTCAAAAAATTAGAAACTTGTCTTGGATGAATACAATACACATGGAATTTGCACATAACTAATGCTTTATTTACCATTTTCTTTTTAAAATGTCACCAGTGTTAATTTGAAATGATTAGTTTTTTGACAATGGCATGTGTCTGTCAGATATATACATTTGAAATATGAACTGCGCAACAAAGGAATTTTTAAATCATAGGCTCTGAGATTTACAAAAAAGATTGTATTTTAAATTTATCTGTAAAATATATAAAAAAAGTATTAATATAAACCTACAGAAAATTTAATAATCTTTAATTTTTATAATGACATAAAATGCGAAAAAAAAAATACAATTACAGTAGAACCCCGATTATCCGTGCGCGTTTAATCCGGGCGGCGGATTTTCCGTGCGGCATTTTGCAGGATGATGAAAATAATTTCGTCATCAAAACAAGTCATCCAGACGCCAGATATGATAGAAACTGATAGCACTGATCTACAGTTACTTCAGCTTAGAAAAATGAAGGAATTTTTACGAAGCCCAAAAACAGAAAAAAATAATTGATTTTTTTCAAATAATTTTATTTACATATGTACATACATAAACGTACATAATTATGTACATATTGCGTATTGTACAATGTACATTCATACATATGTATACATATTAAAACTTTTATTTTTTGTACATGTAATGTATTACGTTTGTTTTGTTCCTATGACATATGTATTTGTCCAAATAAATCATTTAAAAAAATGGAAAATGAGGTGTTTGGATTATCCGTGTTTTCAATTATCCGGCAAAGACTCGGTCCCGACTGGTCCGGATAATCGAAGTTCTACTGTAATGGTATTTTTTTTTTTGAAGAAAAACCAGTGCCATATCCGTTTATCTGATTTACACCAAAATCTAATGGTTTCTTTCCATAATAAAATAGGGTCGAAATACAAAGTTTCAGAATTTTCTGAATGATGGTATTTGAGTTAGAGCGTAGACAAAATCCGTACACATACACATATACATACAGATATCATCGTGAAAATGTTAAAATTCTAGGAACCAGAAAACGTGGTTATTTACTAAAATCTCGATATGAGATTTTTAGCAAGATCCCTATACCTCCCTTACCAAGAGTAGCGGAAAGTAAAAAGGATTCGAGAATAAAAATATTCTTAATGGAATTTGTGAAGGAGGCTCAACGTTTCAAACGACTGCTTCATTACTGAATTTAAAAATAAAAATTTAAACATTATCAGCACGTTTTTTCGTTTCATATAACAATTCATCACTATTTGCGAGGTAAATAAAATTTCATATTCTTCTTCCATTACTACTACTCTTAAACACTTAGTCAGCTCTCATAATTCCCCCGTTTTTACACTTAGCAAAAGTATTTAGCGGCTATCAGAAGCGCTGAGGTTTTCGTTAGATGAACTTAGCAGTGCATTCAGAACGAAAAAGCCGCTAGTGCTAAGTAAATTGAACGCACAGACTAATGGTATACATTGGCGTAGATAGGAATTTTTTCTAGGGGGGGCAGCCGTCCACCTGAACTAAGCACAGCCATTTAATGAGAGATCATAAATGACGTCTAGTGATAAATAATAATGCAGTTCATTCACTCTCCTTATTACTATGTGGTGTCTTTCTTAACTCTTTATACTTTTTACCGCAGGAAAATATCTTACTCCCAAGCGAAAATATAATATATTGTTTTTTAATTTGAATAGTTGATATTTATAAAAACGAAATTGTAAAGCAAAGAAAAAATGTGTTTATTACTTAATTTAAGCCGCAATTTTCTACTTTCATGCGCATGCGTATGTGTATGATACGTACTAGGTCTATACAGTGTCCCACCCTTGCCCCCCTCCCTAGCTACGCCCATGATAGTATTTGAATTATATACCACCCAGTCCCATTTTAAATATTTTATAGATTTTATTGAAACCATCTCACTTCAACCCTTGAAAAGATTCATAGCTATTTTTATTAGGTACTTTTAACGTTTTAACCTTAACCTCCAGACCTTTTCTTTTGGTACTTTATCATCCTTCGAACCCGTAAATGTAGAAAACTTTCAATATTCCTATAATTTATTCAACAGGGAACTACTGTCGAAACCACAAGTGAAAAACTTTTTACCAGAAATTTAATATCGTCTTGTAGGTCAGATCGAAGAAAGGAAAATGATAAAGTTGTTGAACTTTGCAACCGGTGAGTTTGTAGTTACTCGGGTACGGGTCGCTACAAATAACCTCCATTAAAACCTGGAAGTTTATTTAAGTTACTTATCTGCGTAATGCAATTCGGCAAGCGGGCAGAAGTTTTTCATCTTGAATTAGTCTGCCCGCGGTGTCGACTGTTATTAAAAGGGAGAATGATACCCAAACAGACAGATTAGAGGAATGCAAATTATTTTAAACTTGCAGATGGTTATGAATATCAATTCGTTATGAAAACTGACACTTGAAAATTAATCCAATTTTGTTTTTCATATTGGACTTGTTTCAATGATATTGAATATTATGTATAAAATCCGGAAAGTGTCTTTTTACTGGATATGGCAGAAAAATTTTGAAGATTAAACGAGACCTGAAGCCTCTGATTCGATTCTAGTCAACTTTTCAAAGGTAGTGCGTGTGTGCTATTACACAATAATTGCAGAATAGTTATTAAAATATAACATGAAAGAGGAAGAGGAAAACAAGAAGTATCAAAAATCCATACACTTTATTGTTTTGTTACATTAATAAAACACTTTTAAGATTGGTATTATAAAAGTGTTACTTTTTGATCAGAAATAGTAGGTATATTTCCCGAACCGTTGCAAATAAATAACTATTTATGTGTTCAGTAATTGTGTTTTCGCACTAATATGTGTGATTAAAGTGATTTTACAACGAATTATATACAATAGTTTATTCTAAATCAGTTTAGATTCGATAATTATACGAAAAAAGAATAAATCGTTATATAGTCCAGTCATTTGGTAGAAAAATAAGGGTTTATTCCACAAAAGGTCGGGTATTTTTGATTTTTGGATATGTTATATATTTAGAGGTCTCAACAAAAAATGCAAGTTTTCCCCCTCGGGGGCCTTCGGGAAGCACCGCCAACTTGAGAAAAAAGGCGCAAAAAAGCGGTTTTTTCTGAATATCTCTTCACTTATTTGCATTAGACAAAAATAGTTACTATCTAATTTGTTGCCCATAAAATTCTCTACAACTTTTATCTAAAACATTTTTTTCTATAATTAATAGATAGCGAGCTACAGTGCTTCAAACAGAGCAAATTTTTTGAAAATTACATGAATGCTTCATTTAAATCATATTTTATTATATATTTTTTACGTTTTTTTACAAATTACTTTTTGACAATCATTAATTATTATTATTGAACTAATATATATAAATATTAATTATTGTTTATATTTTTTTTTCATTCTAAAGATTTTTTATAGTCCAGCAAATTTATGATTTTACCTTAAAGTAATTACAACAAAAGGTTTTTAACGGAATCCAGTCCCAGAAAAGTGCGCTGAATAACATATCAATATTTTCCCGAAATCGGAGCATGGGAACCTCCCGCCAATTTGGACAAATGGCGGCATATTCAGGTTTATGGCCATTTGCTTAAAACAATTATGAAAATATTTAAATTATTCAAAAAAACAAACAATATTACGTATTTGATACTTAGTCTAATAGGTTTCACTATTTACAACAGTTTACATTCGACGTGGCATCGAAAGAAGTAAGTTATCGATAACTGTTTTATAAAAATTGTTAACGTTTTCCTGCAATTTTTTCGTTTTTCAACCACCACTCTGATCTTGTTAAAGATACGATGATGCGGTTTTGAAATTTGAATTCAGCATAAAATTCTCTTTCGTATCGTGTATTACACTATTTTTGCCGATGAACGATTGGCGAGTTACTGCCAACTAAAACTCATATGAAATCCCTCTAAAATTTTAAACATCTGAAAATCGGCTCTTTTTTCATTTTCTCATTCAAAATTTCAACAGGTTTACAGATAACCAATATTAAGTACTTAATAGGTGTCAAAGTGGTTGATGAAAAATTGAGAAAAGAGCCGATTTTCAGATGTTTAAAATTTTAGAGGAATTTCTTGTGAGTTTTAGTTGTTAGTAACTCGCCAATTGTTCATCGGCAATAATCGTGTAATACATGATATTAAAGAGAATTTCATGCTGAATTCAAATTTTAAAACCGTGTCATCATATCTTTAACAAGATCAGAGTGGTGGATGAAAAACTAAAAAATTGCAGGAAAACGTTAACAATTTTTACAAAACAGTTATCGATAACATACTTCTTTCGATGCCACGTCGAATGTAAACTGTTGTAAATAGTAAAACCTATTAGACTAAGTATCAAGTACGTAATATTGTTTGTTTTTTTGAATAATTTAAATATTTTCATAATTGTTTTAAGCAAATGGCCATAAACCTGAATTTGCCGCCATTTGTCCAAATTGGCGGGAGGTTCCCATGCTCCGATTTCGGGAAAATATTGATATGTTATTCAGCGCACTTTTCTGGGACTGGATTCCGTTAAAAAGCTTTTGTTGTAATTACTTTAAGGTAAAATCATAAATTTGCTGGACTATAAAAAATCTTTAGAATGAAAAAAAAATATAAACAATAATTAATATTTATATATATTAGTTCAATAATAATAATGAATGATTGTCAAAAAGTAATTTGTAAAAAAACGTAAAAAAATATAATAAAATATAATTTAAATGAAGCATTTATTTAATTTTCAAAAAATTTGCTCTGTTTGAAGCACTGTAGCTCGCTATCTATTAAATATATAAAAAAATGTTTTAGACAAAAGTTGTAGAGAATTTTATAGTCAACAAATTAGATAATAACTATTTTGCCTAATGCAAATAAGTGAAGAGATATTCGGAAAAAACCGCTTTTTTGCGCCTTTTTTCTCAAGTTGGCGGTGCTTCCCGAAGGCCCCCGAGGGGGAAAACTTGCATTTTTTGTTGAGACCTCTAAATATATAACATATCCAAAAATCAAAAATACCCGACCTTTTGCAGAGTAAATCTACCTAATGACTGGACTAATATTACACGACGAAAAAAATTTGATTACAATGAATTGTATTTTTTTTTTTGTATCAATTATGTAAAAAGTGATATTTCAGAACGTCATAAAGTTAGGTAAAAGTCAGATTTTTAAAACGGAATAATAATATATTCTATAGCCAGTATGGAATAGAAAATTTATATGCGGTTTTTCGAAAGGCGGCAGTACTATTCCTGACGAGTTTTGGACTATTCATTCTCTAACACTATTAAAAATAAATATTTTCCTCATCACTTGTCATTTTTGCTAAAATAATAAAATATTATTGGTATGTTACCAAAGCAATAATTTGTTATTTAACTTACTCTATAAATAAAAATTCAAAAAGCTAAATAGTCCAGTCATTTGGTAGAAAAATAAGGGTTTATTCCACAAAAGGTCGGGTATTTTTGATTTTTGGATATATTGTATATTTAAGGGTCCTAATAAAAAATGCAAGTTTTCCCCCTCGTGGGTTTTTCTAAATATCTCTTCACTTATTTGCATTAGGCAAAAATAGTTATTATCTAATTTATTGACTATAAAATTCTCTACAACTTTTATCTCAAACATTTTTTTCTATAATTAATAGATAGCGAGCTACAGTGCTTCAAACAGAGAAATTTTTTTGAAAATTACATGAATGCTTCATTTAAATCATATTTTATCATATTTTTTTACGTTTTTTTATAAATTACTTTTTGACAATCATTAATTATTATTATTTAACTAATATATATAAATATTAATTATTGTTTAAATTCAAATTTTAAAACCGCGTCATCATATCTTTAACAAGATCAGAGTGGTGGATGAAAAACTAAAAAATTGCAGGAAAACGTTAACAATTTTTATAAAACAGTTATCGATAACCTACTTCTTTCGATGTCACGTCGAATGTAAACTGTTGTAAATAGTGAAACCTATTAGACGAAGTATCAAGTACGTAATATTGTTTGTTTTTTGAATAATTTAAATATTTTCATAATTGTTTTAAGCAAATGGCCATAAACCTGAATATGCCGCCATTTGTCCAAATTGGCGGGAGGTTCCCATGCTCCTATTTCGGAAAAATATTGATATGTTATTCAGCGCAATTTTCTGGGACTGGATTCCGTTAAAAAGCTTTTGTTGTAATTACTTTAAGGTAAAATCATAAATTTGCTGGACCATAAAAAATCTTTAGAATGAAAAAAAAAACTATAAACAATAATTAATATTTATATATATTAGTTAAATAATAATAATTAATGATTGTCAAAAAATAATTTGTAAAAGAACGTTAAAAAATATAATAAAATATGATTTAAATGAAGCATTCATGTGATTTTCAAAAAATTTGCTCTGTTTGAAGCACTGTAGCTCGCTATCTATTAATTATAGAAAAAAATGTTTTAGATAAAAGTTGTAGAGAATTTTATAGTCAATAAATTAGATAATAACTATTTTTGCCTAATGCAAATCAGTGAAGAGATATTTAGAAAAAACCGCTTTTTTGCGCCTTTTTTCTCAAGTTGGCGGTGCTTCCCGAAGGCCCCCGACGGGGAAAACTTGCATTTTTTGTTGAGACCTCTAAATATATAACATATCCAAAAATCAAAAATACCCGACCTTTTGCAGGGTAAATCTACCTAATGACTGGACTAAAAACAAGGCATATAATTAGTTTTCGTGATTTTTTTTTTATAAATTAACAGTTCACATGACAAAATCAAAGAAACAGTGGAAACAGCGCGCCAAGCTAAGCCAATTTGATTTTGAAAACAATTACGTTTCCCCATATATTTTCAGTAGGTAAATATTGAAAAACTAGTGGGCTTTGACTGCCTGTTTCTGAACAATATTCCGTAACATGATAACAAATGTTCTTATTCAATAACAGTTTTCAGAAACAGAAAGTGTAACATCCATTGTAGTGCTAGAGAAAGTTTATTGCACACGTTATGACTCACCTGTATATGAAAATCGATATTTCGTAAAAATTATTTAATTATATACTTGTATATTACTGTACGTAAGAACCCCTTCTCACATCGTTTGGCGTTCGTTCGCCGCCATAAAGTCAAGATGCTGGAACTTTTTTTACAATTTTTAAACGCATTTTGGTCATATTTTTTACTGAAATTCTTAACAGATGTTGAATTTTATTGGACAATGTATAAATCATTTATAAATGTAACTTAAAAAATTAAATACTACTACTGAGGATGGTCGCATATAAGACCGAAACGTCTGTTTAATAAAACTATATTTACTGTAACTTGAAGGCCTTACTTCCTTCTTCAACTGCAACACACCAAATTCAATATGATACAATAAAAACTAACAAATTATGTTACAGACATTTTGTCATTCTAATGATACACACAGAGAAAAAAAGTGTTCAATCAAAAGGATTCGTTTTGATCTTACTCATTTTCACTGTTCTAGAGAAACAAAAACGTAACTGAGTTAGTTTAAAGAATGCTAAAGTGTTGATATGATACTGTTGTTTCAATGTAAATAATGTGTTAAAGTAAAACTTTTGGAAAATGTAACTTTAATCTTTAATTCATTTGTTTTCTTTATTTGACACGATATATAATTTGAATTAATATATGAAATGTTTTGTTTTAATATAGTTATTATTTTAGAAGAAAGTTTAGAGTTTATTGAATTAACATAATCATACATTTATTTTAATGAATTGATATGTTGGATTAATAAATTTGATAGGTTAGATTAAGAGGTGCACAGTTTCAAATCAAATAGATTTTATTGTTTTATTTTAAATATAAATAAAAATATAACTTCTAATTAACATTATTAATATACATTTTTATTGTACTAACTACTAAAATATAAATAAACTATAATATAACAATATTCCATGAGTAGTCACAAGGAATTTAATAAATTATATCACTTGGACTAAAATACAGCTTGCCTTATAGTAAAAAATGACTGCACTACAATATACATAGGTACATCAATTTTAAGTGTATATTACCATACCATCGAATTTTTTTTACATATCTTCGAATCCCCACTGGAACAAAAGATTTCGTACTTCACAGTCACTCATTATTACACTTACTTTGATAATCTAAAATACTGCTTCTTGTTTCTCCACTGGCAAATCACCGTATGACGCTGACTCGATGCGACGCACGAACCCTTCGCGTCGAGCATCAACACGTTTCAACACGTTAAATGTGGTCAACAGAAGAAATGCATTGAACCAACACAAAATGTTATAATTCAATGCACTTAATGTATTGTTATAAAAAAATTACTTCTTAAATTAAGATGTTATTCTTGTTTTCATTCTAGAAGTACATTTATTTATTTTAATATACAACAATTTGTACATTTAAGAAAAAAAATACTTATTTTAAGAAAATGTTTATTTGAATCAAGAAATAAGAGTAAAACGATTTTCAATGTTATTTCAAGAAATTGAGATGTTTTCAAATAAAACGATATTAGTTAAAACAAAACAAAAATGTTTGATTCAAATAATAAGTTTTCAACACGCCATCTCGTATTGGATTAAATACGTCCTTTTTCTCTGTGTACATAGAAGAAGTTTTCTAAAACATTTTACTGTTTCAAAGTAAAATGAAATAATTTTTAGTTTTAGCAACAATTCAAGAAAAACTGAAAAAACAAACTAATTTAAGTCGTAAGATTGTGAGGTTTTATTATAAAATGTGAAAAGAATCACAGTAGAAATTTTAAAATAAAAAGCGATGTTATCCACTATTGATATACATGAAATTAATGTATCGGTTTGTGTTACTATTATACCTTTAAATTTTTAATCTTTAGCTAAAAATATAATTTATAATTGTGATACAAAGCTAAATTCTTCATTTTAAATAATAAGTAAAGATTTATTATATTATTATTACAAATTCTATTAGTCAGCATAAATGAATATTTAACAAGTGGACCAACTGAAGAGGGAAAGGGCTCGTATTTATTAGGTATAATATAATAATTGTATTACAGACAACGTTTAATCACAATTTAGAAACAAATTGTTAATCTGATAATGCCCAAATTGTTTGGATAAAGGGATTAAGCGTTGAGCTGTTAAACAATCACTTTACATTATCATTCCACCTTTAAATGCTTCTCGACATTGCTTCTCGTTGAATTTAAATCCAAGTGCACAAACTGTGTTCTTCCTAACGTAGGTTTGATAATTTCACTAAAGCAAACGCCATTTCCCCGTCCATTGCACTTTGGTTTTTCCTCTATCTTCTTTCTCTTGCTTAATTCTATTTGAATGCAGCGACGCAAAGCACTTTGACGTCATTTACTTTCATCTAATCCACTTGAAGTGGGCAATTATCAACATTATGGAGGACAATCACTGTAGGATTTATTTCTCTTTTATTGTGTTTTCTGTGTTTGTGTTTTGTTAAACAGAGTTTGTAAAGAAGATTTCATTTATATTTAAATTCGTCCGTGTTACTTCCAAGATGAATTATAGAGAAGTAAATCGGAACGAGTCTTACATTTTAAATATTTCTTTTGAAATATTTTATGACACAGTAAAAGAAGGATAATAAATCATGGATTTTGTGCAATGCAACATTACGTAAAGTTCAGTGTATATTTTCCTGAACCAGAGGAACGTTTATTTCTTATTTTATAGAAAGACGTGGCTACAGCCCCGAACATGGGATTGTTTTAAAATATTAAAATCTCGTTGTGGCGTGGTTTAGTAATAAAAACGTTCGGAACTTGCGCAGAATAATAGAAAACCAGAACGCGAGACCGTTGTTGTGTAACAACCCACTAAAAATTTTAATATTTAAATGAAATTAAAGATTAAGAAGAAATAATTTTCTTAGAAAGCGGCCTCTACTGTCGCTCCAAACCTTTTATAAGTGCATCTCTACCTCTCTAGCGCTCATTAGAAAATTAGTAGATCCGCATTTCAAGATTTAGTTTCGGCATGTATTGTACAAAATTCTGTTTCGAAATTTCAAAAAAATTTCTCAAGTGCCAGTTCTGGCAGAAGAGAATTATAAATTAAATATGAATTTATAATTACTTTTATATTCATTGCATGTATCCATTATCCGGGATAATGACGGGGATCCACGGAAAATCTAAAACCCCGGATAATCGATTTTTATTTATGCGTTAATTAATTTAATAACTAAGAAGAAATGTGTAGAAAATATTACAATTATTAATAAGAAGTACTCATTTCATGATATGTAATTTAAAATGTTTCACTAGTCAAAAGTGTGTAAACATGTGAAATTCAAATAATAAAAATCTAATGTGGTCAACACAATACCTTCCGATATTTAATTGTTATTAATTTAATGTTATCTTGTGATGAAAAGCCATTATGAGCTTCAAGTAAAGTGCCATTTCCGGTAATCCGATTTACACCAAAATATAATGGTTTCTATCCATATTAGAATAGGGTCGAAATACAAGGTTTTAGAATTTTCAGACTGATAGTATTTGAGTTAGAGCGTTGACAAAATCTATAAAACACACACACACCTACAGACTTCACCGTGAAAATGTTAAAATCGGATTCTAGCAACCTTAAAACATTGTCATTTACCAAAATCTCGACATGGGATTTTTAGCACGATCCCTACACCTTCCTTACATAGGGTAGCTGATGATGGTTGGTTCAAAAAATTCAAGAAGTTCTTTTGTCTCATGTAAAACATTATGAACGGAGTAATATTATGAAAACTTAGTGTGTAAGGCAAAACTTCTTTATTTTTAATAAAATCCAGGACTACTAACCCATGTTTGATTTAAGAAGATAGAAGATATACGCGCGCATAGTAAGCTAGCAACTGGCGGGAGTCATGGTTATGCGCTTGTCATATGAGAATCATAGAGTTTATTTCTTAAAAATTTTGACGTAAAATATGAGAAAAGTCTTTCACAACTATAAAAAACTTCTGAAAAACAATGCAATTTTCACCTAGAATACAGGTATTTTAGGGATTTCAATTTTTTTTTTTTTGAGTTTAGTTTGATAGCCCAGGTGGCAGTTGCAGGTTTCATTTTACTTACTAAGTGCAGAGATAGCTGTTAAATTGGAAAGGTCCATAAAAAAAATTAATTATTTTATTTTTTTATATATAAATTCAAAATATATTTATATTTTCAGTTTATTAAAATTAGTGGCAGTGAGTTTACTGTAGTTAAATTACTTCACAATTTATTTCTAGCTTAATTAGTTTGTATATTTCTTTAAATATGTATGTATAAGAACAATAACCCAATATTATGCACAAAACAAAACAATTCTTTTTTCCTAGGGTTATTGCTCAAATGCAGCTGTAGACACGTGTTTCGCTTTTATTAGAGCTCTTCAGTACAGCATAGCTAGTTAATAGGTGGACATTAATTATAAATCACCGCCGCTGTGACGTTGTATTTATCCACAATGTGTGTGGAAATGCTGACTGAGACAACATGGCTGTATTTGGCTGTGCTTACTAGTTCTGTTACACTGTGTCAGTTTTTTTTTTTTTTTTTTTTTTTGATTACTACCTCTAGTTAATGTCCACCTATTAACTAGCTATGCTGTACTGATGAGCTTTAATAAGAGCGAAAAACGTGTCTACAGCTGCATTTGAGCGATAACCTTAGAAAAAAAGAATTGTTTACAAATTTTGCGCTCAAGAAAATTTATTGTTTTCATATTATGCACAAAATTCGACCTAAATTTTCCAAGCATGAGTTTTGTGCAAGTCTCATCGGGATTTTTAAATGATCCCGCGTTCGGGATTGTGCAAAAAGGTAGTGAATTCTGCTTTCGCTTTCATCAAAATCGATATTAACGTTGATTTTTTACATTAAAAAATACATAGATATTTCAAAACATTTTCTGACAGTAATTAAATAATTTATAAGACTTTAATGCATTATCAGTTTTCCATTACATTTGTACCTACTTTGATTGTGTGTGTTTACCAGAATTATAATTTGATTTCGATAATTTTCAAATTGCTAAAGTAATGAAAAAAATAAGTATTTAAATTTAATTACAGTATTTGGCATCAATGTTACGTTAACGTAGTTATAAAAAATATTAAAATAATAATTTTGCTTTCGGCAATACGGGAAGTAGTATTCAGGACCTAATGGAATTTAAGTTCGCCCCCAATTATGTAATTTAAACTATAGGTCTAAAATTAATAATAAAGAGAAGAACCATTTGTCGCTATTTTTTTACATCATTTATAATTTTACTTAAGTTATGTTATATTTTTCTTCCTCTTCGTATATGAAATATATAATTAAAGTTTCATTTTCATTGCTCCAGTTTACAAACTAAATTAACTGCTAATTAATGCATACTGAAGGCTAATTAACTAATAAATAACTTATTAATTCGCAGAAATTTGTTCAGAAATTTTGCATCATTCAATTAGTTACAGGCAAACATGCTTCAAAAATGGTTCAATTTATAATTTAGAAAATCATATAATATACTCGTATATATCACTAAAATTTGTATAAAAATAGAAACACAAGAAATATAAGAATATGATATTGAGTTTTTGACAAATAGATTATTGTACCTTGTAATTTTGAATGTTTGTAAAATAACATTTTTTTATGTGACTATATGGAATCTATTTTCGAGAATCTACATATACAGAATGTAACAGAAACAAGTATATTAATTTAACCAGTGATAGATCTCGTCGAGAGCAACAATATTTCTTAGTAACTTTTTTTTTGTAAACCTTCAAGATATTGTTAAAAAAATTCAGTTTTGTAAAAAAAATCATTACCTGCCTTAAAATACTAAAAAATTGAGAATATAAAAAAATGTTACAAAGAAATATTGTTGCTCTCAACGAGTTCTGCCAATGTCATTTACTTTTTCTGTTTCAACAGTTGTCTCGAAATTGGAAATATTTTTTTCCAAAAAATTAAATTTCGATTTCGAAAAAAAGTTACCAAGAAATATTGTTGCTCTTGCGAATTCTATCACTGGTTAAATTTAATGCACTTATTTCTGTTATACCTGCATAAGAACAATAAAGAAACAATAAAAAAGAAACCCCGAAACTACCATTAAAAAAAATGTATTTAAATGACACTGAACTAAATTCAGGCCCTGAAATAGTTAACGCATTCTTAGACTTTTTTAAAAGCGTATATAGTAATTCACAAGTCAATACGAACGATCTTGAGTTTTATGCAAACAGCTGTACTTATGACGCTGTTAGATTAAATATAATCTCTGAAATGGATATCTCAAATGCCATAAGAGCACAGAAAAACACCACTTCTGTTGGACCCGACAACATTCCAATTTATATTCTTAAAGGCTGTAGCGAAATTCTAACTAATCCACTACTAAAAATATTTAACTTGTGTATCACATCAACTACATTTCCAGACAAATGGAAATCAGCTAAAATCTGTCCACTTTTCAAGTCCGGTGATAAAAATAACATTATAAATTATCGACCCATATCATGCCTTAATTCTATTGCAAAGATCTTTGAGTATATCATTTCTAAACAGATTCAGCCTCAATGCAAGAAATTTATCAGCAACTGTCAACATGGCTTTGTGGAAAAGAGATCTACTGTAACAAATTTGATGAATTTCACGCAACATATATACGAAACCTTTGAAAATAAAAATCAAATGGACACTATATATACAGATTTCACAAAAGCGTTAGACTCTGTAAACCATAAAATACTTTTATACAAATTACAGTATATTGGTTTCTCAAATAATCTAATTACCTTACTTGAGTCTTGCTTGTATAACAGAAACCAGTTTGTTTACTGCCACGGTTTCACTTCCGCCAATTTTTGTGCATCATCTGGCGTACCACAAGGCTCTGTACTTGGTCCCCTTCTTTTTATTCTTTTTATCAATGATATCGCGACTAACATCAAGTACTCTCATTGTCTAATGTACGCAGATGATTTTAAACTGTTTCGCGAGAGGGCTTAAACTCAATCTACAAATGGTCAATTAAGAATCAACTATACTTCAATGTTCAAAAATGTCAAGCCATAACCTTTACCAGAAAGCAAAATGTTATTAAATATAGCTATAGTATGAACAACAATATTTTAAATCGTACTGATATAATTAAAGATCTAGGCATATTACTTGATCCAGAGTTAAATATGACTATTCACATTGAAGATTTAATTAACAAATGCTTTAGAACACTTGGTTTCATATTCCGCTCCACAATCGGTTTCAATAATGTCACCTGTTTTGTAGTTTTATTTAAATCCTTAATACTTAGTAAACTGGATTATTGTTGTACAATTTGGAATCCCATCCAATTATATCTTATTAATGATATTGAAATCAATTATAACTTAACTTCCCTACACTGCCGTCGTAAAATTAATATATTGATGTTTTTACACAAAATTGTTAATTATGTAATTAATGATGAGTACCTCCTATCTAAACTTAATTTCTATGTAAATAATTGTAACACTCGTTGTTACAACACTTTTGTCATAAGTCAGTATACAACAAACTATATGTACAATAATCCTATAAGCAACATGTGTCGATTGTATAATACTTATTGTATCCATCTGGATTATTCAGTTAACTTAACACAATTTAGATCATTTATTAATTCTTTATTGCAATAAAGTAGTCATTTTTTTCATACATGTATGTATATTTTATTTTATTGCAATAAAATGTAGTTAATTTTCTGTTTTCATAACCATCTTTTATATGTTTATGTTTATATTTTATATGTTACATTGGTATGTTCTCACTTTATATATATTGTTAATATTATTCTGTAATTGGGACATTGTCCTGTTGAATAATAAAGCTATTATTATTATTAATAAGAAATGAAGCTATGCAGGTACTAAACTGTTTCCAAGAATTATTATTATAACTTAATCTTACTTTCATATTTTGTTACATTTTAAATAAATTTTATCCATTTTAGAAATGTTTAAATTGAAATGAACCATTTCGTATTCAAATCTACAAGAATTAAAATCTAATTTATAATCTTTAATCGTGTTTAATATACACACAATGCAACGACAATGAATTTCTATTCTCAAAATTTATAAACAATTAATTAATTTCTAAGATCTTAACGATATTTCTTTTTATGTACGGTTTTGGTTACACGAAACGAGGTGATGAAAGATGAGATAAAAAAAAAAAACATATCGTACAAAGGATTCGAACCAAAAATCCCTTATTGATTTAAATTTTTAAATTCCTCCCTGGAGAACATTATGATGTACTTAAATTAGATTAAATCAGGTTAGAGAATTTGAGGAAAAGTAAAAAAAAATAGGTCTGAATTAAAATAAGTAAATAAAAATTGTTCCTTATCACTACAACGTGAACGTATAAATTCCCTGCCAGAACCTTAAACCAGTTTTATAAAATAAAGCTCTGTTTTTATACAGAACCGTATATGCCTGTTCTGCTCACTTTAGAACCAATTTATAAATTTACTTTATTCACATAGGCTCGTAGTATGAACTACTAAAGTAACTGAAACGCTGTTTTAAGAAATGAGGCCCATAAATAGGGTTGCCAACTTTACAAAATTACAGAAAAGGACATTTTTCTGCCATCTTTTTCTGAATTGTGTGTAGGATTTAAAATTTATGGGAAAAAATGCGCCGCAGTCGATTTTTTGAAAATTTTCAAGGTCAAACGTGTTTTAATGCAAGATAATATAGTTTCTTTACAATAAAGCAAATTTAACAAATTTTAAAAAATTAAAATCAATATTTTATGAAGAAAACAAGTAAAATACAATAAGATATCTAACCTTAAAATATTAACTGCCAATATCTAATTTTACATTTTAATTTTTTAAACTGACAAAGCAGTTATTTAGCGCTTATAAATTATAATAAAATATTAACGAGGATGAGAGCATGAGCATGAGAGTAACAATTAACAAATTTGACAAGTCAACACTAGTTAACCCTACATCAATAATTCAAAAATTCTATCGGTATTTCAATACATTACATAAAATGTGAAATAATTATTCATTTTCATATTTATAATAAGAAAAATATTATTAATAACAAAATTTACTATAAAAGGACAAATCGCGTCCTTTCCTGGTTTAAAAAAGGACAAGGACAAACTATGCTCAAAAAAGGACTGTCCTTTCCAAAAAAGGTCAGTTGGCAACCCTACCCATAAACCATAACAAAAAATAATAAAATGTACACTTTATCTTTAAAGTACTACTCAATAAATAACGATTAAGATAAAAAAAAACATTTTTTAATAATTGCTTTGCGAGATATTTCAATTTATTTCTAGGCCACAGATGACGTCAAACTATTGGTATCTTTCTCGTGCAGCATACTACAGAAACTAGTGTGAGAAAGATAGCCATAGGTTTCTTTAAAAATCAAATGCAGCTATACAAAAAACAATTATGACTTTTTGATACCACGAATTTCTTCAAAATTAAACGAACTTTCATTTTAAAATATTTAAAAAAATTGGTTTATGGGCCCATATCACCCTTATATATAAAGAACGATTTTTTTTAAAAAATATTTGTTTGAATATAAGCTGTTCTGCTTTAAAATCGTATTTTGATAAAGTTGATAATATTTATTATTGTTATTAAATAATGAAATTTGGCATTTCTTAAAACAGCGTTTTAAAAAAAAATCAAGTTTTTTGTACAGTAATACGGAGGACAATATTATCGACGATATGATTGACTACCATTTGCCCCATTAACGAAAAACATGAATCGTAACTATCTTTTGCGTATGTTGGCGCAGTGGCGTAAATATGCAAATGCAGCCAATACGGTGCATTGGGGCCCATGTCATAAAAGGGCTCATTTGCTGAATCTATTTTAAATTTGTCCTTAAATTTAATTATTTATATATGATAAATATCTAATATTAATATAATACTACGAAATATTTAAATTTGATACACTACCCATTAATTCAATTCAATTTACTACAATAACGCAATCGCAACAGTTTAAGGATGAAAAATCATTAGGCAGTTTGCGAACCTTTCTTACTATACCGTAACGTGTAATACAGTTGGATGCTCAGTTTGCGAAACTTATTTTGTTTGAAATCGAAATTTCTGAGTTGTAAAATGTTATGATAGTCCTAAAGATTGATGTATGTTGATGAAGTGGCGTAGGATCAAAGTAATAAATTGGTTAAAAATGGTTTTTAAGCATTTTTATTACTCAAATTTTAGAACGTTTTGAGGCAGTCTTGCATCATCAGCTTTAGCTTTTTTGTGCTGGTGGTGTTGACTTGTAAATTTTTATAGTGTTCATATCCGAAAAAAGGTCTGAAGTTGATGAAGAAGTCTTGTTGGATGTATAAGTCATCAATATCAGATGTTCTTTCGGAAATGAACACTGCAAAAATTTATAACAATAACGTCCTCAAATTTGTGTAATAAAAATACGTTTTCTGAGTTGAATATCATATTACGTTATACGTAATTAAGGTTCACAAACTGCCTATTATAAAAAAAATGTATTCAAATGATCTATCTGAATCTCTGCCAATGCAATTGCTGCTATGTGTTAAATCTTTAAAGAGCGACATTAAAAAACTGCAGACAATTTGTGAGTTAGCTGAACTAGACATGATTAAGTACTATGATATGAATGCTAGTTTTCCTGAAGTATATTCTCTATCTATTTTGTATTTAACAATACCTGTAACAATATCGACTGCAGAACATTTATTTTCCAAATTAAAAATTATATGCGAAAACGTGTCTCTTTCGTTAGCACTTTTAAGCATAGAAGAAAATTCCTTTTTTCCTAGCCAATACAAGGAATTTTTTCTTTTTTATTTTGTTTTTTGTTTGGGGTGGGGGGGGGGGGGGTGGTATAGGGGGCCCCAAATAAAATTTCGCATTAAGGCCTTTTTTGTCTAGTTACGCCACTAATGGGATACTGAAAACGAAGCAGTCTTAAATAAAAAGTTCATCTCTTATATGAGTGTAACAATACTGTCAAAAGTTTAACTATCCTTTGAAGGATTAAATTTTAATTACTTTGTTAATTTATCTGCCGTTTATAAAATCAGCCATTAATATGAGATTGCCACAATTTCAATTCAATTTCAAAGCCACCATTGCTTGAAAGATGATCATTAGTTGATTTTAACGCATATCCACTAGAATGCTAATTTATTAATCAAACTGTTCTTATTTTCTAATTCGAATAAAAGTTTTTTTTTTAATTCATAAAATATATTATTTAATAATAATAGTACAATAGCGAACTCTAGGTGAAACAATGTTTAATAAAGTATTAAAAAACACTCGCCATGTTTCACAAGATTTCAGCGTCTGAATTTCGGCAATTATCAGACGCCGGCCGTGCTCAGCTAGTAACCAAAGACGCGTTACGCTCTTGTTGGAGCTCATAAGTATGGTGTAACTGCCGTCTCCTTGCAGAGACAATTCCCCAACTGAGCACGGCGAGAAATAAACATCTCATATAAAATAGCTGGCTGAAGAGGTAACTGTAACCACATGCAGAACCACCTATTGAAGAATCGCCAAAAAGCATTGGCAGCTATTGAAATAATTTTATAATTAATTTATTTAATAACACAAATTATACAAATGGTTATACGTCGCCAACTGCAAGAATTGAATTTGTGAGCGGGTTTGATACCCTTACTCTAGATCAAGACAAACTATACCAAAATCATTATCGTTATTTCCTTACCTGAGACCGGTAATGTGGGCACACAATCCATCCTCACATCCGCCACTGCTCCTGTTATCGCCTGACTAACATACACGAAGCAGTACTCTACATATCTTTCGGAGAAAAGATCACACTCGAAGTGAAGTGAGTGTTGCCCTCTTAGCACCCGACGCTCCGCCACGTACTCCAAGCTAGTAGGGGGTGCCAAAGACCCCACATCAGCTCGAAGGCGAGCGAAGAGTCGTACTCGGTCGCCAGAGCTCAAGATGCAAGATGGATATTGAAAGAGAACTGGGATTCCCCCAGCATGAACGTCGCAGGGAAGGATCGAGCGGGCATGGACGTTGAAGACGAATTCTTCGGACCAGTCGGCCTGAAAATAAAATTTGGTTATTCGTGGAAATCAAAATGAAAATTGACAATTAATACTGATAAATTTTAATAAGGTACATAAAATGTAGCTAAATTTCTCGACTATAACTGTATTGTCAATTCACGAATTCACCAGTGCGAGTGTCTCTCTAGAATTATTAAGAATAAAAAAATCAGGTAAGTGAAAAACAAAATTTGTGCTATAATTTTAAACAGTTATTTATGTACCTCTCACTAAATTAAATTGTGAAAGTTAGTTAGAATCTAAGGAATTAATAATTTTTTCCAAATATCGTTTGCGGTGGTGTTGTAATTCTTTGGAATTAGTTCGGTGAAAAAAGTGAACTTCTTAAAAAATAATTTCATTTGTAACAGCTGTTGTATACGGGGTAAACATTTTTTTTTTGTAGATAAAATATTATATAGACAATAGAATAAAGTATAATAGTTATTTATGTATCAAGGTACCGAAATTCTACTTTTTATCAGGAATGTAGAATTTAGTTGCCGTGGCCGTGGGGCCGGCACAACATATAAGTAATAAACAGGAACTTCAGTGCCCAAGTGCATATTAAATTTTATTTGAAATCGAAAATTTGTGAAAATGAAATGAATATATATTTTTGTAGGTTATGTTGACAAATCTGTTGCTGTCAGTCAAACAAACGAAGTACTGCGAACCTCCGGAAATTGAAGTTATCGTAATGATCACTCAAAATTATATATATATTGTCTCAAACTTCTTCATCGAAATTATTTAATTCATTTTTCTTGCACATACTTCTTTGCCATTTTACGAACGAATTTACTGTCGTACACCTACCCAAATTTATCTTATATGTACAATAATTATCATAAGGTTGGCAACACTGTATTAAGCTCATTTCCTTTAATTAATTGTAACTTCTTCAAGAATAATATTATTTATAGAATATCTATGTTCATTGACACATCTAGAATATATGAAAGTAATTAATATACATTTATTTATTATTTTCTTTTTATACATTTCCTTAGTATAGACTTCTATTTGGATATATTTAGTTAGTGATGCCGCGAGACGAAATATGGCGAGAAACAACCCACTCTCGTCTCGTCTCGAAAACTCGAGACGAGATTTCTCTGTAGGTATTTCGTCTCGTCATATTTTTCCTTACTTTCTTTCGATCTCGACTCGAGTCTAGAATTTCTTGAATTTATTATTAGAAATAGTAAATAAATGAACTTTACAAGCAACATGAATGTAATAAACTAGTACCTCTGATTAAAACATTATTTTACTAAGTCTGGTGTGTGTATGGTAGATAAAAAATAGGTACTCTATAATATCATGGCTTTATTACCCATTGTTGGGTGTAGCAATTTGCTTTGTAAGCTAATATTGGTAATTATGATTATATATTCGTCTAGTGCATGCACTTAAAGCTGGCGTGAAGAGTATACCATACATGTCACTTTTGTGCATTTTCTTTTTACCCAATAAATCTAAAATTAATAAATAGATATGAATGTTAATGGCAATTAAAATATTTATTCATTCCTACAAATATTTTGTATATTTTAATTAGAAATATTTACGTAATATAAAAAAATCGTACATTCGAAATCTCGAATTTCTGCTCTCGTCTCGAACAAATCTTGAGGGCATAAGTCTCGTCTCGAAATATCGAGACGAGAATAATCTGTTGGGAATTGCAGTAAAAAATATATCCAAAATAAATTTGAAAAATGTAGTAAAAGTTCCCGCATCTTGACTATTAGCCGGTGAACGAAGCTCTGTCGATTGAATGTTTGTCTGTGATTGAAGCATTGAAGATCAGGCGATCGCGTCAGAAATTTATTTGGTAAAACATAAAGCGCGCAGTAGCAATGGAATAACATGAAAAAGAAAATGGTTATAATATTTTTGGCGGTAATATTTTTAAATTTTATGTATAAAATTGTTTATATGTTGTAAGTTATTATTGTAGTCAGTTTGGTAGTTCATAGCTTTTTGACGATTCATTGTGTTATGTAAAATTCCATTTATAAAAGTCTATGTTGTTTATGTTTTACTTTATCTAGAATTTTTACATTATTGAAATCTATACGGTGACCCGTTTCGCATGAGTGTTTGGGTAGCGCACTATGGTCAGGATTATTTCTGTTACAATGGTATTTGTATTGATGTACCCTCTTACACAAGGGCTGGGAAGTTTCCCCAATGTAAATTTCCCGCAAGAATCGCATTGGATTTGGTAAAAGACATTTTTTTTAGAATCAGGCTCGATTTTATCTTTGAGTGAAGTGTAGTAAATACTGGTTGTATTATAGTTGTTGACATGAGATATTTTAATATTTGTATCTTTAGTTATATGCTGTATGGATTTTTGTAGTATACTTATAAATAGGGATGGTGGCATATAGAGGTCCCACAAGAGAAAGTAATATAGTTTCAGTACCCAAAATATATCTAAAATCGAGATATCTACTGTATTAATATGTTAAAGAGTTTGATTACATAAATATGTATACAAATAAATTGAAGGTTTAAAACAGTTTTAAAATAATCAGCAAAAGCGCTTACTATTGTAACTCCTTGATTAAAGGGTTGAGCGTTAAGATTCATTATATTGGCCAAAATTTTTGTACATCTTTTAGAATTTATATATATTCAAAAAAAAAAAGGATTTAATATTATTGACTGTTCCATATCCCGATTAAATTCACTTAATAATAATATTGAAGATCTTGGAGAAGAACAATACGTCGATTCAAGACGTTAGGAAGATGGCGAGGAATGATGACGACTAATGCCCGTATTCACCAACATCAAATAAATATTCGAATAGCTTATTCATTGAATAAGAGAAAAATATCGCATCAAAATATGACAGCTAGAATAAATACCTTCATTTGTGTTATGGTATCGATGCAATATTTTTCTCGTATTCAATGAATAAGTTATTCGAAGATTTATTTGATGTTGGTGAAAATGGGCATAAATAATGCATTTGTATACCTTACACCGTATGGTAAAAGGGTTTCTGACAATATGTATTTCAAAATAAATGTAAAGTTCCTGTGTAATGAATGTCAATGACTGAACAATGCAACATTGAGTTATTTTCACAAAAAATCTACCTTTTGAACAGTGATTTTATTTTTATTTTTTATTTTGAACAAACATAAATCAGACCAAAGATAAAAGTCAAAAAGGTTTTATACAATTATTTTCACATACTTATGTTTAGTAGGTAAGCCATGACAAAAATGAATGACTCACCTATTCTGAACCATATATATAGGGAGCCCATTTTATAAGTTCCTGCCTTAAAGTTTAAAAATAAGCAAAACAGAATACATTTCATAAGCCACTTGGTAAATATCAGAACTCTAATGCCCGGTTCACCAACATCAAATAAATCTTCGAATAGCTTATTCATCAAATAAGTGAAAAATATCGCATCAAAATAGCTAAAATAAATACCGTCATTTGTGTTATGGTTTCGATGCGATATTTTTCTCTTGTTCGACGAATAAGCTATTCGAAGATTTATTTGATGTTGGTGAAACCGGGCATAAATCGAATAATCACAGGTATAAGAGCAAAACAAAATTTTAAAATCCGTCACTTATGAAATGAAACATGGGTTGCTTGTTTTTAAACTTTAAGGCGAAAAGTTATAAAATAGGCACTATCGATAGAAACTTATGATAAGTTCCCACTATTATGGTGGCAGTATAGTAGTAGAATTTATTTGTTAATATTTAAATAATAATAGAAAAAAATGCTAATATTTTTAATTACCTTCCAAAGTTATTTCTGTGCGCCCTAGTGCCCTAGACAGTTCTTGACAGCTGTGATGTTGAAGATACGAGTATTCATAGAAAATATGTATGTATAAACTAAGTAGGTACATTATTTAAATAAAGTGTAGTAAGTGAAATCTATTAATAGATATTAAAGTCCAGTTTAAACTAAGTTTGTTGGAAGTCTAGAAACCACAACTGCTCGTTGGAAGTGCATCTACGTGGTCAAAGCACAGCACCAACAGATGTGTATATGCTTGTACTCTGTTCGGTGTATACAGTACAAGTGTAATAAAAGCTTCCAAACATGTTCTCAAATCGAATTTCAACCAGTCCTGAACTCGTAACATGTTTCGAATTACACTTCATTTCGTCTTCAATGTATAAGAGAAACGGATATATAAACTTTCAAATAAGTTTCGCTTGTCCGAGAAAACAATTTCAACTATTCCTATTGTTATTGAACAGCAAGTAAATATGTTCTTGTCAATGCTTATGGAACATTGAAGTTTTTCAAATTAAAGGTTTAGATGAATTCGTAAGCTTCTAAATTTAATGTAGTGTGAACTAACTTAAGAATGATGCAACATATTGAACTTCTGTTCTGTGGCAGTGATATAAAGCATACCTGGAATATTAATTATTAATATTTATAAAGTACAAAAATGGTTATTATTTAACAGAAGTTACGTCATTCACAGGATTAAAAATTCATTGTTTTTCTTTAGACAGTATTTTGAGAGAAAAAATGCATTTGTATTTATGCAAAATCAGTACGCACCAGAAATTATAATTTAATATTCATACACACTGCTAAAAGCTAAAAGTCTAGAAATTCGATATTGCACACAATTTTTTTTACAGTCTATGTACAAAGTGGGCATTTGCACTCGCTTTTGTCAACGTAGAATGTCATTTTGCCGCTCATGTGCAACAAAGTAGAAAAAACGCTAACTCTAAAATGTTGAGAAATGCAAGGGCCGCGGAACGATTTTATCTCGGGGGGGTGGGGTGTTTGCTCAATATATATAATGTCACATTATATTTGAATGAAATTAAAAATGTTATTTAATGTTTAATTATTTATTATTATTTTCTCCGTAATGTTATTGTATTTTAAATTTAGATGAAAACAAATAATGGCTTTGGCTGGGAGTGACAACATTCTGAAGGTATGGTTGATTTTTTAAATTAACAAACAGCAATTTCATAAACTGTCTTATAAAGAAAAATTGTTTCCAAAAGGATTAAAACAATCCAAATTAAACAGACCATGTTTGCTTTGTCCTGATCTTAGTTCATTAATAAATATTTGTAAAGAAGGCATATCCAATAGAGCGTTTAATAACGCTTGATATAATAAAAATAATTGGCTTATTGGAAATAGTTATGAAACTCAAAATGAATGCGGGATATAGCAGCCGATTCTAGCTCTAGTGCAAATTCTAAAACTTGCTGCGCTAGTTTTGGAGAACTTCCATTCGTTTTAGAATCACTAATTTGCCGCAATTGTTACAAAAATAATTATTTTCAGACGTGTTTTGCATCTCCAATATATTTTTAAACTGTAGCTATAGTAGTTAGGCAGTTAGGGTGAATAAAATTTTGAGTAAAAATTACCGGTCAGCAATTAAAACATAACACAATAACAAAGCGCGCCGCGCGCTTTGCCTTGCTTCCTAAAAGGTTCTCAAATAAACAAATTGCCATAGGAACGAACTATAAAGTCATGAAACTGTACGAAGCTCTACGAGTTGATACACGACGTACATAAAACGATAAAACTTCATGCGGCAAGTTACAAAAAGAAAATATTAAAATTTGGTTTTGTTATCTATAAAAAAAACGAAAATTTGGAGGCCAATATTAGATTTGATCAGAGGGGGCTTAGCCCCCTCTAAATTTTACAGAGGGGGCTGAAGCCCCCTCTGCCCCCCCCCCCCCCCCGGCTCTGCGGCCCCTGGAGAAATGTCATTTGTCTACATTTTAATGGGAACGTTTAGTCAGGAACTAATGGCGATGTAGTTGTACTAACCATCTCCACAAGTCAATCTGACATATGACTGCTCTTTGCTGTCGGTATATTACATAACCAAGCAAAATGACATACGCTGTGTAAAGGAATACAGAAATAAAATAAGGCATTCATTCACAAAAACGAAAGTTTAAAATACTTATTTTAGATTGAAGCAATAGCTCAAGAAGAGTGGAAAATAACGATAAATTAAAATTAAAAATCGGTATTTATTGAGTAGTACCGTAAGTACAAAGTGTACATTTTATTATTTTTGTTATGGTGGAGGACGCGATAATGGCGACAGTAGAAAAAATCTTTTTTCGCTCTTAACATACAAATAGCTATTATTGCAGTCAATAATTTTTTTTTAACTTTTCCATGGTACTCATATTTGTACTGTACACAGTTTCACATACGAGTACTAGATTATCTTCAAAATCGTCAGGGGTTTATCTGCTAACATAGGGCATGTTTTTTATTTCACCTAAAAACTGCGATGTATCTCCTATATGCGCTGCATTGACGTCAGAGCTACATAGGATTAATCGTAGAACAGCAGTGAATAAATAAATAAATAAATAAATATATCATTACGGCATATTACCCATGTCACATGTAGACATCGGTAATGATGATATATTTTACCGTGTGGGCGCTTACCAGGCGTCACCTCACGGGCACTCATAGCTGGGGTGGAGAGTGCACCACAGGGGTCACTTTTTAGACATCGGTAATGATGATATATTTTACCGTGTGGGCGCTTACCAGGCGTCACCTCACGGGCACTCATAGCTGGGGTGGAGAGTGCACCACAGGGGTCACTTTTGTGCCAATTAAAATTAGAAATATTGGGCGTCTGTCGGGATCGAACCCGGTTCCCCCAGGTTCGCGACGACACTCAGGCACGCGGCCACGGGACCCCATAAAAAAAAAATAAAAAATGCATTTTGAATAACAATTTAATAAAAACATAACCTTTAAAAAATATGTTTGAACGGTTTCCTTGATACATTTTTTTTTTTAAATGTTCGACCCATAAACCTGTGAAAGTTGCAGCCAATAGTTGCTGTAACACTAGGAGCAGCGAGTGCATATTTACTGAGCCTGAGCAGTTGTAGAAAAATCTGAGGAGCATGCTAAATAAATACCTAATAAAAAAAAACAAATATTTGCCACTGAAATATATACTAACTGGAACTCGCATACTCTATCTATCAGCGTACGCTGCACTAAAGGCCTAGTCAAATAATTCGTATCATAGAGAAACGCTTCATTTTCATGTTTATGCTTCATTTTGAGGTTTGATTGAGTTGGTGTTGGTGACAATAATTATATTTGCCGGGTAATTGTTTTTTAAGCAGTCATAGAGGTCTGACAATCCCATTCGAAGAAGTAAAAATTATATGTAAAATTAATGAGGCAATATATGAGCAAAATTTAATAAAGAAAAAAATAAACACGGATTCCTACTTCAAACAAAAACCTACATTTTAGTATTAAAACAAATAAATACCTAATAAAATGTTGTTTCCAAATTTACATAAACATAATATACGAGGTGTGGTTACAAAATAACTAGATTGATCTTAGAACATTGACAATGTATAATATTCCACAAAACAAATATTGCCACCTTCAATTTACTCTCCTCTCCGAATCCTACACCGCCCGATGCGAATATTCCATTGTTGGAAGCAATGCCTACAGGCCTTTTATTTTAGGTTGTTCATAAGCTCTGCCGTTTTTCTATAGCTACATCTCGGTCCCGAATTTGATGCCTTTTAACGCAGAATTACAATTTGGGAATAAAAGCAAATCACATGGCACTAGGTCAAGTGAGTACGGTTGATGTACCAACACGGTGATTTTGTATTTCGTCAAAAATGTCTCGCCAGACAGGACGTATTGTTCCGACACGTGGATGCGTTGTCTTCATGGAGAATTCATGAACCATTTTCTCACATTTCAGCCCTTTTTCTTCTCACCCGTGCATGAAGAGTTTTCAAAACCTTCTTGCAATATGCTTGGTTAACGAAATGCCCTTCAGGCACCCAATGCATGTGAATAATCACTCGCATTTCGAAAAAAAGAACAATGTCAGTGCACGGCCGAGACGCTAATCATCCGCGATCTCTTTTCTTCCTTCTTTAAATATTCTAAACTGCTCGAAAACTTGAATACTAGAGATAGACCCTCATCACCATAAACATTCTTCAACAATTCGTACATTTCTGTAGTGGATTTTTTTAAGTTTCACACAGAAATTCATATTGACACTAACATAATTCCGGCGGAGTACGAGAAAGTAGTTAACTTCAATCAAAAGCTACTGCCGAATTATCTTGAAATTTTAACAGTGGATGGAAGATGTTGCCAAATTTACAGGGAAGCCGAAAAAAAAAAATAAATCTCGTTATTTAATTGCCACACCTCGTATACGACTACGAAATTGAAAATAATCCTGTACAGAAAATAATTAAATTAACGGTATTTCTTATTTGAAAATTAAACAATACCACAAAAGTAAAAAATTATACTGAGATCTATTTTTAAAAAATATACGCGATCAAATTTAATTTGCTCTATTATATGTAATAATCAATAATAACTGCTTTTTTTCATTTTATTACTTTTATGCTCGATTGCACTAATATTCTAATGAGATATTTTTTAAATCTTTAAATAAACACTACTCACATACATTTTAAAACCTGCGCTACACGAAATAATTTCCGTCAACTCATGAATTGTCTTGATGTTTGATGTTTACTCCAGCAGCAAGCTTCCAATAGGCCTTCACAGTTACGGTACGTATGCGCATACCAGTTAGTATATATTTCAGTGGTATTTGCAATAAATTAGACTTTTTTCACGAATATTGTAAGGAATTATGCAGTTTTCCGTGGTATTGAACAAAATGAGTGTCGATGAAAGCTGATTTCTTTAATTTATGTTTTTAACAATCTGTGACCTGTGACTCGCCTTCATTCATTTTCTTTCATAATTTTTACCTCCCGCTACCCCTGGTAAGGGAGGTATAGGAATCGTGCTAAAAATCACATACTGAGATTTTAGTAAATGACCACTTTTTAAGGTCCCTAGAATCCAATTTTAACATTTTCACGATGATGTCTGTATGTGTGTATGCGTAAGTGTGTGTGTATGTGTGTATGTGTACGGATTTTATTGGCACTCTAACTCAAATACTATCATTCAGAAAATTCTGAAACCTTGTATTTCTACCCTATTCTAATATGGAAAGATCCCATTAGATTTTGGTGTAAATCGGATAACCGGAAATGGCACTTTACCTCAAGCTAATAATGGTTTTTCTTCAAAAAATACCATTAAATGCCATTTTTACGCATTTTGTCATTATGAAAATTAAAGATTATTGAATTTTCTACAGGAATACATTAATACTTTTTCTATATAATTTACAGATAAATTTAAAAATAATTTTTTTATATACATCCCGAAGCCTAAGATAAACACAATTCCTTTGTTTCACAGTTCATATTTCAAATGAATGTAACTGACAGGTGAATGTCACTGTCAAAAAACTAATCACTTCAAATTAATAATAGTGACATTTTAAAAAGAAAATAGTAAATAAAGCAATAGTTATATGCAATGAAACAGTTTGCCGCATTAGTTAATACGTAGGTATGTATTTAAATTAATAAAAATTAAATAGTGGGAGGTTTTGTGTTGGCCACATCAGATTTTTATTTTTGTTTATGTGAACTACTGAAAAGCATGAGACATATTTAAACTCAATATATTAATGTCATGCTTCAATATGATAATAATTTGGTTAATATCATAAAAGTGATATTGTACTGATAAAATTCCTGTTTTGGATTATGTATGTATATATATGTGTGTGTGTGTGCGCGCGTATGCGTGTGTGTGTGCGCGTGTGCTTGTGTGCGTATGTGCGCGTGTGCTTGTGTGCGTATGTGCGCGTGTGCTTGTGTGCGTATGTGCGCGTATGTGTGTGTGTGTGAGTGTGCGCGCGCGTCTGAATGTTGAAGAGACGGTTTCTCTAATTCTAAAAGACCGAAGACCAATTTAACAATGTATTCATTTATCTGACATTAATGAGCAGAGTTGAAAAGGTTTTGGTAACAACTGGACAACCGAAAGTAGTAGTTTCTTGAAAAAAATCTTCTAAATATTATTTTTTGGAAATTTATGTTATTACAAATATTAAAGAATATAAAATTCTCTATCCGATATAATGAACATTTTTCTTATATCTCCTATAAAGTTAGAGATAAAGAATTATAAATATATAAAATAATCCATTGTATAATCAAACAACCAGATGAAAAATTAAAATGTTTGTAATTGACAAAAAATGTCAGTGTAAAAATCCAGATACATTACTGAAGGCTTTTTCTGGGAAGTACATATAATATTTCTTATTTTCTAATTAATTAAATGTTTAAAATTTTAGATTCATATATTACTTATACGCATCAAAAATACCGCCGATCTCGTCAATGAATTTGAAGAATCTCGAACATTCGA
This sequence comes from Ophonus ardosiacus, assembly GCA_943142095.1. Classification (NCBI taxonomy): domain Eukaryota; kingdom Metazoa; phylum Arthropoda; class Insecta; order Coleoptera; family Carabidae; genus Ophonus; species Ophonus ardosiacus. The sequence goes on from OW964828.1 coordinate 39,038,374, forward strand.
AAAGTACGAAGAAACTTGTTCATAGATGAACGAAAAAATATAAATATGTATGAAGAAAAGACGTAATTAGAATTTTTTGCGAGTACCAGAAATATTAGATATGTACTATACTTATGTAGCCTAATATGGGCATGGCGAGAGGTATTGTGCTGGGCAAAACAGATTTTTACCTCTCGTTAAGAGAGGTATTGGATTCATGCTAAAATTCACATATCCAAATTTCAGTGAATAAGCACGATTTAAGGTCCCTAGAATCCGATTATAACATTTTTTAAATGATGTCTGTGTGTGTGTGTGTGTTTTTTTTTTTTATTTTTTTTTTTTTAATTTAATATTAAAGCATGCTCCATATAAATACATTACATGCCTATAATTATATTAAATACTATTTATGTTACTTAAGTACATTGTTTGTATTACGATACTTATACGAGGTGTGTTCAAAAAATATCGCGAATTTTGTGTTTTTTCAAAAATTATTTATTTATTCATGAATATCTATTTTGTCCCCTTCAAAGTAATCCCCATGAGATATTATACACTTGTGCCAACGGTTTTTCCAATCTTCAAAGCACTTCAAAAAATCATTTTTTTTATCTTGTTCAGCTCCTCCTTCGATGCCGTCTTTATCTCGTCAAGCGTAGCGTAACGTCGTCCTTTCATGGGCCTCTTCAGTTTAGGGAACAAGAAAAAGTCACAGGGGGCCAGATCTGGGGAATACGGTGGCTGCGGCATCATTAGTGTGTTGTTTTTGGCTAAAAAGTCGCGCACAAGCAACGATGTGTGAGCAGGGGCGTTATCGTGGTGCAAAAGCCAATTTTTGTTCTTCCACAAATCCGGGCGTTTCTGGCGGATTGCTTCGCGCAAATTGCGCATAACTTGCAGGTAATATTCCTTATTGACCGTTCTACCCTGTGGCAAGAACTCATGATGCACCACGCCCCTGCAATCGAAGAAAACTGTCAGCAAAACTTTCACATTCGACCGAACTTGGCGCGCTTTTTTCGGTCTTGGTTCGTGCGGCAGCTTCCATTGAGATGATTGAACTTTGGTTTCCACGTCATAACCATAAACCCACGATTCGTCACCAGTTATGACCCTCTGGAGCAAATTTGGGTCGTCGCGGACAGAGTCCAACATCTCATTAGCAATGTTCATGCGATGCTGTTTTTGGTCGCAATTGAGCAATTTTGGTACAAATTTCGCGGCGACCCGTCTCATGCCCAAATCATTGATAAAAATCGAATGGCACGAGCCAATCGATATGTTTAGGTCCTCAGCAACTTCTCTAACGGTGATTCGACGATTGGCCAATATCATTTTCTCCACTTCATTAATTTTTTCGTCTGTTGTTGAAGTGCTCGGGCGTCCGGCACGCTTTTCGTCGTTCACATCTTCTCGGCCTTCTGAGAACATTTTGTACCACCGATAAACGTTGCTTTGGTCCAAGGTAGCTTCTCCGTATGCCACAGTCAACATTCGGAATGCATCCGCGCACTTAATTTCGTTTTTCACACAAAATTTGATACAGGTTCTTTGTTCCATTTTTTTGAATAGGTAAAAATCGAAGACGATCCAAAACACGTGCAAGCAAAGCAGCTGTCAACAATTAAGTGAACATTCAAAATGGCCGAGCTTGTCGACATAAGTGAGAGACATGAGTACCAACATAAAGCCACAAAAAGATCGAAATTCGAATATACGTAACCCGCGAAAATTCAAAATTCGCGATAGTTTTTGAACACACCTCGTATTTGTATATGAAAATAAAATCTAATTATATTAAATTCAATTTATCTATGGTGTGACTTATTATTTACATAAATTGTTCATAGGTTTATACCAAATTATCAAACTCTATAGAATTTACAAACTTCGTAAAATATGGGGTATATATTTGAATAAGTTCATGGTGTGGAGGGGGCCATCTTCCATTGCTTCTTATGACACTGCCTCGGAGAATTGTTCGTTGGGTATGTAGTGTTGCACAGTCGTAGATGATGTGATCAACTGTTTGGTTTTCATCACTGCATTTACACTCCGCACTATCCTTTATTTTAAATTTGTAAAAGTAACTATTTAAATTACCATGCCCACTTAATATGGTTGTTATTTTTGAAGAGTAAGGTATTTTCGTTTTCAGTCTTGATCGAACACAAGGAAAACATAGTTTTGTAATGTTCCCTTTACTGCTGCTTAACCACTCTCTCTGCCACTTATCAATGCTAATATCATTACCCGCACTTATCACTCTTCTTTTTATTACTTTAAGTTCTTCAACACCTATCTCTCTGTCAGTGTTGGAATAAGTTTTAATTTGATTATAGTTTCTTACACATTCCTCTAATTTTATTATTATTGGTTTATTCCCAGTTAATATACAGGACGCTTCATACGATATGGTACGATATGCTTTTAGAATTTTAATATTTATTAGTCGTTGCACTTGTTTTAATTTTTTTTGGTTTGCTTTCTTCTGAAGGGCACTAATCCAAGCTGGAATTCCGTATGATAGTATTGGTAAAATTGCACCTTTATAAATCGTATTTATAGCTTCTTGTCGTAACCCCCACTTAATTTTAGCAGATTTTGCCAATGTGTGAATTAGTTTGCAACACTTATCTGTTATGTGTTTGACGTGTCCGTCAAAACTAAATTTGTTGTCGATTTGTATACCTAAGTATTTTATAGTAGTAACTTGTTTCAGGGCTTTATGGTTTAGGAAAATGTTGATTTCTTTTTGCAATAGTGACCTTTTCCTTGTTACTAGCATAGTTTGCGATTTATTCTCATTAAACTGAATCTTGTTATTTCTTGCCCATGACATTACTTTATTCAGTTCTATGTTTGCTCTATTTTCCGCTTCTAGAACACTTCTTCCTTCTGTTAAAATTATTAAATCATCTGCAAAGGCGATAGCTTTGGTGTACTTAGCAAATTCTAGTTTTAGTAGTGAGTCGTACTGGATATTCCAGAAACCTGGACCGCTACAAGACCCCTGCGGGCACCCTCTATTAACTGCTTTATCCACTTTTATTCCATTTACCTCTAGAATTGCCTTTCTTTCTGTAAAGTAACTTTTTGCTAATTTGTATAGGTTTATTGGACATTTAAACTGTTGTAATGAATTTAGTATTGCTGGCCACCAAGCAGCGTTGAAAGCGCCTTTTACGTCTAAGCTGGTAAACACTACAACTTTCTTTTCATGGAAATTTTTATCTACAAATTCTTTAAGTTCAATCATAGCCTCAGTTGTTCCTTTATTTTTGGTAAAACCGAACTGGTTTTCATGAAGCATTTTGTTCGAGTTTAGATATTTCATAATTCTGTTCATCATTAGTTTTTCCAGTACTTTGCCACCTATGTTAATTAGGCTTATTGGACGGTATTTATCCGCTTGATCCGAATTTTCTTTCCCAGGCTTTAATATTGGCACAATTGTGGCTATTTTCCACTCTTTAGGGAAGTATGCTTTGTGTAGACATTGGTTATAAACTTCTGTTGTAAATATAGGGAATATTCTAAATATCCTCAGTAGTATTTCGCTAGAGATTCCGTCATTTCCAGGAGCTTTTTTTGGGTTGAATTTATATAAAATGTCTTCTATTTCTTCTTGTGTAAATTCTTCATCAGGTTGTGTATCTATATTTTCTTTAATGTTATTTCTAATTTTTATATGGTACTCTTTATCGTCACTAGTATTGTCATTGGGAACAAATTCATCCATCATGCGAGTTAGTGTTGTTTTCGTATCTGTGGTGTATTCTCCATTCTCTTCTTTTATTGTTGTTAATGTAAGATTACTTTTTGTTTTGCCCGCTGCCATTTTGTATACTGCATTCCATGGATTGCTTTTACTTGACACTTGACAGTATTCTTTCCAAGATCTGGTTTTTTCTTTCTTTATTTTTTGTGCGTAATTTACTTTTTCCTCTAAATACTTTTCTTTTCTTTGTTCTCTTAGAGCTTCATTATTTTTTGTACGCTGATATTTTCTTCGCAGAGCATTGTCTTTGTTTCGCGTTATTGTTAGCTCCTCTGTCCACCATGGGACTGTTTTTCCTTTAACTTCACTTTTCGTAGTCCTTTTAAAGGGAAATGTTCTCCTACAAGCAGTATTTATGGCATTGCAATAGGTTTTCATAAACAATTCATGATCTATATCTTCTTTTACTTTTGCCGTTAATCTCTCCTCTATTTCCAGTAGATCTTCATTTGAAATTTCAGTATTAATTATTTTTGAAAATTCTTCTATTATATTTTTGTGAAATGTTTCCCATTTTTCAGTCTTCACTATGTACTTAGGTCTTGAATATTGACTGTTCAGTTTATCCTGGTTATTTGGTTTAATATTATATGTTAAAATCCTATGATCCGAACAACTTTCTTCCTCTTCAATTTTCCACTCTTTTACAGCATCCACTATGTGGTGAGTAGTTAGTGTCAAGTCTATATTACTTCTTCCTCGTCCATTGTCGAATGTGAATTGGTCACTCTCTTCATTTATTACGAATATTTCCTGTGTTGCAATGAATTCTGTCATATCTCTTCCTCTTGGGTTCGTTTGCACGTCGTGCCATACCAATGATCTTGCGTTGCTATCCACTGCGATCAATAGTGCGTTGTTCCTTGAAAAATTGATTACTTTCCCAACTTTCTTAAGCTGACTTGTAATTCTTCTTCTATATCAAAATACGCCGAAACTGCGTTAAATTGAAGATCTTTATACTTAATTTGAACTGTTGTCATGTCTGCATCTGAAAGTTGAGTTATTAATATTATGTTTATGTTTTTATTCCTACTTATTACTGCTGCCCTCTTATGTCCACTGCCTTGTGAGAATACTCTTAAATAGCTTGGTATTCCTCTTATTTTACATTCTGTTTCATACGGTTCTTGAATAAATGCTATGTCTACATTATATTGCTCCATGTATTGTAGCATGTTTTGTGTCGCTGCTCTAGAATGTTGCAGATTGATTTGCATTATTTTAATATTTGTCTTATTATTGTTCCTACCTTTAGTTATGTTTGTGCTTTGTGTGTTGTTTGATTTCGTTGTTTTTTGATTTTGTTTCGTCATTTTAATAATTAATATTTTGTATATATTTCTTAAATATATTTTGGTAGCAGGGACAATTTTTGTCAAGAGCTGAATGATTTTCATCGATTTTCTTTCCTTTGTTGTATTTATTCCAGTTAACACAGTTTATACATTTATATGTGTCTTTGTTTGCTTTGCATTCAGATAGTTTGTGATCTTTTGCACATATTGGACAAGTTAGCACACCTTGGCATTTCACTGCTTTATGATTGTATTTACAGCACTGGTAACATCTTCTGATCGATATATAATCATCGATTTTACATATATTCCATCCTAATTTCAGTTTTTCATTTTTTAGTATATTTCTTAATTCTGATTTGACTTCAATTACTAGGTTTCTGACACCTTTCTTATTTTTAAAAACAAATTTTGGTTCTATATCCCCATTTTTGAGATTTAAATCTTGATTTTGCGATCGAATAGCTAGTTCGGCATTTTCTACATCTACTTTTTCTGGTATATCATAAAGTATTAATTTAGGATTTTGTACTTTAACTGCTTGAGCTTCTAGACTTTCTCTACAAATTTCATTTATGTTTTTAGTTAATATATCTATTTCTTTTTCACTCGTTGCTTCTATCAAGACATTACCATTTTTTAAATTTTTAAGTGATTTTATTCCCACTTTCAATTGTACGGGATTTAATTCGTTTTTTACTTGTGTTTTTATTTCTTCAGCTGGTTTGTTTTGTTTTGATTTGACAACAAGTTTATAGGTCTTACAGGAAACTTCTTTTCTTACCGCATTTTTAACAATTTCTGCTATCGGCACTGATGATTTGTACTTATTACCAAGAGATGGCCATACTTTGTCAGTTTTAGCTATTTTATTCATCTCACTAATTTCACTTTGTAATCTTTCATTTTCTTGTTCCTTTACACCTAACTGTGTTTTTAATGCACTATAGAGTTTTCTCAGTTGAGACACTGCACTTAGAATTTCTTGTTTGTAATCATTTTTAAGATTACCACTTTTTTCAGTCACATACACTAACTTTTTCAACTCGTCTTCGACTTTCACATCTACATCGTCCGCCATTGCACCGGCGTGTATGGTGTGACACTATAATGTATAGAGTAATTCAATCGCAGAGTCTAAGGCACTAAGGAAACCAGTTGACAAATTCCAATGTTTATAACATAGTTTTTGCCGGTGTAGTGGCCGTGCGCATTAAAGCGCTATGTCTACATGTTTAAATTGAATCTGAGGTTCCTCGGTTCGAATCTACCGGCCGGCTAAGTGCGTAGTCGTTAAAATGCCACAATATCAGGCATTAATCGAACTCGCATGCGATGACCCGACCAGTTGTCCATGTTAAAACATAGGTGGTACTAGCTGTAGAAGGAGTATCTACGCTGCCGCACTGGTTGTATAGCAATCAGTGGTCGTCGCACGGATTAAGTACACCGACTGCTCTAGTACTACGATCACGAAACGAGTACCTACGGTACTTGAGGCCTTGGCGCTACAAGGGCTGTTGTACCATATATGATGATAACATAGTTATTATTATTATTAGTTAAGTATATTTTCTCTTTCTTATTGTTTTATTAATTAAATATTTGAAATTATAGGTAAAATGCATAAATCCATCAGATATACCGCCAATCTGGTTAATAAATTGGAAGAATCTCTGACATTTAGAAATTTCCTCATACAATGAAATATAGATATAATTAGAATTATATGTGTGCAGAGGACATGTTAAATACAATAAAAAGCAGTATTTGGGTAAAGTTCTGTATTTTTTTGTTATAAAACGACGGTTCGAAAGGAAAGTGCATTTCAATACTTATATAGCCCAATATGGAAATGACGAGAGGTCTTGTGCTGGCCACAACAGATTTTTTTGTATTACCTTCCGTCATCTTTAGATAAGGAAGATTACCTACTATTGTCTTTTGTCAAAAAATCAATTTTTAATGAATAAATACTAAATAGACACGTTTTAGGGTCCCTACTATATGAATTTACTATTTTTAAGATAATGTCTGTGGCTGTGGATGTGTCCGTGTGTGACAATTTTTTCTCCGACGATAACTCCAATATTAAGCCTGTTTTACATTATACTTTTTTCGTCTATTTTCATACTATATTTCTAGACATATTTTTGACCGAGTTTCATTCAATTTCCATACTATTAAGTCGTGTATAATCGGTAATCTTCGGAATGTATCGTATTTTAAATCAAAATATATGAATACCAACCTAACAAATTTGTACGGTTACATTATTTTTGAAATGGATAACATAGAAAAAATAAAAAGAGTAACAAAAATTATAAAACTATTTAAATTTTACAGACTTCTTAAAAAGAAGAAAAAAGAATATGGAGTCGTGAATGGCTTTTACGTCGTAGTAATAAACAACTAGGTGCTTGTTCTTTCCTTCAAAATGAACTTTTAATAGAAGATTTAAGCACCTACAAAAATTTTATAAGAATGGAAAATGAAGTATTTGAGAAATTACATTCATTGATAGAAAACGATATTAGAAAACAAGATACTTATTTTCAGACTCTTGCTTATTTGTTTGTTGGTCCAAACAAGTTGAAATATTTGACTTCCCTTTATCTTTATTTAAATGTGGTAGTAAGAACTGTAGATATTCGTACAGCCACCAGACTGATTTTGGTTCAGTGCCACTACCACTTGGCAAATATTTCTTCTTGTTCGCAAACAATCTAAAAATTGGCTACGAATGTTGTTAATTTTTTATTAAATAAAATTAAAAAATTAATTTTGAATTGCTTTTGCATTTCTTCTTTAATTGTTTGTATTGCGATATATCGCATAACTTTATTGTGATGGTTTGGTGAATCTATCTATAGTAGAAAAATTGCAATAGAAATAAATGTTTACAAACAGAATTTTAATGAACTTACTTTATATAAAACTGGCTGCATCTCGTATAAAGAAACAAGCGTTTTTGTCATTTCTGGACTCCATTTTAAATGTGTTTGTGTCATATTCGGTATTTTATATTAATGTTATTTATAACCTCACACTTTGAAATGACAGCTACAGCTAACAAAAGTTGGTAACTGTTAATATCATGACTTCGCGCCCGCGCATTAATGATCTAGTACGAATCTCGTATAGAAATATACGGCCGGGCGTATATTTCTATACTAGAATCTCGGATGAAACTCGGATGAAAATTTCTGATTTACATTATGCTAGATTTGTTTAGAAATTTCTCGGATGGATCTAGTACTAGAATCTATACAAAAAAAGTATAATGTAAAACAGGCTTTACAATTCTAAAAATTATAATTCTTTCGTATTCCTCTTCTTTACATCCATATGAAGAGGTGATCAGATTTTGGTTATAATTGATCCACCGGAAGTAGATACTCTTATTTGAAGTTTTTAACAGTTTTTCTTAAAAAAACTTAGTTAAATATTATTTTTTGACATTTTATGTTATTATAAATATTAAAGAAAATGCTCTTCTTTATACGGTGTGCACATTTTTCTTCATATTCAATAGATATAGAGTTAAAGAATTATAAAGAGATTAACTTTCGAAAAACAGTTAGCTTTGCTATTTATCATGGAAACATCTGGATGGAAAGTGTAGGATCAGAAAGTCATAGTGTTCCTCTAAAGTGACGTGCAGTTGCAGCCTCGCCTCAGGATTGGAACTTTCAATGCCGAGAGTACGAGAAAGGCCAAAGAGAAGAAGAAAGGACTGTGTAGCAGAAGATTTGACAGAGGAAGAATTGTGTGAGGAAGAGAAGAGTAAGAAACAACAAAATAGGGAAAAGCTGAAGAAGAAAGAAGGAAGTGTCAAGTGCAATTTGCATAGTGTATGTTCATGTTATAATTTTATTGGATTTATAGAATCTTTTGAAATGAACATTTGGCATGGAATTTGTAAAAAGTACTATGTGTTCGTGTTACAATTTTACATGATATATAGAATCTTTTCCAAGGAACTTTTGGTATGGGATTTGTACAAAATACATCGAAATGACTGGCCACAATAGATTTTTTAAAAATATATTTACTTCAAAGTAATCGATTTCAATTAAGTATAAGCTTTCTATCAAAATTTCGTGTATGAATTAGTAATGAATTCAATTTCATTTCACACAGGTAATCATTGCTGGCATGGAGAGTATACCGTAGGAGTCATTGTTGTGCCATTTAAAATTCGTAATAATTTTGGCGTCGGTCGGGACCGAACTCGGGTCTCCCGATTCACGACGAGACACTCAGACACATTGAATATGACCGTAGAGATCAATGCTTTGATAATTTATTTTTTATTTATATATAGAAACGTAACATTCCTGTATAAACTTCCTGCTTCCTGCGTGCGTATTCTACTTTAACAAAAAAAAAAAAAAAAATACATCACAATTTTGGTGATGGATAACAAAAGTTGGTTTTCCTAAAACACGATACCCAAATGTAGATGTAATAAAAAATGACATCAAGAGCATGACAAAACTCACTCACATCAGTCAAAAATTGTGGTGCGTGGCATTCTATCATTTAGGAATGAATTTAGCGAATGACGAAATACGCAAATTACTACCATGAAATATTTATGGAATACATTTTTTATACCTGACAACTATTATGACGGCATTACAGAGATGGAGCAGTTAATTTAATAAAACCTAACTTTTTAAATAACTGAAATGTAATTCGTATTTGAAAAACTATTGTTTTTTGCATATATATTTCAATTTAGTTTTGTTGGTCATAAAAAACAGCTTCAGAAATTAATTAAATTTTATTTTGTTCGCAAAATAATAATGAAACTACAAAATTTGAACTGCAACACTATGAAAATGACATTAAATAATTAACATTTAATAATGTTGCTAAATAAGTAAGTGAAACTTACTCGGCTGGGACAAAAAAGAGTAGTCTACTTCATTTTCAACTTTATTTATTTTAAATCTTCATTATTTAAGAAACCTTCACGTTTACTCATCATATACTGTATAGTGTTTATTTATGTCCTCAGAAGATTTTTGGTTTATCATTCAACTATATTCTTAAGAATTACTAATAATATTTTTGAACGTCAAAAAGCTTCACTTACAGATAAAAATTATGTCCAGGTTATAACTTTAAGTTTATTTACATTACTTTTATGTAAAATTACATCACAGTATTTTGAATTTATATGGTTTGTAAAGAGTTAAATATATTTCATCTTTTCCCTTGTTTTAAATTTCAACACATATTTCCACATATTGTCTATTTATTTTCCGAATTTTGTATGACTTTTGGTATTAAAATTGACAGTGATATTTATGTCAGGATGCAGGATATCGCCACTTCGTTTTGTAATTGGTTATGTTTATGACGTTAACCTAAACCTTAAATTAAAGTTTGCAGTTGAGAACGTTTAGCTTTTTGTTTACTGTCAATAAATTCTAAATCTCGAGTGTGAATGGATACATTTGATAACGTTAGTTCAGTATCATGTGAACTTAAATATACCTAATTATATTTTTTATTTATGAATGCACCTCCACCTTAACTTGTCAACATTAATAATTTAAACAAACTTATTTTGTTTATTTGATAATTATGATTTGATATCAACACTATCCCAATACAGTCAAATTTATTGTATTTAATTAATTTACACCAAATTTTTAAACTAAATTGGTGACAGTAAGTAGAAGAAAAAAATAATACAATACACAATACTTCCCTACAACCGTGCGTAAAGTACAACCTTTACGCACTCTTTACAATGTGTTAAATGTTACTTTTCAAACACTAGTGCCTGAAAAGCAAATACATTGCTAGGCAACATGCACATTCGGTTAATTTACTTGTTAACTAACACAAACAATATTTGAAGATGCATGTATACTCACACTCAATGTTATTAGAAAGAGTACTATTTTACACACATGTTTCATAAATAACTATTATTCATTCTCACATTAAAGTAACAAGATTTAAATAGATAAATAAATAAATAAATATATCATCATGCCATATTACCCATTTCTGCGTGTGCCAATCTGCTTTGTCACAGTTATCGGTAATGATGATGACATATTTGTACCGTGCGGGCGTTTACTAGGCGTCACCTCACGGGTACTCATTGCTGGCGTGGAGAGTGCACCACAGGAGTCACTTTTGTGCCATTTAAAATTTGTCATATTTGGTATCGGTTGGGATCGAACCCGGTTCCCCAGGTTCGCGATCAGACACTCAGGCACGTGGCCACGAGACCACATAAATAGATAGTGTTTCTTTATAGATGTTGAAAAATATGTACGAATAAAAGTGAATCACAGGTCATATTTTTTTTATTTAATTTTAAGCATTTTTTGAAAAGAATAAAATACCTGAAAACCTTAAAATAGCGTCTTTCTCTTGTATGTTTTATTCACTGTCACATTTCATACAGTTCCATTCCATTTTACTTTTATAGCAAAAATCACATCGAATTTGTCATTTAATTCCCGTTCTTCCATCAAACCAATTCAAAACTCAAAGGTTCATCCTGTATGCCGGTCCCCTGCGATCATTAATTTGGGTTTCTTTGAAAGGTCCAGATGTTCGTAGCGTCGCTTGTTAGGCGTCGGTATCCGAGTTGGCGTCCCAGTCGACGTGATGTACGGTTCGCCAACCAGGGACACGTCCTACTAAGGCCTGGAGGTGAATCCAGGAAAAGGTTAAAAGGTGATCGGTTTACAAGGCACGAGGATTAATTGTTGATGCCTATTGAATCGATGCCTATTTGGATAAATATTGGAATATTGTTTACAAAACGTTAACTGAATGTATAGTAAATAGAATATATATTGAAATCTTGAAAACAAAATCTGATGTGGCCCGCACATAACCTACCGCCACCTGACCACAGAGCACACCAAACAGCCTCATTTGGGCACATAATGGTACCTTGTGAATTACATGAAGATTTTCCTCTGCCCATATATGGCAAGTTTGCTAATTAACATACACAGAGAAATGAAAATGTGCCTCATCAAAAAAAAAAAAAAGATTTTCCTTGAAAAATAAGCATCAACTTCTTGGTGTCCTAAAACGCAACTGTGTAAATTCTTCGCTATACATGATTCATTTCGTTAACGTGTAGTTGTAAAATAATATTTGACACTTGGTAAATACGTGCTTATGTACAGCTGTTTGATTTAAAGTGCTGCAAACATAGCAAACTTAAATCGGATCATCCTGTACATCTAATATTTATGTATGATGGAAAATATATTATATTTAAAAACCTTAATTTCATTATAATAAGATATATTACTATACATGCTCCTTAACAAAGTTTCATTATTAATTTTAAATTTAATGTAATTGCTTTCTGACAGTGACATTTGTTTAAATATATCAAAAATGTTATTCAAGTATTATGTTTTTGTTTGACGCATAGGCAAGATGATGTATAAAAATATTTTTATAAATTTATTTTTAAGGTTATTTAAAGTTATTTACTAAATGCTATTATCGTAGAATTAAAGATTGTACCATTATATTCAATTTTTATTAGTAAAAGTTGCGGAAAAATTATATTCAATGTATTTTTTTCATGAAAAACTGTTAAAATCTAATATAAGTGATACTTTCGATTATCTGATGTACACTAAAAACTAATGAGCTCTTCTCACATTAGCATAGAATGGGTATACAAAAATTCAAAATTTTCTGATGGATAGTATTGGAGTAATCGTGTCCACAGGATCCACACATACTCACACACATACACATACATACCCACATACATCATTGTAAAACAGTTAACATCGGATTCTGGGGATAACAAAACGAGCTTATTCACTAAAATCTCTATATACGATTTTTAGCATGATCCCTATACCTCCCTTACTTAGGATAGCGGGAGGCAAAAAAAATATAATACCAAAACCCAAAAGTTATGTCAGCGAGTATATAAATTTTTCAATCAATTTACTTATTGATATATGACAACAAATAATATATTTTGGTGCTTTACATATAAATAAATGTTTATTTTCTTTTACTGTACAGATAATGTGATAATGGATGACATTAGATTATTTCAACCATTCTACTAGGAATAGAAAATCCAGTGAATTTAAATATTGCGCGCGTAAACAAGTTACCAAGAACATTTGACTGTACTTCTTCATTGTGCGAGCTTGTAGGTGATCGGTCAGTGAATGGTCCCTGGTGAACAGTGCATTCATCAGAAAAATGGTGAACATGTTCGGCGACCACATATCTGTTGAACACGACCAATGCACCTATACTATAAAATAGAGTTATGCTTATAATGTATGTCTATTTGCTGGCGTTAATCTCGAGAAGCACTGAATGGATTTTGATGCATTGGGACTATTACAAAGAAATAGTAAACTTCAACAATAATTATTGTAAGATAACCTACGTTGCAGTAAAAAGAAAATTATGACATACATATTACTTTGTTGAAATAAAAACGCTTTTTGTATGGTCGTTTTCTTTAATACTTACCGATAGAGTTTTCATTTTCAAGACAGAATGCTATACCTTTACAAATTATTGATCTTGACGATCAAAACTTGGAGATAGTTATACTCCAAAGAATTTTACCTTTAAAATTATTAGTAAAAGATATTTTATTATAACATATATTTCTTTACAATATTTAACAACTACTCAATATCTAATATAAGGAAAATAATTTGATAAATCCATCTAATATTTAGTGACCTCGTGTCGTAAATGTAAAAGATAAAATAGTTTATTTAAAAAATTTTGTACGATCGTTTTCTTTAATATTTATCGTTAGGGTTTTCAAGGCAGAATACTATCTTTACAAATTATTGATCGCTAAGTGATTGTGATTACTTACTGATCAGGAAAGTGAGGAGGTAAATATATAAAATATAAACTATGACGAACAAAGCTTACTTTAAAAATAACATTTAAAATTTTTTAAAATGTAAAAATAATAACCAAATATTTCAAAATTTCAATGCTGCTTCAATTGTGCGATTATTATAGTAAAAATTCCGATGAATTCGGTCGAGCTAGACCTGCTATTTGCAGTGGGAATGTTTGGTGGCATGTGGTGAAACTTGTGGTACCAGCTTTGATTTCTCTATTTTTGCGAGTATGTAGAAATATTTGTGCACTTAACGTGATGAAAACCATAAACTTTAGAAAATCTGGTATCACTTTTGGCAGTTGCTTTGTTCGTATAAAAAAAAAAAAAACATCTTCGTGTTGCATTTTTTTAATTTCCACTAATTGTACATTTTTCCCTCAAACTACAAATATTCTCAAATGTTTCATGAAATAATTTGACAAGGGAAAGATATTTTAATAAAAATAAATGAAAATATATGCCAAATGGAGACAATATCTGACTCGGGCCCCGTGTCGTTACATATAATTTGAGATAAAAATTCATATCTCGCTATTTATGTCAAATTTTAACATTGAGCTTTCACCAATACTCCTAGATATTTATATTATATCCAAATGCACAAAATACAGTAGAATACTTTGGTTATCTATATCAATCATTAATCTTTGATAAAAAGGAGCCGAGAAATGGAGAAATGCCGACTTTAGTAAAGCAAGTCGACAAAATATCGACCATGTAATAGTTTTTTGGCTTAAGATACCTAAACATTTAAATTTATAAGTAAACAATATGGAAGAATAACTAAACATAAAAAGTTGGGGATAGCTATAATAAGGTAGGTAAAAAAGAGCCCATAATAGTCGTTTGTTATTCTGAAAACAAATATTTAACAAAATTTTTGTTGCTAATAATTTCATTTGAAGCATTTGAATCCAAAAATATAAAACCTACATTGTTCTACATACAGATGTAACGCCAAGAATTGTCTGACAATCATCTTTAACAATTAACAAAAAAATAGTAATGGGTGTTTCAAAATGAGAGCAAGATTTGAATTGGCTGGCATTTTATTTTAATCAAGGGTGCTGGACTAAAAAGTTGATAACTGTCAAATAGACGCATCGCGATTATTAATCATGGAACGCTACACGAACGAACAGCGGATTTTAATATTGAAAACTTATTTAAAATATGTTGAAAATTTTGCGGAAACAGTTCGCAGAATGCGTGCAATTTTTGGTCGACAAAATGCACCAAATTGTGCGACAGTTAAGAGACTGATCGAGAAATTCGATCGAACTGGCTCGGTTGTGAACCAGAAATCATCAGTTCGTCCTCGATCAGGCCGGTCCATTGAAAATATTGCCTCAGTTTCTGCAAGTGTTGGTGAAAATCCAAGCACATCGATTCGCCGCCGTTCGCAGCAACTGGCCATTTCGACAAGCAGTTTGCAGAGAATTTTAAAGACAGATCTCCATCTGCTTCCTTATAAAGCAGGACGGGACAACCTGCCACACTGCGCGAGAGACAATGCAGTTGTTGCATGAGAGATTCCCTGGCCGTGTAATGTCACGCACTGGCGACCAGAATTGACCACCGAGATCATGCGATCTAACGCCGTTCGACTTCTTCCTGTGGGGTTTTGTGAAGTCTTCCGTCTATGTCAACCAACCAACCACAATTCCTAAGCTGAAGGAAGAAATTCGACGTGTCATTGGCGAAATTGGAGGGGCAATGTGCGAAAATGTAATCAACAACTTTTCTAAAAGAGCAAGAGTGTGCCAGCAAAGTAGTGCCGGCCATTTATCGGATGTTCTCTTTCATACATAATCGCCATATGTATACTTTATATTAAAATAAAAATATTTGCAATTTTCGAGTAAATTATGTGTTTTATTGAAAAATTAAATCTTGCGCTCATTTTGAAACACCTTTTATTAATAATAATCTTGAAAAATATTCATAATGTATTTTTTTCACAACCGTTAAGTAATACCTTTATTATATATCTTTTTTACCTCCCGCTACCCTTGGTAAGGGAGGTATAGGGATCGTGCTAAAAATCTCATATCGAGATTTTAGTAAATGACCACGTTTTAAGAGGTCTGTGAAGTTGGCACGTCATTGGAAGCACAAATAATCTTTTTTATATTAGCAATTAGTGCTTCGTTAGTGCTCTTTTGTGCTTTAATTTTTTTTGGAATTCATTAAACGGTTCATGAAATAATTAACATTATTTATTGACGTGTTAACTTCACACCTAGCACGTCATTAGTAAAATATCAAATTGTTTAATACGTCTTTTGTTAGTGCTTCGTTAGTGCTCTTTTGTGCTTTAAAATTTTTCGAAATTCATAAAACGGTTCATGAAATAATTAACATTATTTATTGACGTGTCAACTTCACACCTAGCACGTCATTAGTAAAATATCAAATTGTTTAATACGTCTTTTGTTAGTGCTTCGTTAGTGCTTTTTTGTGCTTTAAAATTTTTTGAAATTCATAGAACAGCTCAAGAGATTTTTAACATTATTTAAGGACGTGCCAACTTCACACCTAGCACCTCATTAGTAATATATGAAATTGTTTAATACAACTTTTGTTAGTGCTTCGTTAGTGCTCTTTAGTGCTTTACAAATTTTTGAAATTCATAGAACGTTTCACGAGATAATTAACATTATTTAATGACGTGCCAACTTCACACCTAGCACGTCATTAGTTAAATATCAAATTGTTTAATACATCTTTTGTTAGTGCTTCGTTAGTGCTTTTTTGTGCTTTAAAATTTCCTAAATACATAAACCCTTTAATGAAATAATTAATATTATTTATTGACGTGCAAACTTCACACCTAGCACGTTATTAATAAAATTGCAAATTACTTAATGCATTTTTTTGTTATTGCTCCGTTAATGCTCTTCAGTGCTTATTTTTTTTTAGAAATTAATAAAACGGTTCACGAAATAATTAACATTATTAATTGACTTGCCAACTTCACACATAATACGTCATTAGTAAAATTTCAAATTATTTAATACATCTTTCGTTTGTGCGTCGTTAATTTTTTTGTAATTCATAGAATGGTTCATGAGATAATGAACCTTATTCAATTTCACACCAAGTCCGGCATTAAAAAAATATCAAATTATTTAAAATATCTTTATTTAACATCGATAGTAGATAATAGTTACTCACGGGTCTTAAAACCCTCGCTACGCTGACCAATTCCTGACTAAATACTAGCTTTACGTATTTGTATCGTACAATATTTCATCTAATGAAGCCTTGTTACTATACAACCGTTTTACAAACTTAAAACTAACAACTAATCCTCAATTTTACGCACTGTCGTAGATAAAGTAATTTTTATCTACAGTTTGACTTTTTAACTACACGTTATAAAAATAATAAAGCAAAAACATCGGGTACAAAATAAAATACAGGGTGTTATGTATGTAAGCTTACATTGCTTAAACGATAGTAGAGCCAAAATAAATCTGACAATAATATTTGTTTTACATACTTTCTATAAGAACTGGCGCCCCTTAGAACTGACCAATTAAGTCGTAGGTAGTTCAAAATTTTATAAAAAATAAAAATTAATGTATTCTCTGGAAAAAAAAATGTCCATTTGTCATAAGTGACATAACATCATTGTCATCGCGACAGAATATATATATATATATATATATATATATATATATATATATATATATATATACAGGCTGTCCCAATAAGCTTGCCCACTGTTGGTAACTTTTTACCTCTTGCTAAGAGAGGTATTGGAATCATGCTAAAATCCGCATATCCAGATTTTAGTGGATAAGCACGTTTTATGGTCCCTACAATCCGATTGTAACATTTTTAAAATGATGTCTGTGTATGTATGTGTGTGTGTGTGTGTGTGTGTGTGTATGTGTGTGGGTGTGGATGCGCGCGTGTGTGTGTGTGTGTGTGTGTGTGTGTGTGTGGATGCGTGTATGTGTTTATGTATGTGTGTATGTATGTGTGTCTGGATGTTGGAGGGACGATTCCTCAAAAACTATAAGACTTAAAAAATATTTAAATGCAGTTTCCTCAATCTGATATTCCTGGGAAGAGCTGAAAAGGTTTTGGTAACAATTGGACAACCGAAATTAGTAGTTACTTAAAAAAAATCTTCTAAATATTATTTTTTGGAAAATTGCTATTACAAATATTAAAGAATATAAAATTCTCTATCTAGTATTTTGAATTTTTTTATTATATCTTCTATACATAACTGTCAGTGTCAAAAATCCAGAGACATTACTGAAGGCTTTTTCTGGGAAGTACATTTAATTTTTCTTATTTTATCAATAATTAAATATTTAAAATTATAGATATAGCTGCCGCACGTTAAATTAACTCTCTTCATGAATGCGGAAAGCCTAAAATTCGTACTTGGACAAGTACGATGTGTAATAGTAATTATAATATGCTATTTTTATAACAAGGAAAAGACTCCGTCAATATCTAATGTTGGTATAAACAGAAACGGGAATCATTTGTAAGCCAAATTATATTCAGTAACAGGTCAACTAAACACGCGCTTGCTATGCATATGTATATTTCATCATATACCTTTCAGAAATCCCGCCAATCTCGTCAATGAATTGGAAGAATCTCGAACATTTAGAAGAGTAGGAGGAAACTATCATAGAATGAATTGAAAAATAAAGAACATATGTATTTAAAATATTTTGTGTGTTCCAGACATGTTAAATACAATATTTATAGCCTAATATGAAATTGGCGAGAGGTATTGTGCTGGCCACAACAAATTTTTTTATTTGAAGAGATACGAGGTTAGTTAAATAAGCAAAATTGTGCCATTTTATATTAGAAAATTTGTCATGTAAACAAAATAGAAATTGTGTCAGTGGTTCCCAAAATATAGGACAAATTATATATTTTTTAAATGGAACTATATATTTTTTATTATCTTATTGCAAAGAATATTTTTTTCTCTTTCCCATAAGGTAATGTTGATTATGTACAATATTTTCAAATAAACGAGTTATTTACGGTTAAAAATTAAAATTTTGTAAACTGTTTTATTAGTTTATTTAGCCAAGTAAGCCATGTAAACAATTGAGTCTTTGTTTATTTGACGTTTAATAATTTTCCCTTTAAAGTTCTCTGTGTTTAATAATGTTTCATATCTTTACAAATGAAGAAAAGTTAGGTATGATCTTGCTATATGGAAAGTTATATCTAGGCACCTGCTACGTAGAACGGTCGGCTCTCTTTCCAAAAGAGCTGAAATGTGCCTAAGAAATAATGGCTATCAATTTGAATATTTTCTTTAATTGTTTTGTTATTATTCTAAAATAAGTTAATAAAATAATAATTTTATAAAAGACAAATGTGTCCATGGTTTACTTGACTAAATAAACTAATAAAATATCATTTTTATTTTTAAACGTAAATAACTCGTTTATTTGAAAAAAAATTACATGAATATTACCTTATTGGAAAGAGAAAAAAATACCCTTTCCAATAAGATAATAAAAAATATATAGTTCCATTCAAAAAATATATATATATATATATATATATATATATATATATATATATATATATATATAACCTCGTATCTCTTTAAATAAAAAAGTTACCAATAGTGAGCAAGCTTATTGAGACACCTGTATATACAGGGTGTTAATACTAAGTCATTACATCTGAAAATGGTAGTTAGAACTCATTAAAACAAACAACTTTTCTTAGTTCCAATTTTTGATTTGGTGCCCCGGTTCGTAGTTATTTGAATTCTTTTGTTTTTCGAATAATCGTCATAACTCCCTTATTTTAAAGACTATTGAATTTGTTTCTTTCAAAGTTACTTTTAGGCTCTCTAAAACATGTGGCATGTACAATTATTTTTAATTTTTTTAAATGACAAAATGGCTATCGTTCAAAAATTTCAAAACATGTTTTTTTGATAACCACTCCATCGATTTTTGAAAGTAAAACACTTATAAAATCTTTAAACTATCTACTACACATTTGTCCAAAACATTTTTTTCAATCTATTCCAAAAAAATTTTTTATTCATTTAATTGAATTACAAATAACCCTAATTTGGAGTAGACTATGAACAAAAAAATGTATATCAATTTGAAAGTATTTAATTAAATGTCAATTTGATACGAGATATTGTCAAAAATGTTATCTAAAGAAATATTCTTGTATGCTTATTTTAGAAATAGAAATAAATTAGAAAACGGTGAAGGGCAATAATCTGTATCCTCCTTTATCTTTTCTCCTTAAAATTACATTTCACGATCAATTGTGACAACTTGATTTTTGAATTGAATAATGATGAGACATACGTTTCTGTGTTCATAGCCTTCTCCGAATTAGGGTTTTTTTCTGAATACACTGCACTTATGTAAGTCAAGTAAATGAATATTAAAGATGTGCCGATTATGACTTTGGCCGACTAGCCGACTAGCCGATTAGTCGGTTGTAAAGAGACCGACTAGTCGGCCAAGCCGATCACGGTTTCGGGGATTTCCGTGACGTAAATGTTATAGATATGTTTTCTTTACAAGCAAGTAATTTTAGAAACTGATTACCAAAGGAAAGGAAAGGATGCTTAGCTTTACATTTCAAAATGTGTAAGACTGATTATAAAATAAAAATATTAATAAACAATCAAGGTTTTTATTTAATGTAATTCCCCCTACATACGTTTTATTGAGAAATAAGTACAAAGTAAAAAGCCGGATAGTCAGCGCTCTTTGCCGAATAGTCGCTGACTACGATAGTGGCCGGATAGTCTGCTTTACCGACTAGTCGGCACATCTTTAGAATAAATACTTTTTTGGATAGATTGAAAAAAATGTTTATGACAAATATTGCAGTAGATAATTTAAGGATTTTATAAATGTTTTACTTTCGAAAATCGATGGAGTAGTTATCAAAAAAACATGTATTGAAATTTTTGATCGATCGCCATTTTGTCATTTGAAAAAATAAAAAATAATTTTAAATATCAAATGTTTTAGAGAGCCTAAAGGTAAATTTGAAAGAAAAAAATTTTCAATGATTTTTAAAATAATTCAGTTTTGACGATTTTTCGAAAAACAAAAGAATAACTACGAACCGGAGCACCAAATCAAAAATTGGAACTAAGAAAAGTTGTTTGTTTTAATGAGTTCTAACTACCATTTTGAGTGTAACGATTTAGTATTAACACCCTGTATACAGTGTGTCCCATTTAGAAGTGCCACCATTGGGATCTCGAGAACTGTAACAGATACAATGTCGGTTAAATGGAACTTTTTGTGCGCCTTGGAAGGCCATCTCAGATGTGCTTTTGTTTTTCCAAAAATTCTCATAGGGCACTAGATAATGACGAAAAACTGAATATTATTGATTTTTTCTTTCTCAAATAACTTCTAAACTATTAGTAATTGAGAAAAACGTTTCAAATATAAAAGATAGATATTTTTATTAACTAACCAGTGGCGTACGAAATAAATTTTTATATCCGTAAATTTTCGAGATATAACACAAACTTATATTTTTTTAAATGGAACCCATATCTGATTTTAGTCTCAAAAAAATCAATAATTTTTTCTCTTTTCAATGATGTAAGGGTTATTATGTTTTATATTTGTTTTGCTCCTAAAATTTAATTTTTCTCCTTATTTTCCTGAATTTTCTTATTATTTTCCAAAAAAACATTATTATTTTTATTAATTATATTGTATTTGATCAAAATAATTTGTTTTATGCCTTTATTACTTAATATTTTCATTCTAGACTCATAATTACAAATTACACTATGATGAGCCAAGGGCGACCTGATACAAAATATTATAAAAATTAATTTGATACGAATTTTGAGCAAAATTTTCTAACAAAATAAATTATTTAAATACAAGGAGTATTTCCAAATAGAAATCTACCAATATTTTCAAAATGATTATAAATTTCATACAAAATAAGAAAAAAATAATAATTTTGAAGGCAAAACAAATATAAAACATAATAACCCTTACATCGTTGAAAAGAGAAAAAAATATTTATTTTTTTGAGACTAAAATTAGATATGGGTTCCATTTAAAAAAATATAAGTTTGTGTTATATCTCAAAACTTTACGCATATAAAAAATTATTCCGTACGCCACTGGTTAGTTAATAAAAATATCTATCTTTTATATTTCAAACTTTTTTCTCAATTATTAATAGTTTAGAAGTTATTTGAAAAAGAAAAAATCAACAATATTCCGTTTTTCGTCATTATCTAGTGCCCTATAAGAATTTTTGGAAAAATAAAAGCACATCTGAGATGGCCTCCCAAAGGCGCATAAAAAGTTCCATTTAACCGACATCGTATCTCTTATAGTTCTCGAGATCCCAATGGTGGCACCTCTAAATGGGACACACTGTATATGTATATACGACTTTCACAATGAAAAACTACATGTTTATCAACACTGATTTTTAGAAAAATATAACTGCCTATAGTTAAGTAATAAATCGAATTTAAATTCTAAACCATTTCAAAAAAGTCAATTTTAACAAACAACATTGTTTTCAGAGAACATATTGATTTTTTTACAAATTTTTGAACCATGATGTAATTGGTCAATTTTAAGGGGCTGCAGTTCTTATTGAAATTATGTAAAACAAAAATTATTGCCAGATTTATAATCTATAGGGTTAGAGCTCCTACCGGTTACGCATTGTACGCTTACTTATATAACACCCGGTATATTATACACGACAATAAACAAAGAGTCTTTATCGGCTAGTGAAAATAACACCTTTTGTCAATAAAGTATCTCTTTACCGGCTTGCATAATAAATAACTATTTATTAGTGCTTCTTTAGTGTTCTTCTGTGCTTCAAAAATTTTTGAAATTCATAGAACAGTTCATAAAATAATTAATATTACCAACTTCACACCTAGCACATCATTAAAAAATATCAAATAATTTTTTTCGAAAACAGTCATGAAAAGTTAATATTTACATGGGTACTATGAATACGCTTTCAGCTTCACACACTTGCCACATAATATACTACTTTATACTCCGATGTGTAAAGTTGATACTTTACACACTGCAGACAGTGTTCTTTTTTGTTCCAAAAATTTTGAAAATCTCAGATTCTTCCATGAAATAATTAAAATTATGTATTCAATGACGTGCAAACTTCAGGCCTAGTACACATGGGCGCCGGTAGCATAGTGCAAGATGGCGCAATTGCATTACCTTTGAATTTTGAAATAAATTAATCCTTTGCTAGTTATTCGTATAGGTATTTCAAGTTATAGCAATATCGATAAATTCTATAAACATAATGTAACGACAATAATAATGGCCAAGCTTATAGCGTTCTTGGTAGATGGCTCTACATGTGGTTATTTACCTCTCATCTTCTTGGATGATTTGTCTTTCGTACACTCAATGTAGTCATTGTCTTCTAGAGGACACCACACTGATGAGCTCCATTAAGAGTAAAATGCGCCTTTTTGTCTGGTTGTGTGGACAATTTCTAATAAATGACCGAGAGATTGATTCAGAGACTGAAATCTTGTGAAACGTGTCAGGTGTGATTTTTTTCAAAAATTGTAACATTGACGACCACATTTTTATCACAAATGTATATCTACGCATACAATAATATGGACCACCTTTCAGAAATTCCTGCCGGTGGCCATGCTAGCCAATTAATAATATTAATAAAATAGTAAATTTATTTATGTATTTTAAAAATATCGCTGTTATAATCATATTATTTTCTGTCATGTCAACTCTCGAATGTCAAAGTGACATTTTGATTAACGGCCGTTACTATGGCACCGGCCGCGAAATTCAATCACACGGCCTATATTGTGGGCGCGAAGTGTTAACTTCACGTCCGGTTGCACAAAAATAGCTGTCACATTTCTAGCGGTAAATACGAAAAGTGACAGCTATTCAAACTGATGCATGCGCACTGTGTTATGAAATTTAAGAATGGGTGTGCGTGTTGAGTCGAAATTGTTGCCATTTTGTATTTTCGTATTTACCGCTAGAAATGTGACAGCTATTCAAACTGACGCATGCGTACTACTTTATAAAATATAGTCTAAAGCTAGCATGAGACAGAGCTTAAGATCGAGTCTGAAGTGAAGAAGGGACAAAACATATGATAGCTCACGTGATCTTCCGTGCCCCATATTTACTACTAACGACTATTCAGAGTTTCAAACAAAGTACCACTTCCAGTTGATCATTTGTAATCGTGTATCTGACAGTTTTCCCTTACATACGTGCGTAAAGGTATTAACATGTTAATACGAAAAGTTTTGAATTATATTTTATTTTCATTTTTTTTTTTTTTTCATTAAAATCTATTAGGAGCTTTAAGTAAAGTAAAAGCCTTTATTACTAAATTTTAAAAGTTTTGATTAATATTTCACGGATCACTTTTTATTATTGCACTATTGGCAGGAGGTAAAACATTGGTAGTCTATCCAGTTTCAAAAAAAGAAGAAGGGTGCAAATGTTTATATTCACTTATACGAGAAATGGAACAATTTGTCTTCGAAACGTCCTATGTGACAACGAATTATAATAAAAATTGTGGAACCTAAAGCCCCACACTCGAGAAATTTTTCAATCATTTAGAATGCGTTTTTTTATTATTTGATTTCACTTAATTAAATTTAAACAAATATTTTTTATACAAACAAATATTTTACATCTCTGATTAAAATTTTAACTTCTAGTTAAGTAAACAATATTGGATCGTTTTGTTCACAGCAATGATAAATCTGTCATTTGTTTATTTAACTCTTAGTTAAAATTTTAACCAGATATTGAAAAACCGGCCCTAAGTTTGTCTTGTCCTGTATTAAAATAATAAAACAAAATCGTATCTAAACAGCCATTATATCATTTAACATGTAATTTTAATTATTTCGTGAACCGGTTTATGAATTTCTAAAAAAAAAAAAAAAAATAGCACTAAAGAACACTAACGGAGCAATAACAAAAAATGCATTAAGTAATTTGAAATTTTATTAATAATTTTAAAGCACTGACAAAAGATGTGTTAAACAATTTGATATTTTACTAATGAGGTGGTAGGTGTGAAGTTGGCACGTCATTAAATAATGTTAATTATCTCGTGAACCGTTCTATGAATTTCAAAAATTTTTAAAGCACAAAAGAGCACTAACGAAGCACTAACAAAAGTTGTATTAAACAATTTCATATATTACTAATGACGTGCTAGGTGTGAAGTTGGCACGTCATTAAATAATGTTAATTATCTCGTGAACCGTTCTATGAATTTCAAAAATTTTTAAAGCACAAAAGAGCACTAACGACGCACTAACAAAAGACGTATTAAACAATTTGATATTTTACTAATGACGTGCTGGGTGTGAAGTTGGTACGCCAATAAATAATGTTAATTATCTCATGAACCGTTTTATGAATTCCAAAAAAATTAAAGCACAAAAGAGCACTAACGGTGCACTAATTACTAATATAAAAAAGTATATTTGTGCTTCCAATGATGTGCCAACTTCACGGACCCCGTTTTAAGTTCCCTAGAATCCATTTTTAACATTTTCACGATGATGTCTGTATGTGTGTATGTGTGTATGTGTGTGTGTATGTATGTGTGTGTGTATGTGTAGGGATTTTGTCTTCACTCTAACTCAAATACTATCATTCAGAAAATTCTGAAACCTTGTGTTTCCATCCCATTCTAATATGAATAGAAGCCATTAGATTTTAGTGTAAATCGGATAACCGCAAATGGCACTTTACCTGAAGCTCATAATGGTTTTTCTTCAAAAAATACCATTAAATGCCATTTTTTCGCATTTTATGTCTTTTGAAAATTAAAGATTATTGAATTTTCTACTGGAATACATTAATACTTTTTCTATATATTTTACACATAAATTTAAAAATAATTTTTTTTATTAGTCGCGAAGCCTAAGAGAAACACAATAATTCGTTTGTTACACAGTTCATATTTCAAATGAATGTAACTGACAGTTAATGTCACTGTCAAAAAACTAATCACTTCAAATTAATAATAGTGACATTTTAAAAAGAAAATAGTAAATAAAGCAATAGTTTTCTGCAATGGAACAGTTTGCAGCGGTAGTAAATACGTAAGTATATATTTAAATTAATAAAAATTCAATAGCGGGAGGTTTTGTGTTGGCCACATCAGATTTTTTTATTAAACAATACAACAAATTACTCAGGAGAACCAATCACAATCATCCATTACTCAAAATTGCTATATTAACGAGTATGCTTTGGATCATATCTTATAATTGTTTTTCCAATGTCAAATTTATGAATCTGTGTAAGTTATCTCAGTTAATTGAATTAAAAACAAAACATGAATTCAGATAATGAGAATGAATAAATGTGTACACCGCCAGATATTATAGAATAAATATAGAAAATTAATCAAAACTGAGCCGCGCATTTTTGAAATGAAAATCTCAAGGTTATGGAGCAAAAAATTCCTTACCTACGAAATTAAAAAAAATCTTCTAAGAACATGATAAAAGTTAATACCTATATACAGGGTGTAAATTTTAAAACGGGTCATAGGGCTATAACATAGAAAGACAGTTTTTTAGACGCCAAAAGTTTCTATATTAATTTATTGAAAAAAGAAATAGTGCATATTATAAAGAAAAAAATTACGAATTTTTTGATACCAAACACATTCATTAGCCGTGAAACTGACAGAAACAAAATAAAACAATTGTTGACTTAAGACTGTCATTAATAAGCATTTTTGGTACATTATTTGTTAAATTATTATTATTTCCGTCTTATTCAGGAGAAATCATGGATAATTTGTCTCATGAAGAAAAATTACAAATTATTAAATGGTTTTAATTGTTTCCTTGTAGTATGCTCGTTTTCTCGTTTCTTATAACTTATTTCCATGTAGATCATCTTTAATTTGTAAATACCTATTACAATAAATAATGATTGTTTCTTAAATAAATATCCTAGTGTTTTTTTTTTTTATTTTGGGGCAATTTTTTATTAGTTAATAAATTAATAACTTTAATATTTAATTGTCCTCTGTCATGTTAGTAAAAAATGACAATGTTTTGTTATTGTCAGTTTCATGGCTAGTGATATTCTTTCGTAATCGTACAAATTTTAAAATTTATTTTCTGGCTGTGTATGAAACAGAAATATAATGTGTTTGGTATTAAAAAATTCGTAATTTTTTTCTTTATGATATGCACTAATTCCTTTTTCAATAAATTAATATAGAAACTTTTGGCGTCTAAAAAACTGTTTTTCTATGTTATAGCCCTATGACCCGTTTTAAAATTTACACCCTGTTTTATAATTTATATACATATATATATATATATATATATATATATATATATATATATATATATATATATATATATATATATAGGGTGTAACACGTACACCGACCACTGCCATTATTACTTTTATTATTATAGTTACAAAAAAATACCATAGAACAAAGTTGTAGTAATAATAATACTCACTGGCTGCGATTTTTCCCATATCATTCACGGGAGAACCAATCACAATCATCAATTACTCAAAATTGCTAGATTATCGAGTATGCTTTAGGTCAGAACAATGTTCATATATTACAATTGTTTTTCCAAATGATTTACAACACTCGCCTTCAGCTCTCGTTGCAAACTTCATTCTCTTGGATAATGGCCCACATTACATGCTCATTGAATAATATACTACTATACCTAGACTGCCGGACATGTACTGTATTCCAGTTAACATAACTTCGAGATAGTTACACTCATAAGAATTTTTCCTTTAAAAATTATCGGTAAACGGTAAAAAGCTTTGTATTAAAATATATATTTCTTTAAAATATTAAACAACTACTGAATATCTAATATAAGATAAAATAATTTGATAAATCCATCTAATATTTAGTGACCTCGTGTCGTAAATTTAAAAGATAAAATAGTTTATTTAAAATTCATAATTAAATGCAATACGTACCCAAAAGTATTTGTGTATGTACTTTTCTTTATTCTTTAGTACACATGCAAACAAATATATTGCAGCAAATTTAATTATTTTTTCAAATCTGTTGATTACAATTAGCAAGGTAAATAAAACTCAATAACAAAGTGTTGATGATTTGTAGAATTTCATTAATTACATAGCTAGTCAGCAGATTATTTGGGTCAGCCCGCACATGTTTTGCTTCAAATTCCCTTTCGTATATCACGGTAGTCGCGCTTTTTTTCCTAATTAAAATTTTATTTTCATTCCCGAAACATCTGGCCAGCCGCTTCACGTGTTTATAACAAACGCAACCTAATTGTCTTTTGTTTCAGCAGCAGCCCACGGGATGTTTACCAGTAATTAAAGATGCGAGTAAATAAAATTATCCCCTGCCCCATGAATTTGGCAGCTCTTGTTTATTTCTCTTTTTTAAATACCGTGGTAGCGAAAAAAACGTGAAATTATTTGCTGCCTTTCATAATAGACAATTAAAAATGTGACTCTTAAATGAGGGAGTGTGGAAATTAATTTTTTTAAATTAGCTCCCTCGGAAAACGTGAGTAAATGTTAAAAGAAAATAATTTTTTACAGAAAAATATTACTCCTTCAACAAGTGATTGTCTTTATTTGTACCATCTTTTGCTGAATTTAAGCGATGCTTAAGAGTTACTATCATATCTTAAAAGAGTTCTAAATGTCGAATTTTTCTTTTGAGATATTCTGGATGATACATCCAATAAAAATTTATGCAGTTGCTCTGTTGCATATATCAGTATAATTTAATATTTATTTATGACGACAATGTAACCCAAATTACCAATAAGTATAATAAAACATAATTTACTTTTCAAACTAAAAAGTACGTACGGAACATATTTAATGTAAACACAGCCTGTTTCTTCCACACCAATCTAGTTTGATAGATGTAGTAGCAGTGGCGTAGCTACATATTCAGCGCCCTGGAGCAAGAAAAATCGATGCGCCCCTTTGTTTCTTGGAAGACGTCCAGTCACATTTTGTATTGAAAATAAAATAATAACATTTGTATTTATTTGTTGTTTAAAACATCTTATTTAATAATTCTTTATTAAAAATTCAAAGCATTTCAATAATAAAGCAAATACATATATTAATAAAACAAAATATAATTCTTTAACTACGGAATACATACTTATATTAACTATATATTTTATGAACTACTTATTAACAAAATGTATACATTTTAAGTTTCCACATAATAAAACATCAAAATTTTCACTTTCTCGCTTTTTCGCTCGCAAATCGGTCAATCACTTTATCTAGATTAAGTTGACAAGCCATTGTTTTCTCAATTGATATAGTGGCCAAAGAGCTAAGACGGTGTTGTGACATTCTGCTTCTTAAATAAGTTTTAATTAGCTTCAGTTTTGAAAAGCTTCGTTCTGCTGTCGCTATCGTCACTGGTAAAGTTAAAAAATGAGGCATGCTGCAATAATATCGGAAAAGCTACTTGAGGCTGCGGTGTGAATTAAAAGTAGTTCAGCAACTTCATTGATAGAAGTAATTTCATTTAATTGATTGTGAAAACACCTTTTAAATCGTAGGAGTTGAGGTCCAAAACTAAGAGAAATGTCAGAGGGATATGCCGATTGTAACAATTGTGATTCTTTCAAAATACTTTTATCAGATGACGCGATGCGTTATGTAGGCGATAAGCACTTAAAAAGTGAACATAATTGTCGGACGGATTCAAATCTTGTAGTTAATTGAGTAATTATAATATCCATTACTTTATAAAACACCTCGACTTTGAAACATTGTTCATTGTTTTCAATGCGCTCATCTACTTGTAATTCATCAAAGAATTTTTTCACATGACGCAATCTTTTTTTGTGAAAAAAAGGTTCAATATTCCATAAAGCTGATAACTCAAAAGCATTGTTTTTAACAAACTCCCAATTATTTCTTAAATTCTGGAATTGGGTTAAGAGCGATGAGAGCATAGCAACTGACTTCTCTATATCTTCATAAGTAGTTTGTAGCATTTTCGAAACTGTATTAATTGGTTCCAGTATATTACTTTGTACTATTATCAAAATAACTGTTGAAAACTGTTCAAAATAATTTATCAAGTTTCTAGCTTCACGCTGCTCATCATGATTTTTTCCATTGAATGATAAATATGTCAATATTTTAATAACATCAAAATAACGAGAACGTAGTGCATCAAGAGCCTGAATACGGGAAGACCATCGTGTTGGACAAACTCGTTTCAATGTGCGCTACTCGTATACACAATAAATTAATAAAATAATGCTAGAAGATTGTATGAAGTTATTAAAATATTAAATAACAAATTCATTGAAAAACTGAAATAGATATTTTGCACTACACAAAGAAAAAAATATATAGCGCTAAATAGTATCATTTAGAAAATTTTTTTTTTTCGCTCTGCCAAATTTTGCGCTCTTATAATTAGTGCGCCTGGAGCAGTTTGCTCCAACTGCTCCACGGTAACTACGCCACTGTGTAGTAGCGATACGAAGAATATTTTTAAGAGGCTTACCTGAAACTGTTGTTCTAATTTTACATTTTGTTTGATTTATAATGGAAAAAAGTTGCTTGCAAATATCTGAGGAAGATCCAAAAATAAGGAGAATTATTTCCTGGCGAGTGTAGGGACTTCTCCCACTATGTGTCTTTACTAGACACCATTTTGGATCTAATGTCCAAGCATCACCCGCGTCATCCGTAGTGAAACATCTAAGCAGTCAGTGTGATTTTTGTTTTCGTAAGCGCTGTTTCATTTCTTCGGCAATTCTCTAAAGAGAAATGTGTTAACCTCAAATTCTGTTTCCTGTTGGGCAAATCAGCAGCAATGCTTGGGATTGGGATGGAGGGCATACAAAAATCCTGATTGATTTCTGACTGTTAATTCAATTCCCGACATACACTCAAATGGTTGTCTCTGTGGTCGTCGCGAAGCACACATAGAATGAATTTTGCTGAAACACGTTTTATCTTAAAATTTTCAGTCAAAATTCGTATAAACTCTAAAATATTTCAGTGAGTTCCTCCAATTCATCGATTGTTTTACGACGATCAAACATGACTGTATCATGGATATTTTCAATGTTTTTGTGCGTTCTAGAAGTCGAAAATCGGGGTTCATCTTCAATTAACAATAGACCACTGGAAAACCCTATCTTCAACCTTGTACGCTCGCCGAAGAATTACAACAGTTTACTCTGCTGATTTCCCTAACAGGAATCAAAACTTTGTATCTACCATTTTAAAATTGATCGCTCAGATCTTTTTCACATTATAACGCTAAAGCAACAGATTCGAAAGGGTGTCTAGTAAAGTTACCTAGGAGAAGAATTCGGAACCAGCCCCTTACCATCCGCCAGAAAAAAAATCTATTTTTTTGGGTTTGCCCCTCGTACGTAGCTACTTACCGTGAATTGTAGAATATTTTTGGTTGTGTACATATAAACAAATTTTTGAGATAGCTGACAGTTAATTTCAACAGTGCAATATTCAAGTTCTGGTTGGCTAGAAAAGTTTAACTTAAGATAACACAGAAAGATTAAAGTTGGCCAACTCTTCCGTTGCCGCTCCTACGTTGCTGCTTACGTTACCTATAGCATTTACGTTTCTGTTACGTCACTTCATTATAAATACAGCTTAAGTGATATTCAACATGTATGCGAGAAAATGATGAGTAGTATTTATTATTTTCATTGCTTTAATAAAATCAAAACAAGTAAATATCACACAATTTGGTAAATTCCCTTCGTTCATTTTAAAGTACTTTCTTACGAGTAATACCACCGGGTATTGTAAATCCCCGATTTCTTCACTGTAATCGGCTTGAACAATTCTGTAAAGTGACTACAGTCGAACGTGCCTGTATCATATCATCCCGACTACGCCAATACAGTGTTCTACGCAGTTGCATTGTACAATTACTCTATGTAGTAATCCCTTAAATCATCTAGTTAGGATTCAGACATCTGCAAAAGAACTGATATGACGAAATAACTATGCATTTATGAATATGGAGAGATAGAAATAAAACGATGAAAGATTTAGAAATTTTAATTAATTAAAAGGACGATAAAGAATGTATATCTTCGGTTTGGTAGAAGAGTGACTATTTTGAAATATCCCCAAAGAAATCGTTTTATTACATATTTTTATTTGAAACAGCATCACTTTTGAACTAACGATGATAAGCCGACCCTGGTGATGTAGTGGTAACGTTATCGCTTCACGACGAAGGTTCTGGATTCGAATCCCGGGTAAGGCGTGGATATTGTATATGTCTTTCACATTTTCATTCTCATCAGCATTGAATAAGAATGGTATAATTACAAATACAACGAGGAAAAACTGTCTCATCCCTGTACTACCACCACTACTATACAAATAAATAAAAAAGCGTGCAATAATAAATGACAAAAATAAAAACTAAACATGATACTCAGTATAGAGCACTTGTGATGTTTTAAATTGACGAATTTCTTTGGAGGTTTTCTATAATACCTACAAATTTAGTGTTACGCCGGTATTTATCCGGTATCTTTACTAGAATAACATTACATTTTGTGTTGTGTCATAATGAAAAATTTAAATATTTACTCGTATTTATCAAGAACAACGTCAACGTCACAACTCTATGTAGGGTTGTTCTAATTTCCAATTTATAGTATAGGCAATTGAAACTTAAATTAGGTTCAAACTGAAAATAATTATTAGAAAGTAATTTTTTAATGAAATACGTTCCTTAGGTCCCCCTGTACTTCTCTCGAACAATTCCAAAAAATCCTGCTCGGGGAACGGCCGCCATCTTGTATTTTTTTAAAGAAAGCCATAACTCAGCAATGGAGAATCATATGGAGCTGTTATTGGTGCCAATAGTTTCTGATTTGGAAGAAATCATTACTGCAATAAAAGTCTGATGTGGCCAACACAATACCTCCCGCTATTTAATTTTTATGAATTTAATTACATACCTACGTATTTACTAATTCTGCGAACTATAGTAATTTCCTTTGCATGTAAATATTGCTTAATTTACTATTTTCTTTTTAATATGTCACCAATATTAATTTGAAGTGACATTTGTTCCTGTTATTTTAATAGATACATTTGAAATATGAAGTCTGTAACAAAGGAATCTTTAAATCATAGCCTCTGAGATTTATAAAAAAGATTATTTTTTAAATTTATCTGTAAAACATATAGGAAAAGTATTAATGTATACATGTAGAAAATTCAATAATTCTTAATTTTTATAATGACATAAAATGCGAAAAAATAACATTTAATGCTATTTATTGAAGAAAAACCATTATGAGCTTCAAGTAAAGTGTCATTTCCGGTTATCTAATTTGCATTACAATCTAATGGGTTCTTTTCATATTAGAATAGGGTCGAAATACAAGGTTTCAGAATTTTCTGAATGATAGTATTTGAGTTAGAGCGGAAACAAAATCCATACACATACACACACCCACACACACACACACAAACACACACACACACACACAAACACACACACACACATACATACATACAGATATTATAGTGAAAATGTTAAAATTGGATTCTAGGGATCTTTAAATGTGGTCATTTATTAAAATCTCGATATCCGATTTTTAGCACGATCCCTATACCAAAGGTAGCGGGAGGAAAAAAGTCTAAAATAAAGTTGATATAATTTTATTGACATATTATTACATAAAACAGGTTTAAAAACATACAGAAACTGCACTAAAGAATTGTGAAAATTGTTAGGAAACTTATAACTTGATGGAATTCATTTTAAAATGAAAAATGAACACGTATACATAAAAAGGTAGTGGTCGTATTTAATATGTCTCACAAATTTGTGTCTTTCATAAACTCGTCTTTGGTTTGCATAATCTTCTCTGGCGGAGGCGCTGGTCCGTTTGGATTCGACATGATCCTAGGTATCACAGTTGCCTACGACATCGTCTTCATCCTCGGAATCCAGAATATTCCGATTGAAGCATGACTCTCGCACATTCGCTGAATATGGTGGTGCATGTCAGCCCACTTCGCTTGCACACACAATTTTGGGAGCAGTCTCCTTAGCACTCATAACGTACAAGATGCAGCAGTTTTCTGGCGCAATCCTCACCCCTGTTACGTTGGAGTACATAGCACGTTGTTCATAGAGAATAGGAAAACTGTTTACGTTATTTATACAAATAAAAGTAGGTTTGTCACCTGTTAAACTGTATGCACTCTGACGTCACATTTTGTTTCAGATCACGAGACTTTTTGAAAATATTACATAAATTTCAATATTTAATTGTAAAATACTTAAAGATATTTTCAAATTTGATGGTTTATAAAGAAAAATATCTTTTAAAATTTAGTACTTTCTACTTTCTACGACCTTGCAATAAAATATATTTTTTCTTCACATTGTCAGTCTTTAAACGTAAAGCCTCTGTATTATCGACTTGTGTAACCATGGTTACGAACGTTACGGGTGTTTAACAGCTTTGTTTTATTAAAATACAATTCAGTTTGTAATATTTAAAATAATGAACGGTGCGTGAAATGTCACTTCACGCACACTGTGCGTGAAGTAGCTCTTCACGCACCGTGTGCAAAAACTCAAACTTCACACATAAAAATTGATACGTGAAGTACTCACTTCACGCATGGGAGTAGAAAAAAGTGTTTTTAAACATATTTATACATTTTTAGAAGTATTAAAATAGATGAATTATTTTCCAATTAAGCTTCAATTATTAGCGAACTCCATTGTTTGTCCAAAAAGATGTTACCTCTTATATGGTACTATGTAATTTTAAATTTTCTTTTGTTGTAGACTAGATATGGCCACCCGACTTAATTTGGAAGAAAGAAGGAAGGTAGCAGCTTCGATGGAAGTGTTTGGGTCGCCCTCAATAGTAAGAAAAAAATATTCAGCAATGGTTCCGTAAGGATCGTCCAAGCCGTTTAACTATCCGCCGACTGCATAAGAAATTTATGAGCACTTTTTTCTAATTATTGAGGATTACTTCCATCCAAACTGCTACCTTCCTTCTCTCTTCCAAATTAAGTTGAGTGGCCGTATCTAGTCTACAGCAAAAGAAAATTTAAAATTATATAGTACCATATAAGTGGTAACATCTTTTTGGACAATCCTGTACAATACTATTACAGTTTATGGAATAACAATGACGACATTCTAGATTACTTTCAATTAGGTTGAAGTTTCATACATTGTAGCTTGCAACAAACAAGACGAGAACAAACGCTACCTGCTGATAATGATAAATGAATATTGGCATTTTACTAGTAACTAGAAGACAGAGTAAAAGGTAAACCCCCTGAGAAAAATTACCATCAGGCAATAACAAAAATTGCGCATTTCAAAAACTATATCTGGGGATACCAAGTAGAACCCAGCTTGTCATTGTGGTCAATCCAAATAACGGCCCACCTGCTCATGTGCGCCAATTTAGATTAGCAATACAAGAGGGAAGATCTGGTTAAAGCAACACGAGCAACTCTAAACTGTGCTATTTTCCGGAAAATTACAATTTCTGACAAGGTTTTCCAGTGGCGTGATAAATAATAAATAATAATAGCAGTGAACCCCAAAAAGATATTTTGCAACATTTCATATCTAACACTCTGCTGAAATGATTCGGAAAATAAAATACATTATCCTAATTTGCAAAATTAACATCCAACCTCGCTACGACCCTACAGATACTTGCTAGGGAAGGAACATCTATTTCATAACTCTCAGTTAAACATTTCAGAAACAGTCGCACTTTTCCCTAACCCTAATTAATTACCCAGTACTAAATAAATTCCGTCGTGGTTTAAGAAAATCCGTGTGCGATTAAGCCGTTTGCCGGTTTTCATCGATACGGGGCGAGCTTTAGGCTGAAAGTGAACCTGGCGAGCTTTTATACATAATTAAACTCGGACCTTTCGTAATCCAAGCAAACGGAAGGATGTGTATATTTGTTGTTTAACGACGGTTGTTGTAGGCCACTGGGTATAGACTCTGTTAACTTTGTAATTGAAACTAAATAGTATACAACAAATTTGATTACATGGATTACGAGTATTTAAATTATTTTTATTAAAAAAAAAATTTAAAAATGATCGCCAGCATATTGCTTCTCGTCATTTAATTGTTATTTATTTTAATAAATACATATTTGTCAATGGCAAATGGAATTAAGTTTCTTTGTGTACAAGGCGTTCATTATAACTGTTACTGCTAGAAAGACAGTTAAATGGGCAAACAATTTCTATTAAAAAAAATAAATTATAAAATAAAAATAAGAACAAATTTTTCGACCAGTGGTTCTCAAAAAACGAGATCTAACTTTTTTTTTATTTAAAATAAGAACATATATTTCTATTTGCCCAAAAATTTATACATACATGATTAATATGTATGGCTATAATAAGAGTGCCATGAATGAAAAATGAATAAGTGTTATTTTTTTCACTTATAATTCCGAGTAGAATGTCATGAAAAAAATACGTGAATATTTTGTTTGCGTTGACATGTATGATCAATTAAGAGAACAAAATATTCGCTTTCTGTATAAGAGATACGATGTGTATTTATTTAAGCCAATATTCCATTGTCAAATTTTTATAAAAAAAAAAAATCGTAAATATTTTTACAAGAACCGTTTTGACAGCATTTTTTTTATAAAGACTGTATTTATTTTTTAAAGAACCGTTTTGACAGCATTTTTTTTTATAAAGACTGTATTTATTTTCTAAAGTAACAGCGGTTTGTTCTGACAAATTTCAATTCTTTATTTTGTCTTTTATTCTTAATTAATGCAGTGCAATAGCATAAACATATTCTTTCCAGTCTTGTTTTATTCACTCTAGTCCACAAGCGAAGGGACGTTCTGATTTTTTGTCTTTTGTATATCTGTATTACTCATTAATCAATCACTACATCTAACATTTATTCATTTAAATTAACGTTATTCATAATAAAATTTGCTTAATTCACACAATTACCTCTGCAGAACAACTGCCACAACATGAAGTTTAATTGTCTCGCATAACATTCCATAAAAACTGGAAACATTTTTCCAGTGGGATATCGGCTATAAAGTCATTCAGAAAAAATGCATTGGTCTATTTTGCAGTTTTACCTTCCGCCATTCCGTATGTAAGGGAGTTAATGTTTTCGGTCAAAAAAATCGATAGTGAGTTTTCAGTGAATAAGTACGAATTAGGGCCCCCACAACAAGTTTTTACTATTTTTACAATGATGTATATTCGTGTATGTGTATATGTGACGTTTTTTTTTCACGATAACTCATCAAATATCATAAATTTTCCGTATTAAAACTCTCTGCATTAATATAATAATCGTCCTATTTCCATTCGCAACAAGTTCGCCAAGCTCTTCGAAATGATTTTATATACTTAATTTCTCCAGATCAACATGGTTTCGTAGTAGGGAGATCAACTGTTACGAATCTTGATACATTTACACAATTTGTACCTCAACAACT
This sequence comes from Ophonus ardosiacus, assembly GCA_943142095.1. Lineage (NCBI taxonomy): Eukaryota > Metazoa > Arthropoda > Insecta > Coleoptera > Carabidae > Ophonus > Ophonus ardosiacus. Next base: position 39,075,897 of record OW964828.1, read on the forward strand.
AGATGTAAGAGGTCGACACTATCTATACCTTGTTCCTCTATCCTGAAACTCTTAAAATCTTATTTATGTAATAGGATTTGCTACGTGTCTTATAAAAGCAATTCGTTTAAATTTAATGCTAGTACGGGTGTCCTACAGGGCTCAAATCTTGGACCCCTTTTATTTATTTTGTTTATAAACGACTTATCAGTTCCTTCAGTTGCTATGTCCTAGCATTATGCTGATGATATTAAATTGTACACTATCATAAATACACCTAAAATTGCAGCTAAATTACAATTAAATATTGATTTAATGGTTTCCTGGTGTATCCGTAATAATTTAGAATTAAATGTTAGTAAATGTTGCGTGGTTTCTTATAGTCGCAGGAAGAACCCTATTATATATTATGCAGAATAGTACATTAATTCAGAAATTGCCCTTTAAGGACCTAGGAGTTACATTTTGTAGTAATTTCATATCTCTAGGTTTTATAATGAGAATTTCAATATTTTTGAGTGACAATAATGTTCTGAAATCCTTATAATATAAGGATAATATTATTATGCTTTCGTCTTAAGTAAACTTGAGTATGTATCGTTCATTTGGTATTCCTTCTATACATATCAAGGTCAACTGATAGAAAAAATTTAACGTACATTTTTAAAGTATCTCTGTTTTAAATTAGAAAATAGAAAAGGTTTATTCTGATAGAGATACTAAGTAGGATTCACTGCTACAACGCCATTCAGTGACATCATTGGCCGAGAGAAGGGAAGTATCCAGTGCAAGGATCCTTCCAGCTACCGAATTTTCGTACCGACTTATTGAATAATTCCCCTATTTTCGTAGTTTGTAATGCAGCTAATAAGGTTTTTAATGTTATTTTGATTTAATGGACGAGCATATTAATTAAATTTATTTCTTTTGTAAATTTGTCCTGTAATTGGTATTCTGTTGGGCAATAATAATAATAATAATAATAATAATAATAATAATAATAATAATAATAATAATAATAATTATTATTATTATTATTATTATTATTATTATTATTATTATTATTATTATTATTATAAATAGGTGATTAGATTTTGGGTGAAAGTGGTACTTTAGTTGAAGCACATAACAGTTTTTAATGAAAAACTATATTAAAATATAATCCAAAACTTTTCAATTTCAGTATTTAAGAGTTTTATATCAAGGGGAACAACATATTTTTAGTAATGAGAACGACATTTTAGATTTTTTCCAAAACGGATAAACCGGAAGTGTACTCTAAACAGATTTTCTTGAAAAAATACATTAAAAAATATGATCCAAAATTTCTCCAATTTGGTCCAAAGTTGTACATAATTTGAAACAACATATTACATTTTGACTATATATGATAGGTATTTAATTTGGAGCTACTAACATATTTTCGAAGAAAAACATAATAAAACATAATCCAAAATATAGCATTACAGACTTTTCTATTTATTGGAACAACAAATTAGATTTCGTTTGAAATTATCAATCGGAAGTGATACTTCATTACTATTTTAAAAATGAAATTGGCGGGAGGTCATGTAGTGGCCACATCAGATTTTTATTTGCACTTCTTAAGAACACGTTTTAAAGCTTTTCCGAATTGCGATGCTGAATTTTGTAATCACATTGGATTTCGAGTTATAATGCCATAGATACAATTTTTTATGGACACCATACTCATCAAAATCTGCATTGGTATCTGGAAAATAAAATAAAAAAATCTGATGTGACCAACATATAACCTCCCGCCGTGTAGTTTGAGGATATCTTGACTTAATTTTTTCATATTGTCTGTTTTTCCTTTTCTTTAAAATGTATATCTTCACGCCTTAAAGCTGTAATATTTCCTCTGTATGTTTTTCTTTTTCTTTGTAACCTATATCTTGCCTCAATCACTTCATATTTTCTCTATTTTTTTTCTTCTTTTATTTATCTTATAAAATTTAGAAGCTTTGCTTTTCTGATTGACAGATTTTTTTTATGTTTTCATCGTAAGTTGTGTTTCTATAATTAATGAGAATAATAACAAAGGTAATGGAATAATCTTTAATGAATAATATCAATAAGTACTTGTAATCGCAAATTATAAGAACTGAAGGATTTTTTTATAAATCTGATATTAATGACTGTATAAGTATCTATATTTAAAATAATTACTTTTAATTATTTATTTACAATTAGGATTCGTACAATGTTGACATACACTTATGTCAAATTTTATCTGAACTGAGAATTGTGTAACTAAGGAAATGTGCTTATCTTCAAAACATATGTAGGTCATAGCCTCCGGGATTTATAAAATATATTATATTATAAATCATCTATAATAACATAAATCATGAATAAATAACATTTAAGGGTATTTTTCTAGGAAAAACTATTTTCAGCTTTAAGTAAAGTGCCATTTCCGGTTATCTGATATATACAAAATCCATACACAAACACACACATACACACACACACACACATACAGACATCATCGTGAAAATGTTAAAATTGAATTCTAGGGACCTTAAAACGTGGTCATTTACTAAAATCTCGATATGCGATTTTTAGCACGATCCCTATACCTCCCTTACCAAGGGTAGCGGGAGGTAAAAAGACTTTAAAGGCAAGTTTTATTCGCAGAAATTAGATAAATGTTCCGAATATAGATAAAATATGTCTTTACTCACTTGTGTTATGAATAAATATTTTATAATATTTTGATAAATGATATGATTCTCAGAAAAAATGTAAAACAAATGCATATTGTAAAAACTGATGTTTCAGGTATTATTACCTTTTTCTTATCAAATAATAAACGAAATGTTTGTAAATACCTATTAGCAGGCTATCTTAAATACAATGGCTGGTAGCACAAGCCTTGTTTTAACTTGAACGCTGTTTTTTAAAAATGTGAAATTTCACTATTTAATAACAAAAATTAAATAATATCAATTTTGTCAAAATATGATTTTAAAGCATAACATAGTTTGTATTCAAACAAATATTTAAAAAACATTAGTTCGTTGCATGTAAGGGTAAAATTAAATATTAAAATTTGAATATGACATTTCTTAAAATAACGGTTAAGTTAAAAAATCTGTTGTGGCCAGCACTATACCTCCCGCCAGTACTGATGATGCCGCAAATGGCGAAATTGTACAATAAAGTAAAAATACACTTTTCTTGTGAAACTAAACCAAGTGTTATTATTTTTTTTTAACTTTTATTAATTTAATTACATACCTACATATTTAAACTATATTATGATCCTTTGCATACGTATAATATAAATATTGTTTTATTTACTATTACAATTTTCTTTTAAAAACGTTGCCATTAATACTTTGCAATGATAGGTTCTTTGTCAGTGACATTTATCTGTCAGTTACATACATCTAAAATCTGATCTATGTAACAAAGGAATTGTGTTTATCTTTAAAAAAATAGCTCCGGGATTTATAAAATAGATTATTTTATATATTTATCTATAAAATATTTAGAAAAAGTATGAATGCATTCTTATTATAACATAAATCGTTAAAAATTACATTTAACGGTATTTTTAAAGAAATACTATTTTGAGCTTCAAGTAAAGTGCTATTTCCGGTTACCTGATTTACACCCAAATCTAATGGCTTCTTCCCATATTAGAATAAGGTAGAAATACAACGTTTCAGAATTTTATGAATGATAGTACCTATTTGAGGTAGAGCTTGACAAAATCCATACATATACAAAAACACATACACTCATTCAGAAATCATCGTGAAAATGTTAAAATCGGATTCTAGAGACTTTAAAACGTGGTCATTTATGAAAATCTCAACATACCTTTTATAGCACGATCCCTATACCTCCCATACCAAGAGTAGCGGAAGGTAAAAGGCTTGTGCCACTAGCCAATATCATTTCCATTCTAAACTATGAAAAATTTGTTTTTATTTCTTCATACATAAGATATCTGCAGATAACGAATGATAAAACGTATATTTGTACATATTCAAACAATATGAATGTTGTATCGGATAAAGAAGATAGTAATACGACATAGAAGTGCAGTTGAAGAAAAATAATATACCTACTCACCAATATGTTGAAAGTTTTTAGTGAACTTTGTTTATATGTGAAGTGTTTATATATTGTACAAATGTAAATTGTACCTGTTTGACTCAAAAAAAATTATTTAAATTATTTTAGATTGCATTTGGAATGGTTCTTTGTTGTGCTATAAATTTTGTCGAACTGGGAATAATCATCGCAAATAAAGAATTAAAAGATAATGAAATTACAGTAAACCTAAAAGTTCCTATATTAACTTTTACTTTAGTATTGGTAAGTAAAAATATGTGCAGGGTGTAAATCAAAAAACGAGACAAAGGCGTTTAACATGGGAATTCAGTTTTTCTTTGCGCAAACGTTACCTAATTATTTTATGCAAAAATGCTTCAAGTAAAAGTTATAGAGATTTAAATTCTGCATCTAAACCATGTGAAACGATTGTTCTAGCTCTTCAAATAACCGTAAAAATTAATTATAAAATTACATTTTATATGAGTTTTTACTCTAGGCAGCCAAGGATTTAATAAACAAATGCATTGTTTTTAACTGTCATTTAAAACTAAATTTGGATTAGAGTAGTAAATTAACACAAGAAACGAAAAGGTAAAATGTTTTATTTTTAATTGACAGTTAAAAACAATGCATTTGTTTATTTTTTGTCATAAATCCATAGCTGCCTAGACTAAAAACTCATAAAAACTGTAACTTTATAATTAATTTTTACGTTTATTTGAAGAACTAGAACAATCGGTTCACATGATTTAGATGCAGAATTTAAATCTCTATAACTTTTACTTGACGCATTTTTGCATAAAATAATTAGGTAACATTTGCGCAAAGAAAAACTGAATTGCCATGTTAAACGCCTATGTCTCGTTTTTCGATTTACACCCTGTACGTAATTATACCCGTAGAACGGGGCTATTCAGGATTAATGGGGTTATTTGGCATAAAAGAAAATATTAGTTTCATGAGACGGTCATTTTTGAGGTTAGTTTTCAGTAGACCACACGTTTTGCTGTTGTTTGGCTTACAGAATATATTTCTTCTCACTTGTATTTTATACAACAGTTTCAAATTGTGACAAGTTTACTGATGAAAATATTACGTGTTAAACTTATTCTTCTAAAGTGTGTAAGGGGTATCTCCTAGTGAATAAGTTTTTGGATACAAAAAATTATAGGTTTAGTTGATGGTCACACTAAAAATTTAATGATACATAAATACTTACTTTTTATTGAGTTTTTTCTAAAGTGAGGCAAGCAAGATGCATGAGTTGACGTATCGATCAAATTATATAGAATTTTTAATTCTATGTTTTAAAGATAAACGCAATTCCTTTGTTACGTTTTAAAAAGAAATTGTAATAGTAAATAAAACAATAGTTGTATTAAACGAATGTAAAGGGACATAATATACTTTACATCATCAATACCTAAATATGTAGGTAGGTACGTATTTAAATAAATAATAATAATAAAAAAATAATAACACTCTGTTTAGTTTCACTAGAAAAATATATTTTTACTTTATTGTTCAATTTCGCCAGTTGCGGCACCACAGAAGTACTGGCGAGAGATACAGTGCTGTTGAAAATCGTAAAATTTTAACAATTATAAAAGAACAAAATTATGATAGTAGGAAAAAAATTTAAGATTATAGGCTATTATTTTATTTATAGCATTTAGGTACCGAATATTTTCAAAAGTACACTGGGCAACTGGCTTGCAAAAATATCACGTACACCGTTTTTTGGTATATTGAGTCAATTTTGACTTTTAATTTTTCAATGTCACTAGCATCAATTAAAATGGCAAAACTAACAGAAAACGAGAATTCGAGAAAGTTTTAATCTATTTCAAATACATAAATATCTTCAATTTTTCTGGAATATAATTGTATTTTAATAGCTCTTTAAACATAATCGGAGAACTGCATAGGGTGTTCGTCTATAAATTAACTAGCAATTATTTCACTTATTATTACATTTAATGATTTTAACTATATAACATAAAGTAGAACTCTTCTATAGAATAGCGGAAGTAGGTTCAACAATATTACTTCTGGATTTCGAGTAAATGATAGCACCTTTTATATTTATTTAATATAACATGAAATTTCCTACCCAACAGTATAAAAATAATCATATGTCATGTTATTAAAAAATACAATGGCGAATTTTTTATTAAATGTAGTAGGCATTGAAAATCATTTATTTTATATTTATTAACAAAAATTTAAATAAAATTAATTTATTAAATATTCAAATTGATGTGCATTTACTCCAATACATTTTTGGGCTCTTTTAATAACGGAAAATGTGGCTATTTGAATCATTGTTTCATTTGCGATCGTTATCTTATTTTTTAGTTCATCAATAGAAATAATTTCTTACTAGTTAATTTCGATTTTTATAAATCCCTAAAGAAAAATATCAAGAGGTGTCAAGTCGGGTGAACGTGCTGGTCAAAGAGTAGGACCATAAGTAGATAAAAAATTATTTCCAAATAATGCATTAAAAAATCTACAATTTCTAAAATTATGCTCTTGTTGGAAATACATTGTCTCGTTGCAATTGGCATACCTTTTAAATTATCTTTTAATTTATTATTAAATACCCCACATCACACATTAACTTTAAAACTATATTGTTTATTAACTTCACGATACTTTTTTAGTTTTTCCCTAGACCAATAATGGGATTTTTTTTAGATTAAATAAGCCATTTTTCGTAAAGCATGACACGTCTATCGGTCTATCAATAATATTTTCTTGTTAAATAAAGGATCATCTTGAATTTTACTTAAAAACCAGGCGCAAAAATCTATTATTCTTTGAAAATCTGTTTCTAATAATGCCTGGCCACGATTTATAGAAAATTATATTTGATTATCTTTTATAATTTTATGCACGGTATATTTTGAAACTGTTAATTCCTGAGCTACTTCTCTAATGCATTTTTTGGATTATTTTCAAAACACGTTAAAACATTAATTTCCAAATCTTCTTCGACTATTCTAGTTTTTCGGTTTAAAGGCCCAGTCGTACGCAGTTTTGTTTCTACAACAACAAAAATGATCATATGTTTGGTTGAACAAGATTTGGATATTCCGCAGAGTACAGCAGCTACTCGTTTATTTTTTCTTTGCACAAAAATAAACATCTAGCTCATAAACGTTTTGAAAATATGTGTATATATTTGCTGATAAACAATTATTATACCTGTTAATTAACGTCAACAGTATCATTTGGATAGGTACTTTTTGTTTGAAAAATAATTTAATCATTCGCCATTGTATATTTTAATAATATGACATATAATTGTTTGTATACTTTACTTGAGTGTCTGGTCGCGAACCTGGGGGAACCGGGTTCGATCCCGACTGACGCCAAATATTTCCAATTTTAAATGGCACAAAAGTGACCCCTGTGGTGCACTCTCCACGCCAGCTATGAGTGCCCGTGAGGTGACGCCTGGTAAGCGCCCACACGGTAAAATATAACGTCATCATTACGTCTACATGTGTTGTAGATACTGGCACACCCAGAAATGGGTAATATGCCGTGATGATATATATATATATATATATATATATATATAGGTTAGAATTGATCACGACTGACCAGTTAAGTAGAAAAACAAAATGTTTCACAGGTAGAGCAGTCCGGAGTATTATTTAACATCTTTTTCCCATACTCCGGACTGCTATACCTGTGAAACATTTTGTTTTTCTATATATATATATACATATATATATATATATATATATATATATATATATATATATATATATACATCCCGCTATCATTATGGCTTCCTTTCATGGCTGTGAATTATGGCGTCCTTATACGCCGAAATTTTCATATGAATATCATTGCAGCGTCCTTTCATACAACGTGTTTATGGAGTCCGTATATAATTTTTTTTTTTTATATGACTATCAATGCAGCGTCCTTTCATACATGTTTATGGAGTCCGTATATATATTTTCTTTAATTTCTCCGGCTTTATAGCGTCCAGCAATTAGCTGGTTTCTTGCTGTTTTTATATAACTTTTCCCACAAATTGCTTACATTGCCAACTTTTATTAAACATTATTTTAGATATATTTATTATGTATGTATTAGAGTAGGTGTGTGAGTATATGTGGTGTGAGTGCGTGTGAATGTGTGGGTATGTGTATGAGTGTGTATTTGGGTGTGTGTGGTGTCTCTGTGTGTATGTTTGTGTGTGTGTGTCTGTGTTAGTGATGCCGCCAAACGAGATATGGCGAGAAACAATTAACTCTCGTCTCGAATTTTCGAGACGAGATATCTCTGCATCTCGTCTCGTCATATTTTTTCTTACTTTTCTCAAATTTATAATCAGAAATAGTAAATAAATGAACATTACAAGCAACATGAATTTAATGAAAGGATACCACCGAATAAAATATTATTTTACTGAGTCTGGTGTTTGAATGGTATAGGTAAAAAATATGTACTCTTTAATATCAAGCCTTTATCACCCGTTGTTGGGTGTAGAAATCTGCTTTGTACGCCAATATTGGTAATTATGATTATAATTCGTATAACGCAGGTACTTGAGGCAACAGTATACCATAGAGGTCAGTTTTGGGAATTTATTTTTTTACTAAAACAATAAATCTAAAATTAGTCAATAAGTATGAATGTGAATGAAGAGGCGATTAAAATATTTATTTATACCGACAAATATTTTGTTATTTTGTATATTTTAATTAGAAATATTTACGTAATATAAAAGAAAGAGTACAATGTAGATCTCGAATTTCTACTCTCGTCTCTGAATCTCGAGGGCATTACTCTCGTCTCGTCTCGATCTCGCAGCATCACTAGTCTGTGTGGTATTACAAATATTAAACAGTACAAAATTCTCTATCCAATACGTTTCAAATTTTCATTATATCTTCTATAGATTTACAGATAAAAAAATATATATTAAATAATCTGTTGTAATAAATCTCACAACCCAAACAACCCCAAGGTAACCAATTGAAAAATTATAAAATATTTGACAGATAAATGTTAGTGTCAAAAATCAAAATACATTACTGGCGGCTTTCTCCGGGAAGGATTTTTAATATCACTTAGGTATTATATTAGTTAAAAATTTAGTATTGTAGGTATATTACGTACATTCTTCAGAAATATACTAATCGCCCAGTGAATTTGAAGAATCTCGAACATTTATAATTGTACGACATATAAAGAATTTAAAAGTATACAAAAATATCTAAATATTAAGAATAGAGTAATTGGAATTTTGTGTATATCAAAAATGTAAAATATAACAAATCCTTATACATATAACCTTCATTGATGGCAGGAGGTATTGTGCTGGACACAACAGATTTAGTTTATTTGAATTATGCGCTGAATAAATTTACCAACTTTAATAATTATCAAGGAGCACCAAAATATTTATTTATATTGTTCTTTGACACGGACAGGTAACAATTTTGATAATAGCATACTAAAAAATATTTTGAAAAATGGTTATTTAATGAATACGTTTTTGAACAGTAAATAAACAAATAAAATAAATGGTGAATCTCACTAAAATTTATTGAGTGAATAATATTTATTCATTAATTACTGAATGATTTATAGAATGCCAAAATTATTGAAAATAAAATATCTTATATGGAAAAACATTGTTCTACTCCATATTATACCAAATTAGAAAATTAAATTCAAATAATAATTTAAATTGCTCCCCAGAATTGAGCAAACGAAGGCATTCACTTACGGACGCTCTACTGTTTTCATAATGAAAGAAAGGACATACGGACGCTTTAATGTAGTCACAATGAAAGTTAGATATACGGAGCCGTATATACGGCTGACGACACCGGACGCTCTAATGAAGTCACAATGAAAGTTAGATATACGGGGCGTATATATGGCTGGCGACACTAGCGAAACTGGTGGGGTATATGGTGAACTAAAAATATACAAAATCTTTCATGGTGGTATCATTAGAGCGTCCCCCTCAACTTTCGTTTTTCGATACTAGATGATTAGATATGATGTTGTGGAGCATCCCAACGGTGATACATTAGAGCGTCCGTATACGGACGCCCTAATGCAACTGGACGCTATAATGATGGTAAATACATAATGTATGGACGCCACATTGATGGTGAGATGTAAATATATATATATATATATATATATATATATATATATATATATATATATATATACTTTAGGGTAGCAAATTTTATGTGCCAGGTCCACTGTCATTTCATATTTAAATTATTTTTAAAAAATTGTATTTACATAGCTAAAAAATTGCAAAGACCCTGTTACTTAATTTATAAGATATACGCGATTTTTTGCAAGCCAGTCTAGGCTTTAATTACAAAATATGTCCGGAGTTCCTTTGTTTTTCAATCTATTTATTCTACGATTAAAATCTGGTTGGTAATTAAATTTAAGTTCTTGTGTTATTTAAATGTTTTAAAACACCGGCGCTAGAACTTCTAAAATGTTTCCTACAAATGAAGATAAAATTGAAATTCAATAGGGAGTGAAATAATTGCTCGAATGTTATGTTAAGAAATGAAGGTAGTCTTATTCCACGAATACGAAAGTTTGACCGAACGTGCCGCAAGGAACAAACGCATCGTCATAATGTTCATTCATCAACATGTTCAATGGGGGATTCCACCATTTTTTTTTATATAATTCCATCTGAAAATATTAGGAAAACTAAGACTATTGATGAAAATCTGGCGAAAAAATTCCTATTAATAAGCGAGTTATGGTCTCCCGCTTATGTGTTTTTTTTATCAAACTGTTTTCATCATGGACCTAAATGTTCTTGAAATATATGCTATTTTAAGTTATATTTACATAAAATAAATGAATATTATAACACTGTACAAGTCTACATATTTTATAAATACAGGTGTATTAAAATTATTAAGTTGAATGCAAGAAATTTATGTTAAAATAAAAACTGTTTTAAAATTGCAGTATAGGAATGTTTAGCCCGTCCTTTCGAATTTGAATTTCTTAACTTCCATTGGTAGTAACCCCCATCTCCTAACACGCTATTTGTTATGCATGTATAGGCGGTCTTTCGGTCGCCAATCAAAATATTATATATGGATTTCATATTAGTGTCGAAGCGCTATAACAAAAAACCCCTTATTTCCGAAATATCTCAATTATACCATTTAATTTTTTTTATTAATATTCGTTATTCAGCATATACATTCGTATTTTTTTACTATTTTCCTTTAATTCGATTGAGTTGGAATCCCCTATTCTCACTTTGTTCAGTTTCATAATGTTCATCCATGAAGTTGGCGCGTATCAAAACGATTATTTCTCGCGCTCTTCCAAAATTAAACAGTACATCACTGTCTACCTAAATTCGGATGTGCGTTTAGGTTATGTTTATTTAAGATTATTTTTATAAAAGTTACACGCCCAGATATGTACAGGGCGATCTATGTACATTAGCAATTTGTATAAGACAAGAAATGTACAAGACAATATTTGTACGTTATGAAAATGTACAAGGCAAGGTATGTACAGGGCGATCTATGTACATTATGTATTTGTATACCTACCCATTTGTACTGAGTAAAACATTTTTCTTTGTAATTTGTTCTTTAGAATGTACTGTTTAAATTTGGAAGCGCGCGAAAAATAAACGTTTTGATATGCGCCAACTTCGTGGATGAACGTTTTGTAGATTTGAACGTTATGAAACTGGACGAAGTGAGAATTGAACGTGCTGATGAATGAACATTAGGACTTTGCATACCTAGCCCGTGCCGCAGACTAGTTCGTCAAAGACTCTTCTTACTCGAGTTTCATTATTTCACGCGTTTGCTTTAAAAAAGTAAACTTTTTTCACATTTTTATTGTGTTAAAAAATGTATAATAATGAAAAAAGATGTACTTTTTTAACAGACCTTAAAAAAAATATTTTTTCTATGCCTAATGTAACACTTTAATGATGAGCATCTGTGAATAGAAATTTCTTTCATCACAAGTACCTTAAAATTAATAAATTAAAGTATATTCGTTGATAACAGCAAATATTAAACATAAATATCAAATGTAAACTATTTTACTTATTTTCAGATGTTATTTTATGGAATTTCACTCTGCATATTGGCATTGAAAATTAAAAGAAAAGTTAAAATGTTAAGAATCAGATGCAGGAGAAATTCACACAAAAACTCGGAATCACATACCTATGTTGAAGACTATGAGGAACCTATTATAAATGGAGGTCATCAATATTTAGAAGTAATAGAATTACCAACATTATCTAGTAATCAAAATTCATCACACAATAATAAATAGAAAAATTTTAAATCAGATATATATGATGAAGTACTTTTATAATACCCATCATATTTTTTTATTAATGATAAATGTACAAAAGATTTACAGATTAATTTTATTTTTTTTTATTTTTATAGCATAGAAATTGTTAATACATAGGTGATATTTATATCAGTATTGTGAGTAGAATAATATAAATAAATAAATCTTTTTTTTTTAATAATTCTTTAATATTTCTTATATGTATCTACCTACCTACTCTCATATGTATGTATATATTAAATTTTTATTTAAAGTAATATGAAGAAGTATATTTAATATAGATAAGTTATCAATAAAATATAAATACATATATAAAATAAGGTAGTAAATATGTAACAGAAAAGTTTCTTGTTTATCTTTTAAAAATATATAAAGTCTATTTTTCCATATTTATTCCTTTCAAACGTTACGTAACAAGGTTAAATTTTTATCACGAGGAAATAATGGTCATTCATATCAAGTTTTAAGAATGTCATTTTTCTCCAATCATACGATTATGCCACTATTATCTGAATTTTTTTTTGTATAAAAATTAGACCATTGTTGTTTATGACTACTATAGCAACTGAACAAGAAGCAAATCATTTTCTGGACTATTCCAAAATACTTATTTAAGCATGGAGGTCGAAAGAAAAAGGCAGAATTTATTCACCCACGGGCGAAAACTTCTTTCGGCCTGAGGTATATACAACGTTTTACACACTGTTGCAATCAAATGAAATGTTATTAAATTATTTTTGAAATACATTTAAAGCTTGTTGCTATGTAAAAATATTACATGGCCAGGTGGCGATGCCACAAAACAATAAGGCGATACGTTGCATTGCTAATTGTATTGAAGAAATTCATGTGGCGAACGTGATATCATTTCTTAAAATTAAGAGTGTTAATTATACTTCCAATGGGGTCATTTCACATTTTCTGATTTATTTTTTTCTTGAACAAATAGGTCAAATTAAATATATAGGTGTATGTTTTACATCTTACAAGTCTTTAGAATCAGAGATTTGATTTTTGAAAAGTTGCGTTTAAATAATAGTCGAGCTCTATCGGTTTAATTTGGAACTATTATACCTTATACTGCAGTAGTACTTTTATGAAATGCAAAGAAATAATAATCTTCTCTCTTGTATATTTTGCTGTCAGCTGTCACAATTTGAGGTTAGATTACTGTTTCATGCTGTGAAGCGTAAATGTGTCTTTGTGTGAGTATGAAACTGTGTCGTCACAAATTTAGTCCGTGTTTAAAAGCGCGAATGTTTATTAGCAAAGTTGTGAATGAAAAGTCGTATATTTCAAATTATTTTCTATTACTATATTTATTAAATGAGATGGATTTTATAATTTTATAAAAAAAAAATCGATAATTTATTTTTTTGAAATGACCCCATTGAATTATTGACGTTTTGTTTACCAGTACTAAAATGTAAACATACAATTTTAATGCAATTGTGCGTAAAATACATTAGACATTTTTTGTACAATAGTTATTTGAAAACATAAATCTATCATACCATATAGGTACTCATTGTTCTTTGGTGACAATAGTGACGGCGGAAGTTTATGGTGGCGATGCATTTCATTTCATTTTAAACAGTTAGTGGAGTTTTCTTGTTAGGTGATTTTAATTCATACAAAAAGCAGTTATTTGGTATTCGTAAGATCACCGAACTCCGCTCCATGTCGTTTGACAACCGTCCTACTTGTCCCAAAATCATGCATTTTTTGTTTTATTTAAACATATAACTATTTACAGAATGAAATAAACAATTTTTAGGACGAGCAGCAGGCAATTCTTGAAAGACCCCCAATAAAGTAAAATGACTATTTCTACGAGTGCGTTGAAAACAAACTTTTCAAGCTGTTAGTTTCGAAAAGAAAGTTAATGTTTGTAGTTGATACAACGATTTTCAGGTTTTCTGCTTCAATGTAGGAAGTAAATTTTTCTTATAATAATATCTACAACACAAAAATGCCTTAGAAACAGTCTTGCACGGCTAACTGAAAAATTAAATAATTCAGAGAAAGATTTGAAGCAAAGTGTTTTATTTTCTTTTTGGTCATTTTTGAACGGAATTGGAAAAAAATAGTGGGTGTGTCAAAAGCATAAAGTGTCACTTTTGAAAGACTGTCACGCATCGATACACTGGCGTGCACTATTTTATCTGCTACCAAAATAAGTAAAATAATTACAGAAATGTCACTCACGAATATAGGTAATAGATCTAATCAATATAAGTAGTTTTTTTTTTCTACGGATTTAGGTACGTCTGTTTCTATAAAAAACTAGTATAAACAGTAAAATATATTGAAGCCTATTTTAAGTGGAAAATGAAAACCTGCTAATTGCGAATAAAATTAACGTTTATACAATGACATTTAAAAAAGACTATACCTATAAAAATATTATATTCTGTACTTAAAAACAGTCACAAATACTTTTGTATAGAGGGTTACGCTAGAATAATCGAGAATAAGAAAATCAGATATCAATTTAAACAGTTATTTATCTGGCATTTGAAATTAAGCTGAGAAAGTTAGAAAATATGGAAGTAACCCGAAAGCAGTTTCTTCAGATTTTAACAAAAAAATAAATGTAATAGAACATCCGCTATATTCTTCTGATTTTTCATTGTGTGACTTTTTGCTTTTTTGTCTCTCGCTAAGAGAGGTATTGGAATCATGCTAAAAATTGCTTATCCAGATTTTAGTAGATAAGCACATTTTAAGGTCCCTAGAATCCGATTATAACATTTTTACGATGATGTCCGTATGTGTATATATGTGTGTGTGTGTGTGTGTGTGTGTGTGTCTATGTGTGTGTGTGGATGTTGGAGCCACGGTTTCTCAAATACTATAAGACTTAAAAAATATTTAACTGCAGTTTCCTCAATCCGACATTCTTGAAAAGAGCTGATTAGATTTTGGTAACAATTGAACAACCGGAAGTAATAGTTTCTTTAAAAAATCTTCTAAATATTATTTTTTGAAAATTTCTGTTAGCCCATGGAAAACAAGTGGAAAAATTAAAATGTTTGTAATTGACAGATAAATGTGTGTCAAAAAGCCAAATACATTACTGAAGACTTTTCCTGGAAAGTACATTTAATATTTCTTATTTTATTATTAATTAAATATTTATAATTATAGATACATTTATATTACATATACCCTTCAGAAATATCGCCAATCTCATCAATGAATTGGAAGAATCTCGAATATAGAAGAATAAGAGTGAATAAAATGAATTAAAAAATATAAAAATATAGAGAGAAGATATGTGTTTTATGTTTATCAGAAAAAATATGTACAATACTTATATAGCCTAATATGGAAATGGCGAGAGGTCTTGTGATGGCCACAACAGATTTTTTTATACAGAAAGATGTCTGAAGAAACTGATGCTGCAATAGTGCATTCTAAAAGATAATAATAGTAGTAGTTCTTCTTCACTGTATTTTAAGTATACAAACTTATTCGCTTATTCCAATTGATAGATGGGGTGAGTCAATTTTTCCATGATTATTATAACATTTCCGTTGTATTCATTGGGTTGATGAATATGAGATGATAAAAGGACACACAAACAACCATCCATACCTCACTTGGGATTCGAACCCACAACAATCCACTTCGGTCGTGCAAACAAGATTCATAGAGCATAATAATTGTAAGCTATTTATTAGTAATTATTTTATACTAATTTTTAAACGAGGAAACATCAACATTTCAAATTGATATAAAAGAAAAGGGATTCATTCAGGAGCCAAAGAAAATGTAGTACATGTTTTCAGGTTAGCTAGGATGCGTAGGTCTAGCTCGATTTATCGCCCGCCAGTTATGCCTGCGTATACTACCAGTTTAAATATGTTTTTGATTATGTTTGTGTAGTTTCTTTATCACAGTTTGTTTTTTTGTCAATTTTACCTAAGATAACAATTGATAAGATATAATATGTACACATTTATGCAGTTCCTTGCTACTTGCCAATATTGACGGAAGAATTGCTATATATGTGTCATGAAAATTTGTTAAAACACACAATATGAATAATGAATCTAGAGAAATATATGTATACGTGAAATATATTTACATCGTAATATTTATAAAATATATTCGCCGAAAAATATTTAATAAAAATGTTTTAGGTTGCTAGTGGAATATTAGTAATGGCTATAGTAAATATTATAAGCACAGGGTTACTTTTTTCGTGTCAATTTAATCCAAAAAACAATCATCATCAAATCACGACTACTGTTGTTATTCCTATGTTAGCATTGACTTCATTGTTTGTAAGTATTTATATATTTTTATATGTAGCTTGCATTCACATGGCACATTCATAAAACTCTATAGTTCGTTTCAAATATGAAAATAATTTCATCTATCAGCTGTCATTTATCAAATTATAATTAACTGATATTTAACTTTGTTTTTGATTTCGACATTGTTATTTTTAGTTAGTATAGTTGCATATTTTCGTTTATGTTTATTTACGGCAGTTAAAAAAAGTACACTTTTTTCATTAAAATGGATTATTAAAGCATGTCTTTCTTTAATACAATAAAAGTGTAAAAAAGTGAACTTTTTTAACGCAAAAGCGTGAAATAAAGAAACTTTACGGCACTTTTTTCACACTATTATTGCAGACGTAAAAAACATTGTATGCAAATCGAGGTTTTGACGAAGTCGCCTGTGGCCCGTTCGGTCAAACATTCCCATTCGTGAAATAAGTCTATACTTTTTAGTCTTGTTACATAAATAACTATTACGGTTCTATAAAACACTAATTTATTCTGGAAATAAATTTAATTATTTGAACAAATTCCAATCAGTGCTCATCTTCTTATTCAATTTATTTCTGCAAAAATATCGAGTTGCATTTTTTGGCCACTTCACTTTATGTAATGGCACTACAATATTTAATAGGCAAATGTAAAGAACTGTTTAGATGTATTTCTGTAACTTAGTTACCATGAACTTATGTTAAGAGTTTAAATTAAGGTGTATAAATAACGAAGATATATTTGTGACAAATTCATGAATCTCGCTGGGATTTGAACCCAAGGCCTTCCTATATCTAATCGGACACTCTACCAACTGTGCTATGAGGTTCCACTGAAATCCCTGAATTTTTCACATGTCACAAACACCGTTGTAGACGAGAAGGTCGCCCATTTGGAGTATCGTTACCCGCACAACACCGCGACAGCACCTGTGGTAGTGTAATGGCTCTACAATCTTTAATATGTAAATGTACAGCCCGGTTCTCAAAAGAGTTTAAGCGAATTCTTATTTTTGGAATAATGAATTCTATTCTAATTCTGTATTTAAAATTTATATATATATATATATATATATATATATATATATATATCATCACGGCATATTACCCATTTCTGGGTGTGCCAGTATCTACAACATATGTAGACATCGGTAAAGATGATATATTTTACCGTGTGGGCGCTTACCAGGCGTCACCTCACGGGCACTCATAGCTGGTGTGGAGAGTGCACCACTTTGCAGTCATTTAAAATTAGAAATACTTGACGACTGCCGGAATCGAACCCGGTTCCCCCAGGTTTGCGACCAGACACTCAGGCAAAAAAGGTAGATACTAGGAATAGATCAGACTATATTTTAAGATAGAGACTGTCAAAATTAGAGTAGAATTCGCTAATCCAAAAATGAGGATTAGCTTAAATTCTTTCGAGAATCGAGCTGGTAAAGAACTGTTTAGAAGTATTTCAACAGTTCTGTACATTAATAATCATATATTTTAGGATTTAGGCATACAATGACTATGCCTTAAGGTTGATGTGCCTACATTTTATGCTAAATGTCAAATTTATTGTCTAAAAGAAGCTTCTAGACATCTATCATCTATTTTATGGACTAATAATAATATTTTGATTTAATCTTAAACATTAAATTTGTTGTTTTAAAGGTGTTCGTATGCATGCCAAAAGATGTCATTAGTGCTCTATTCGAAATTGTATTTA
Organism: Ophonus ardosiacus; assembly: GCA_943142095.1. Lineage (NCBI taxonomy): Eukaryota > Metazoa > Arthropoda > Insecta > Coleoptera > Carabidae > Ophonus > Ophonus ardosiacus. The sequence goes on from OW964828.1 coordinate 39,094,331, forward strand.
TGTGAACTAGACCTAAATACTAAAAGCATGCCAAATGCGACATCGGACACAACCTAACTGGTCTTTTAGGTTTATATTTAGTGACATATTCACATTTCACACACTAACGTTTTGATTTTATTAAGTCCATCTCACTTTTTCTTTATTGACAGTTCATTTCATTATATTTTATTACTGAAAAAAATAACATTGACGTTTCACGGGTCTAGAATAATAATATTGTAAAATGGCAAGGACAATGAAATAAAATTTTATCTTGCTATTATTAAACATATTATTGTTCTTATTAACATTTTTTACCTCTAATAATGTATTTAATTCTAGGAATAAGGAAAAAATTACACGGGTAGAAAAAAATATTAGAAAATAGGGAGTTAGAAGTACACACCTATTTTTCACACTTGACCGTTACGTCATAGTTTGATTATTGTATTTTAGATTTACCTATCGAAGACAGAATGTAGGAAATCATAAGCAAGACAGAATCGATACGTATATCTAATATACGAACATCAAACTATGACATTACGATACAGAAATTATTATTTATTTTTATCAATAAAATATGAAAATATTAAATTTAAGCGCTACAAATATTAATAATAATAATAATAATAATAATAATAATAATAATTAAACAAATTAAAAAATTATAAATCTCCAATGCAAAAAATCTATATAAAAATAATATAATTTTAATATTGTTTTACAGTATATTTGGAGCATGCTCTGTCATTAAAGCCATCATTGTTTGAAAGAATTTCGCTTTCCGACAATCCCGACGCTAATTTCTAAATCTCTTTTTAGTTTCATTGGGCTTGGAAAATACTTCTTTAAAGTGTGTACTTCTTTCTACTTGTATCTCGTATACCATAGCACATCATATAGAACTTCACCACTACACGTTCTATTAAATTTTTGGCAGACAGAACTTTGTTTTTGTACTATCTCGAAAAAGGACAGCAACAGCTAAAAACTAATATCAGAAAGATTTATTTTAAACATAGTACTCCGATAAAATTCACCGTTTTAGAAATAATTAAAGATATTTTTTGGTCATACTAGTGATTTTTATATAAAAAAAATATTTATTAAAATTAGTTCCTACTATCCTAGACATTTTGATATCAAATTTTAATATTAATATAACTTTTTGTTAAACAATGAAGAAAATTGCTAACAAGTAATATTTTGAATGAAACTCAAATCATGGCTTTCTTGATAAATGATGCTTATTTATAATTAGAAATAATATTTTGGCGACGATCGGTATCGAACCCGGTTCCCTAGATTCGAGACTAGACTCTCAGGCACGCTGCCACGGGACCCCATAAAATTATTTACAATATTAAATGGCACGAAAGTGACACCTGTGGTGCACTCTCCGCGCCGGCAATGAGTATCCGAGTAAGGGGAATGGCACACCCAACATGAGTAGTATTGGAAATAAATTGTGAAAAGATCCCAGACCCAGAACCACTGCCTTGCCGGGGCAACGCTCTACCAACTGAGCTATGGCGAATTCTATCACGATGGCTGAAATAATCTTCATATTCTTCATGAGTAGTATACCACGATGATTTATTTATTTATAAATAAATAGAAGTTTATGGTTATTTAATAGGTTTTATAGTACATAAAACTTAATTATTATTAATTTAAAAAAGATATTGTACTGAAATACGTTTTTCCTGACTTAGAACGTAAATTACTGTTCATTCAGGAGTATTTTGTAACTTAATTTTTAACAACTGGTTAAAAAATTTAACCAATACGGGGTGGGATTCTGCAACTCGTTCGTTATCAAACGGTACCGTTATCACTATAGAAACGTATTTTTCATAAGATGATTGGTAGATATACCTCATATTTCTCAAATAAAATGAGATCTTTCATGTAACCATAGTGATAACGGTACCGTTTGATAACGGACGAGCTACAGAATCCCACCCCAGGTATGTTGATATATAATAAAAATAGATTTTTAGTTGTCAAATCAAAATCTATTCCATATTTTTTTAACCAGTTGTTAAAAATTAACCAATGTGTTATAGAATAGGCTCGAATGACTATTATTGTCAGTATGTAAATATTTTCAAAACGAAACATAACCTAACGCTGAGCCTAACGCACAAAATTCATCTCCGTAAAACTCGGGCAGTTTTACTGACTTTTCAAAATAAATCTAAAGCCTTTTGAACTTAAGTTCACGAAACCGGATACGTTGTACTCTCTTTTTTTGAATAACTGACATTATTCTAGCGTTAATTTATTATAGTATTTATCCATTCTATATAATGTTTGTTTTTCTATTTAATTTTATAATCTTTATTTTTTAGTTATTGATATGCGGAGTTATTCTGTTCTTGTTGGCAATAAAAATTAAGCATCTTGATCAAATGAATACATTCATAATTAAGTATAAACCAAATTCACATAGCAATTTAAAGATTGAAGATTATGAGGAGCCTATAACGAAACGACGCACTAATAATATGTACACAGTGCAAAATAAAAGAGATACAAAGCAAGAAGAGATGCCAAGTTACGAAGAAGTAGAAACAACGAGTCTTTGTGAATATTATGAAGTGTTCAATGATGTACCAGAATACAACCCTAAAAAATTGCCCGAAAAACTTTCTAAGCCTTTTGAAAAAGAATTGTCAAATATAAATAACAGCAAGAGCCTAAATCATATATTAGACGATTATGATGAAGTAAAAAATAACAATGAAGAAATGAAAACATTACAACATGAAAGACCCTCTCTTCAAAAAGCCAAAAGTGTGGAAAGCTATATCAAACTGAAGGACCAATCTGAAGAATTGAATGATTATGACACTGTAAACAATGAAGATATCACATTATCGCATGTAGAAAAAATAAATTTATTGGTACCGATGGAAAATAAACAATGCACTCAAATATCAAAAAACACAGAAGAAATAGATGCTAACTCTAGTGCAAAATATTTGGACACTCTAGAAAATTTGTTAGACTCTCTGAATATAAATAATAGTGAAGATGATGATTATGACTACATAAAAAATTAAGAATGAATTTATTAATTCTTGAATTATTGTATGTACATGCTATAACATTTGCGGTTTTTTTTTTAAGATTACCGGATAATTTCTCGTCTACAGCTGCTCGCAGGAAATTTTGTTCGCCGTGCAATTGCTCGTTACACTTGCTCGCTACCAGATATATTAATTTCAAATAAACTGCACACAAAAATATTAGGTGCATTTTATCGTGTATTTAGCAGGACTGGCAAGGGTCCTTTAAAAAGCCGGACTAATTAATTGTTTTTTCTTTTTGTTTTATTGTAACTTTTCTGGGTTTTATTAGATATTTGTTATGAACTTAATGTTACTATAATTTTTGTAATAATTATACATTTTTTATTAAATTTAACATTTAAAATTATATTCTTTCTTGCATTAGTTCGTTTATCTACCATATTTTCATCTAATGCGAAAATGTGACCAAATAAACCAATCAACGATAACCTGTCTCTTTTTCCCACTCATGCAGAAAGCGACAGTTCTAATTTACGATCATTCATAATTTGCTTCTTGTTAATCTTAATCGAAATTAGAAAAAACCTAGTACATATGTGATTCGTTTCAAAATCGTGTTTTTACCTTCCGTCACCTTTAGGTAAGGAAGGTATTGTCTTTGGTCAAAAAATTCGATGGTAAGTTTTTAATGAATAAGCACGTTTTAGGGGTCCATAGAATACGATTTCATTAGTTTTACGATGATGTCTGTATGTGTGTCCGTGTGTGTGTATGTGACAAATTTTTCTCCGACGATAACTCCAAAACAACAATTCTAACAATTATGATTCTTTCGTAATCCTCTTCTTTACAACCACACGAAGAGCTGATTAGATTTTGGTTATAATTGGTCAACCGGAAGTACCATTATTTGAAGTTTTTAACAGTTTTTCTTGGAAAAACGCAATTAAATATCACTTTTCGACATTTTATGTTATCAATATGAAAGAATATCTTATTCTCTGTACGGTTTGATTATACATTTTCTTTCATATTCAATAGATATAGAGTTATAAAGAGATTAAGAGAGATGAACTTCCAAAAATCAGTTAGCTTTGATAAAATTATGAAAACAGCAGATATGTTCAAAAAATTCTAATTGACAGATGTCAGTGTAAATTTTTGAAAAATCAACTGACCTCGCTGGGACTTGAACCCGGTACCTCCCACTTGCCGGGCGGGCAAGTACTTGTTGCAGTCAGACAGTTAACTAATGAAAATAGGTTTCAGGTATTAGAAAAATATTTTTACCTTGGCAAATAACAATAAGATTTATGTTCCATATAAATAATATTATCAGAATATTTCTCTTTTTGTTAATATATTTTTTTATTTGGTTGTTTAATACGTACTTTATGAAACTCATTTGGATGCCATAAAGTACTTCTTTAAAGAATTCAAAACTAATTAAGTAAATATTATTTCTAGAAGACCTACTATTGAAATGAAGTAATAAGCATATGTGAATCACTGTTACCAACAAACAAATAAAAAAATTAATATTCTTAATGAATGTTCATAAATTAGAAAATGAAATAACGAATATTTTCATATATTCTTTGACAAAAGGACCAAACTGGATAAAAATAATATAAATTACACGTTTCATAAGACGTGATTTTATGAAACATGTATTTTAATGTATTATTATATACACATACATCCAGATTAAACGGTATATCACCTAAATATCAATGTTATTTTAATTCTTAATAGCTAAATGAATGTTAAATTAGATAATGTAGGTAAAATATATCTTTTAAAATAAATACTTTATACTTCACTTTTGTTTATGTCACATTTCTTCTACCAAGATATAAAATATAAAACATCTTTTTATTCTCTTTTTATTCGCAGGTTACACATAAACGTCACACGCACACGTCGCAATATCCGCAAGATTTGACTGTATTCTGTTGGCGATTCATCTTTTGCACATGTCAATATTACATTGCCGTCTGAAATTTATTCAGTAACAATAATATCAAAAACAAGTTCTGACATTTTATATTTTGCTTGAATGTAATGAAAATACCGTTAGTAGCCCTTCATACTTAACATTAAACTAGCACTAGCTTTCATTGTTTCATTTTTGTTTCATATTAGACCTGCGTTGAGTGGTCCATCCGATATCCGATGACGCGCGTATGGATTTCACTGTCTATTTTGAAATAGGTATTCAAAAATTGGCTCTCCTAATTATTCCTCAGCAAAACGTTAAATAATTTTATAGTTTACAGAAAAAATTGATTAAATTAATTTTTATTTTAATCGACTGCCAGTGTTTTTATTTAAGATTTTGTGTTTGCATTTTACTATCAACATTATTTCTTCTGAAATTGGCAAAGTTATTTATTGCCGACGGTGGAATGGAATTCCTTCTTCTGAAGTATGACAACTATGTTCACCAACCAGCAACATTGTTACCCAATTATTTTTTTTTTAAACACGTAGGCCTGAATATTTCTCGTTTATTGAAAAGTATGAAGGACGTTTCGTGCTTACATTAGTACATCATCAGTAGAATTGAAACAACAGTTTTAAATCTCTATTGTTACAATTTATAAATACATATATTAATAATAGAATTATCCATTTGCCCAAAACTTATTAAAACTCCACAACAGAAGATTAATTTTATAAACAAGTTTCTGCCAAAGCTACTGAACTTATATATTCATAAATATAATATAATATCTTGACATATTTATAATAATAAATTGTATTTGTACAACTAAAGATGACTTTGTAATTAAAAATATATTGTAAAGATCCCGTGGCCGCGTGCCAGAGTGTCTGGCCGCGAACCTGGGGAACCGGGTTCGATCCCGACAGACGCCAAATATTTTTCCAATTTTAAATGGCACAAAAGTGACCCCTGTGGTGCACTTTCCACACCAGCTATGAGTGCCCGTGAGGTGACGCCTGGTAAGCGCCCACACGGTAAAATATATCGTCATCATTACCGATGTCTACATGTGTTGTAGATACTGGCACACCCAGAAATGGGTAATATGCCGTGATGATATATTTATTTATTTATTTTATTGTAAAGAAAAGTTTTTTACTGTTGTTATTATGATGAATAATATTATAAATTTAGAATACAAATTAAAATTACTTAATATTGGAATTAATGATGCCCGTAGTTATTTAAATTAATATAAAACAACAAAAAACGGTTTGTAAATAAAAATAATTTCACTTTATGTTAAAAGAAATATTGTAATATAATTTATATACTTTTTATTGTAAGTATAGGAAATAACAAGACAATGTTCCATTATTCCAAAATTACCACAAGACCTACAAGAATATATTGTTTTTCTATTTCAAATTCTGGATCAATAAACACTTCTTCAAATAATTTTCGCAAACGCTTTTGCTCTAATTCATTGCGATCCATATAACTAATTTGAGTTATAAAAAGTTGGTAAAATATTTCTATTAGACAAAATAAAAAAAGTCACACCTGTTCTCTGGGACCAGTATATTAGTAAAATCATAACAACGTACATTCATACAACTTTGAATGTACATTGATATTCACTGACATATTCATGAAGATAGGCTGAACCTCAGATAATTTTGACGCGCATAACCTATTTTACCCGACAAATAAGCACTCCCCGGCCTGAGGCACCGTGCATGCCCAGGGTTACAGTTTGTACTTGAAATTGTGGAACTGCCTTTAAAAAATAACTGAGAGGGTCTCTTACCTTGACGTAGGCAGCGGTGTTAGACAACGAGGGCATGGGTGCCGTAGGTCTTAAGAGAAGAGCGTAGTGTCCGGCCAGACCGAAGAGTTCACAGCGAAGCGTCACCATACGACGTCCTGGGAAGCCTCGGATTTGCTCCGAGTACAGTATCTGTAACAAACATTAACAATGACGTTAGGTTTGTAACCAGTTTTTTTTTTTTTCAGTTAACATTATTGTTATGATTTGTAGATGATCAAATAACATGGAAGAATTAATCTTAAGGGATAGTAAACTTATACAATGAGAAATATATTTCTGGGGCTCTATCTTGCAATAAGAGATATGATGCGAGATGAGAAAAATGGCACGTGATTCATTTCCAGAGCGATGCAAGTTGTATTCTTGAACACTATTCATACCAAATTTTGTCTCACACAGTTCTCATGTGTAACATTTCTCGCAAGCGTTTGTCTAGTGAAATACATAGAGTAGCAGATGTCACTTGCTGTGTTGCTTTGAAATAGTTTTTTAATATTAAGACAGTATTACTGACTATACCCTTTTAAAGTTGAATATTTGTAAACTTGACAAAACAAAATTACATCAAACATTAATATAACAGGTAAGAATGGATATGAAATGAAAATTCAAATAAATATACAGGGTGGTGACTCGAACACCCGAACATAGGGATTTAACATTTAACATCCCTATGATTTAACATGTAAAATCATATTTTTATAATTTCGTGTTCCCCTAATTATTTTAGGTAAAAAAGCTTCAAATAAAAGTTGTAGAGCATAAAATTCTGCATCTGAGTCGATAAACAAAATTAATTTTGCGTACCTTGTAACTTCAGAAGTTAGGTTTGAAAATGACGTATATCACCCCAAAAATAGCGACAGCCATGGAATTGAAACAAAATTTAATAAATGTTAACGGTTTATCTGTCAAGTTACGCTGCGTTAGTTTATTTTTATTATTACTTGTAATTATTGTTGAAGTGAAAATATGGCCTATAGTACACAAATTAATTTTAAATAAAGAAAAAACAAAAATAATTGCTATATTTTCTGTATTTTTTACCGATAACTATGTAATTAAATTTTTAAGGAAAATGATCGCTATTTCGTGATGTCAGCGTCATCACAATTGTAGTTATTGTTATAGTATGAAAATGTCGCTATAGCCTGAACCATGCCATTAAATACGGGATTATACTCATTTTTAATAATTAATAATATTGGAGTACCTATTACTTTTTATAAAGAGGAAAAGAAAATTTAATTCTTAAATAAATTTTTATTATAATTTGTATTTAATTATTGTAATCAACACATTGTTGTAAATTAGTTATTGTTATAAGGAAATACGAATATAAATGTTAAATTATAATTTATTTTATTAAATATTATACTTTACATTATTAAATAATTTGCTTAAACAAAAGATTTCTTTTTTAAAAAATATTTGTGGCCCTGAAAAGGGGCGTTTGTTGTTTGTTATTACGAATAACAATTAATTCATTTTGATAATTTGGCTCTCCATTTATGCTAAGTGTAGACTCATCCGAAAAACAAATATTCTGTATAAAATTTCTGCTCCTATTCGCCGTTTCCATGATTTTTTCGAAAAATGACATACGCTTAAATTTATCCTCTTCAACCCATATTTTGTTTGATTATTGATGATGGTATGGATTGTCGATGTCGACGGAATTGGTCTATAAGGATATAAATTCGCACTTGTCTTATACTATCACTAATTTAATTTTTATTTTTTACTTATTGTATATTGAGCTACTTGCGTACCTTTTTTTATCTCATATTTTTGAAGAGCAGGTAAAAACTTGCTACCCATATTTTTTCTTTTGACAAATTTTTTATTAATTAGCCAGAAAAAAAATAATGAAATTTGATTATTTGAATTACTCCCATGTATGACGTAGAATTACGCCGCACCAATGAGTGGTCGTAAAGCCATAGCGTTTGTTTGTACGGGTAATGTAGATCTCCTGTTTGACGTTTCAACAATAGTTTGGAGGTTAGTATTTTAGTTTGTCTTTTTCGTATCGATATTTTAAATGACATGTAACTACCTATGTGTTTATTTGTGAAGTAATTAATATATTTGAGAGCCCAGAGAGAGAAAAATGTCAAATTCAAATTAAAACTTTCTCGCACGCAATGCCATCTACAAGTTACATTCTTAAACATGGTTCCCTCCTTCAGTTCAATATAATGACGTCACAGAAAATTTTCTTTCTTAATTTACTAAAAACAAATATTTTTTTTAAATAAAATTTATATTTTTATATATGTTTTCTACATAACATTACGTATATAGTGATAGAAATCGGATTTTCAGTATCACGCAAGTAACCCATTGTCGGCCATATTTTCACTTAAATAGTAATTCCATGTAATAATAAAAATAAACTAAAGCAGCGTAACTTGACAGATAAGCCGTTAACATTTGTTAATTTTAGTTTCAATTCGCTATTTTTGGGGTGATTTACTAAATAATAATGAACTGTCAACCACAAGTAAACGTCCTGAAATATTTTGACATTAATAAGCTGTACTGGTATATAATATCTCACTGCAAAACCATGACCAAAATAATCGTCGAGAAAATATCACATATTTTCAAAAATCGAAATTATCGATCGTGTCCGTGATGAAAAGATAGTCAAAACTATTTCTCATCTCACGTTAAAAAATTTGTCACCGTTTCAAGAATCGGTATCCTGCATGCATATTCTGAATATGGAATGAGTCCTCGATTCTGAAGGGTATATTTTATCGTTATAAACTTTTGCAAATATCTTGTAAGGTCATTGATTAAATAATATATTTGATATAAAATTTTGAGAAAGAACTAGAAATAAATTAAGTTAAACAGGATAAACCACGAAATATTTTAGGACAAAATCGTTTCAGGTGGTATGGAAATTCGGAACCCGTTCAACCTAAATTAAAGCAATCCTAATTTAAAGTAATCTAACCACCAAATTGAATATACTATCTGCTTAAACATAAACTGTTGACACCTGTTGTTTGTGAAAACAATATTATTTCCTATTTTCTTTTATATTATGACTGCAATTCCTAAAAAATAACATGGATAAATAGCATATCTAGCTGATATATCTTTTTAAGTAAGATAAATTGCGCCAAAAGCTATCATTTTGAAATTAAGATCCATTCTGTTATTAGACTATAAAAATTATGAAGTTCCTAAAGATAGAAGAAGCTTTGTTTTTATCTTAGTTCAAACTAGACTGTATAAATTTCTGGTCTGTCTAGCTAAGGATCAAAGATACATATAAAGAAAATTAATATTTATATACAAATAATTAAGGAGTAGGTAATAATAATTCATCTTAATTTTGATTATACGTGTAATCTATAGGTACATAATATTTATGTACACACGTTATCCATTCTCTCTCGAATGATGCAATCTAGGTTGATTAATTTTGTTTGCACTGTATATTGATGCTGACGTGGTTCATCAATTATCAAGCCGTTGCCAGCCACATAGCTCAAGCGATAACCGAATTCAGGTGGCTCGAGGTTAGATAACTAATTGTAATCGACCTGTCTAACCTCTGTCTATGCTGTCGACTCGACATCAACATTGAACTTCGGGGGGAAACGCAGAACAATTTACAATGTATAACAGAAGAAAAGTGGAATGTCCTTGCAAGAAGCTTCAAATTGAAACTTGTAAAAATGGTAGATACATAAATAAACCATCACGATGTACTCCGTTTGCCCATTTCTGGATGTGCCAATTTGATTTTTAAACATTTTACACCCCACGGGCCCTCACGGATGCTAGTCCCGATTTGACTGGGGAAATTCCCGATTTTAAGCTTCCAATGTCCAAGTTAGTTTACAATATGTAATATTTTTAAAAATATTAATTAATATGATGCAGCACGCAAGTAGGACTAAATGGACAAGGAGAATAAGAAGAAATCGCTGGAATTGTCAGTCTTTGTCATTTGTGGCCAAATCTTTCCGATAAGTTCTGCATATAATGTAAAATTAAGTACTACATCCGATTTATCATATATGGTTAAAATCTAATATGTTGTTTCAAATTATATATGAGTTTTAAATACCAAATTTGAGAAGTTTTGGATCATATTTTAATAGGCTTTAAGGAAAAATCGTCACACACGTACATTCTTATAAAAATCAGCATCATCTTCTAGGTGCTCTAAAACGCAATCTTTGTAAATTCTTCGCCGTACATAATCCATTTCGTAAATGTGTAGTTGTAAATTAATATTAATATATAGTGCTGCAAAAATAGCAATTAGCAAATTTAAGTCAGATCATCCTGTACATCTAACATTTATGTATGAAGGAAAATATATTATTTTTACAAACCTTAATAAAATATTTTACTATTATATTCTCATTAACACGGTTTCATTATTAATTTTAATATAATTGCTGCCTGTCAGTGACATTTGTTTAAATATATTAAACCTGTCATAAAAATTATGATTTTGTTTGACGCATAGGCTAGGTGATACATGGAAATAAATTATATTATATATTCATATTTAAAGTTATTTAGAATTATTTACTAAATGTTATTATCGTACAATTGAAGATTAAACCATTATATTACATTTTAAATAGTAAAACTGGCTAAAAAATTATATTCAATGAATTTTTTACAAGAAAAACTGTTAAAAGCTTGTATAAATGATACTTCCGGTTATCCGATATACACTAAAAACTAATGAGCACTTCCCATATTAGTATAGAATGGGTATAAAAAATTTCAAATTTTTCTGATTGATAGTATTTGAGTAATCGTGTCCACAAGATCCACACACACAGACACACAGACACACACACACACACACACACACACACACACACACACACACACACACAGACACACACATACATACCTACAGACATCATTGTAAAAATGTTAAAATCGGATTCTGGGGACATCAAAACGTGCTTATTATATAAAATCTCTATATGCTATTTTTAGCACGATCCCTATACCTCCCTTACCTAAGGTAGCGGGAGGTAAAAATAAAGTATTTTACTTACGAATTACATACATTTTTTACGTCCACAATAAAAGCGTTAAAAAAATGCCACAGTGTTACTATTTTTCACCCATTTTCATTAAAAAAAATCTGTTGTGGCCAGCACAAGACCTCTTGCCATTTCCATATTAGGCTGTAAAGGTATTGTACATATTTAAAATTTCTGGTACACACAAAAACACATATCTTCTTTATATATTTTTATATTTTTTAATTCATTCTAAGAACAAGTTTCATCTTATTCTTCCAATGTTCGAGATTCCTTTAATTCATTGATGAGATTGACGGTATTTCTGAAGAGTATATGTAACATACCTATGTATCTATAATTGTAAATATTTAATTAATAAGAAATATTAAATGTATTTCCCAGAAGAAGCCTTCAGTAATGTTTTTGGTTCTTTGACTCAGACATTTATCTGTAAATTACAAACATTTTAATTTTTCCACTTGTTTTCCATGGGCTATAAGTTTCAGTTATAACATATTATTTTATATATTTATATTCCTCTATCTCTAACTCTATAGAAGATATAATAAAAATTTTAAATGTATCGGATAGAGATTTTTATATTCTTCAATATTTGTAATAACACAAATTTTCAAAAAATAATATTTAGAAATTTTTCAAAAAACTAGTACCTCCGGTTGTCCAATTGTTACCAAAATCTAATCAGCTCTTCCCAGTAAAGTCAGATTAAGGAAACCGCAGTTAAACATGACTTAAGTCTATAGTATTTGAGAAACGTGACTCCAAAATCCACACACACACACACAAAAACACACACACAAACACACACACACACACACACGCGCACACGGACATTATTGTAAAAATGTTATAATCGAATTGTTTATTGCTTATCCACTAAAATCTGGATATGCAATTTTTAGCTTGATTCCAATACCTCTCTTTGCGAGAGATAGAAAATGCAATCGAAATTTTGACAGAAATACATAAAAATTCATTTGACATTTCATATCAATTCAATATTGTCAATTTAATTTATAATATTGTGATTAAGACTAACAAACTTAAAAAGCCTGGCATCCCGGTTTAGATGTTTCAAAAAATTACTACACCTTGATGCTGTCCTGAAAAGGTCACCACGGGAATTGCTTTTGTGCTATTTGAAAATTGGCAATAATTTTCAAGTTCGATTATACTTTTATTTGAAAATATAGATATGTATTTTTGTATCTTTTAAATACAATTTTTTGAGTTATCGAAATGACGCAGTTATTAGAATAATTATTAATAGATATTATTTTTAGTATAAACGGGGACGTAGCTTTGCTTAAACATAACGTCAATCTATAAATCAGGCTTAAAATTAGAGAAAACCACAGATGGAAAACTTACACAACAAAGGAAATAGTCATTACATAGAAACTGTTTAGGTTTGTAACCCCTTATGCTTTGGGGCGATCAGAAAATTTAGCTGTAAACTGCTGATTATTGTTAACTTAAGGTTACGGATTAAAAAGTCAAACAAATTATAGTTAACTATACCTCGTCACTTTATCGTAGAAATTATAAATGATCTTAGTTAATACCAAATACCAATATGAGTGAAGTGCAAATATAATCCAGGTAAGAAAACAAAAGTTTAATTTTTTAATGTACAGTAGTGATATTTTATAATAGCAGGAGTCTAATGTTAAATTAGAACTAAAACTAATAAAATTAGCCCTTAACTTTAATTTTCATGAAATTAAATACATATTTCGAGAACTAAAATCATCATCAGTAGTATGAAAATAAAAAAAGTTAAACAGAGTTGCCAAGATTATTCAACATGTCAACCATGCCATCCGAACAACTTTGGAAATTGTAGGTGATTTTAATATTTTTATTATTTTTAATTCTGTAATTCATAACTAATGCTGTACATACCTATAATATCTTTTAATTTCATGCAGCTGGTCTCGTTGTTTTCTGTTTATTTTCTGTGTAGTGCTACTAAGATATAATTGCACTTTTTTGCAAGAATAAGGTAAGTAATTTGAAATAATCATCTTTCAAAATACTGTATATTTATACAGCATAAATAATAATATTAGTTTTAATTTTTATATTATAAAGAAGTATGCCAATATCCAGTCCAATACAGTAATACTAAAAATAATATATATGAAGCAAAAATTCAAATAAATTGTTCATGTAGTAGAGCTACTAACATTTTAAAAAATTCAACACTGGACAAGCATACATAAAAAAATATGTTTGAAGTCTATTACTATTTGATTTTAATGGGGAAACGAGAAATGCTACCAAATAAAAAATGTCTTCGTTAAAATCAAAGTCCAGTATCAATAAAATTTAATAATTATTTTTTAAAATGCAGGTCAATATCGCAGGTATGCTTGTCCATTGTTGAATTTTTTAAAATGTTAATAGTTCTAGTACAGTAACAATTTATTTGAATTTTCGCTTCATATTTTATTACAGGTGTTTCCTCTTAAGTTTCAAATTCCTACTCCTAATTTTGCGAATATTAAAATAGTAGTGTATGATATTGTTAAAAGTGACATTTTATTTTGTGAGAAGGAAGTTTGAAATACGACGCGAAGTGAAGTGGTCCAAACCTTCTCACAAAATAAAAACCACATTCAACACATATCATACACTATTTTTTTATTTAAATTTGTATTATTTGTATTAATTATTGAAAAACAACATTTCATTTTTCCACACCATAACAGAATATTCAGTAAAAAGTTAGTTATATTCAAAGTAGATAAGATAAAATCATGATTGAGACGATAAAAGTTTTTTTTAAAAATTGTTAGTTTTTGAAATATTAGTGATTTTAAGCATCTATGCATCTACGTCACAACGATTTCTCTTTCTCGCGCAGCCTACTACAGAAACTGGTGCGAGAAAGATAGCTATAGGTTTCTTTAAAAATCAAATGCAGTTGAACTAAAAACAATTATGACTTTTTAATAAGTACTACAAATTGCGTCGAAATTAAACAAACTTTCATTTAAAATAATAGAAAATTAGAGTGGAGGACCCTATTACATTATGAAGGCAGGTATACGTTCCCAACATGCTGAGTTGAGGTGAGTTGTTTACATCTAATTGTTCATTGTCTATGTTTTTCTTAGAATTTACGGCTTTCCTAATTTCTAAGTTTTTCAATATCATTAATCTTAATCATTTATCGGCAATATGCAGAATATCAAAATTTCCGTTAAAGTTATGATTGTTTTCTATGCAGTCTTCCTAAAAAAACAGTAGTGTGGCATTGTTTAGTAATTGAATCTTTTTGTTCTATAATCCTGTGTTACAGGGCATCACAGTCTTCACAATTAATTTTGAATATTCCATTTAATTCTAGTTTTGAAGGTTTTTGCTTATTATTTGTTAATGTTTTGTCTAAATTGTTTTTTATTTAGTGATATGGTTCTAATTTCGTGGTTGGTTACTTACGAGACTTTTTCAATAATTCCAGGAACATAATTTAAATAATGCCATTTAATATTAAGATCAGATGATTTGGATTCACAACAAATTTGGTTTTGTATTAATTTTCTATTTTGCTTAATAAATAACTGATTTATTATTGTAGGGTTATATCCGTTATTCGCTGCAATTTTTTTAATTGTGGTTACTTCTATTTCGAAATCGAAAGGATTTGAACGGATTGACTCCAGTCTATGTACCATGCTGTGAAAATTTTAATCTATTATTGGTGTCCTTATAGTTAAATCTAAGAAATTTATACATTCATTTAGCTCTCTTTCTAGAGTGAATTCAATATTAATGTTTATATTATTTAAATATTCCAAGAACATACTGAGTTGTCTATCTGTTCATTTTCAAATGGAAAAGACGTTAACATATCTACACCAGAATTTAACAAAGTAGTTAAACTTGGCATTTTCCATAATTAAATTTTTCAAATAATTCATGAATATGTCAGAGAATAGCGAGTTCATTTGGTAGAACTTATTTTGATATTGCAAGTAATTTTGTTTAAGACATAACAATAACGGTTAGGTATTCTAATTTTCAATTTCTTACTTTCTTCAAGTAAGTTCCACAATATTGACCTCAGTTCATCTGTAGAGATAGAAATAAATAATCTACATACGTCGAATGATACTAATTTGTCACCAGACTTAACTTTTGTGTTCTTACTACGATTAATAAAGTTTGCTGTATTTGAGATACCGTATGTTGACTGGAAATTTAATAAATTTGTTAAGTTTTTACTAATATGTTTACAAATTGTATACGCCTATAGCATCTAAAATAAGCTAATTGGCCCAGTTTAATATATAATTTAAAGTTAACTAATATTAAAGCAAAAAGAAGGAAAATTATTTAATAATTTGAACGAAAGAGTTTTTGAGCAGTTAACTTTTAATAGGAATTTTCACTAAAACCACAGTTTAAAATTTATTTTTAATTTTCAAGTTAATTAAAATTTTGCTGAATAATTTTTACATTGTTCGTGTTCATAGATTATAAATTTAGTAAAATACTATCATTAAAGTTCATCATTTTTATTATAAATTCATGTTTCAAAATAGTAAAAGTCTTCTTGAGAAATTTTATAGGTTTCCCTTTCTACGACGAGGAAAAATAAATCACAATATTTTTCTTACTGTTACAAGCAGATCCTCCAAAAGGAAAAATTTTCTCTCTGTAACTTTTCAAACATGTTTTTTATTGCACATGACATATGAACTGTCTGGCCGTTTTTGCATCGCGATGAAATATTTCCATACAGTTGCAGACAAATGATGCGTATAAATAAAACGAACAACACACAAAGAAGTCACAGATTTCCATCGACCCCTACTTTCACCAATGTATTCTTCAAAAATTTCCATGAATGAGATGAACAATGAAGGTATTGTGTTTTTATAATTAAAATCTTGAAAGTATGAAGTAACAGTATATTATTCAATGAGCATGCAATATGTGCTATTACTCATCTCATGAGAATGAAGTTTACATCACGAGCCGGAAGGCGATTGATGTAAATTATTCGAATGAGTAATAGCCATTACCTGCGAATAGAATACTACACTTTATCCACAATTGTCAATAACTATTTGGATAGAAAAATAAGTAGTCGTAGAAAAATCAAGTTATCGTTGTTGCAGCAACTTTTGTTGTAACAAAATTATGAAGTGATTTAACATTTAACAAAAAATTTAAAACCGATTATTAGCTACAGACAATACTGGTGTAACTTTGGCTTTTTATTTGGAAAAAAATAATTTTGTTTGTACTCTTCGAAAGATGTGTATATTATTTGACAGTTGTGGTTAAAAAAAAAAATAAAAAAATATATCACGACTTATAACCAGTGATGGTTATGTCAATCTTTTTTTTCTATTAAAAAATTTAGGCATTGATGTTATATATATTATACCAGTCATTAACTCATGGGGTCTCAAAATTTTAAGAAGAGAGCACAACTCACGTTATTTTTAAAATTTGGAAATAATTCTCAAGTTTGGATTGGAATGCGGCGCCATTTAAAGAACATAGGACCACTTAACGCACTTAAAATAATGATAAGAATGCAATAATTTAATTCTATCACAATCTTATCAAATTTTATTTAATTTCATTTCTGACTTCCCGGGTGCAACTTTGAATTTACCGCTTAAAGTTTAGTTCAACCGAAGTCCGTTGTAGTTGACCAGTCGACATTAATCGGTCGGTAGGCTGCGTTTTCAATGAAACTACTAAAAAGGATAGGTTTTATCTCCATCAGATATTTGAACTGAATAAACAATTTGTTTTGGTAAGGATTGTTCGTAAGTTGATTTTTTTTTCAAATGGAAACCTGTTAATGAAGGTTCTTTTTTTAAAAATAGATGTATGCTCTTCTAGACATTTTGTTAGAACTTTTTTAGCCCGATTCACAAAAAAAGTTTAAGCTAATCCTCATTTTTGGATAAGCGAATTCTACTCTAATTTTAACAGATGATTTCGTAAAATATAGTCTAATCTATTCCAAGTATCTACTTTTTTACCTTCCGTCACCTTTAGGTAACGGACGTATTGTTTTTGGTCAAAAAATTCGGTGGTGAGTTTTTAATGAATAAGTACGTTTTAAGATCCCTATAATACGATTTTACTAATTTTATATTGATGTATGTGTGTGTGTGTCCGTGTGTGTGTGTGTGTGTGTGTGTGTGTGTGTGTGTGTGTGTGTGTGACAAATTCTTCTCCGATGATAACTCCAAAACTACAATTCTAAAAATTATGATTCTTTCGTATTCTTCTTCTTTACAACCATCCCAGTAAACATGTTTTGTTTTTGAAACATCCCAAAATGTTCCTACTGATACATTAATGGAATGTTTAGTAAAAAGCTTCAGTGATGTCTTCGAAACGTTATTTACTTAATAATTTTTATGAAATGTTGCAAAGACTTGCGCGAGTTGGTACATCGGAAATGTTCACTTGCAAACCTTGCAGGAATGTCGCAAGTGCAACCTATTGTTGCAAAGACATGCGCGAGTTTGTACATCAGAAATGTTTACTTGAAAACCTTGCAGGAACGTCGCAAGTGCAACTTTGTACAACTGCGCAGTCGCAGCATACAATTGCGCAGTCGCAGCAATATCTAGACTGGAAGGCTGTGTTCATTGTTCGTATGTTCCGCCATTTCTTGTTGTATCAGTGTTCAGTGTATCAATCGTTTTCTCGGTATTTGTGTTTTGTGTCTTTCGTATTTGTGTTCAATAAGTGGTTGGTTATACATGTTTTAACGTGCCTAGTATTAGTGAGCTGGAATTAAACAGGCAGTTTGCATATTGTTTCCTGTTTACATCACAAGCAATATTAATTTGTTTTTTATTGTATAATGTTATAGTATCTTTTTAAATACTACATATTTTTCAACTCCTGTACCTAACTACTTTGTAAGAAGTTTTATATTTATAAAGAAATATTGTATTTTTGTTAAATATTTATATTCAAATGTAATAAACTATGAATTGCATTTTTAAAATTAATTATAAAAACCTAACCTATCATTTTTAAAAGAAAAACATTTCAGCATTGTTTTTGTAGACTGCTTTGTGCATATTTCAAGAACATTTAAGTAGATCAATGTGTGTATGTTGTATAAATGTATATATGAACGTTGCTGGAATGTATCAAAATCGTAACAGAATGTTTCATAAACGTTACAAGAAAACGTTCCTGAGAGCGGACATAGGCAGTTTCCGCAACATATATGTGATAGACATGATAATGTAAATGATAACATCGCATTTGAAATGTTGATATTCTGGCAACGTTGCTGAAACTAAAATTTGTTTACTGGGATATGAAGAGCTGATTAGATTTTGGTTATAATTGGTCAATCGGATGTACCCTTATTTGAAGTTCTTAACAGTTTTTCTGGCAAAAACGTAGTTAAATATCAATTTTCGACATTTTATGATCATTAACATGAAAGAAAATCTTATTCTCTATACGATTTGATTATACATTTTCCTTTATATTCAATAGATATAGAGTTACAGAAAGATTAAGAGATGTTAACTTTCAAAAATCAATCAGCTTTGTAAAAATTATGGAAACAGCAGATATATTCAAAAAATTCTAATTGACAGATGTCAGTGTCAAGTGCAAAACCAAAGTGGAATGTATAGGATCAGAAAGTAACAAAAGTGACAGAGTGTCCCTCGCAAGTGACTTACAGTTTCAATGCCAGGAGTACAAGGAAGGCCAAAGAGAAGATGGAAGGACCGTGTAGCAGAAGATTTGAGAAAGGAATAACTGTGTGAAGAAGATGCGTTGGATAGGAATGAAGAAAAGTCAAGTGCAATTTACATAATGATCGTCCGTGTTATAATTTTATTGGATTTGTAGAATCTTTTCAAAGAAACTTGCAATATGGAATTTGTAAAAAATAGTGTGTTCGTGTTATAATTTTACAGGATATATATAAAATCTTTTTCAAGAAACTTTTGGTATCGGATTTGTACAAAATACATCGAATTGACGGAAGGTTTTGTGCTGGCCACAACAGATTTTTTGATAATATTATGAAGATTAAATTTTAAATGCCGGGATAGAATAGAATTCACTAATCCAAAACTAAAAAAAGTGCGAATGAATGTATAGATTTCAATGTAGGTGTTTACATT
This sequence comes from Ophonus ardosiacus, assembly GCA_943142095.1. NCBI lineage: Eukaryota > Metazoa > Arthropoda > Insecta > Coleoptera > Carabidae > Ophonus > Ophonus ardosiacus. The sequence continues at coordinate 39,114,319 of OW964828.1, forward strand.
AAAGCAGTGCGCGAAGCAATTTGCAAGAGCGCATCTAGCGGGAAAGCATAGAACTAAAGGTTGCTATGGTTACCATGTCCAAACAAAGACCTGTCATCAGCCATAGACCTCTACACTTCAGCCTTCGTTTTAGTTGAATAATCGAATGATCTTTAATATTATCAAATAAAACAATTTGCCCCACGCACATCTTGTGGTTTTAAACTCATTTTTATTGAACACAACGAACAAATCACAAAGAATTTGGTTAAACTGAATAACAGATGCAAACATAATGACAGATAGAATCAGGGAGCGGGACGTAAGACAACGAGGGAAGGTTTGTTTGGAAGCATGATCTTCTATCTCCCACTCTTGCATATGACGTCAATTCTGGACGCTGTCACCGAGACAAGACGCCACGCTAGAGATGGACAAATTAATTGGCGAAGTATTTGTTAGATCTCCATTGTGGGATCAAACAAATAAAAACCATCACGACAGATATGTGCTGGATAAATTATGGGATGCAGTGGCGAGTAATTTAAACTCAACAAGTAAGTGGATATGTTTCTTTGTATTAATTGTAGGTTATAATACATTTTGTTAAAATTTTTATGTTATTTACAATAGTATTGTGACACAAGTAAGTTTTAAATAAATCGCGAATATTTTGTGCAACCAGCGTTGGTCTACCGTTATTAGTTGCGGTATTTGATTGTTTTGGAATATTTAATGTACCTTCTAAATAATGTCCAATACCTTCCATGTCAATGATTGTGTTATGTAGGACACAAATAGCTTTAACAATATTATCAGCAACATTTATATCAGTTTCTATCGCTTTGTTTAAAATTCTCCATTTTGAAGAAATAATTCCGAAGACACACTCAACTCAACAGTTCTTTGCGCTCTTGACAATCTGATATTAAAGTATTCTTTATCCGCATCTAGATGTTGTCTACTGTAAGGTTTCAATAAATTACTTAAGAGCGGATAAGCTTCATCTCCTATAAATACATAAGGTACAGTAATTTGAGAATTCGGCAAGGTTGTGTGAGTTATTTGGAATATTTAGATGTTCCTCCATCACTCTGTTTCCCATAGCCACCATCGTCAATATTTATAAATTTATAATTAACATCCACCATTAATTGGAGGACTATGGAAAAAATATTGTTTATAATTATAAAACATAGAGCTTGAATGAGGAGGACATAAAACTCTTATATGTTTCCCGTCAGTAGAGCCCAGACAATTGGGAAAGTTCCAAATATTGCAGTAATCATTTGCAATTTTCTGAAAATCTTGTTCTGTGGGGACTTTCATGTGAAGTGGTTGAAATATTTCCCATATAACCCTCACTGTTTCTTTTACAATTTTTGAAATTTTTGTAACACTCGTACGGAAAGAAAACGCTAAACTTCTAAATGATTGCCCGGTTGATAAGTACCTACAAAAACATATTAGTGTTATGGTCAAAATATACTTCTGTTACAATCTAAATTTGTTAATATTTACGTAGTATTAAGCAGAAAAATGTTAGCATATGTAATGATGATCATAATAGGGCTGTTGCAAGATTTTTTTATATGACTTCTAAGTATTAAATTTTAAAAGATATTGTTTTTTAAAGAGCCTCAAATTTGAAAATATCACGAAATATCCTTTAGATATTTTACAATTAATTTTTGAAATTTGGATAAAATTTTGAATGTCCGTGATCTGAAACAAAATGTGACGTCAGAGTACATACATCTTCAAGGGTTCTAATTGGTCCGTTTATAATGTAATTTTTTTTGTGTGTGATGTCAAGTGTATTGTCAAAGTTGTCAAACAACTGTCAAATTTTTAAAATTGGTTCAAGTTGTATAATATGTAGGTAATAAAAAGATCAAAATAAAATGAGTAATTTTCGATATTGTATTGTGCCTTCTTACAAAAATACTGTTAGGAACAAGAAACAAATCTACTATAGAGTTTATACATTTGTCAAAAGATGAGAAGAAAAGAAAATTATGGCTAGAAGCAATAGGTCGAAGAGCTGATAATGTCAGAAAAATCGTGTTTTCATGTTTGTGAAGATCATTTCAACTTTCATCCACCTTCAAGATAACAGTATATTTTTGTTGCTTCAATTTATGTTCAGGGAAAACTTTACATCTACTATACAGATATTTTTTCTCGACATAGATCTATATATCCTATAGCAGATTCAATGTAAGAATCATGACCAGAACCTTAAAGTAAAATATATTATCAATTTATATAGTAAATTCAGTTTTTATATTTTATTTTACCTACCTCAAATCTTTAACACCCCTTATTTCGGTAGCAGTAAAACAATCGTTCTCTGATATAAATTCAGCCAACATCCAGCTATCGACCTTCGGTAAATTGTCCGACTTAGCTTGAGTGTAATTATTATTCATTTGCAATGAGCAATGTCAGCGTCAAATGTCAAATTAAAAGATTTTTGCCATATTCATAAACACTCGTTCAAAACGGTTCGTTATAATTTTTGACAAATAGAATCAAACTTGACAAACAAAATTTCGATTTTTCTTTCAATGTCGACTGTTTTTATTAGATAAAAATTATAACGAACCGTTTAAAATTTTTACGAGTGTTTATGAATACGGGCATTTTTATTAACATGTGACAAACTATAAGCCTACGTTTATTTATATAAATAATATGAATAAACGTAGGTGGTGGAAAAGCTATTTTCCTATTGGCTATTAATGACGTAATGTATGTACTTCTACGTCATAGGAGTGGGGGGTAGTTTTTCAGGACACCAAACTTTTTATTTAATTATTTCCACAAATAACAACAAATTATTAAAATAAAAATTATTACTAAGAAAATCATTGCATAAACTTTCATTTAAAATAGTTTTTGAAATATGTGAAACAGGCTCATTGGAAGATGATTGTCGGGATGTAAACGTGTGTAAATATAAACAGAAAGGTTGGAGCATGTTAATAAAATAGTTATTTACATTCGAGTGCGTGTAAGTTGTATTTTACAGCGCGACAGCTTTGTTTAAGGCACGAGCCCTTAAGGCGAGTGCCTTATTAGCTGGAGCGCTGTAAAATACTTCATGCACGAGAATTGTATCAAATTTTTTGGCCGACGATAATGAAAATCACTTTTTTCAATGAGATAGGTTGTACTTCTGAAAAGGGCTAGTTTAAAATACTGGGGTTAAGTCAATTTCCAAATTTAATTTTACTTACCTTCATTAGAGTACTTCTTCTAGCAAAAATTTATCTGTAATAATAGACGTTGTTTATGACTGATAATATATTTATTTGCTCATGTTTTCTTCGTAATAAATAATAGGTAGATGTCGATATTTGACATTTCAGCAATGCTCGCGTATTTGATAGGTATATCGATCGGTGACTATGTCGGTAACGGCGGATTTTTACAATAATGACAGATGTCGCTACCGTGAGTTTGGTTTATATAAATTAATTTTAAATATAGGAAATGTTAAAGTAAAAAAATAACTTAAGTAGGTAGTACTTCTTTACATGAACTTTATTATAGTCAGGATGATTTCTTTTCTAAATGCCCATAAACGTCCAGTGTATTTTGATCATTTTACCGCATAGTTAGACAAGTTACAACATAGTAAGCGTAAAATGTAGGTACACTTGCTGTGTACACAATTGTAAAGTTCCCATTACACTTCAGGAGGGCAAAAAAAATATTTATACTCGTCCACATGACCACATCCCGACAATATTGAAATTCGCATTTAAAAACGGACGACAACGTGTACATTGATAATAATACAACACCATGGGTATCCCAAACAATGCCGCATTCATTAGGAATGCTGAGCAAGGATTTTTCGGGAACTTGCTGGGCCTGGACTGAGTTTCGAGACACTCAAGCATCCGACACTATTGCAAGAACATCTCAATTGATCATTATCATTAAATAATTGTAATTGATCGACATTGAATATTGTGAAATAAATATTCTGTTTAGTTGAACTTGATTCCGTGTTCATTTTATTAATTAAATTTTAACATCAGAAGTAATTATAGCTATTTGTGTTTCAGGAGTTACAGTCAGAAACAAATGGAAATCATTGAGAGATAAATTTAGGACTACACTCGCGTCGATTCCAAATCACAAATCAAGTGATCCTGCAGAGAGCTTCTGTTCTTATAAAGGCCACTGGCAATATTTTGAAACTCTTTTATTTTTAAAAGATCAATTTACGCCCAGAATATCGGGAGGAAAATTTAAAATAATAGAAACTTAAGTTCATAACGATTCGCAAGAAGATAAAGAATATGAAGATGAAAACGAGAGCCAAATATTAATGCCATCAACAGACGAACGTTTTTCGCCTGAACAGTATACTGGAATAGGAACACCATCTTCATCTTGGTCTTCAAGTTCAGCTGGGGGTCATTTAAATATTAGACATACGAAAAGAAAGCGTCCCGTAAGTGAGGATATAGGTTCTGCATTATTGGAAGTGGAAAAGAAAAATAAAATATTTAGAAGGAAAAAGAATAGAAAAGATAAATCTAGACGACGATTTGAATTTTTTTAAAAGTATTGCCATATGTCAATAAATTATCACCTTATGATAAAATGTCCTATAGAATGAAAATGTTAAAAGTAACCCAAGATTTTTTCGTATTAAACGATCAAACACAGAGTATTTCAAATCTACATATAATTACTATATCCAACAATAGTGCTACTCACAGTTACAACGAAACGGGTACATCGGAAAGTTATAACAATGACTGCGACAAATCAGACCATCTAAATCCGTAAAATCCCACTCACTATATTCTTCATAGATTATAATTTTTTTCTAGTGTACTTTTTTCTTTTTAATATTTATTCGTTAATAAGTAGGCACAGGCATTTTTTTGATATTCACAGAAAATATATGTCCCAATAAAAATTTATGTATATAACATTTTACCTTATTGTTATCAATGGCCTGGTTTACACCGTGACACTATATTGTGACCTAACCAAATCTTGACTATACCAAACTTTTAGTTACTGTGACCGGTAGTATTTACTCTTAAACAGGGGTGATTAAGCGTTGACTAAAGTAACAAATTCAGTTGTTTTTTAATCACTTCAATGTAATTCTAAATGGTAGTCATGGTAATTAGTTAGTCAGGGTGACTAAAATTTTGAGTAAATACTACCGGTCCCTATGTTTACACCGTAATTTTCCAATGTCAAGTTTTATTTGGTTATTATTTGGTAAGACATATTATCATTATTAAAACTTGAACAGTTAAATTAACAAAACTTTTTTAAACATATGAAATAATTACAAAAATCAATCATACAAATTACTTTTATGTAAAATATCTCACTCTAACTACGTTTTTATCAACAGGCAATTCACATAACCTATCTCTTCAACAACCTAGCATTGAAAACACGGAGAGCACGCATGCGTAACTGGTTTTCATACGTTTATAAGGGAAAACTGTCTTATAGTCAGGTTAACTACTTTGGTTAGGTACTAGCTTCGAAACGCACCAGACTATGCTGGTTTGTCAGTGTTTACACGAAGCGTACTAAACTAAATAGTAGTAATATGGTCATAATTTAGTGTTTGGTCAGCTTAACAAGATATCGGTGTAAACCGGGCCAATAACTGTTCCTCTTGAAGTATTGGCTTAGCATGACAGTTGCACAATGTTTTTGTAATTTCATTTGAAACCTTCGCCAAAATATAATCAAATGTTTTTATCGTCATTTGCATATATTCAAAAAAAAAAAAAAAATCTGTTGTGGCCAGCACAAGACCTCTCGCCATTTCCATTTTATGTTATATAAGTAATGTATTGCACTTCGCTGTCGAACCGTCGTTTTGTAACAAAAAAAAATTACAGAACTTTACCCAAATATTGTATTTTATTGTATTTAACATGTCTTCTACACACATACAATTCTAATTATATCTATTTATTATTACCTGTAATTTTAATTATTTAATTAATAAAACAATAAGAAAGACTAAATGTACTTCCCAGAAAAAGCTTTCAGAATGTAACTAAAACTTTTCATTTTTGACACTGATATCTGTCATTTACAAATTATGTTATAAACATTTGAATTTGTCAACTGGTTTCCTTAGTGTAGTTTCGCCTACTTGACTTATTATATCCCGATATTCAATATATTATAGCGTCTTTATCTCTAAATTTTTAGAAGATATAATAATAAATTTAAATGTATCAGATGTAGAATTTTGTTCTTCAAAATGCGTAATACCAAAATTTTTTAAAAAATTATATTTGGAATAATTTTTTTAAAAAACTACTACTTCCGGTTATTCAATTGTTACCAAAACCTTTTCAGCTCTTCCCAGGAATGTCAGATTGAGGAATTCATAGTTAAACACGTTTTATGTCTTATAGTTTTTGAGTAATCGTCCCTCCAACATCCACACATACACACATAGACACATCCACACACACACACACACACACAGACATCATCGTAAAAATGTTAAATTCGGTTTATATGGACCTTAAATCGTGCTTATTCACTTAAATCTGGAGATGTGATTTTTAACATGAATCCAATACCTCTCTTAGCGAGAGGTAAAAAAATTGTGGATATTTCAAGTCATTATATAAATGATGGAATTCCCCAAATTCATATCGTTTGATGTTAATCGGACGTGCAGCGTATTGACGTTTTTTACGCTGATTTTACTTCCGAATCACTCGTTTTTTAGAAACGGATCACCTCATTTGACAGGAAGAACTGTGCTATCATCACAGCTCCACTATAAACACATCAAAGAAAGACAGATTTGATTCGCTTTTACCATAGCTCCAACATATTCACCACTCGTTAGTTTAGGCACCATATGTTGAGAAAGTGCAGTTTTTCGCAGTATTACTTAATCGCCATTGCTACTGTTCTTTCTCTATCAATTATAGATCAATGCTGAATACCTACACCATTTAATTCGAAACATTATTTGTGAGATGAATAGTGAAAACCGCATCAAAATACATCCAGTGGTTTAGTGGTTCTTAAGATTAGCACCAACAAACAGACAAGCGCTTACCGGAGATTTTATTTTTACTAAGTATATAAAAAAGAGGGTATGATCTGGCAGTACGATCAAGTGACAAAATTGACTTTAGTTGAATAGGTTTTTGATCTTCATCCTACCTGTGGCGAGTGAGTCTGGTTGTAGTGATCGCAGGTGAGTAGCGAATGACCACAGTAATGTAATTCCAGCCAAAACTCTGGAATGGCAGCTGGGGCATTGTCCGCGGCCGGAGGACACATCACCTCCGGAAACTCCAGAATGGCAGTCACAGGAGATTCCGGGTACGTGGCTACGTGCTCTGGAGTCAGCGACAGCCTAGAATGATGGAAATAGTGCAGGTTATTGCTAATGCTACTATACTTGCCGTCGAATAAATATGGACTGGAGATTTGTACGTTGTTGTCAATTTCATTGGTCAGGTTGAAAATGCTAAGTTATGAAGAAGCGGCAAGGGGCAGGGTGAGGAGAAGGGAAAAATTGAGAATCCGTCCATATTTATTTGACGCGAGTATAATTGTTTCTGTTTAGCACAATACTAGTCAAGATTGTTTAATTTTATAGTTGTCACAAAAGAGACAGTGCTTTGTCTGAATAAAAGTGAACTTCAATTTTTTTCAAGTTTATTCATTTCAACGTAAAGCAAAGGGTCCTATACCATAGTCATATTTTAACTATCTATATACGAAAATATACATAAATTAATGAGTATTAGTGAAAAAAAATTTCTTTAAATATTGACTAGGTCACAAACTATAAGCGATTGAAGATGATTACTAATTGGGTATGACGCGTTAAGTACTAAGAATTTGATTGGTCGCCTGATTTTAAAAAGGAGATTCGCGCGTCTGTTGCGGTCACCTTTAAAAGAATATGAAATGTCATGTTGTTCCATAGCCTAACAAAAGATTTAACAAGTTTATGTTTGATGAATTTGTTTAATTATAACATCTAGTAATATTAACAATAATAATATATTTATAATTAAACCAATTTGTAATATTAATTAAATTAATAATAATATTAGTTAAATTAATATTGAAACTTCAAAACAGGCCAACACTGGCGCCATCCGTCGTCATGCTTTGTGTAATAATATTGTCAAACTGTTGCAATGTTCTATAATTTATTAGGAAAAAAAGGTTATTATTTACGTTATTTTTACTTGTAATAATAATTTCTTCATGAATATAACGTATAAGTTTTTATATACAAACATTTCAGCTCTGCAAACATGAAAAAAATTGTTCCCTCTATAACTAACAGTTTGTTCCATTGTTTGTCGATCACTTGTTAGTACCTGCTACGTCACGCACAAATTCTTAAACTTTAAAAATTCATATCTCGCTTATTACGTAAAATTAAAAAAAAAAAAAAGAAAAATGGCATAGGACCCCATTATGCTGCATAATTCATTTCCCATCTAAAGGGAGGACGAGGTTACTACAGGTAGATTCAAAATAGCGAGTAATTTTACATTTCAAATAACTTTCTCCGTTAATTTCAACAAATGTCTCAATTATTAATCGCCCCCATAATACACATCATTTTTTCGTTTCTCCTTTAAATTTTGTGATCTCTTAGTTAGACATGGCGCAGACTAAAAACATCGTATTATAAACAGACTATGAGGGAATAAATTATGACCACCCATGGGTGTAGTCACGTAGTTAGAACATTTGTTCTTCGTTTTTATAAAAAAAGATTTATATAATTTTTCTTTTATTTTTTAACGAAATCCGTGTGCTTTACTTTTATATCTTTTATATATTTTGTTATGTTTTCATTGTTTCTAATATTATCATAATTCTCATCTTCTGAAGAAGGCTCATGTGGAGCTCGAATTTAAGAAATAAAATTTTATGACTGCAATCTAGAATCAACTTAGTCCCTCATCCATACATCCAGTCAAGCAGCCTTTTCTCTTATAAACAGACCAATCTATTAATATATTACCAGATATTAAAATCACAAAATGTATCAATTTGTCAAAAATATAAAGATTTCAAAACCCACCTTGGTAGAGGCCACCGTACATCTAGCCCCTTTTCCACTTTATCCTCCTCCTCCTCACTCTCGTTGCCCTTCCTCGAAATCTCCACATAGTACTCCCCTCCTCTGGAAAACCACCCACAGGGAATTCTTAACACGGTGGCGTTCCCGGTGGTGTTCCCCGCTCGGGCGTCCAGACGAGCTGGTGCGGAGTACAGGGGATGGGCAGCTCCGCCGTCTAGACGCGACAGACGCAGAAGTAGAGCCTCCGACGGCCACGTGCCTCGGATCTGCACATGCAGGTCGCCAGAAAGAGCCACATGAGATGGAGGAATGGACAGGTGGAGGAGTTTATTGAGTGGTTGGTCGCCTGAAACAAAAAAGAAGAATGGTGAAAATCAGTTGTCTACTATTACGAAGCTTCAAAAGCAAAATATTTAGGAATAATACAACCTTTTTACCTCTCGCTAAAAGAGGTATTGCATTCATGCTATAATTCGCATATCCAGATTTTATTGAATAAGCACGATTTAAGGCTCCTAAAATCCGATTATAACATTTTTAAAATGATGTGTGTGTGTGGTTGTGTGTATGTGTGTGTGTATGTATGTCTGGATGTTAGAGGAACAATTCCTCAAAAACTATATGACTTAAGTCCTGTTTAACTATAAATTCTTCAATCTGACATTCCTGGGAAAAGCTGAAAAGGTTTTGGCAACAATTGGACAACTGAAAGTAGTAGTTACTTAGAAAAATTCTTCTAAATATAATTTTTTAGAATTTTTTTTCAAATATTGAAGAACAAAATTCTTCATCTAATTCACTCAAAATTTTTATTATATCTCGTATAGATTTAGAGATAGACACTATAATATATAGAATATTCTAATCGCAGGGGCTAAGGCACTAAGCAAACCACTTAACAAATTCAAATGTTTATTACATATTTTTTAAATGACGCATGTCTGTCAAAAATCAACAGTTTTAGTGGCATTCTGATAGTTTTTTCTAGGAAGTATATTTAGTTTATCTTATTATTTTATTAATTAAATATATGAAATTATAGGTAAAATGCATATATCCATCAGAAATACCGCCAATCTGGTTAATGAATTGGAAGAATCTCTGACATTTAGGAACTTCCTCATACAATGAAAAATAGATATAATTAGAATTATATGTGTGCAGAAGACATGTTAAATATAATAAAAAATAATATTTGGGTAAAGTTCTGTAATTTTTGTTATAAGACGACGGTTCGATAGCGAAGTGCAATACAATACTTATATAGCCTAATATGGAAATGGCGAGAGGTCTTTTGCTGGCCACAACAGATTTTTAGTTTTTGTTCTGTAATTTATTATTATTATTATTATTATTATTATTATTATTATTATTATTATTATTTATTTATTATTTCCAACGTTTCGCCCCCATTAAATGGTGCCTTGTTCTTGGATTTACAAAACAAGAATAATAATCTCAAACATTGTGATGCTTTAGAACTTAGTTGCGCATGCCTACCAATTTTTAAATATGTTGTAATATGTAATTTGTATACAATTTTATCTGGACTTTTCGAAACATTTGTTAATCACGGCTGCGGTATTTCGCTATCAAAAAAACGTCTGTGTGTTATACAGATAACTTCTCTGACAGCTTTTGCGGACGGTTTTTCTTCTGGCAAAAGGAGAGTTTTCCTGAGAAGATGCATGTCCGCCGTCCTAGTTAATACCGGACATGCATAATGTGTACCAAATTGTATTCTTGCAAAACAGGTACCTTGGTTACTTGTTTTTGCTATTGTCTACAATTCTTTCATTTTAATTTACAAATCATTCTTTCTCAAAATGCCTTTTGATACAACAAATAATAAAAGGGGTGGTTAGTGGATATTTGATATCTGGTTTTGGGCGGATATCCACGGGCCGAATAGGTGAAGAGAAATATTAAATTAACAATAGTCTAGATGTCAGACGTTATGACTGAGGAGCCCAAAATGTACACGATGTATGTTGCAAGCGCCCGCAAAATCCGGGTTGATATATTAATTTTTAAAATAAGCATAAAAAACAATGTAAGAACTCGAGTTTTGTGCGCTAGGTAATGTTATTTTCCACTTGGGAGACATCGTGTATCTTTGGGCTCCTCTTCCGGTCTGACGGCTACGCTCTTGTATAAAATTAGCAAGTGCAAACTTATGTTTTACAATATACGAACCCAGATTCATAATTCGGTCGGTTTACATTTTTAACAAACTATAAAACCTAAGCAGATGCTTAGGATTTTCTACAAAATTCTTGCGACTGCTTTAAATATAAACTTAAACTTACAAAAACTTTGGGTCAGATGACGGGTAATAATAGTTCGAGGTTCGACCGACATTTAAAGGGTTATCATCATCTAGTCCAGATTTATCTTCTAAAGAGACCCTTTACTTTTGGCACAATGAAAAACAACTTCGTAAAAATTCAGTGTGTATGTAGTAAAACCTATCTTGCAGATATTTGGCTCAAAACTCTTAACAGACGAATGTGCTGGGCTTGACAATACAATAGCTAAAGTAAAAGTTGGTATCACCACCAATAAAGGCGATGTAATCCAGCCAATATTAAATGGCGGAATACTTAAATAATAATTCTTGTAAGTTCTATATTTTGTACTATCTAAAGAAATTAGTAGAAATTTCTTCTTGTTTACATATATTTTATAATTTCTTTGTTGAAAATGTAAACTGGTCGGACTATATATTATGAGTCTGGGCTTGTATTTATGCGATGACCCTTTTTATAGTGTCATTTCGAGTAATGGCTAATGAGTAACATTTCTTTCTCAATTTTCTGAATATGAAATGAGACATTAATTTCAAGTAATGTTACTAAATGAAATCCTAAAACAAAAAAATGTGGTACGTTATAATTAAATTATTTCACTCGAAAAATTTTAACAATCTCGTCGCAGTATTTTTTGAATTTCAACCAATAGCAATCGAATATCAGTGAATATTTGCACTTGTGCTTATACCCGGGTATTTCGAAGTGAAATAATTTTCGCATGAATAGTTTTTCAATTCCTGTTTTTACCAACTCTCAAATTTTGTTGAAAGCCCACAATATTTTTAATTTGATCTAATAATATAGGTATTTGAAAAAGTTATATATCTACATTAGAATCACAGATCAAATGAACAGGCTACGTTTCTGAACATATTTAAAAAAATGTATTTACTACTACGAGTACCAAATACGTCTGTCATTATATGCGTGATTATCCTGTCTCATATGTCAGCATATCGCGTGTTTGTAAAGTACGTTGAATTATCTGTAGGTAATTTATAGTTTGTTTTGGTTTTTGAAATTTTTGTATGAAAGCAATATCAGTAATGGTAATAGCAAACGAGATTGCGGCTATTATCAGAATTGAACATCTACCAAATAATCTAAAGCCAAATCTGTTGCGTGCGTTTTAAAATTGAGTAATAGCCCAATTGCTGAATGCCAGAGATGCAACGGATTTTCAATACATTTACAGCAATAATTGGATTCGTGAACGATTTTGTTGTTCACATTTCATCGAATTATTTGTGGGATATTTTATACGATGAATTTTATGCAAATTGATTTAATTTTATTTAAAATTCACATTTTACCAGTTTCAATAAAAATAAATATTTTTCAATAGCAAAATACAAAAATAATAATTTGTTCCAATATATTCGAAAAAGCTGCACTACGTATTTTATTTCTACATTGTGATCATTTTATAGTATGCTTGTTAATGCTCAATACATATACTCGTATTTTTTTGAGTGTAAAGTGAACTATAAAAAATTGAATAATATGTAAATGTAGAAAATTTTAGCACGTTATCGTGGTGATGGTTTAATGTATAATGTATCCCGAAATTAAAAATAAAAGAATTGAAAAAATAACCAGAAAACTAAAATATTTTTTAATGTAAACAATGCTGCGAAATTTTAGACATAATATACTTTTGAATGTTTTTGAATTTACCCAGAAATAATACTCGATTGCATTACCACAAATAAATTTCTACTTTTTATTTTATTAAAAAAATAATAATTAAATTGCGATAAACACAAATTTATAAACAAAAGTATTGCGGATCTAATAAAGTTAGTTTACATAAGCACAAGAACCCGGTGAACAGGTCCAGATATGTGGTTTTAAACGATATCGATATTTTTTGTATTCAGAAAAAGTTTATCAATATAGTAATTTCAAAAACATATATTTTTAATTTTAAACGACTATTAAATGTAATTATATAATGAATACACAGGACTTCAGTCTATTTTTATTTTTATTTAAAGTCTACGTTTCGGAGATTTTTCTCCTTCATCAGGACAATTATAACAAATGAATATATACAATAAGTAATACAAAATAGATACATTAAATACTTACTAAATAACAGGAAATTGAAATAATATATTTTTGGAGTCAGAAGACCGAAAAGGGAAAAAATTGGAAAAATGTAAAAAAAGTAAAATTGACAGTAAATAAATATAAAAACTATAGCAACATATTTAAAAAGGAAAATTTATTTACTTTTTAAATATTAGTTGATTAGTCGTTTCGAAAATTACGTATTCTATTGTAAATACTACTGAAATTTTGAATATCTGTACTGAAATTTACAATGTTATTATTTTGTATATATACATCATTTCTAGAAATAGCCTTTTATATCAATTTGATTCCCTATCTAGAATTTATTATTATTATTTTTTCATTCACTAAATGTTTAAGTTTAGAAGTTTCCTCCGGATTCACGCAGTTTGCCACTAGACTTCCATTGCGTTTGTTTTTAATGTTAGAAACTTTAATGCCAGTATCTACCGGGTCAATAGTTTTGAGCAGATCAGATTTAGTCGCAACGAAACTTTGAGTTTCCTTGGGTTTCTCAATAATACGAAGCAGTTCAGCAAATTTGTTGGCGAACGCCGGCGCGAATTTAACCAGTATCAAAAGACATGGGGGTTGGAAGAGTTCCACTGTGGCCGAAGGTTATTGGGACGACTCACTCGAAAATAAGAAAAAATGTGCAAAATTAATACTAAATTCCGAACAGAAAGTAGTTGTTGAAACATACGAGGCATCAACATCAACCGAAATTTCGACCAGTGCGAGGGATTCGATGTCCGTTCTCAATGAATTTTCTTCTGGAAATCAGCTCGACCTGCACTCCTCTATTTCGGATGCAGGAGTAGTTTTTAAAGAACTGACCGCTTGTACATTCAATATATGTGTAAATAAACCTACATTGTAATAAACTAACATTAAATAAACCAAAAACTATTAATAAACCATTTTGATTTTGAAGATAAAATTTTTAATTCTTAGGACTTTAAAATAATATTTTAAAGTTCTAGTACTTTAAAGTTTCACTTTATGTTCTATAAATCGTTCGAAAAACGTTGCTTTAGAAACCAGTATGACATAAATATAATTCATTATCCTTATGCTTTCCTTTATACAAAAATACTAATAACTTTTACTTTAAAGTATTACAAGACCTACAATAAAAAAAAAATATTATTCTCAAAATGATAAAATTTAATCTCGCACTGAAAATAATACACCAAGTTAAAACATTTGATAATTGTAAAATTAATATTTTGTTGAACCTCCTTTATTCTTTATTACCATTTTTAATCAATTTGGTATAGATTTAATTAAAATTCCCATATATTCGGGGGTAATTTTGGATCAATCTTCCATTAATACTTTCAAATCTCCTTTTTTGAAATATGATGTTTTCTAATTTCTCCAATTTTAACCATATATTTTCAATAAAATTGAAGCCTGGGGACTGTGGAGGAGTTCTTATTACTTTCGTGCAAGTAACCAGTTTTCGGCTATGTAGGCCATGTGTTTGGAATCATTATCTTGGTAAAATTGGAAATTAATTTTTATTCCCAATTTGTCAGTAATTTGCGCTAAATTGGATTTTAAAATTTTTAAATACATATATTTATCCATATTTCCTTCAATAAATAATAAATGACCTAATACCTACCCCAATCCAGGAAACAAAGCTTTATACCATTATATGTCAGCCGCCATGTTGTACAGTAACGCGCAAATTTATAGATTTCAGTTCAGTTCTTTATTTGGTTTTCTCTAGACATTTACTCATCCATCTGATGCCAATAAGTTAAATTCACTTCCACCACTAAACAAAACTGATTTTTCAAAATTAAAATCTGTATTTATATGGCTTTCGGCTCACAGCATACTTAGGGGTTTATTTTATATGGCTTTCTCCTAGCTTCTCCTTCATGTTTCCACTTTTATAGTTTGCATTGGGACATTTAATTTTGGATTTTTTTATAATTATTCTTAAAATTCAGCGTTCATCTTCATGTGTAAATATTTTACCTTCCGTCACCTTTAGGTAAGGAAGGTATTGTCTTTGGTCAAAAAATTCGAAGGTGAGTTTTTAAAGAATAAGCACGTTTTAAGATCCCTAGAATACGATTTTATTAGTTTTACGTTGATGTATATATGTATGTATGTATGTATGTATGTATGTATGTATGTACGTATGTACGTATGTGTGTGTGTGTGTATGTGTGTGTGACAAATTTTTCTCTGACGAGAACTCCAAAACTACAATTCTAAAAATTATGATTCTTTTGTATTCCTTTTCTTTACCTCCATATGAAGAGCTTATTAGATTTTGGTTATAACTGTTCAACCGGAAGTTCTCTTATTTAAAGTTTATAACAGTTTTTCTTGAAAAACCGCAGTTAAATACCATATTTCGACATTTTATGTGATTATCAATATGAAAGAATTTCTTATTCTCTATATACGATTTGATTATTCTTTTTCTTTCATATTCAATAGATATAGAGTTATACATTTATAAAAGATTAACTTTCAAAAATCAGGTAGCTATGCTAAAATTATGGAAACAGCTGATATATTCAAAAAATTCTAATTGACAGATGTCACGTGTAAAACCAGAGATGGAAAGTATAGACTCAGAAAGTTTTATAAGTGACAGTGTCCCTCGCAAGTGACTTGCAGTTGCAGCCTCGCCTCAAGATTGGATATTTCAATGCCGGGAGTACGAGGAAGGCCAAATAGAAGATGGAAGGAATGTGTAGCAGAAGATTTGAGAGAGGAAATACTCTGTGAAGAAGATACGTTGGATAGAAATGAGTAGAAGAAACAGTGACTTCTAATAAAATAGGGAAAACCTAAAGAAGAAAGAAGGAAATGTCAAGTGCAATTTACATAGTATATGTTCATGTTATAATTTCATTGGATTTATAGAATTTTTTCAAAGGAACTTTTGGTACGGGATTTGTACAAAATACATCGAATCTGGCCACAACAGATTTTTTTAGAAGTAGTTTAAGGTTTTTTGCTAATCTTATTTTCATTATTGAAACTTTCAGAATATGCTGTACAGTTGCAGGACATTTAGTACCAAATTTTAGATTTATTTCTAATGCTATTATCATTATTATAATGGAAAATGATTAATATTTTTGCCTCATCAATAAATACATGATTTTTTATCGTGCCGGCATATACATAGGTATTATATAAAAGACAACTAATTTAACAAAGTTTGTTTCATTATTTAAACATAACAAACGTGCAATTCTTCACATTTTTAGATGTATCATTTTCAGTGTGAGATAAAAATTTCATTCCTTTTTTTCACTAATAAAATATTGACTAAATTATAAATAACTTTTCATAAATATTCTCTGAAGACTAATAAAAATACAGTAGGTAATAAATGAAACATAAATTTTACCTGAAATTATTAGAATTATTTGATGATATTTAGTAACAAATATATATTTAAACATAAGTTACAGAATGAAATGTATTCTAGATTCTAGCCTGATTTACATATTCGCTCACGAACGCATAGCGAGTTGGCATGAATTGCCTTCTGTCTCTGTCTGTAACGTATGTTTTGTACTATTATGTATGTTGAGGCTTTCTTTTTCATTATTTTTTATAAAACTATTTGTCAATTTACATTAAGAGGAATTTTTGATAGAATTATTAGGTTGGTGACAGTGGTTTGTGTTTTTTGTTCTGTTCGTTGCCTATATATTTATAGTGTAATTATTGCAGTCACGCCATTCGTAAATAACAAAATGTCACTAAAAATCGTTGAAGAACGAAATTTCTTCTAACATCATTATCGAGAACTAAAAGGCAGTACCTTGTAAATAAATAAATAAATAAATAAATAAATAAATATATCATCACGGCATATTACCCATATCTGGGTGTGCCACTATCTACAACACATGTAGACATCGGTAATGATGACGATATATTTTACCATGTGGGCGCTTACCAGGCGTCACGTCACGGGCACTCATAGCTGGTGTGGAGAGTGCACCACAGGGGTCACTTTTGTGCCATTTAAAATTGGAAATATTTAGCGTCTGTCGGGATCGAACCCGGTTCCCCGGGTTCGCGACCAGACACTCAGGTACGCGGCCACGGGACCCCATACAATTTTGTCGAAAACTAGTTATCGAGCTAGTTATCATAGCTGATCTACATCGTATTAGTGATCGAAACAACTTTAACAATCTCATGATAATGCAGTAATCTTAAAAAAGAAAAACAGTAACTCGTCATAAGGAGAATAAACTTATTTCATAGTCGCTCTCTAAAATTTACATTTTGTAACATACGAGGTACTGCTTTTTAGTCCTCGATATGTGTGCTGGAATGTGACATTCTGATTCCCAAACAGAGAAAATAAATAAAAAAATTGAAATTAATTATATGTTTGTACATAAACATATTATTTTATAATAGAAATTTGCTATTGTTTCGATAAACGAATAACGGATAAAAAAGTTAGAAATAAATGGATAATTCAACATAATCATCAGTTATTATGTATAATTACATTATTTCAAAAGAATTATAAATGTATAAATTTAAGTGAAAATATTCTAGTCGATTATTCACAAATAATATTTGCAATATAAAAATAATGTACTTATTCTTTGTAGTATTATTTATTCAAGTGATTAGTTTTTGTATTTGCGGATTTTTGGTAAGATATGTATACAGGATGGTCCATCGGTCTCGATTATTTTAAATATTATCGAAACAAAGTTTATTTTAAAATATCTACATATCTGCAGTATAAGTTTTACTACCGGTTGTTCCATTTTCGCGCATTGATATGTTACTTTAGATTTTTTAATGGAACAGTCTATATATTTTTACAAAATTTTAAAGATTTTTTTGTTTTCCTTCAAAACAGGTCTTATTCATTATAGTACTAAAATGATCAGTACGAAACTATTCATGTTTTAATTAATAAATAATCACACACAAAGTATGAACTTCGTTTCAGATAAAGTGTCTTTTCCGTTCATAATACGCTAAATTTTTACAAAGTTGTTCAAAATAACGAATTATGGCTCCACACAAAATATCAGGAAGATATACCTACTTTGATTTATTTTGTTTAATTATTTCTGAATAAAAACATGAATAGTTTTTGTACTGATTATTTTAGAACTATAATAAATAAAAACTGCTTCAAAGAGAAATACAATGTCTTTAAAATTTTGTAAAGGCTGTTTCATTAAAAAAATATAAAGTTGCTTATTATTGAGCGAAAAAGGAACACTTATAGGGCAGATTTTTATTATTATTTTTACCTCTCGCTAAGAGAGGTATTGGAATCATGCTAAAAATCGCATATCCAGATTTTAGTGGATAAGCACGTTTTAATGTCCCTAGAACCCAATGGGGGATTCCACCATTTTTTTATAATTTCATCTGAAAATATTAGGAAAACTAAGACTATTGATGAAAATCCGGCGAAAAAATTCCTATTAATAAGCGAGTTATGGTCTCCCGAATTTTGAAAAGATTGACGTGACGTTACGCTTATGTGTTTTTTTATCAAACTGTTTTCATCATGGACCAAAATTTTCTTGAAATATATGCTATTTTAAGTTATATTTACATAAACTAGATGAATATTATAACACTGTATAAGTCTACATACTTTATAATTACAAGTGTATTTAAATTATTAAGTTTAATGCAAGAAATTTATGTTAAAATAAAAACAGTTTGAAAACTGCAGTACAGGAATGTTAGCCCCTCCTTTCGAATTTGAATTTCTTAACTTCCATTGGTAGTAGCCCCCACCTCCTAACACCCTATTTGTTATGCATGTATAGGCGGTCTTTCGGTCGCCAATCAAAATATTATATATTGATTTCATATTAGTGTCGAAGCGCTGTGTGTGTGTGTGTGTGTGGGTGGGGGGGGGGTATGTTGGAGCCACGATTTCTCAAATACTATAAGACTTAAAAAATATTTAACTGCAGTTTCCTCAATCCGACATTCCTGGGAAGAGCTGATTAGATTTTGGTAATAATTGGACAACTGGAAGTAATAGTATAAAAAGAAAAATCTTCTAAATATTATTTTTTGAAATATATATATAATATAAAATATTAAAGAATATAAAATTCTCTATCCAATACATAAAACATTTTCATTATCTTCTATAGATTTAGAGATAAACTGGGTCATAAATATATAAAATAATCCATTTGAATCAGCCTATGGAAACCAGTTGAAAAATTAAAATGTTTATAATTGACATGAAATTATTAGAATTATTTGACGATAATTACATTTCATAGCGGTGTATCATTTCACTAGGAGGCACTGTATGTTTAATAGCAAATATATTAAAACATAAGTTACAGAAGGAATTGAATTCTAGCACGAGTTACATATTCGCTCACGAGCGAACAGCAGCGAGTGGGCGAATGTACGAGTGCTTGAATTGCCTTGTGTCACTTTCTGTAACGTATGTTTTATACTGTTTTCTCTGTTGAGGCTTTCTTTTATATTATTTTTTTGTAAAAACATTTGACAATTATGTACATTAAGAGAATTTTTTGATAGAATTATTATGTAAGTGACAGTGATTTGCGTTTTCTTTTCTGTCCCTTAGTATATTTAATGTATTTATTGCAGTCATGCTATTCTTAAATAACAAAATATCGAATCGTTTAAGAACGAAGTTTCTTCTAACATCAATATTGAGAGCTAAAACGCAGTACCTACCTCGTATGCTACAATTTTGTCGAAAACTAGTTATCGAGCTAGTTATCATATCTAACCTACGTGATACTTAAAGCTCTACCTATTAGTGATCGAATTAACTTTACCATCATCAGCATAACGCAATATTCTTTAAAAAAAATAACAGTAACTCATCGTGAGAAAAACAGACTTGTTTTATAGGCGCGCCCTCTAAAATTTGTATTTTGTAACATACTTTCTTTTAGAGAAATGTGACATTCTAATTCAGAAACAGAGAAAATAAATTAAAAATTTGAAATTACTGCAATTACCTATAATTATTTGTATTTACATAAACATATTATTTTATAATAGCAATTTTCTATTGTTTGGAATAACGGATAAAAAATTTGAAATAAATGGATAATGCAACAAAATCATGTTATTATGTATAATTACATAATATCAAAATGAATGTATAAATTTATGTGAAAATATTCTTGTTGAATATTTATAAATAACATTTGCAATATAAAAATAATGTACGTACTTTTTGAAGTATTATTTTTTATCCAAGTGATTAATTTTTGCATTTGTGGATTTTTGGTAAGATATATACATATACAGCATGGTCCATCGGTCTGTATTTCTTTTCTTAATTATTTTAAATATTAACAAATTTTTTCATTATTATTTTACATTAAAATATCTATATATCTATAGTGTAAGTTTTTATACCGGGTGTTCCATTTTCCTTTTAAAACAGTTCTTATTCATTTCTAAAATGATCAGCAAACAAACTATTCATGTTTTTATTAATAAATAATCATACAGAAAGAATGAATTTCGTTTCCGGTAAAGTGCCTTTTCCGTTCACAATGGGCCAAAATTTAACGAAGATAAATTGTTTGAAATAACAAATTTTAGGAAGATATACCTACTTTGATTTATTTTGTTTAATTATTTATTAATAAAAACATAAATAGTTTCCATAGAGGAGTGGGATCATGTAACTGTGAAATAGTATACACGTGCTGATTGGATATTTCACACGAGTGTGAAGTTTGAGCCACGAGCCGTAGGCGAGTGGTTTAATCACATGAGTGTGAAATACCCTTTCAGCACGTGTTGTACACGATACTTTTCCGACGACCACAAAAAAAATCTGTTGTGGCCATTCGATGTATTTTGTACAAATCCCATACCAAAAGTACCGTGGAACAGTTTCTATATAATGTCATGTAAAATCGAACACGAACACATACTATTTTTTACAAATTCCATACCAAAAGTTCATTTGAAAAGGTTCTATAAATCCAATAAAATTATGACATAAACAAACACTACGTAAAATGCACTTGACACATGTCTTTCTGCTTCAGCTTTGCCCTATTTTATTAGGGGCCACTGTTTCCTCTTCTCTTCCACTCATTCCTGTCCAACGCATCTTCTTCACACAGTCCTTCCTATCTCAAGTCTTCTGCGATGCAGTCCTTCCATCTTCTCTTTAGCCTTTCACTGCATGTCACTTGCGAAGAACACTATGACATACTAATTTTTGATCCCATACTTTCCATATTTGGTTTTGCACTTGCAACAGACATCTGTCAATTAGAATTTTTTGAATGAGCAGCTGTTTCCATGATAAATAGCAAAGCTGACTAATTTTTGAAAATTAATTTCTTTATAATGCTTTGACTCTACATCTATTGAATATGAAGGAAAATGTATAATCAAACCATATAGAGAAGAGTATTTTCTTTAATAAATATAATAACAAAATGTCAAGAATTTATATTTAACTGCGTTTTTTTTAAGAAAAACTGTTAAAAACTTCAAATAAGGGTACTTCCGGTGGATCAATTATAACCAAAATCTAATCAACTCTTCATAGGGATGTACAGAAGAGGAATACGAAAGAATTATAATTTTTAGAATTGTAGTATTAAAGTTATCGTCGGAGAAAAATTTGTCGCACACGGACACACATACACACACACACACACACACACACACACACATACATACATACATACATACATACATTACAGACATCATCTTAAAAATAGTAAATTCGTATTGTAGGGACCCTAAAACGTGTTTATTCATTAAAAACTCACCACCGAATTTTTTGACCAAAGACAATACCTTCTTTACCTAAAGGTGACGGAAGGTAAAAACAATATAAAATTTACATAAAAATATTAAAACAGATTATGTTAATATCATTGCTATCAGAATTCACCAAAAGTTATGTTAAAATCTGATAAATCAGGGTCCAACCTTCTTAACCCGTGTAAATTCAGCAAATTACCTGCAACTGTCAAATTTTTAAATAATTTTTTTTTTAAGTTAGTTCGCTCAGTTATCGCAGCGTGTGATAAAATCATATAACACAGTTGCGGACGCATCTGATTGGCTAACGAGCTTTCATATTACACAGCATTGCTAGTGATGTGCAATGACCAACTTTTATTTCATATATTTGAGTATAGGTTGTAGTACAGCTAAAATGAAGTAGTTGTAATAAAATACGATAATTATAAAAAGAATATTGAAAAATTATTGTACCGGAGCACTAATGGCCTTTGTTGCAGAAGTGCTCGATAAATAAACTTCAATAAAAAAAAAAGAATATTGATTACAAGAATGAACCTAAGAAAAAAAAATCATGAATATTTTAATACTAGCATGTTGCGAAGAACCAAATGCTTATGATTTACTATATATCTTTACTCTTTTGAAAACTATGATAGAAAATTGAAATCCTGGTGATTAGATATCTTTTTATATCTACCGACATTTCCCTGATTTACTATTAAAATTTTGATAGAAAAAAAAAAATATCTAAAAGAAATATTTTTTGGCTTTGTTGATATTCCAATAACTCTAAAAGTGTGGATTACAGCAACGTATATTTTGATTCCAGCCCAAGAATATTGATTACAAGAATAAATCCAAAAAAGGAAATTTTATTAATATTTAAATACTATTGCATTCTGAGAAGCATCAGAGATAACGATTATAGCTTGTGTTTTTGTGATTAATATTTTTTAAATTTTTACACAAAATTAAAATTTATGAATTGGTTATGGATGTGGCCTATACTTTATTTACTTGAAATATAAAACGTAATAAAAACTAGACTACTTTAAAATAATAAAAAAAAATAATCCTGCAGTCTTAAATGGTCTCTTAAAGTTTTAATTATATAGTTAAACATATTTTTGTTTACTTCATAAATTTTTCTTCTGGGACAGAAAAAAGAACAAAATTAGTGGTATATGGTACATGACATCTGTAACTAATTGATACCTAATTTAACTTGTGTCCTTCGTCAATTCTTGTGGCATTGCTATTACGAACGAAATAAAAACGAAAGCCGAGAATAATGCGTTTTGACATTAGATTAAAAATTTAATGACATTCATGTAAATTATCTATCAAAACTACTATTTAATACGAAAACATTAGTCTATAAACGATATCGTTTTCGCAAAACGTACTTATTCACTTTACGCAAATAATCGTTGAAAACATAGAGAGTTAAAACTTATACTGCAGGATATGTGGGCAATTTTAAGTAAAAAAAAACTTTGACAAAAGTTCGGTAATATTTAAATAATCGAGTAAAATACTACAAACCTGTATACAGGAGACGGGTTTCCTACGAAAAAACATCGGCGAGTTCATTAAATCCTATAAATGAAATAAGATACATTTTACTCTAGCTGCCCACAATTTTTTTTCGTCTGCTATAAAAATGTGAAAAAAAGTACCATACAGTGTCATTTTTTCACCCGTTTGCGATAAAAAGTT
This sequence comes from Ophonus ardosiacus, assembly GCA_943142095.1. Lineage (NCBI taxonomy): Eukaryota > Metazoa > Arthropoda > Insecta > Coleoptera > Carabidae > Ophonus > Ophonus ardosiacus. The sequence continues at coordinate 39,138,265 of OW964828.1, forward strand.
CACTTTCCCACATTTTTATTGTGTTAAACCCATTTCAATTAAATACTTTTTTTGACAGACGTACAAAAACTATTTGAAAATTTGGGTGCAAGTACTTTTTCAGACAATTGATACTTTTTGATTCTAGGGACTGTAAATGACGTTTCTTCTCAAAATTCTCAAAATGCGATATTTATTGGGTTAAACAGAATACTGGAAATCATAACTAGGCGTTTAACATAGAAAAAGAGTATTATTCAAATATCTTCTGTCGCGTAAGATTATAATGTTATATAGAGTTATTGATATGTTTAGATTATTTTATTTTGCATCGAAAAGTATCTATATACTCGCAATTTAATGGCTTGTTATTAAAATATTTACAAAAATATATTGTATTGGCAGTTATTACTAATTATTTACGAAATTAGGAAAAGTTAAACAGAGTAGACAAGATTACTTAACAAGAGGTCCTAACAACTCTGTTATCCACTTCTTTGAAGCCCTTTATTTAAATTTTAAGTTTTGTTGTTTAACTTTTTTTGAAACGTCCAGTATGATTGAAGAATTATATTAAAATTTTTTCGTGGGACACCGGTCACCTGTATACAGAATGTATGTCAATAAATAAACCAGCAAATATCTCGCTTAGAGGTAGTACCATTAATTTTAACAATTTGAACTATACATATAATGTTAATGAATTTGAATTTAGTCGACAAATATAAGCTACTTCCACATAGAGCGATACGAAATATGTCATTTACCAGCAATTACACCTTACGTAGGCTATTCGATAAGTGTTCGCCATTTAAACCACGGTTCTTATTTAATGGAAGACTTTGAATTTACAAGAGATATTGATGTGCGCCATGTTAAGGTAATTTCATCCAATTATTCGAAGGCAAGTAATAATTATCTGTAATTTAACTCTAAATATTGGGGCCTATTCAGAACTCAATATTTGCTTAGTCATTATGGCCTTTAAAGTTGTTTTGTACTATAAAGATTGTTAAATTCAAATTTGGTATTCTCAGTGGAGGTCCATTCTATTCCGCTATCCGCTATTTAAGTTCCACTACTATCCAATAGATGGATTTAAGTCGGATAGCCACGTGTGCTATTTGTTAGAATTGTAAATAATTATTATAATTTAAATAGGTGCTTACAATATATAGATATTAATCAAATATTGTTGATATAACACACGAACACAAGTATTTGATCACAAAATTGAAAAGCCGAACTACTTGTCAACTTGACATCTGGCAATATTAATAAGTTCCACTACTAGCCAACAGATGGATTCAAGTCAGATAGCGGGATGGGGACCCCCATCTGTTGGCTAGTAGTGGAACTTATATAGCGGATAGCGGATAGCACATGTGGCTATGAATTAGAATAGACCCCCTGAACGTGGTTACCGTGAACAATTGTTAAGTGCTTTGACAGCCTTTATCATAACAACTGCTAAAACTATATATTTATGGTTAACACGTTGTTATTTCTAATATTTGACATGTGAGAGATTATACCATTCAAATATTGTTAATTTCTGCCAAATATAAATATTTTTATTTTTATTTATCGTTAACACGTTGTTATTTCTAATATTTGACATGTGACAGATTAATACCATTCAAATATTATTAATTTCTGCCAAATATAAATATTTTTATTTTTTATCAGAATGCAGTTTGTTATACAGGGCGTTAAAAAATAAGTGTCACAAATTATGAGGGCAATAGTTTCCGAGATGAAAAATGAGTTTTTTCGGTGTTTACCTCTGCTATCTCGAAAACTGTAAGAGTTACGACTTTGATTAAATAAGACATTTTGTTTACCTTTCAGAGGTCATCTTAGATGTGTTTGTTTTTCAAAAAAAAAAAAAAAAAACAAATAATTGTAGTGTAATATTAGAAAATGAGTCTACTTACTGGCATAGACAAAATTTTCTTCAACCACTATCTTAGTCTTTCATCGATTCTAATACAAAATGGCCTCTTTCTCAAAAATAGTTGAAGGTCGGACCCATATTAATTAAACTCATTTTGGTCAGTTCTATATGCCTTCATAATTTGTGACACTTATTTTTTAACACCCTGTATGTATAAATGTTGCTTGAATTTAAAATGTTCATAAGAACTGTCATGGGAGAAAGTCACTTTTATGGAAATATTTCTTTAAAAATAGTATTTTTCAAAACTTTGTTAATAATATTTATTCATTTTAGTGCAAATACTTGCTGTTTCTGTTATATATTAATTTAAAAAATATATATTGAAATCTTTTCACGTTAGGATCATTTTTCCTAGTTTCATATCCATTCTAAATAATTTAGATAATTCCGAATACGACATATAAATATCATATTGTTTTTTAGTTGTTTTAGGTGAACGTTTGTGTTTTAAAGTTTACTAGTAACTCAATACTTCAAAAAATTAAAGCTTTGACATGTATGATTAGGATTGAATTAAGTTCATATTTGTATAATGAAGTTAGCTAATGTCAAATAGTCCGGTTTGTCCACAAGTATTTATAAAGAATGTTAACATAACAACTAATATAACTACGTTGGTTCCGAATTAACAAATTCATAAAGATTGTTACAAATATCTTTATGATAACAATTTTTATATCCGTAACAACTTTTTTGACTGTGTTTATCTAAATAGACTACATCATGAGCAATTGAGCATTGAGCTCACTCTTTAACAGATACGATCCTCTATACACGTTTCGACCACAAATATCTGAACACTGAATTTTGATCTTCTTTGGTGCAGGCAAAAACCGGAACAGCCTTGGCTAATGGCTAGGCAGCGACGGCGTAATTTATCTGATAACATTAAACCTACGTAAAAACATTTAGACGGACACCTTGCTACGCAATACACCTGCATTATGCATAATTGTTGCCTTACTCAATTAATATTATGATTATGCATTTAAACATATATAATAATTTAATACAAATATGGTCGATTTAAGGTGGAAGCTCAATTAACGAGATGTAACAGTAAGGAGGCATTAGACACATGCGAGCAAAATATACCATTGAAGATTATGGGAAACGTATGCAATTTCCTCGCCGATAAAAATTCCGCCTGGACCTCTTATGTGAACAGCTTTGAGCCACCCTACAAGTGCCCATTAAAAAAGGCTAGATATTATATTACATACAAACTAAATTTAACTGGCCTTACTGTAGAAGTGAGTAAAGATATATTTTATTTTGCAGGGAAGATATATTCAGAGAAATGGTACATTGGACGCAACGCGTAATTTTTTCCCTCTAGGACAGTATTATTGGAAAATAAAAATTTTCATATATGAAAGAAATAAAATTATATTTGTCAAATGTATAGATTTGACAATGAGAACCTACTAGTTTTGTCAATATACATATTTACACAAAAATGTAATAAACAAATAAATATAATGTGTTACAAATTCTAAAGCTAACTGTTATTATAAACAATATAAACTGATTAAACGAGTATTTACAACTCTCATAATATACCCTGCCTTTCTCACCCTCTTTACTATTTACTTATTAAAAGCATTTCTTTCAATCCATCTTCTCTTATATTCAAAAATGGTCAAAATGTGGTTGTTGTGTTCTTTCTCTTCGTATGATTGCAGAGAAGTCACTTGAAAAGAACAAGAAGGTTCTGTGGCTTTCTAGATACAAAGAAGGTGTATGATAGTGTTCTTCGTAATACTTCGTGGGAAGTACTCAGAGAGTACGGCGTGAATGGAAACTGGTTGGGAGCGATTCGAGCGTTGTATGAGGGTAGTGATACTGCTGTAAGAATAGATGCAGGTTGAGTAATTGGTTTCGTATAAATGTTGGTGTTAAACAGACTTGTGGTATGTTTCCGTGGTTGTTTAACTTGTATATGGATGTGTTGTTGCGAAAGGCGTTGAATGGAATGAATGGTGTACATATTTGTGAAAGTATTGTGTCTGCGTTAGCGTATGGGGATTATATAGTTGTTTTAAGTGAAAATGAAGAGCAACTAAGAAGAATGATAGAGAAAATAAATGAATTTGGAAGACGTATGAATCTGGTATTGAATGTTGATAAATCTAAGGTATTAGTATTTGAAAGGAGTGAACTAGTGACTGAGTGCAATGTGTTGGTGGATGGAGTGAAACTCAAGCAGGTGAATGAGTTTGTATATTTGGGTAGCATGATGTCGAGGGATGGACGAATTGACCGAGAAATTGATAGGAGGGTGAGTGCGGTATATAAGGTAATGGGTGCTCTGGGTACGTTTGCTCGTAATGTAAACGTATCAAGAGAGGCTCGGTTAAGTGTATAATGGAGTGCTAGTGCCTGCTTTGATGTATGGAAGTGAATGTTGGGCATGGACGAGAAAGCATAAAAGGAGAGTGGAAGAATGACTGCCGTGGAAATGATGTATTTACGTGGTGTTTGTGGGTATACAAGGCGGGATCGCGCGAGGAATAATTTGGGGTATGAAGAATGTATGGTTAGGAAGAATGTTGTTAAGAGAGTTGTAATGAGTCAGTTGAGATGGTTTGATCATGTGGAGAGAATGACGAGTGAACGACTTGTAAAACGCAGATATGCTGGTAGAGTTAAGGGTGTTCGATTGCGTGGCCGTCCAGTGTGTAAGTGGATGGATGTGATTGGTAGTGTTTTGAAGGGGCGTAAGTAAGAGAAGAGCATGCATGAATATGATTATGAATGTGGCTGAGCCAAAAGAAGTGTGACTGGATAGGAATGTGTGGCGAAGGATGATTCATGCATAACTATTGTGGTGTGAAGATGTATTGTTCGTAAGAATGGGAGACTGAGCTGAACTTTTATGTGGACGAGGTGTACGAAGTATGTTTGTACAGGAATATGTGGCGAAGGATGATTTTTGTGTAACTATTATTGTGGTCCGGATGCGGTTATTCGTTGCCGAAAATCGGTCACTTTAATATGTTCTTATGCTCTTAAATGTGAATACGTTTATGAATGTGGCTGAGGTGAATGAAGTGTGCATGGATAGAAACGTGTGGCGAAGGATGATTGTTGCATAACTATTATTGTGGCCCGGATGCGGTTATTCGCTACCGAAAATCGGTCACTTTAATATGTTCTTATGTATGAATGCTATGATAATTGTAGACAAAGCGAAAGAAGAATGTTGTGGGAACATATGCCATTTCTTCGCCGATAAAAATGTCGCCTGGTCCTCTTCTATGAACAGCTATGAGCCATCCTTCAAGTGTCCATTGAAAAAGGCTAGATATTATCTATAGAGTGCCCCAATAAAATGTATACATATCAGAGAGTGTATACATTTTATTGGGATACTCGGTATATTATAAAAAATTAAATTTACCTGGGCTTACTATAGAAGTGAGTAAAGATATTGGCTAAAAATTATTATTTTATTTTTCAGGGAAGATATATTCAAAGAAATGGTACATTTGACGCATCGCATATTGTTTTCCCTCTAGGACAGTATTATTGGAAAATAAAAGCTATCCTTTATGAAAGAAATAAAATTATATTGGTCAAGTGTATAGATATGACAGTGAGAACTTACTAGTTTTGTCAATATATATATATATATATATATATATATATATATATATATATATATATATATATATATATATATATTTATACAAAAATATAACAAACAAATGAATATAGCTTGCTGTAAATTCTAAAGCAAACTGCTATTATAAACAATATAAATTAATTAAACGGGCATTTACATCGCTCATAATATTCCATGCCTTTCTTCACTTTCTTTACTTTTTACTTATTATCTTGTCGGCTCCGGTGGCTTAATGGTTAGAGCAACGCCTCTTAGTCATGAATGCGCTCGGGGTTCTGGGTTCGAATCCCACTAAGGCATGGATGTTTGTGTATGTAAACCTACTCAGTAATAGGAATTTAATCCTGTTGAGAGTTTTTTTTTTTAAGCGAATATTTGGATGTTGTGTGTGTCCCAAAAATATTCCATTAAATAGCTCCGAGCCAATGTACGAAAGTACGAGGCCGAACCCAATTAAAAAAAAAAAAAACAGGTATTATATAAAAGACTACTAATTTATCAAATTTTGTTTCATTATTTAAATAATGAAAAGTGTCATTTTTTATATTTTTTAGATGTATTATTTTCTGTGTGAGATAAATATTTCATTCTTTTCATGTATACATTTTTTGTTATCTATAAATACTGACTAAATTATAATTATAAATTATAATTATTTCTACAAAAACTAATAAAAATACAGTAATAGATGAAACATAACTTTTACCTGAAATTATTAAAATTATTTGACGTTATTTAAATTTCATAGCGGTGTATCATTTCACTAGGAGCCATTGTATGTTTAATAGCAAATATATTAAAACATAAGGTACAAAAGGAAATGAATTCTAGCACGAGTTACATATTCGCTCACGGGCGAAAAGCACACGTGCTTGAATTGCCTTCTGTCATTTTATGTAACGTATTTTTATAGTATTTTCTCTGTTGAGGCTTTCTTTTATATTATTCTATATTCTATTCTAATAATCAACAATGAAACAGACCTACATAAAATTAAATGATTTTTTAAATAATAATAATTTAACCATAAATTAAGTGTAAATTCATCATGGACCTTAAAATGTATTATCAGAACTTCAGAGGCATCAAAACTAAACTAAATAATATTTATAATAATTTAGCACTAAATTCTTATGATATAGTGACATTTACTGAAAAAAGTTAAATGATACAATTTTAAATTCTGAAATTTGCAACGTAAATCAGTATTTGGTGTTCAGGCGCGATAAAAATGACTCTCGAACTCAAGGTGGCGGTGTAATGTTTCTCGTTAGAAAATGTTTAAAATGTAAAGTGCAACAATCATGGTTTTCCACATGTAAGGACATGTGGGTGACAATAATTTTTGAAAATATTAAAATACATTTATGTGCGGTATATATCCCGCCGGCCTCTCCTTCAAATTTATATATTGAACACTTTCAGAAATTGCAAGACATTTGTTTGAGTGAGTGCAAGGTGTGTTGGTGACTACAATCTCCCTAATATTCAGTGGACCCCTTATTTGAATTATTTTGAACCATCAACAGTAAAATATGACGATATTCATAATGAACTCTTACATACAATTAACTTTTCTAATTTATGTCAATACAATGGAATATTGAATTCTCACAACAAATTACTTGATCTTGTTCTAAGCAACAATTACTGTCAAGTTGGTCTGAGTAATTCTCCTTTATCAAATATCGATTCATATCATCCACCGCTTGATATACATATTTCTATGCAAAATCATAAAAATTTAGAATTTAATAATGAATTTCGACCTAACTTTTATAAATGTAATTATGAATTTATAAAATGTTTGCAATAGACTGGAATGCTAAATTGTCATAATGATGCGAATAAAAATTTAGATACTTTTATGATATATTGGACAGTCTAATAATTAATTTTGTACCATTTAAGCAAATTAGAATGAATTCTCACCCAAAATGGTTTTCTAAAGCTCTTGTTAAAATGTTACGTGAAAAACAAAAATTTCATAAGAGATGGAAAAATTATGGGAGAATCTCAGACTATACTTCCTTCTCTCTGTTATGCAACAGGGTTAAAATTAAACAGCAACAAGATTTCTGTTTTTATATGCAAAATGTTGAAAATAATATTCACAAAGATCCCAAATCCTTTTGGTCTTACTTTAAAACAAGGTGGGATTCCTAACACCATGATTTATGGAAATGAGGAAGCTCACGATGGCCATTCGGTCAGTAATCTTTTTGCTGATTATTTCAAATCTGTCTTTGTAAACAATAATAATAAGAATAAGGACAATGTTATAGAGAATCTACTATATGAGTTAATATGGCGGCAGGTAACGATGTGGGTTCAGAGATCTCTCTAGAAAACTCAAAAAAATTGTGTAAAATTTGCAACAAAAGTGCTGTAAACAATTTAGTGAAATGCGCTATTTGTGACAATGTTTTTCACCAAAGTTGCTGCACAAAGAAAAATTTACCAGTAAGTGACAATATTACAAAATGCTGTAATGAAGAAGAAAACCTTTTGGATGCATATGACACAAGTGATCCTGAAAAACTTTTAAATTGTTTTAAAATTGAAATTTGCTATTTAAAAAAATTAATACTCGAAAAAGATAAATTATTATCTGATAAATGTGTTATTATTCGGGATAAAGACACAATTATTAAACTTTTAAATAACGAAATAAAAAACTTAAAAGTGTGCTCACCAAATAAACAACAAACGCCACCTGTTAGAACGACTCCAAATCAACATAAACAAGATTTTGTTGAAAATAAAAATATAAATGTCACTAACTGCGACATTGAGACAATGTCAAATCCGACAAATAAAATAATAATATGTAAAAAACAAAATAAACGATATGAAACTACTGCCGATATTAAAAATAGTAAATCGGATAGTAACTTTACTTCTCCTAAACATAATAAAGTTGATAACACGAATGAAAACAATGGACAGCCCAAAATAGTTCATAAAAATAAAAACTTTAATAACCTTAAATCAAATAGCGGTATTTTATATGGAAGTGCAAAAAGTGCAAATAATATCGAAGCAGCCCCGAAGAAGGCATTTATCCATGTATCCAGATTGAAACCTGGAACAAAACCCGAGGATATCACAGCACATCTGCAACCCCATATTCCAGAGGTGTATTGTGAAGAGATACAATCGAAATATCCGCAGCACTACTCTTCGTTTAAGATAACCGTGAATTTGATGAACTATGAAAAAGCTACTAATATTGATCTGTGGCCATATGGCACATATATATCCCGTTTTTTTCACAGGAAACTGAAGGATGGAGTAGGAGAATAAACAATATAGTAAAAAATTGTACAAGTTCTAAAGAAAATTTTAGTATTGGACACATAAATATTCAGTGTCTATCTAATAAAATAGATCAGGTAACTTTGTTTTTATTGATGATTATGATGCTTTATGTATTTCAGAACATTGGCTTGATGAGAATCAATTAAATACAATTAATTTTCCAGGTTATAAACTAGGAGCTTATTACTGTAGAACAAAGAATAGACATGGTGGCGTAGCAATTTTTATAAAAAGGGAAGTGAACTTTAAATTATTGAATTTTTGCAATTTTTCTCAAACATATGATGCTGAATTTTGCGGGATAGAATTAATCGAAACTAGAGTAATAATAATCGCAACCTATCGCTCTAGCTCTGGTAATTTAAATGTCTTTTTTGACAAACTCGAAGATTTACTATCAAATATTAATTTCAATGATAAAAAAATATTCATTTTAGGAGATTTCAATATTGACCTTTTGTCTTCTGGAACTAACGAACTGAATTTTATTAATCTATTGTCATCCTTTAATATATCTCCAACAATTTTCGAGCCAACTAGAGTAACACCAAATTCATCAACATGTATTGACAACATATTGACAAATATTAATGGAAATAAATATAGAACTGGTGTGCTAGACAAATGTTTGTCTGATCATTCCTCGCAGTATATATCTTTCGAAGAATCTAGGACAACTAAACCAGATATATTAAGAACGAGATTTTTTTCTTCAAACAAGATTAATTTATTTAGAGACACTTTAATGCAGGTAAATTGGGATGATATATTTAATCCTACATATAGTGCAAACACTGCAGCTAGTATCTTTGTAAGTAGATTTAGCACTCTCATTCGGGAGCATTTTCCAATGAAACCTTTAAAAGTACATAATAATAAACAACCGGTCAAATGGTTTACTGAATCATTACACAAACTTAGGAATCAGGTTTCTATTTTAAAAACTGTCTCTGTTTGTACAAAAAATGGTTCAGATATTATGAATTACAATCTTATGCGTAATAAATACAGGTATGAAATAAAAATTACTAAAAAACAAGCTTATGAAAATTATATTAAATCCTCAACAAATAAGTCGAAAGATTGTTGGCGATTAATAAATTATGAGAGAAATCAATCTGCAGTAAATTCAGTTCCTGCAGATATATCTTGTGATACATTTAATGACTATTTCATTTCTGTGACAGAAGATATCATTTCCAGTTTACCTACAATGGATGATATCTGCAATGTTTGTAGTTTTCATATACCATTACCTTCTTGCAAATTTTCATTGGACTATATTCCTGAAGAGGAAGTGTTTAATGCATTTTTATCTCTGAATAACTCTGCTTGTACTGATATTTACGATATTAATTTCAAAATAGTAAATGCAGTGTTTGATGTAATTTTGCCAGTTCTAACATATATTTTCAACAAATGTATTGAAGAAGGTTGTTTTCCAGACACTTTTAAAGTTACAAAAGTTTTACCGTTATTTAAAAAAGGAGATCACAGTCAGTTAAATAACTACAGACCCATCTCAATTATTCCCCTATTTTCGAAATTATTTGAAAAAATTCTCAAAAATAAATTATGTTCTTATTTTGAATCAAATAACTTATTTGACGAGAGACAATATGGATTCCGAAATAGTAAATCAACCACTGCAGCTGTCATGCGTATCGTGAGTGATATTGTTGAGAATATGGAGAGAGGTTGCCACACATCAGTCACCTTATGTGACCTCTCGAAGGCATTCGATTGCATCTCCCATGAAAGATTATTAGAAAAACTTAAAATTTATGGTGTAACTGGAACTCCACTTGCGCTGTTCAAATCTTACTTAGATAATCGTAAACAAAGTGTGTACAAGGATAATAATAGCTCAGATTTTAAATTAATCAAACATGGAATTCCACAAGGATCCATTTTAGGGCCTCTTTTATTTATTATATACATAAATGATTTTCCATTGAGCATGAATCCTATAGAAACTATTTTGTTTGCAGATGATACTACTTTGGTAGCATCCAGTAAGAGTATAGAGTCACTAGAAGATTTATTCGAATCAAATTACAAGTTAGCGGAGGTCTGGTTCACGCGAAACTTCTTAAAATTAAATAGTGACAAAACACAATTTTTAATAATATCTTCGCACTCGATCTCAACTCAAGGTAAATCAATTAAAGTTTTAGGGCTTAATATTGACGATGGATTAACCTGGGTCAAACATGTTGATGAATTGTTACCTAAGTTGGCAAGAGTTACATTTATTTTAAGACAATTAAAAAATTACCTCAATATTGAAACTCTTAAGATGACATATTTTGCACTATTCCATTCTTTGATAAGTTATGGTGTTATTCTTTGGGGTAACTCTTCTCACGCTAACAGAGTTTTTAAAGCACAAAAACAAGTAATAAGGATCATTAAGGGTGTTAATTACAGAGATCATTGTAAACCTCATTTCATATTTTTAGGAATAATGCCTCTACCTTGTCTATTCATTTACACTACTCTTTTAGAAATTCATCGTAATAAGAGTAATTTCTCGACTGTATCAATGCATCACGATTATTGCACTAGAAATTCGAATCTTTTGAAAGTTCCAAAATTTAGACTAAATAAATCAAAGAACAATTCTCTGAATTTGAACTTGTACAACGTTTTACCTGAATCAAGCAAGAATGTACCATATAATATTTTTAAATCTAAAATTAAAACCTATCTTTTGAGGCATTGTTTTTATTCAGTAGATGAATATTTTCAACGAACAAAGGACTGTAATATTTTATAAACTATTTTGTACATATATATTTATATATTTTTTATTGTTATCATTTTAATATCATGTAATCGTAATAATTAATGACTTGCTACAAACAATTAATGTACAGTAGTTAAAAATATATGAAATATGAAATATGAAATATGAAATATTTTACTTAACTTACATTCTATTGAGCTAAGTGTGGATGAAATTTTTAAGTATCTGTTAAATCTCAACACTAACAAAGGATGTGGCCCCGAACAAATCCCAAGTTCCTTCATTAAAACATGTGCGGCTTATCTAACGTCGCCTTTGCAAATTTTAGTTAACCAATCTCTAAAGTCCGGTGTTTTTCCCGATAGGTGGAAACTGTCAAAGATTGTACCTATTCACAAAACAGGAGATATCAATAACGTCACCAATTACAGACCAATATCAATTATTTCAACCTTCGGTAAAATTTTTGAAGCCTTGGTAATTTATAAAATAAAATCTGACTGCAATACCATTCTTTTTCCGGAACAACATGGATTCTGTTCACGTAAATCTATTTCAACTAATTTAATTCCTTTCATCACATTCTTAAGCAAAAACATGGACAGTAGAACCCAAGTACACGTTATTTAAACTGGTTTCTGCAAAGCATTTGAATGAGTGCATCTCCCTACTTTACTACGTACTCGTAAATTGAAATTATTAGGTTTTCATGGTTCCTTACTTTGATGGATAGAATCGTACGTTTCTAACAGATCCCAATTCGTATACTGCAACGGTTTTAAGTCTACTCTATTTTCTGTTCTATCTGGTGTGCCCCAAGGCTCACATCTTGGTTTTTACTGTTTCTTTTATTTATTAATGATATATATATATATATATATATATATATATATATATATGTTTCAAATATTGTCATTTCCTTCTGTATGAAGATGATTTAAGAATTTATAAGTCTATAAGAAATATTGAAGACTGTAAGAAATTTGAAGAGGACTTAAACCGTTTGCATGAATATTGTATAGATAATTATTTATTAGTTAATATAACCAAATGCTACATCATCATTTTCACAAGAAATCGTCATAAAATAAATTATATTTATGCAAGTGATAATGTCGCATTGGAAAATAAATCAGTAATTAGAGATCTTGGAATTAACTTTGAACCTACAATGGCTTTCGAATATCACTGCAACAAATAGTAAAAGATTCCTATGAAGTTCTTGGATTCATCTTCCGTCACGGCAAACATTTTGAAAAAAAAGTCTCTAATTTACTTATTTAATAGTATCGTAAGATCTAAGTTAGAATATGCTTTCATTGTATGGAATCCGAATTACAATAATACCATTAACCTATTTATTAGACTATTGTGTATTAAATTTAATGTCAACATTCCAGGTTATTCTGAGATTGCAATATTTCGGTATTGTATCACTTAGAAACAGAAGATTAATAAATGATATGGTCTTTTTGTACAAAACTATAAATAACAAGTATGATACATTAAATATACTGTGCCTGATTAACTTCCACATTCCGAGTAGTAATACTAGACAACAATCTTTATTTCATATACAACAGTCTAACACAAATAGTTCAAAGCACTCTGGAATCAACAGAATTATTAATACATATAATTCATTGTTCAATCACATAGATATATTTCACCTTTCTTTTTCGCAATTCAAAACTGCCATTATACAAGAAATCACAAGCATACGCACAATATTTCCTTTTTTTGCTATTTTTTTTTTTTTTTTGTTTTATATTATCATCTTATTTTCCGTGCAATTGATATTTATATGTATATATGAATTTTTGTGCAAAACTATTTGTATTTTTCGTGAGAACCTGTTATTGGTCAACTGACTGTTTGTTCTCCTTGTACAAATAATAAATAAAAAATAAATAAATAAATAATTTTTTTTAGAAAATATTTCATAATTTACATTAAGAGAAATTTTTGATAGAATTATTAGGTAAGTAACAGTGATTTGTGTTTTCTTTTCTGTCCCTCAGTATATTCAGTGTATTTATTGCAGTCATGCCATTCAAAAAATAACAAAATATCACTAAAAATCGTTTAAGAACGAAGTTTCTTCTAACGTCAATAGCTAAAAGGCAGTACCTCGTATGTTACATTTTTGTCGGAAACTAGTTAATGAGATAGTCTACGTATTAGTGACCGAATCAACTTTAATATACTCAGGATAACGCAGTAGCCTTAAAAAAAAAAAAACAGAGAAAATAAATTAGAAATTTGAAATTACTGCAATTACGTATAATTATTTGTATTTACATGAACATGTTATTTTATAATAGAAATTTTCTATTGTTTGGAATACCAGATAAAAACAATAGAAATAAATGGATAATGCAACAAAATCATGTTATTATGTATAATTATAGTATTTCAAAATGAAAGTATAAATTTAAGAGAAAATATTCTTGTTGAATATTCCCAAATAACATTTGCGATATAAAAATAATGTACTTACTTTTCGCCGTATTATTTTTTATCCAAGTGATTAATTTTTGCATTTGTGGATTTTTGGTAAGATATATACATATACATGTGGTCTATTGTTCTGTTTTTTTTTTGTTTTGATTGTTTTAATATTACCAAAACAAAGTTTATTACTTACTATTTTACATTAAAATATCCATATATTTGCAGTATAAGTTTTTTTATCGAGTGTTCTATTTTTCTTACAACATATAATGTTGCATTTCATTGCGCGAAAATGAAACACACGGCAGAAAAACTTATACTACAGATTTGTGGGCATTTTTATGTAAAATAAACTTTGTTTGAAAAAAATTTGTTAATATTTAAAATAATCGAGTAAAAAAAATACAGACCTGTATACAGCATAAGCGGGTTTCTTACGAAAAAATATCGGCGAGTTCATTAAATTCTATGAGTGAAATAAGACACATATTAACCTAAAGTGCCGTAGCGTGTCATTTTTTCACCTGTTTGCGATAAAAAAGTGTACTTTTCCACATTTTTATTGTGTTAAACCCATATCAATGAAATACTTTTTTTGACAGACGTAAAAAAAGTATATGAAAATTTGGGTGCAAGTACTTTTGCAGATAATTGATACTTTTTTGGTTCTAGGGACCGTAAATGATGTCTCTTCTTAAAATTCTCAATATTCGACATTTATTGAGCTAAACAGAATACTGAAAATCATTACCTAGAAGTTTAACATAGAAAAAGAGTTTTCTTCAAATATGTTCTGCCGCGTAAGACTAAAGTTAGACTTATTGATATGGCTAGGCATCTAAAAGAATCTATATACTCTCATCAATTTAATTGCTTATTATTAAAATATTTACAAAAATATGTTGTATTGACAGTTATTACTAATTATTTACGAAATTAGGAAAAGTTAAACAGAGTAGCCAAGATTACTCAACATGTCAAACATGCAAGAGGTCCTAACGACTACTTTTTCTAGGTCCTTTATTTAAATTTTAAATTTGTTTAAATTAAATATAATAATAAACCTTTCTTCACAAATTATATTTTATTATCAATATGTACATTTCATTATATTTAATTTAAATTATATATCTTCACGTATACTCAAATAATTATAAGTTTAAATTTGTTGTTTAACTTTGTTTGAAACACCCTGTATAATTGAAGTATTATATTAACATTTTTTCGTACCCTGTATACAGAATGTACTATAAATAAACCAGCAAATATTTCGCTTAGAGGTATTACCATTAATTTTAACGTTTTGAACTATACGTATAATGTACTCGTAAATGAATTTGAATTTAGTCGACAACGACAAGCTACTTCTACATAGAGCGATACGAAATATGTGGTTTACCAGCAGTTTCACCTTACGTAGGCTATTCGATGAATGTTCGCCATATCAATCATAGTTCTTATATAATGGAAGACTGAATTTACAAGAGATATTGATATGCGCTATGTTAAGGTAATTTCATTCAATTATTCGATGGAAATTAATAATTATCTGCAATGAAACTCTAAATATTGTGAGCAATTTACATATGCTCACTGAATGTTGTTCGTTCTCATTTGACTATTTTCGAATTTTTCAATCTATTCATAGGCAATCCGTGACAGCAAAACACTGTTCTCTTATTGCGCTCAGTCTTTAACCGATACGGCCTCCTATACACCTATCGACCACAAATATCGGAGCACTGAATTTTGCTCTTCTTTGGAGCAGACAAAAACCGAAAAAGCCTTGGTTAACGGCTGGGCAGCGACGGCGTAATTTATCTGATAACATTAAACCAGGTCCGTGAAGTTAGCAACCACCAAAAAGCACAAACGACCAAATTGGTATGAAACGTTTGATCTTCGTTAGTGCTTCAAGGATATACATGAATAAAGTCAGCAACCCCAAGAGTTCTTTAATTATTAACAAATTAAAAGTGGTTGCCAAGTTTAGGGTCAGCAACCACCGTAGTAGCATAAACAACCAAATTAGTGTCAAACGATTATGCTTCGTTGATGCTTCAAGGATATACATGAATAAAGTCAGCAAACCCAAGTGTTCATTAGTTATTAACAAATTAAAAGTGGTTGCCAACTTCACGGTTAGCAACCACCTTAGAAGCACAAATGACCAAATTAATATCAAACGTTTGTGCTTCGTTAGTGCTTCAAGGACACCTTGCTACGTTATACAACCAGGGATGAGCACGTATTATACGTTATTTTTTACGCGTAAAAAAATATTTTTTACATTAACAATATTTGAGAATTTTTTACGTAGATAATGTAAAATATTATTACTATGAGTATATTTTTTTATAAAGATATTTTCTTTTATACTGTAATGAATATTCCAGAACAAGGAGTCCACGTGAACATGTTTCTTTGATTCAGACAAACAATTAGGTATCTTCAAACTATCAACAATCAGATTAGTAGGGAAATATATTCCTGAGTCATAACCTCAGACGTCAAACTTTAAAAACATTTTACGTAAAAATTAGACTAAATATGTAAATTTGAAGCATATAATATTATATTTTTAAAATGTTTTATACGTTTTATGTAAATTTTAGGCAGTTTTGTAAAGAAATAAATAAATAAAATAAAATAAATAAATATATCATCACGGCATATTACCCATTTCTGGGTGTGCCACTATCTACAACACATGTAGACATCGGTAATGATGATATATTTTACCGTGTGGGCGCTTACCAGGCGTCACCTCACGGGCACTCATAGCTGGTGTGGGGAGTGCACCACAGGGGTCACTTTTGTGCCATTTAAAATTGAAAATATTTAGCGTCTGTCGGGATCGAACCCGGTCCCCCCAGGTTCGCGACCAGATAAAATTTGAAAACATTTAAAAATAGACGGCGATAAAAAAAATTTGCAAAACTAAAATTTCATTTTCTATTTATTAATTATTAATAACATATAGTTTCAAATGTAATGTGACATTTGTAAACAAGTCATCTAGTGTCGTTATGACGAACTAAAATGATACATTATCTACGTTTTTACTTATTTAACATTTTTTACGCATTTTTACACGTAAACGTAAAAAATATTTTTTTACGCGTAAATGCACATCCCTGAATACAACTGCATTATGCATAATTGTTGCCTGACACCATTAATTTTATGATTATGCATTTATAATAATTTAATATAAATATAATCGATTTAAGGTGGAAGTTCAATTCATGAGATGTAACAGTAAGGAGGCATTAGACACATGCGACCAAAGTATACCGTTGAAAATGTTAGGAAACGTATGCAATTTTCTCGCCGATGAAAATGCCGCCTGGACCTCTTATATGAACAGCTTTGAGCCACCCTTCAAGTGTCCATTAAAAAAGGCTAGATATTATATTACATATGACAATGAGAACTTACTAGTTTTGTCAATATACATATTTACACAAGAATGTAATAAAAAAATAAATATAATGTGTTACAAATTCTAAAGCTAACTACTCTTATAAACAATATAAACTGATTAAACGAGTATTTACAACTCTCATAATATACCCTGCCTTTCCTCCCCCACTGTACTTTTTACTTATTAAAAGCATTTCTTTCAATTCATCTTCTCTTATATTCCAAAATGGCCAAAATATGGTTGTTGTGTTTACATCTTTTACGAGTAGTCTATACCACTAAAAACTTACAGCCCTGAGTAAATTCTGTTAGACTGAGTGGCTGATTCCTTAGCAATAGTATCAACTTCTTCATTTCTTTTGACGTCGGAGAGGGACGGTACCCTAGAAAAATATTTATTGCAAACTAAATATACAGAAACATAAGTTTAATACCAAATGAATCCTTGCTTTTATGGCTTATGCCCGTATTCATAAACACTCGTAAAAATTTTAAACGGTTCGTTATAATTTTTATCCAATAAAAACAGTCGACATTGAAAGTAAAATCGAAATTTTATTTGTCAAGTTTGACTCTATTTGTCAAAAATTATAACGAACCGTTTTGAAACTTTACGAGTGTTTATGAATATGGGCATTACATAGTTAATAATTTGTGGTTTGGATTTATGGATAATTAGAGTCAATTTAATGTTTAAAAAAATATTATAGTTTTATCAAGTTCGTGAAGAAAATTGTTAGACTTTTGACAAAATGAAAATTAATGAAGACTGTTGAAATTGACCATTCTATACTTTTTGATTTAGCAATACACCATCGTTGTCACAACATCCAACCTATTTTTCAACAAGAGTGGTGAAATTGTATTACAAGTGCACGCGGAATCAATTTACCTAATCCCCATCATGATGTTCTGCTTTGAATTCGAAATGTTAAAACCGCGGTTAAAAAACTTACTTCGACTTACGAAACTACTCTCTCCATATCGTAGTTGAATTCTGCAAATAATATCTGCAAGTTACAAACCCGCCTGAGTGAACATTTCTTACTTGGTGTAATATGATAACAGATAACGGAACACTCATAATATATTCACATTAAAACATTAAACAATGAACCATTACTCTGAACACACAAACAATTTTATCCACAACTGTCAAATAATATACCCATAATTCAATTGATTTTTATCAATTAATGACCTTCGTTACTGTCGCTAATTGAATAATATTGACAATTCGATGGAATAATATTATTCTTATTATTATATTTCAAAGTTGCACAAGTTTTGTCATTTTCATACATTTATTTTCTTCTTAAGCTTGAAATGTAGCTAAATAGTCGGGTTTTAAAATTTTCTGCTAAATATCAAATCCCTCCATAATTTTGTAACAAAAGATTGCTGTATCAACGATAACTAGTTTTGTCCATGTCTACTTATTACCTTCCGTCAAAAGGAAGATATTGTCTTTGGTCAAAAAATTTGGTGGTGAGTTTTTAATGAATAAGCACGTTTTAAGATCCCTAGAATACGATTTTATTAATTTTACATTGATGTCTGTATGTGTGTGTGTCCGTGTGTGTGTGTGTGTGTGTGTGTGTGTGTGTCTGTGTCTGTGTGTGTGTCCGTGTGTGTGTGTGTGTGTGTGTGTGTGTGTGTGTGTGTGTGACAAATTTTTCTCCGACGATAACTCCAAAACTAAAATTCTAAAAATTATGATTCTTTCGTATTCCCCTTCTTTACAACCATATGAAGAGCTGATTAGATTTTGGTTATAATTGGTCAACCGGAAGTACCCTTATTTGAAGTTCTTAACAGTTTTTCTGGAAAAAACGCAGTTAAATATCATTTTTCGATATTTTATGATCATTAATATGAAAGAAAAACTTATTCTCTATACGATTTGATTATACATTTTACTTCATATTCAATAAATATAGAGTTATAGAGAGATTAAAAGAGGTTAACTTTCAAAAATCAGTCAGCTTTGCAAAAAATATGGAAACAGCAGGTATATTCAAAAATTCTAATTGACAGATGTCAGTGTCAAGTGCAAAACCAAAGTGGAAAGTATAGGATCAGAAAATAACATAAGTGACAGAGTGTCCCTCGCAAGTAACTTGCAGTTTCAATGCCGGGAGTACGAGGAAGGCCAAAGAGAAGATGGGAGGACTGTGTAGCAGAATATTTGAGAGAGGAAGAACTGTGTGAAGAAGATGCGTTGGAGAGGAATGAGGAAGTATGAAGTGCAATTTACAGAATGTACATTCGTGTTATAATTATATTGGATTTATAGAATCTTTTCAAAGGAACTTGCAAAATGTAATTTGTAAAAAATAGAGTGTTCGTGTTACAATTTTACAGGATATATAAAATCTTTTCCAAGAAACTTTTGGTATCGGATTTGTACAAAATACATTGAATTGACGGAAGGTTTTGTGCTGGCCACAAAAGATTTTTTTTCACTGCAAATGTCACTACTATGTTATTATTTGACAGTTGTGAATAAAGTATAGTATTCTATTCGCATGTAATTGCTATTACTCATTCGACTGATTTACATCACTCGCCTTTCGACGCGAGATGCAAACTTCATTCTCATGAGTAATATCACACATTACATGCTCATTAAATAATATACTATTATCATTATGATTAATAATAGCACATTTAGTGCTACCAGTCACCAAATCGGGAAAACAAAAATTTTCCTTTACTTTATGACTTTCCCTCGTATGTCATCATAAAGATTTTGCAGAAGTTATGGATAAAAATCAAAGTTTAATATACCATTTACCGAAATTACAATTACATATCTCTTGCTTTCAATGCCCTGAAAAGATCTTTCTGACAATTCCAATAACATCACTGTCCACACTTCCGCACCAGCAGCCTTCCAGTTGCAATATTACGGTCATAGCCGAGTGAGTAGTTCTGTAGTTCGCCTTTTGCGTCACCAGTGTCGCTTCACAGCTGATTGGGTCTATGAGAGTGAAATGAAAAACGAACAAGGCCCGCAAAAGCAGAGGCAGAAGCTAAAGGAATCACTACGGCAAGAGAAAAGTTCGTGATGGCATAAAAATTATGAAGTGGCGAGGAAAGTTGCCTGGTGCGGATGACAGAAGTAATGGAGCGAGTAATCCGGCCAACTTGGGAACAGATAGTTTGTAAATGGAAATCACTGATGTTCCTATGATGCCGATTCCATCTTTATTTATACGGAAAATCAGGATATAAGGTACTTGTACTGCAAACTAAATATTTCTGATTCAAATTTAATTCCAATAAAAAATTGTGACACGTCATCCAGATTCAGATAAATAAATAAATAAATATATCATCACGGCATATTACCCATTACTGGGTGTGCCAGTATCTACAACACATGTAGACATCGGTAATTATGACGATATATTTAACCGTCTGGGCGCTTACCAGGCGTCACCTCACGGGCACTCATAGCTGGCGTGGAGAGTGCACCACAGGGGTCACTTTTGTGTCATTTAAAATTGGAAATATTTGGCGTCAGTCGGGATCGAACCCGGCTCCCACAGGTTGGCGACCAGACACTCAGGCACGCGGCCACGGGACCCCCAGATTCAGATAGTCCTAATATTTCAATATATACGTAGGTACTGAAATTCAATTTAAATATAGTTTATGTTTTCATATTTATTAATGATAATGAAAAACTTTTTGTTCAATTTCATATTATCTTCGATAATATTATATCTCCAAATAATCCTTGCCTACTGAATTGCAGTGTACGAATAGTCGATCATATTAATAAGTAAGGTGATTCAAACAAATTGAATATTTTTATTGTTTCGCATTTAACAGATTTTTTATGAGTAATTTGGGCAATAACAAGCATAGCTAATAAATTAATGTAGAAAGACAAAGAACTACTACATACAAATAGCAAAAATTGATATGCTGTGCACATTACCTCTTGTTGAACATATTCAACATGGGTATCTCGAGAACTATAAGAGATATAACGGTGAATTGTGTACTCAAAAAAAAAAATAATAATAATAAATAAATAATAATGATTCACTAGTAACAGGTAACACGTTTAAGTAACGATGCTCAATTTCTTTATTTGTATTGGATTTCGAGTTTTGATTCCATTTATCAACTCAAATACATCTGTGAAATTCTATATCTATTGTTATTGTTTTATTTTCGTACTTACTTCGTGATTATCATGTCTGATATGCGTCATTGTTGCAATTCTGCAACTGAACTTCATAGACTTGTAACATGTATTGTTTGTAAGTACAATTTTAATATAAATTGCGTTGATGTTAATGCTTCTATGGCTCGCTCGATACATAATAAACAATCTGGTATAAAATGGAATTGTCTGAGCTGCCGTACTATCGGTAATCATATTGATAGTCTCAAATTAACTACCATTAACCTACAAAAAAATTTGGAAGACTTGCAAAAAATTATTGAAAGAAGTGCATGCACCTCAAACTCTACCTTCACTGACTGAAAATATCATCCAGGAAATTACTGAAGGTCAGAAGCGTTCCTGCAATGTTATGATTTATGGATCACCAGAAAATAATAACATAAATAAAGATCAGTCACATGAAAATGACTCTCTCCTAATTAAAAGTACTTTTGGTGTTAATTGTACTATTATTAAATTCTCTCGCAATGGCCGTTATGACAACACAAAAACACTTTCACGTCCTATAAAAGTACAGCTATCCTCTTCTGATGATGTTTTGCAAATCATAAAAAAATCTAAAACAGTTAAAACTATTGACAAATGGAAACATATATCTATCTCTCGTGATCGTACCAAAATGTAGATTGAATATTTTAAATCTGTAAAGCTTGAATCGGATTCCTGTGTTGCTAATGCGAGAGTAATTTAACTATTAAGTATATCAATAATATTCCTAAAATTCTACTTTCTATAAACTGAATACGCCCAACAGATCTCCAGTTTCACTCCAAATTTTCTATCAAAACACTAGGGGCTTAAATTCTAAATGTCATTTGTTTTATTTAAATTGCTGTTCTTCGTCATATGATGTAATTGTTGTGACTGAATCTTGGTTATATGACTCTGTTCGTAATTCTGAAATATTTCCAAGAAACTAATGTTATTCGTGATGATAGATTATTTACTCTTTCCAGCCGTACTAAGGATGATGGTGTTTTAATCGCTCTAAAAGATTCAATTAGTTACAAAATAATAGGCACTTCAAATATAAAAAAAATCAGTTATTCTGATAGATATCGCTGCTTAAAAGTGTTTTTACACTAACTATTCATTTGTTTTATTAGCACTGTATATACCGCCAGATGTAAATACAGTAGACCTTGAAACGTTCACAGACCTGCTAGAAATTATATTCATCAATGAGAATATTATTTTTCTTGGAGATTTTAATATTCCTGATTTTTGCAACTTAATTACTACTTGCACTAAATCTTCCCATACCCTAATACTTCAAATAATATGCTAGATTTAGTGTTCTCTAATTTTTTAACTTTAAATATAAACAAATCGCACTCTCCTTTAGTACCTGAAGATGATTATCACCCGGCTTTATCTATTCAGCTCATAACTATCCCTAGAGTTAACTTAAAGATCTATATATATAATATCGATTGGTCCACTCTGATAATGTAGATAACTGTCTCAATGTATTTTATAAGTTGGTTTATGAATCTATAGATAAATTTTGTTCCAAAATATAAATATAGATCTTCGCATCCCTCGAGGTTCACAGCTGATATTAAATATGACATAAAACAAAAGAGTTTTACAGGAAAATATAGCTTCAAACTAAGAAACAATTCTATCCTAAAGAATTTAAAAGATTAAGACATAATTAAAAATGATATTAGGATTGCCTACAACAATTATGTTCGAAATGCCGAAAACTATCAAGTCCAACCCTTGTGAACTTTGGAACTTTGTACATTCCTGGTACTCTTTTTGATAATAATATTATTTATAATAATCCTCAGGATATAGTCAATGCGTTTGCTAGGAGCTTTTCTAATTTCTTCCATAATAGTTCTTCTGTTGACTTTAACTCTAATGTGATTCTTAATTATAATAACAATAATTGTTTTAACATTGAAATTATTTCTGAAGATGAACTTATATCAAATATGGCAAAACTTCCAAATAAAGTATCTTGTGGCGATGATAAGATTCCTGCATTTTTTTTATGAGATTCTAGATTTACTCTTGCTGCTCCTGTATATAGAATTATAAATTTAGCAATAAAGACCAACACATTCCCAGAACAATGGAAGATTACACGCCTTACACCAGTCTACAAAAGGGCGACAAGTCTGAAGTATATCAAATTATCGACCTATTTCAATTTTAAATAACTTCGCAAAAATATTTGAGAAAGTAATTTACAATAGCTTGCTTTTCCTAATATGTTAGTGAGGTTATTGATAAAATAGGTCAAGTCGATGTTATTTACCGTGACTTTTCCAAAGCTTTTGACTCTATTGATCACGGCTTACTACTTTGAAAAATTAGTTCATTTGGTTCTTCTTTTACATTTCTATCTCTTTTAGCTTCTTAACTGTCTCATAGATCTTTTTATGTCTTTTAAAAAGGTTTCTCTTCCGTCTCATTTATTACTACCTCCGGAGTAACTCAAGGGTCTAATTTAGGGCCTTTATTATTCATTTTGTTTATAAATGAATTGTTAAATTCTTTTACCTGCCCCACTTTGGCGCATGCTGATGATATCAAATTATTTGTGGTGTTCCACTCTTTGTCGTAAGAACTCTATTAAAGATCTAGGTGTTACATTCTCCAATGATTTCAAATTTAATGAGCATACTAAATACTTGCTCTTCAGCCAACAAAACTATGGGTTTTATTTTCAGAACCATTAAAATGTTTGAAGACATTTCTGCTGTTAAATCTGCATTAAATTTGTATTTCTCCTTCGTGGTTAGTAAATTAGAGTATGTCAGTTTGATATGGTACCCTTTTTATGCCATTCAAATATCTCACCTTCACCGCATCCATAAAAGATTTTTGAAATATATGAAATATAAAATTGACCATATATACCCCGATCGTGACAGCCTTCAATTCCTTACTTGAGCGTCATTCGTTACCTTCTTGAGTTACAGGCGAGAAGATTCCAGTGCAAGATTACTGTGGTCATTTCTTCATAACAGGCATAGGCATAGCAGCAGCCCATACATGTGATGTGTCGTAATGAAGACTCTTTATTTGCAGATATATTTTTTTAAAACTTTGTCCTGTTTTATCTGTAAATTTATATGTATTAATTTTTGTATTATTCTTTACCCTGTAAATGGATTCTGTTGCATAATAAAGTTGTTGTTATTATTATTATTATTATTATTATTATTATTATTATTATTATTATTGCAAAATTACAGCATTGGGAAAAGAGTGCCTGTTAGCAGTCTAACGATGTATAACTTATATATGTTCATTTGTTTTAAAAACCAAAATACAATAATTACCTATTACATATATAGAGTGGAAATAATAATCGTGATAATGCAACAAACGAAATTATCAATTTTATTTATTCGTATCTACATTATTACAATGAAGTGAGTAGGCCCTCACATGAAAAATCTCTAGAATAAAGTTCTGTCCGAAATATTGAAGAAATAAAACATTGCCTGTCACAATTTTCACTTTAATAGTAACTTTTTGTAAATATATTTTAAAGATTAAAAATTATATTCTGTTTTTGTCATTTTTTATTATACAGAATGAACACGAGACGAGAATCCGACAGGCATTCAACATAGGAAAATAGTTTTTTGTTTAAAATGTATCTGTCCCACAATACTTTTTGCGGAACTACATAGATATTTTTGAGTGCTAAAAATTTGAAGTTTATGCTTTTGCTAGTTTTCGGGCCGGACTAAAGTTATTTTAAAAAGGTGATATCGATAACAATTTTTTTCTTTAAAATAGTGTACATAAAGTTTTACGGAACTGATTATTATTATTATTATTATTATTATTATTATTATTTATTATTCGTGCATGAGGTAATGTCAATTACATTGCATAAGTCATAATTATAATAAATTTACATTTAAGTATTATTATCTAAACACATGACAATGAATACTAATGTTTGATAAAAAAAAAACTGTTTCCTGCTTAAAGTACGAGTGCAACGACAATTTTTTTCTTTGGAAAGTGTACCGCGAAATTTAAAAGATTGAGAAACACTGACGTGATATAAGAATGAATATTATCATTCTTATGCCCATATTCGTAAACACTTGTCAAGTTTCAAAAGGGCTCGTTATAATTTTTGACATATAGAATTGTAAGACTAGGTCACCACACAATTGGCGTCATAATAGTTTGTGTTATTATTTACAAATATTGCAGAATAAGCAATAGCAATATTAGAGTTTCGATTTTTAAAATGTGCTATTTTCCTAACGGAATGCACATATCCTGCTAGAGGTACATCACAAGGAATGATGCTTGAGAAATTTAATCTTAATTTTTTACAAAATAGGCGAAGTATTCATGCTGTTATTTTTCTAAATAATTTAGTAAATAACAATATAGATTGTGCTTATTTACTTAATAAACTAAATTTTCATGTTCCTAGATTGTCCTCACGTTTCACGAAAACATTTTATTTAAAGAACGGTAAATCAAATTGCTCAACTAAAGCCCCTATACATCAAATGATTGATTGTTATAGTATTATTGAACATTGTTTAGATATTTTTTGCTGCAATACTACAGATATAAAACAATTGGTTAACCACTTTTAGGTACAGGATTTTCCCTACCCAGTAATTGGGCTATTGCCTGTTGGGTTAGGTATTAAATAATAATAATAATAATAATAATAATAAGTAGGTTATTACTCAATTGTTTGATGACTTACCCTCAATCACATCTACAGCCATGGATACACCATCCAGCAGAAAATCAGTGGAATGCAGTAATTCTCCCCATCACACATGACATGTTACGAAATATGGTGAAAATAGAAATTTTAAGTGTAGTTATAAGCAAAATTTTGCTCCTCCGGAAGCAAATTTTTAAAGAAGGGGGGAATGTAAGACTAGGTAACCACACAATTGGGGTCATAATAGTTTGTGTTATTATTTACAAACATTGCAGAATAAGCAATAGCAATATTAGAGTTTCATAAGTAGGTTATTACTCAATTGTTTGATCCCTTAGCATTAAAGTAATATAAAAGACTGTATAGACGATGGGAAGTTAGAGTGTGTCCAGAGACCAGAGATATAGAAGACCCATCCTCCATACAGTCGGTACAGCAACCATCATCCATCAAGTGTAAATATATATCATTCAATTATACTAGTCAATAAACTTATTTATAATAATCATTAATATTATTATTACAACCCTTATTCTTCTACAAGAAGTAGGAACATTTATTATTGTTTATTTTCTATTATTTTGGCAGTTACTAAATTGTACAACCAGTCTGGCAAGAACTCACTTATAAATATTATTTGCAATTCGCCCCTTAAAAGGCGGGTTACAGAATCAAACTTGAAAATTACATTTCTATTTTTGTTTCAGTTTTGCTTGCTTCTACTGGATAAAAATTATAAAGAACCGTTTAAAATTTTAAAACTGTTTAAGAATATTGGCATGAAAGTATTGTAGACATAATTCATTTCGTTCAAATTTAACAAAATTTACTAACCCCATTAAAAATTTTATTGAATGAAGTAACGCATTAACAAAGTCATTATTTAATTTTACCCTTGTTGTCATCAATCCATTAGTGAATTTACCGTTTGAATGAGAGTTCTTTTTGAAATTAATTTTGTGCTTTGTAATATATAAACAATTCAGAAACTGAAACTTTACTATTAGCTATGAGAAAAAGGAATAAAGAATACTTTCCTTTTTCAAGTGTTATTCAATTTGCGGTTTGTCGAAGACAAGTTCCGTTTCGGTCGACTTCGCTAGGATGTTTGGGTCTCTTTTGTATTCGATCAATTGTGCTAATGAAGTAAATAAAACGCAGATGCTCTGCTCGCTCTGATCATTTTAGCGAGCGCAATGGCGATCAAGTTACCATTGACAAAAGGTCGGGTTACGTTTGTTTTTATTTACACATTGATGGAGTAAGATTTCAACCGAGTAATTGTAGCCATTTTGCACAAGTTATTTGACACTTTGATAGGGATTTTGTGTTACTTCATTTTTATACATTTTTACACCTAGAATATTTTTACCTTCCGTTACCTTTAGGTAAGGAAGGTATTGTCTTTGGTCAAAAAATTCGGTGGTAAGTTTTCATTTTACGGTCCCTAGAATATGATTCCGACGATAACTCTAATACACGAGTTCTCAGCTGTAATGAAACATCTCCCATCTCGGATATGATGTACTATTTTCTTATTCTTCCGATTAATGCAAAGAAAAAAAAAGAAAATCGTGCAACACCTCATTATGAAGGAACAGGAATCCTGTTGCTGTTTGGTGTACTGGTATATTGCTAGACCTTCTATTGCTCGTTCTGTACTACTACTGGTATCTTATTATTATTGAAATGCTATTTATTTTATTTTTGAAAAGTAGGTTTTATGTGGGATGTTTATTTCAAGCATGTTTCGCAGAAGCATAATATGTCCAAATTTAGTAAATATTGGCACACCTAGAAATGGGTAATATATTGTGATGATATATTTATTTATTTAATTTCTAAATAGTCTTACAAAGTAAAGTTTTGTACCCCTGCTTATTCCAAAAGATAATTGACATTGATTCACTAGCTTTTTTTAGATTTATATTGTATATTAGATTTTCTATTTTGTGATTGTGTTTTTTTTTCTGCTGGTTTTATTAAAGTGGATTGAGATCGTTGTCCTGTTTGTATTATGCTATCTACCTAAACACAGAGCAATTAATTGATATCGTTGTCCTGTTTGTATTATGCTATCTATCTAAACACAGAGCAATTAATTGATATATCTCAGAAATATCAAGCTCGGTCTAAGATACTACAGAGTCTTCCACATCAACTAAAAATAGAAAGCAATATAAAATGAGTTTTAGTTTGACTACGGCTTTATATTTTCGCTTAGGAGCCCGTGCTGCCAACCAACAATATTACAAAAAAAAGGAGCCCATATAATGAAAAACTTAATGCAATACCATTTTTACAACACAGCATTTGATATTTGAATCTCAAAGCTGACACATACTCGTATGCATCACGGAAACTGCTCTACCAAACCTAATTCGAACTTCTTAAATTATAATTAAGAGTATTTAGTAAAGTTAACGATGGTATATGAGTTGACTGTGTTTATTAGAGAAGACTATAGGAAAGATTGGCGACAACTCACAAATAGACATCAGTCGAACATCGAACTGCTTTGTATATATATAAAGCTCGGACACGAAATAAATAATTAAAGAAACGCTTAAGTAAAAATCGGACTCATTTTAGGTTGGTTCTTGCACTTTACTGCTTATTGTTCTTATATCACTGACATGCCCGGTTTCATAAAAGCTTGTTGAAATTTAACAAAGTGTTTTTTAAACCTGACATAAAAAATTTGCGAATGTAATTAGAGTGTATATATTTAATTGACTCGAATGTAAGCATATTTTCATTGTGTTGAATATGCATGCAATACACCCAATACCTAATATCTAATATTTGTTATTTTTTTTTAGTAATAAGTATTTTTTTATGAAATTGGGCATGAGTGTTTTAGATAGAGCTTGTTATTTTTTATGACTTTCAATAAAATGTATTGTGTTTTGGCTCTCTCACCTTGATTCCTTTTCTTATATTGTGTGTTTTTAATAGTTTGATTTTGTTATATCTACGTATTTATTCAACATAAATTGAAAATTGAAAAAATATAGATCGATGAACAAGCTAATTACGATTTATTATTGTGAATTAAGATAAATCTAATAATATGAGTATATTTTTTGTTCAGTATAACAGAAGCAAAAGCTAAATCTGATTAGGAATAAATAGATAATGCAGCTAAATCATCAGTTATTATGAAACATTATGCATAATTTCAGTTATTATGAAATATTATGCATAATTTTAAATGAATTTTGAATGCATAAATTTAAGTGAAAACATTCTTGTGCAATATTTAGAAGTAATAGTTGCAATATGAAAACATTACATTTACTTCTAATATTACTTATTCAAGTAATTAATTTTTGCATTTGTGGATTTTTGGTAAGATATTTATTATATATCCGTCTATTTGATAACACTGTATAATAATTTTTTACTCGTCAAAGACAAATTATTTCTACATAGACCGATACGAAGTGTGCGAATTACCACCAAATTCACCTTACAAAAATTATTCGATTGGTGCTCAATATTATGGCCACGTTTCTTATTTACATGAAGAATTTGAACTTACAAGAGATATTGACATGAAACATTTTAAGGTAATATCTTGCAATTATAACATACGGAATCAATAATTATACGTAATGTAGCCATAAACTTAATTTCAAATTTTAATACAAATTTACAAAATTTACATTAACATCATTATTTAAAATAGTTCTCTTGCTTTGTTTGAACATTACGTTCAAATCAAAAGCATAGGCTAGAAAAAAACGTTTTCGGCTGAACATAGAGCCATGCATGCATCGCTTCCCTCTCTTTTGCCTGTTTAGTGGACGAAACAATTAATAGTAAAATGAGGTTAATTGACCGGCTGTGATTAGTACTGTCTGGGTTTAATTTCGACAGACGGCAAAGTTGAAACATAAAATTAATTTTAAATTTCAAATAGTACAAAAAAGCAGGCTTTATTCTAACGTGCAGCTGGACATAAAATGTGTAGTGAAAACGTAGGAAACGATTATTTTTTTATTTATATGTATACATGATGATTCATAGTGTACCAAAATAAAATCATATACTGCCGAGTCATTTGGATTAAAAAATTCTGTATCAAGATATGTCCGAGAGACTTTTCGTTACAGGCTACCTATTCTATAATTTTTCCAATTTTCCCAAGATCTTGATCTTGGTATACGTCATCGTTTGATTTTCCCCCTCTCTAACGATAGACTTGTGAGTTATACTAGTAATTTTAGTGTCCCTATATTGTTGGTGATTTGAGAATGGATTGGTAATACATTTAAATCAAATCTGACATTTAAAAATTAATCTTATAACATATAAGTTGTTGTGATTTGATAATAAACAAAGATTTCAATGTATCAGTAATATATTGTTCATATTAAATAATATCATTTAAAGTAAACATATCATTGGGTACAATATGAATAAATAATGATTTTTATTAAGTGATTTCTTTCAATTTCAATCAGAATGTGATGAATATATATGATTTCTTATTAATTTTCCAATTCCTCATCGGCCAACACCAGCTCCAACTCTTCCTCCTCTAAAATTTCTAAACCTGCATATAATAATGCCATTTTATCTGAAAAACAATAACGATAAATATTATTTCCAACAATAAAATACAATATAGGTAATCATCCATCATTTAATGATAATGAATGAATGAATGTAACGCGATTTTTTTACCAGAATTTATTTGGTCGTTATCGGTTTCTAGTTAACAAGAGACAATTAGACACGTGAAACAAGAGTGATTCAAACATAAATATAACTGCATTACACATAATTATTGACTACTCTTCATTAATGTTCAAGATTATACACTTAAATAACTATAACAATTTAATATAAATATCATCGATTTCAGATCGGAATTAATTTAGCGAGATGTAGCAACAAGGAAGCACTTGACACATGCGAGAAAATGACACCGATGACACTTGGGGGGAACATATGCAGTTTCCTCAATGCAAAGAATGCCGGCTGGACCAAACTAGTATACAGTTTCGAGCCGCCCTACAAGTGTCCATTAAAAAAGGTGATAATTGCGATATGGTACCTACCACTGAAATATATACTAACTGGAACTCGCATACTCTACCTATCAGCGTACGCTGCACTGAAGCTCACTGAACATTAATGGCTGGTCCTGTTCGCGCACGTTCGTGCCGAACCGAATCTAGCCGAATAGCTCGTATCATAGCTGATCGCTTTGTTTTCATATTATGCTTCATTTATTTAAACATGCGCCACACGAAATAATTTCCGTCTACTCACGAACTGTCTCGATGTTTGCCCACTACTCTAGCAGCAGGCTTCCGTCTACTCACGAACTGTCTCGATGTTTGCCGACTACTCCAGCAGCAGGCATTCAATATGCTTCACGGTCACGGTTCGTACGCGCATTCCAGTTAGTATATATTTCAGTGGTACCTACAGTAAGCCCAGTTAAGTTTAGCATATATGATTTATGATAACCCAATTCTAAAAAATGCTTAGTTATAAATACATAAATAAACTACTAAAATACAATTATAAATGTTAGTGCAAAGATAATCAAAGCTCCATTCAATTTTGTGTCCCATCGATCTTCATTTTTCCGGTTTTTACAGTTGTTTCTACTCTCTCTTCCTTCGTTTCATACTTGTGGCTATTTATTATTTGTTTTGTACCTTTACTATTATATGTAATATTTCTATTTTAATTTGAACATTTTCTACTTTTACTTCTTCTATTATGTTTTGATTTTCGCCTCTTATTTCCTTAAGCAATTGTGTCTTCATTAAATTCTCTATTTTACTACCGTCTATCTCGGCAGTGTTTTTACTTCATTTACAAATTTATCGTATTCTTTTACTATCGTCACTTAGTTTCTGTTCTGTACATGCATCAGGAGAAGTAAATTTGCTCACTTCAACAATTCAGAGACGTATTCCCTATCTTTATGTTTTACCTTGTTGGTACGTTATCTTCAGTTCAATCCTCCATATTCAGGTTCCGAGTTTATCTTTCTTATTTTCGCTGTTTGAAAGAATACAATTTTTTAGTGTCCCTCTCATTTTCTTCGAATATTTCTCTTCATCCAATTATTCAAATATTTCCATTTTTCTTACTATCGCTCTAGTACGAATATATAACTCTTTTTATGTAATATTGTATGAATTCTTTAAGCACTAATGCAACTTTTATGATCATAACCTGTAATATATAGTAATGATATGTGTGTGTGAAATAATAGGATAGATATTTCCAATTTCATTTTCTTCTTTTTTTAGGGAAGATATATTCAGAAAAATGGTACACTCGACGCATCGCTGCTCAATTTTTATCCTTTAGGAAAATATTATTGGAAATTAAAAGTTTTTTATTATGAAAGTAATACATATTTTCTTGTCAAATGTATAGACTGTACAATTAAAAGTTATTAGTTCCAGAAATATATAAATATTTCAATTAGTAAATATAAATTAGAGAATTTTGTCAATTGTTAAAACTGACTGTTATTAAATGTTCAATCACATATACACCCTCAATACAATTTATACACCTGTCTTTTCTCACTCTCACTTATTAACAGCATTCTTTGACTTGGAAACCAAAGCTTATTCCAAATCCGCAGTGAAAGACTGCAATATGAGCCGAGTCGGTTTAAAAATATTTTTCTCAAATATACAGGCAAGGAATAATAAAAATGAGAAGAGATTAATTTTCTTAAATAAAATATAAGTAACATAAGGTCGGCGTGAGTGGTAAAGCGAGGCAGCACTTTCTAAAGGTAGGATTTTCTGATCACATGTTAAGAAAAATATTTATCTTATTTATTACACTCTAAAACAACTAAAGTATAATTTAATATACTATGTTTTCATTTTTTTGAGTGCGAATATCTGACTGGTCCGCCGACTAAACATTTTTTTTTTTTTTTTTTTTTTGGTACAAGAAATATGATATCAAATGAAGAGTAAATTTCAACAGGTAATTTTTTGGCTATATTACAGATGAATTAATTAGCTAGAGAGAAAGGGGCATAAGTTAGTTGACATATTCATTTTTACCTCCCGCTACCCTAGGTAAGGGAGTTATAGGGATCATGCTAAAAATCGCATATAGATTTTAGTGAATAAGCACATTCTTATGTCACCAGAATTTTAATATTTTGAGAATGATATCTGTCGGTATGTGTGTGTGTGTGTGTGTGTGTGTGAGAGAGAGAGAGAGAGAGAGAGAGAGAGAGAGAGTGACTGTGTGTTTGGATTACTCAAATACTATCAATCAGAAAATTTGAAATTTTGTATACCCATTCTATACTAATGTGGGAAGAGCTCATTAGTTTTTAGTGTATATCGGATAACCGGAAGTAACATTTATACAAACTTTTAACAGTTTTTCTTGTAAAAAATTCATTGAATATGATTTGTTTTAGCAACTTTTACTAATTAAAATTGGATATAATGGTGCAATCTTCAATTATATGATAATAGCATTTAGTAAATATCTTGAAATAACTTCAAATATTAAATTATAAGATAATTTATTTTTGTACATCATCTTGCCTATGCGTCAAACAAAAACAAATGTCACTGTCAGGAAGCAATTACATTAAAATTAATAATGAAACCGTGTTAAAGAAGAATATAATAGTAAAATATTTAATTCTAATGAAATTAAGTTTTGTAAAATTAATATATTTTCCATCATGCATAACTATTAGATGTACATACAGGATGATCTGATTTAAATTTGCTATTTTTGCAGTACTATAAATTAATATTAATATACAACTACATATTTACGAAATGGATCATGGACGGCGACGAATTTACAAAGATTGCGTTTTAGAGCATCTAGAAGTTGATGCTAATTTTTATAAGAATGTGTGTGTGACGATTTTTCCGTAAAGTCTATTAAAATATGATCCAAAACTTTTCAAATTTGGTATTTAAAACTCGTGTATAATTTGAAATAACATATTAGATTTTAACCATATATGATAAATCGGATGTAGTACTTAATTTGGAGCTCTAACAGATTTTTGAGGAAAAACAATAAAACATTCTCCAAAAATCGTATTACAGACTTTTCTATTTATTAGACAACAAACTAGATATTATTTATAAACAATCAACCGGAAGTGATACTTTACTTAAAGCTCACTGCTATTTTAAACATGGTCAAATGCTGACCACATCAGATTTTTTAAAAATATATATCCCCCCGTTTTATAAAGGGCAGAATAAATTTACTTCGGTAGTAAATTTATTCAAATTAACAAATTCGAAACAATTTTATTCATTTTATGGCATTTATAACATTAATATCAAAATTTCGACTTATTTGAAGGAATAATTTTTATTTACTTTGGAAATAAATTTATCCGTCTTTTAAAACTTTATTAAGTATGTATATTTATGTTTACATTTCGTTTTCTATCAGTAATAGATAAATGAAGACATCAATTTTTTTTCTTATATTTTAGTTGCGTTACATAACTTACAAATATGTTATTGCCTTTCTTTTGTCATTACGCTCCCAGTAACTGAAGAAAAAGGGTGGCATAACTTGGAACGTCTCAGGCTGCAATTTTTTAAAAGAGCTAGTGAAATAGGAAAAAAATAAGTAATATGGAAAAAATAATTTGAAATATAAGGTGCTAATTGATCTACAAATTTTTTCTACTACCGATGCAAAGAAAACACCTATAACAAAGTAAAAACCACTTACACCAGTAAAATAAATAATAAATGAAACCATTTAGAAAGGTAAATAAAATACAAGGATAACACAATATTTGGGTATAAGTTCTGTATTATTTATTGAAAAATACAGAACTTATACCCAAATATTGTGTTATCTTATTAAAATGAGTTCTGAAAACATCTTTCAATATATTAAAATACAAGGATATTTCTCACCAAGCTCAGTGTAAGATTGATTGAGGCAGAGATATCATTAACAATGACAGTAGAATCAACAGAAAGGGTCTTAGTTTGACCACAACTACACACTCCTTGAAAGTTTAGAATTTCCCCGCTAAAAGAGTAGTTTCGTGTTTTCAGTAAAGATAAAGTTGGTACAGTCGGACGGTCAGATTATACAAAAAGTCATACTTTTGGGTTTTTCTACAATGTGTTTCTTAGGCTGTGTCCGATGTCAGATTTCGACATTTAGTATTTAGGTCTTCTTCACATAAATACAACTCCGAATGGCACACTAATGACGTCCATTGGTTTGAATAGCCTCACTTTAGAAAAACGAAAATGAATTATACAATTCGATTTCATATGATGCTTCAGATTAAATGTTAATACTATATTTCATAGAATAGAAGCTATTCTTTGACAGTAAATTTGAGGTTTTGTACAAATTATAGGAACGAACATGCACGTCAACTTTGCTCCTGCAAAACTCCAAATTCTAATTCCTAAAATCCTAAATAATGACGATATTTAGGGCATATAAATTTAGGATTTAGATATTAGGGTGATAAAAGTGTAACATTGGACACTGTATTAGAAGGATGTGTCCGTTAAAAGGGATCTTTAAACACCATAGCTCCTACAGGAAAAATATAATCAACTTACCATATGAGACCAGCTGGTAAGGGTGTAGTATTTAGGGCTGGTTTATGATGAAATTAATTTATAAATTTGTTTTTAGAAAATTTGATTTAAAATTTAGAATTTTTTCTCTGGTTTATGTTCGATTTTGAAATTCTGGATCTGACCAATCAGTATTTATCGCGTGACTGTGACTGCTTGTCATTTGGCGTCTCATTAGATTTTAGGTTAAAATTTTATTATCATAGCCATGAATTTGTTAGCCTCTAATAAACAAGATGATTTTCAAAATAAAAAAAGAAACTGATCAGTTAGTAGGCTGAGCATGACAATCGTCGCTGATAGGCGTCAGGTCATCTATTTAACAAGTATTATTGTCTATCATTTGTGTTCTGAAAAATAATGAAAATAGCTGATAATATCTAATAAATACCTGATGTTATTTTAAATGCATTATTTGTTGCAGAATGAGTGTGAGAGTGATTTTAAAAAAAATTCATTCACTTGTGAATAAAATGTTACTTGTAGTTGTTTCTATAGAGTTAATAATGACAGTTTATAACGTGCACTTATGGTTAAGGACCTCATAGTACAATTGCCGATCACAAAGCTGACACTCTAACCACGCTACCGTACTGCCGGCGCAATTAATATATAACTGACATCTATGTAAGAGAGAGATAGAAGATCATGCTTCGAAACAAACCTCCCCCTCGTTGTCTTACGTCCCGCTCCATGATTCTATCTGTCATTATGTATGCATCTGTCATTCAATGTTAACCTAATTCTTTGTGACTTGTTCGCTCTATTCAATAAAATGAGTTTAAAGCATAATATGAATCGGTTAATAGTCATAAAAGTTCATTCTGTCGGATTCAGCAATAAAACTATTAATAACATAATTATGGCAACGCGGCATACCGCTCACTGCTTGCATTGTAACATTGTGAGTCAACGGACTATTTGCGCCACTCTGCTGAAATAAAGACATGCTCTGAATAGTAAAATATAATAAAATAATCTTGCTGTTCCTTTAACATATATGCTATTTTTGTTTGAAATAATTTCTTATTTGAATGAAAACTGTAGTTCCAAAAATTATTTCAAACAAAAATAGCATTCATGTTAAAGGAATACCTTTAACATAAATGCTATTTGTACAATTAATATTAGTTGTAAATTGTGAAATAAATTGGAAATGTCTGAGTTGCCTGGGAGAAGGTTTATCATTTTTTTTTGTTTAAATGTATAAATAAGTATTTTGCGGTTTATAAATATTATAACATTGCGACCCTCTAAGAAATGTTTATATTGTATAATCGATAAATAAATGCTAACTATGTAATTACCTGTCATAAATGCTATATATTTTTTCTGCATCATTTAATTCTTTCTTTTACGTAACTTGTAACGTAACTTAGTTACTTTTTAAAATATGGTAAGTGTAACTTAACTTGATGCGGAAAAGTAGTTGGTAACTTTACGGTTTTTAGTTACTAGTTACTTGAGTAACTTAAGTTACTTAAAGTAACTCAGAAATTAAAATGTAACTTAAGTTAGTCAAAGTAACTTAAAAAGTGGAATGTAACTTAGTCATAAAAAGTAACGGGGGGGATTAAAATTTCTAAGAAATATTTTGTTGAGGCTGATGCCTTTTTTAGAAACACTAACTAAAACTGTTTTGTTTTAAATAAATGTCTGTCCAGAGTGGGAGTGTTGAGCGCAGCATCGCGCACACCATCTGTAATGTGTAACTTTTATTTTAATACATAATTAAATTCAATATTATTGTTGATTGATTTCAAGCCATAATGGATAATAAAATAAAAATTATATTCATTAATAATAGAGTTTTTGTACGGTAAACAGAAAAACTAAAAATAACACATTATTTTAACTTTTAATTCTAGAATTAAAAAGTCACTAAATGTTAAATTTGACTTATAAAATATATTATTTTCAAATGTTTTCCTCGCTTACAAATGATACGTTTTAATAAATTATAATTAAACTGCCACTAAATCATCAAAATTATTCCAATTTTCAGGTTATACAAAAAATAGTTCCAAGGGTTGCAAGACTTGAATTCGTCTCATTTTATCAGATTTTTGGGCCCTAGGCCAAATTTCTTTTCGGACCTCCTCCCTCTTTATAGCAAAAAACAAGTACGTACAAATATTTGTATAATTATAATGTAAGTTTATTTATTGAAGAAAAAAATAAAATTGCCTGCTGAGAGAAAAGCTAATCAATTATGCAGTACTGCATGCTCGATTCTAGTTTGAGGTGAAATTTTAGCGTAATATTTTGTTACTCCTCTCTAGGGACGGATGGCGATTTTGCCGGGTCTCGGGAATATGTTATTAGCGTAGCGGGGCCCCAAATATTTATAAAAGATACTTTTTCATCAAATTTTCTTAGATATTTGAATGTGCGGGATCCATGTGAGCTCGGGGCCTCAGATTGAAAATCGACGTCTGATCCGAGGTTTCCAATAAATTAATCATTATCCACTAATAAGGAAAATAGGAAATAATGTCTGCATGTTTTATACATTATAATGGTCATGTCATGTTAGAAAGAAAGTAGATGCTTTATATCTTGGTATAAGAAATCAAAATTGAAAAATAAATTAATAAATTTTTAAAAAATCACAGCAACCGGGCCCTGCGGGCCCCTTGTCAAAGCGGGCCCTAGGCCGTGGCCGCGTGGGCCTAGGCGGTAATAAGGCCCTGTAGGTCCGTTAACATTAACGTTAAAATTTAGGTTAACGTAGTGGAAAAACTCCCTGATATGTATACTACACAATAACTAAGTCAATAGTTTAAGTCTACACTTCACGCCATTAAAAGTAGTTAGAAAGTAACTCAAGGTAACTAAGT
Source organism: Ophonus ardosiacus (assembly GCA_943142095.1). NCBI lineage: Eukaryota > Metazoa > Arthropoda > Insecta > Coleoptera > Carabidae > Ophonus > Ophonus ardosiacus. Next base: position 39,177,103 of record OW964828.1, read on the forward strand.
TACTTTTAATGAGTAACTAGTAAATAACTTAGTTCTTTCACCAAAGTAACTGGAACTTAAGTAACTTAGTTACTTTTTTTTGTAGGTAACTGTAACTAGTTAATTTTAAAAGTAACTTGCCCAGCTCTGCAAGGGAGTAAAGTTCGTCATTATTTGTCGAGAGCGAAGATTGAATACAATCGCTTGAGGCAAATAATGACACTTTACTCCCGTGTTATATACAATATTTTATATACAAACGGAAAAGAAGAAGAATGAAGCACATTTCTATAAACGAAGAAAATCTGTTTAATTTGAATTTAATATTACGAAAATCATTATATTTTTTCCAAAATAAGTATAATTGATAATATTCCTTATCTATTAATCAATATCAATTAACAAAGGACTTCAATCACTTTATGTCCCTAGGGAGTACTTTATTTCCCTCGATAAATAATGAAGCACATTAAGTTATGATTTTGACAAGAATAAAGTTAACATTATTTAAAGGTTGTATATAAACATTTTTATAGTTCCATTTGTCCAAACAATTTTAGTTTTATCACGTTTCTTTGAATCTTTCAAATAAACGTGTTTGATCTGCGTTTTTCAAATAACTTCGTTAAAAATTAATGAAACCTAGAAATGTATGCACGTTATTTATAAATAAATAAATAAATAAATATATCATCACGGCATATTACCCATTTCTGGGTGTGCCAGTATCTACAACACATGTAGACATCGGTAATGATGACGATATATTTTACCGTGAGGGCGCTTACCAGGCGTCACCTCACGGGCACTCATAGCTGGTGTGGAGAGTGCACCACAGGGGTCACTTTTGTGCCATTTAAAATTGGAAATATTTGGCGTCTGTTGGGATCGAACCCGGTTCCCCCAGGTTCGCGACCAGACACTCAGGCACGCGGCCACAGGACCCTATAAAAAAAACGTTATTTATAGTTTCAGGAAGTTTGTAATCAAGGGTGATTTTAACTTTTTCTGGAAGAGATTTGACACCTTTTAGTGTTGTGAGATACCCAGAAATTCTATGTGTTTTAACATCAAAAACAGAAACGTTCATACGTAAACCATACTGTTCTAATCTATTAAAAACTAATTTGAGATGTTTTTCATGCTATAATCAAATCATTTAAATAAATAATTCTTTTGTGACCATCACAAGACCTCTCGCTATTTCCATATTAAGCTACATAAGTATTGTAAATATTTGACATTTCTGATACACATATATCTTCTTTATATATTTTTATATTTTTTAATTCATTCTATTCACTCTTATCCTTCTAATGTTCAAGATTCTTCCAATTCATTGGTGAGATTGGCATATTTCGGAAGGGTATATGTAATAAATGTATCTATAATTATAAATGTCTCTGGCTTTTTGACACTCACATTTATCTGTCAATTACAAACGTTTTAATTTTTCCACTTGTTTTCCATGGGCTGCAAGATACATTTAAAACTTATTGTTTTACATATTTATATATCTCTATCTTTAACTCCATAGAAGATATAATAAAAATGTTAAATGTATCGGATAGAGATTTTTATATTTTTTAATATTAGTGATAACAGAAATTTTTAAAAGATAATATTTAGAAGATTTTTTTAAAGAAACTCTTACTTCCGGTTGTCCAATTGTTACCAAAATGTAATCAGATCTTCCCAGGAAACTGCAGTTAAATATTTTTAAGTCTTATGGTATTTGAGAAACTATGTTTTCAACATCCACACACACATATATCCACACACACACACACACAATCACACACTCACACACACACAATCACACACACACAATCACACACACACACGCACTCGGGCATCCTCGTAAAAGTGTTATAATCGGATTATAGGGACCTTAAAACGTGCTTATCCACCAGAATCTGGATATGCGGTTTTTCGCATGATTACAATACTTCTCTTAGCGAGAGGTAAAAAATAGGAAATCTAGACCTATACAAACTTGATTCATAAATCGTTGAAAAGAAGCGGGTGCATTTTTAAGGCCAAAACTAAAATTAAACTCAAAAAGACCAAATGGCGTAATAAAAGTAGTTTTATTTGTATTTGATATTCAGCTTTAAAGAGATCAATTTTAGAATATATATGTTTACCAGGTAGAATATGATGGAAATCTTCCATCCTCGGAATTGGAACTATTGCATCGTTTAGTCTTCGATAGTCGCAGATCCATCCTTCTTAGAAACCAGAAGAAAATTTATTCATTCTAATTGCGATGGTCATATGATTCCGTTTTTTTTAGCATAAATTGAAATTCTTGTTTGGCGATATCCAGTCTTTTTAGATCTAGTTGTCTCGGCCTGCAGTAAACTGGATCTCCTCTCGTGATGATGTGATGTGACGTGTTTCAAAGAAGTAGGCAGTAAATTTGGTTTTGTAATTTTGAGATATTTTGCAAATAAATCTGTAAAATGTTTTTTTTTAATAGTTGTTATGACGTCATTTTCGTTAATAGCTGAAATATTCCCTCTTAAGCTTCATTTGGTAACTCCATTTATAAGGTGTTTATTATGAAAATCTATTATTAAGTTAAAATGTGTAATAAAATCAGCCCCCAGTATTCCCTTGTCTAATTTTGCTATGGTGAAGGGCCATTGAAATTGTCTTCGAAGACCCAAATCAATTGTCAAAGACTCTGACGCCACAGGTTGGAATTTCGGTATTATTAGCAGCATATAGTTTGTAAGTGCTGTCTAACTTGTTATGTTTTCTTGCAGGAATTATTAATATTGAAAACATCAACTCCACTATCAACTAATAGTCGTATTCCTACTTTCTTTTAAATGCGGTTGGGTTTTTCAGATATTTGCTTTGCTATTTCCAATTTTTTAACAGTAGACGTTGAGTGACGTCGCTGTAGTTGTATATTTCTTGATTTGGATTTAGATACATTATTTTGTCTGCCATGATTGCTAATTTTTCTATTGCTTCATCAAGAACTATAAGAACTGAAAGATATTTTCATTCACTTTAAATATGAAGAAATTAATATGATATATCTTAATATATTATTATTCTAGATAGGAAATACAGAAAACTATCCAGAATCGATGTTACTGTCTTACAACATCCGCTAGCTCAGTGACTGTGCTCTGAGATGGAGGGGCGGGGAAACCAAATTAGGTGATAATCATTTATAATGCACCACTCTCTTTTGTGTTGTAAAACAGGAGCACAGTTTTCTATTATAGAATTTAAGAAGTTTTGAAAAAGATTCAAATTTAAGACTATCTAATTTATGTATACTTACATATACAGGGTGTCTCTTAAATAGGGGGACATGGCTTAACTACAGATTCCTGAGGCTAAAATAAGACGATTTAACCACTTGCTTCTACCGGAAAGTGTACCATTTAGCCAGAATTCTGCTTCAAAGTTCTTCGAAAAAAAATTAATTTTGCTTATAATAACCGGACGCTTTATTCGATTTGGATGAAATTTGGTATGATAGTTTATAAGATTATAAGTCATCTTTTAAGATGATACTTGTTATTATTAATGAACCACTAGTGTATGAAATGTAGGTGACCCAACATTGATTAGACCATAACTTTTTAATGGCCACGCCGATAACGTGAAATTATTTTTTTTCAGAAAGATACATTCAATAGTAAACTTTTCTCTCTCTGTGTAATTTGTGATATCTGTTACGGTTCACACAGAAAAAAATAAAACCTGAGTGCCTGCATCGTGAATTTTTTTAAAATAAATTTAATCTAGCAGTCTATCCAAATGTCAAACAATTAATTTTGAATGACAGTAACGAGCTGTCAATCTTCTCAACTTGTTTAGGAGTAAGCTAACATATTTATTCGTGTTATTTATAATAATGGTAGTAAAATACTATTAGGCCGAACAAACAGATGTTACTAGTTTCTGAATATTGCAAAGGAATTTTTTGACAACCCATAAACAATTGTTACTGTCATTAGAAATTCGTTGTTTGACATTTGGAGAGATTGCTAGATTAAATTTATTTTAAAAAAATTCACGATGCAGTCACTCAGGTTTTATTTTTTTCTGTCTGAACCGTAACAGATATCACAAAATAAACAGAGAGAGAAAAGTTTACTATTGAATGTATCATTCCGAAAAACCATAATTTTACGTTATCGACGTGGCCTTTAAAAAGTTACGGTCTAATCAATGTTAGAACATCTACGTTTCATACACTAGTGGTTCACTAATAATAACAAGTATCACCTTAAAAGATGACTTATAACCATATGAAGTGTCATACCAAATTTTATCCAAATCGTATAAAGCAGTCTGTTATTATAAGCAAAATTAATTTTTTTTCGAAGAACTTTGAAGCAGAATTCTGGCTGAATGGTACACTTTCCGGTAGAAGCAAGTTTAGTTAAATCGTCTTATTTTAGCCTCAGGAATCTGTGGTTAAGCCATGTCCCCCTATTTAAGAGACACCCTGTATAAAAAATTAATGAAATACATTTAACGTTGTAATGGTGTGAATCATTTATAATAATTGTAATAAAATATTTTTTGAGACAATAATCAAATTTTAATGTAGACAAAGTAACTTTAATCATACTAAATAATCAATTGAGCTAAATCAGCTTGCCAACCCCCAATTAAATATAATAAAATATTATATGCTTTTAATATCAAATAGAAATGCAATGATATTTCGCGAGTCTAGAATGACAATGTTCTAACTTCAAGAAAGTAATATAGCCACGAAACATTTGAAATTTTAACTAGCTGTTGTTATTGTTATCGAATTAACTTTTATTAATTATAGTTATGGATTTAATTACATCATGGTATGCTTAGTCATAGATTTTTTTTTACAAAAATAGTCAGAACTATGTACCCCAAATTTTTCCCATCTTTCAAGCTATCAAAGTTCTATCAACGCATATTAAAAAAAAAAACAACTCAATACGACATTTTTTTGTATTTGTATTATGTTGCAGATAGAACTTTGTCCCTACACGTTTGATTCAATTTTTGGAAGATAGAACCTTGTCTCTGTACTATTTCGAAAATGGATAACAATATTTACAAAATAATATCAGAAAAAAATAGAATATGGCTGATAGACCTTAGCCATACAAAAATCTCATTTTACCAAAAACTTGCATTTAGAATCTTAGACCCGCTATTTAGTCCACAAAAAATAAACTATTTAATGTACTAATGTACTAACCACTGCTACAAAGTATGCTTTTTGAATTTAATTAAAATTAATAATTGTAAATTATTGAATAAAGGAAACAATAAAATAAATTGTTTATGTAACACAATTATAAGGAAAATTTCGTATTGAAGTTAATTTAAATAATCAAATAAATATCAAAACATTTATGTACGTGTAAAAATACTTTTTAAAATAAATAATAAAGTTATATAAACTGATGGGTAAAACTATTATAAACCAATTGACGCCGTTCACAATTTAGGGAATAAAATGGAATATTTTTACCGGTTTCAGTGACGTAGCTTGATGACGACAGATCCGGAAAAAATCGTAGACTTGTTTTAGTGGAGGTATAACAGCAAAGCTCCCGAAAATACTGCATTGCTGAGGAGTCCAAAGCGATTTAATTCTCTCCAAGTTACAGTTTATGTACTCAAAAAGTTTGTTGGGCACTGCCGACTGTGAATATAACCTAAGAGTATGGTACGCCTATGCATCCACGTGCAGCTAAAATTTAACCTTAGTGTTTTACCACATAAAACAAAAAAGGCTGAAAATCGAAATAGGAATTGAAATATATGAAGATACCAAAACAAAAATGATAAGATACGTGAAGATATCCCTTAAAAATCTGATGTGGCCAGCCCATAACCTCCCGCTAGGTATTTGACCATGCAGTATCAAAATAGTACTCGCATCTTGACACAAAGTCGAAACTTTAATTTTGTTAACTAATCGATCTATAAATTGTTTGTATATATTACCGATTTAAAAAAAAATCAAAACTACTTACGCAGTAAAATCACATAACAAACGACACCGCAATGAAAAAACAAAAATAAAGTTTAATTCATGGTTATTTCTAATAAAAAAAAAAGCCCAATGTATGACAATATAACACAGCAAAGTCAACAAAATATAATCCAAAACGAGTCTTAGTTTGACTAGGGTTAAAGTTTTGCGCCGGAAAGTCACACAGATACCATGTTTCTCCAGACCCACTTTTACAACATTATTAAACTATGGTATAGCTCTCGCAGGTATAACAAGGCTGTCTTTTACAATCCATTTTTATCTATTCTTCTCAGTCCACTTATATTAATTATTATCATTATTTCCACTTTCTAATTTGCATTTTGTCATTTGTAACAATGTTAGATGATATAAATGAGATTTTTGAATGATAATGAAATACTCTATTAATCGTATGTAAAACAGTACATCGTTTCTGTTTACGTAGTAACCATAAGACCAGGGATAGAGATATCCGATGTATATACGTCCCATTTTCACGGGATAAGATGTACTGATGTTTATTGCTTAGTTCATTCTATCTGGACTGTATCAGAGGTTTGCAGAATGCAATTTTCAATTTTATACCTGGAATAACGTTTTACGAGGTTTATCTAATGACTTTAAGTCTGCATCCCCATGGATCCGTATTTACGATCCGTTTCAATAACGTTTATTTTAACTTTTGAAAGATACGGCTGATTTGACGTATTCGTACACATCCCAAATTTGAACTTCTTATCATAAGTAATAGATAATGTTTGATTTGAGGTGATCCGTGGTTTTTCTTTTTTATGATACGACAGATAAGTACAAGTTGTTCCTTGTTGTATGCCAACTGATTGTCATGATTATAAATCCCGACCTTATTTTGCCATGTCTGGTGGTCAAATTTAGGTCCATTGTTATTTATACTTTTCATTAATGACATTGTCGATTCAGCCAAGCACTCTCAAATATTAATTTATGCATATGATTTGAAAATATTTAAAACTGTCAATTCATTATATGATTGTAAATTAATACAGGAGGATATTAACAATTTATTTGCCTGGACTCAAGCATCTAAATTATTTTTCAATTACAGCAAATGCAAAATTATGAGCTACTTCGTGAAAAAGTATGTTTACAGCTATCAGTATAAAATAAATGACTCATTGTTAGAAAGGGTGAGACACGTCCGTGATCTTGGTATCTTGTTTGATGAAAAATTAACTTTTAGTAATCACATAAATTTGATTGTTACATCTTCTTTCAAGACATTGGGATTTTTAATACGTAACTCACGTTCTTTTTGCAGAATTAAAACTCTAAAAAGTTTATATTTTGCATATCAGGTCTAAACTTGAATACTGTTCTCAAGTTTAGAATCCTATATATGATAAATACAAAATTCTGTTATTATAAAGCCCATCGTCATTATCCTTCTTTTGATTATAACTATTCTGATTTATTAACTGAATTCAATATGTATACCTTAGAAACACGGCGGAAAATACAGTCATGTATTTATTTATACAAAATTTGTCACGGAATAATTGATGATTGTTTTTCTCTTGAAATTTTATCAATACATATACCCCATCAGAATACTAGAAACCATTCAACTTTTTACTGTCCTCCTGCACGTACGAATTATGAAACGAAATTACATATTAGACAAATGATGAATATTTACAATTGTTCATCATCTTACAGTGATATTTTTTGTAATTCACTAATAAAATACAAACGAGCATTACAAAATTATTTTGTAAGATAAAATCAGCCTTCATTACTATATGTATAAAGTTATTGATAATTTAATTTCGTCTATGTTCAAAATGTATTTCAAACTATTGATTTCTTATTGTTTGTTAATTTACATGTAATCATCCTATAATTGGGATATTTTTCTGTTGGATAGATTTTCAAATAAATAAATAAATAAATATTCAACACGAACCACGTACGGTTCTAATGGAGACGCTATACATTTTAAAGTACGTAAATCACGTATCACGAACACGTGAATATGGATCCACGGGGAAGCAGCATAAAAGTGGCGCTTAGAAGGATTTAACCATTATGAGCGATTTAAATGGAAAAATAACTCATACAAGGAAGCTGTATTCGAATTAACGTATGAGGTGAGCTAGTAGGGATTAGTGATGCCGCAAGATTTCGAATTTTCGAGATCTCGTCTCGAATTTTTCGAATTTTCGAGACGAGATTAATCTTATTCACGTCTTGATATTTCGAGACGATAGTAATGCCCTCGAGATTTGCTCGAGACGAGAGTAGAAATTCGAGATCTCGATTGTACTATTTTTTTATATTACATAAATATTTCTAATTAAAATAAACAAAATAACACACTAGTTGTCGGTATAAATAAATATTTTATTTGCCTCTTCATTTACATTCATATTTATTTATTTATTTATTTATTTTAAATTTATTGCATTTTAGTAAAAAGAAAATGCACAAAAGTGCCATCTATGGTATACTCTTCACGCTAGCCTTAAGTACCCACACTATACGAATATATAATCATAATTACCAATATTAGCGTACAAAGCAGATCGCTACAGCCAACAACGGGTAATAAAGCCATGATATTTTAGAGTACTTATTTTTTACTTACCATTCAAACACCAGACTTAGTAAAATAATATTTTAATCAATAGGACTCGTTTATTAAATTCATGTCGCTTGTAATGTTAATTTATTTACTAATTCTAATTATAAATTCGAGAAATTCGAGACTCTCGACTCGAGATCGAAAGAAAGTAAGGAAAAATATGACGAGATGAGAGACAGAGAAATATCGTCTCGAAAATTCGAGACGAGACGAAAGTGAATTGTTTCTCGCCATATCTCGTCTCGCGGCATCATTATCATTATAATTGATAATTGTAAATATAGATATATCTAATAATACGTATGGATTATTTTTTTGTTTTGGAATAACAGAGAGAAAAGTTAAATCTGATTAAACATAAATGGGTAATACAACTGAATCATCAGATATTAGGTTCAATTATATTATTTGAAATGAATGTTTAATGTATAAATGTAAGTAAAAACATTCCTGCGGAATATACAAATAACATTTGCAACATGAAAACATTGTATTTATTTCTAATATTAGTTATTAAAGTAATTAATTTTTGCATTTGTGGTTTTCTGGTAAGATATTATTTCTTCCTATACCTCATAAAAATAAATAATAAATTATTTTGATTTAGTCTACAAAAACAAGTTATTTATTCATAGAACGGCATGAAGTGTGTGATTTACCAACAAATTCACCTTATTTGCCTCAATCGATTGGTATTCATTATTATGGTCACGTTTCTTATTTGTATGAAGAGTTTGAATATACAAGAGATATTGATGTGAAGCATTTTAAGGTAATATCTTGCAATTATGCGTTAGAATGTTATTAATAGTCACCGGGGCACGGTCAAATGGATGTTGATCAACTGGGTGATAGCCAAGAGGGAGCCGGATATCTGGGCGACAATATATGTGTAGAATTACAAAATTATGATTTAGTTTAAGTTTGAAAAGCGTGCAAAAATTTCTAGGGCCAAGATGACTGTCGCACACTTAACCATCGCCGTCCTCATTATCGCCCAAATTGATCATCGCCCAGTTGTCGCATAACGATAGTCACTTGTGTGTCTAATAAAATCATATCACATACAAGTTCAAAGTTGTCCGGCTGCTTTCACATTAATAACACTTACGCGAACATTTTGAAATTATTGTAACCATGATGCCCCTTCGACAATTACAACCAGAACGATGTTTTTTTTTTCGAACAGCAACGTATTTACGCAGTCACCTCGCACACAAAGCGACAGCAACGATAGGAAAAATACAACTGTATTGTGCATATTAATTTACTTAAGGCTGGTTTATGTAAGTTGTAACCTAATGCTATTATAACTATTAAACAACGTATGTCAACCTCATGCCTCACTCCCTCAGAAACCAAGGATGGAGGCGAAGAGACCTTCGCGCCACGATCATTCGGGGTTTCATGAGATAATACTGTTTAAAACAATAAAAATATTGAAACCACCAGAAATGTAAATTTTGCTCCTAGATATTGTAATTTTGCTGAAAATGGGAGTCCGATAGATTCCAGAAACGTTCAATTAAAAAAAATAAAGGAAAAGAAAAGTTTTTTTTCCTTTTTTACAAAAAATCACCTCTTGTAGGCGAATATAGTCTCCATAACAAAACTCAGTTTTATATGCTACCACGAAATGTATTACTTAAGCATTTACCTTAGCATTAGCATTATGGCTTGGCATTAATGGTTCAGCATAAACAAATTCCTTGATTATTAATGCATAATGCTAATGCCGGTTACTTAGAAAATAGAACTTGTTCCGTATCATATATAGGAGTGAGTTCAGAAACATATATTGCAACATTCGGTATACCACAAGGCTCCATTCTTGGGCCTTTACTGTTTCTCCTCGCGATTAATGATTTACCGGACATACTTAAATTATGTCAGTGCTTGTTATACGCGGACGACCTAAAAATGTATATAACCGTTTCATCAACTTCTGACTGTGATAATCTACAAAAAGATTTGAGTAGTGTGGTGCTATGGTGCAAAATGTATTAGTTAAGTAAGACTAAATTTGATTTAATTGTTTACATGTTTTAAAAATTCCTTGATTATTAATGCATAATGCTAATGCCGGCCAATCAGAAGACTATGGCGCGAATTACCAGCGCACGTAATACGGGTCTGTATATTCGTGTGCTATTGCTTGATTCTGGCGATATTACTATCAATTTAAAGAGTGTCATTGAAAAAGATATCAAACGAATAAAGTTAGATATACTCGTATTTATGATAAAAAAAAGACGTGTTACTTTTACAAAAAATGACATTACCGGCCTGCTTTTATTGGTTTGAAGTACATGAACCGGACAGCTAAAGTTTAACGAACAGTTTAAAACTAATGCTAAGGTAAAATCGTTTACAGCTAATATAAACTAGCCTTTACTTATTCTTTATTAATGTTACATATTATATGTTAAAACAACTATAATAATTAAATACAAATATAATCGATTTCAGGTTCAAGTTCAAATGACGAGATGTAACAATAAGGAGGCACTAGACACATGCGAACAAATGAGTCCGATTAAAATTGAGGGAAATATATGCAGTTTCCTCGAGGCGAAGAATGGCGGCTGGGCCTCTTACGTGAACAGCTTCGAGCCGCCCTACAAATGTCCATTAAAAAAGGTGATATTAATTATGCTTATAGTACTGTAGATCCTGTTAATTTTGGGACACACGATTTATGTCCCTTATATTCTAAACAATGCATGCTTAGATACGCGTCCCTTTTAATCAATTCTAATTTTGTATAATTCTTTACAAATACAAAATTGGAGTAATCAAAAAATGAAACTAATGTAGATTCTGTAGTAGATACTTTCTAGAACATAATATTTTATTGCCCTGATACGTCAGTACCGATATGTAAATTCAATATTTCTAAGTGTACCTACATATCCTGTTTGGTTCAAAAAAAAAAAAAAAAAAACTGAGACTTGCAAATAAAGCAAAAATGCATCACAGATTACAAAAAGACCCTACATCGGTTTCGTGTCGATTTTTGCAAATTACGTAAATTAAAATAGCGATTAAACAGTAACATGAGGAGAGCAGATAGGAAACGAGACAAAATACTTTTGGAAATATGTTAAGGAAACGAAAAGTCCAAAATCTCATTTTATTAATATGAAAAATGGTCAAAAATTCTACGACAACCTTATTAATATATGTCGAATGCATTTATTGAATTCTTTGTGTCAGTTTTCAATTCAGACATTTATGAGGCCCAGAATGAGTCAAACAATACAAATAATGATTCAAATGCGAAAGAATATAAAATATCTGAAATAATTGACAATATTCTCAACATAAAATAACACCTTTTCAACATGGTTTCATTCTGGGTAGATCAAGAGTGTCGCACCTCTTAATCTTTTTCCATTATGTTGGCGTAAACATAAAAAATGGACTACATATGGACGTAATATATATATATATATATATATATATATATATATATATATATATATATATATATATATATATGGATATGACAAAGTATTTCATAAAATCAGTCACAAAATATTGAGAGAAAAATTAAATAATTTCAATATTCACCGAGACATGATAACCTTAATAAATTCTTACTTAGAAAATAGAACTTGTTCCGTATCATATATAGGAGGCTCCATTCTTGGGCCTTTACTGTTTCTCCTCGCGATTAATGATGACCTAAAAATGTATATAACCGTTTCATCAACTTCTGACTGTGATAATCTACAAAAAGATTTGAGTAGTGTGGTGCTATGATGCAAAATGTATTAGTTAAGTAAGACTAAATTTGATTTAATTGTTTACATGTTTTAAAAATTTTGTCATTATTCATCAGCCTAAACAACAAATAAAGAAACAAATATTTAAAACTAACTATATAAAACTCACCACTATTATTCATTTAATAAAGATCAGTTTCATAATAAATCAAGCAAATGGCCAAATTTCTTTTACTAAATCAGATCATTATAGAACTCCATTATTAACTAGAGTTTTTTTTTTTGCAGGGAAGATATATTCAACGAAATGGTACACTGGAAGCAGCATTGCTAGTTAATATTTTTCATCTTGGAAAATATTATTGGAAGATAAAAGTTTTTTATTATGAAGGAAATAAATATTTTATGGTCAGATGTATAGATTTCACAGTTAGAACTTATTAAATAGCGTTAACTACTGTCAAGGGGGTGATAGATGAAATTTTTAAAAATCACAATTACGGGTATATAAAGTATATATAAAATATATAAAGTAATCATTATATACTTTACTGTCACAAAATTGTTATGGTTTATATTATTATGTTCTGTGCAATAAATATTGTTATATCCTATTACACGTTTTACATTATTCGTTTCCCCACTGCTTATATAAAAATTATAAAGGACAAATAAAAACTGTTGCTTATATTCTTAGTTCAATGTACACAACTGCCTTTCCTCAATTTCTTTTCGTATTAACTAAATTTCTTTCACTTCATCTTTCTTCTTAAAAGGCCGACAAACCTTGTAATTATTCTCTGGTTTTGTAGTCGGCTTTGGTCGCGTTTCATTAATATATAAAAATTATAAGGGACAAATAAAAATACGAAACTGTTGCTAATGTTTATAGTTCAATGTATACAATTGCCTTTCCTCAATTTCTTTTCGTATTAACTAAATTTCTTTCACTTCATCTTTCTTCTTAAAATGCCGACCAACCCTATAACCATTCTCTGGTTTTGTAGTCGACTTTCAGTAATGAGCACATATTTTGAATAAATTGCACAGAAAGCGTGCATTCTGCATCACACAGAAAACGTTCGGTAAATACTGTGCACAGTTCGCCCGAATTATAAGCGAGAAGGATCATACGAAGGTCGAAAATATAGACAGAATGGCAGAAAAAGAAGTAATATTGATTTGAATCTGTGAATTATGCACATTTTCTCCTAATTATCAAGATTTGTAAATATATAAGTTATTGGTTTAATTAAACCGGAAGTTTTCCCATGGCCACCGTCGTTTCTTCCTGTTTTTTTTTTTCCATTAAAATTGTTGTTTTGTGTTTTCAGTAAAGTAAAAATTGGTACTTATGAGTCAGACTATCAGATTTTACAAAAATTAACAATTGAGGCTTTACATCTTAAAAGATAACTTATAACCATATGAACTGTCATGCCAAATTTCATCGAAATCGTATAAAGTGTTCTGTTATTACAAGCAAAATTTTTTTTTTCGAAGCAAGTTTAGTTAAATCGTCTTATTTTATCCTCAAGAATCTGTGGTTAAGCCATGTCCCCCTATATAAGAGACACCTGTATATATATATATACATATACGAGCCCTGTCCCATAAGTGTTGGCCCAGTCATAAAAAAATGCATTTCTTATACTTGTGCTCAACTGGAGAAGTTGCATCCAATTGCATTAGTTAGTGTAGATCAGTTATTTCCAGTATTTAAGGTATTAAGTTATAATTCAATGGAAATAAATTAGTAGGTGTTTTGACTTTTCATTTCAATGATTTTATGCAACTGGGCCAACACTTATGGGACAGGGCTCGTATATATATATAATATAATCAGCCAACACTAAATTTACAATGCATACGTAGATAGGTCATAGACTAACGCGGTCCACTACCCCAACACAAACTATATTAAGAAGGCGAACTGTGAAATCTGCGATGCCAAGTCAGGCTGTACTTTCAACAAATCGAGTGTAAAAGACCAAGATATTATTAAAATAAAGTGTACTGGTCTGTGTGGGGGCAGTTTCCATTTGTGCTGTGCAAAAATTGGGAAGCGTGAGTATAACGCCGCTACTTCCTAAAAAAATATCAAGTTTGTGTGTGAGTCCTGCGAGTACGTCTTTACGACTCAAATGGCTGCTTGATATCTGCTGACGATCTGAAATTGAATGGACCGATATTTGCGAAACTGTTCTCTCAAATTGAGGGATTGACGGCAATAGTAACTAATCTGACGCATGAGTTTTTGAATGTGAAATCCGAGCTAAAGTCAGAATTGAAAACTGAAATTAAAAACCAACAACTAAACATCTCAAACCTGCTGTCATCTTCACTTGTCGTGTCAAATCAGTCTGATGTGACTCCTACAGCGCCACCTGCAACTATAATACCGCCTTCTACGAAAAACATCGAGTTACCTGTAATGTCTTTTATCGACATTACCGGCTCCTTAAATGAGCAACAAAACTTAATTGCTCGCAAATCTAAAGATGTCGGTACTATAACTAAATCCACTAGTTCTACTCCGGTTGCCACTTGTACTCAGTCAGATGAAGACAAAGGTAAACAAACGACTCCGAAACTGAACTCAAGGACTCCGTCCAAATTCGAGCAGAAAAAGGGAAACAAACCACCTGCAAAGATAAAGCCGAAACCTGTTCCTATCTTGGGATCCAAAAAGTGCACCTCTCAATGTGTAATTAGTTCCGCGCAAAATTGCCGTACATGTGTCAAGATTGGCGCTGACTGTGACTTCGAATGATTTAAACTCTTATTTAATAAAAAATTTCCCAAATCAAAAATTTATTATTGAACAACTTACTATTAAATCTGGTGAATATAATTCATTTAAAGTCTCAGTCTCGCCCGATATATTTGACAATCTTTTAAATAGTGAACTTTGGCCGGAGAATGTTTCAGTCAAAAAATTTATAAATTTTCGGAAACGTTCAGCAGCACTGGCTGTAAAAACTCAATAGTCAAGGAAGATAAATTTGAATTACGTATACTTCATTACAATATTCGTAGTTTAAATAAGAAAATTCAGCATTTTAATATTTACCTTCAAACAATTGGCTTTTCTGAGATTTTATGTTTAACTGAACATCATTTATCTTCTGAGACTATCGAGCATTGTAAACTTGATAACTATAAATTAGCATCTGTATTTTGTCGTTCAATCTTTGAATGTGGTGATGTTGCTATTTATATTTTAAATTCTATAAATTATACTTCTTTGACTATTAAAAATACTACATGTTGTGATAAAAAATTTGAATATGCGTGTAACGAAATTTTATTGTCAAATAACAGCAAATGTCTAGTCACAGCTCTTTACAGATCACCTAGTGGAGATCTTAACTTTTTTCATCGTGAATTAAATAATTTACTTTTTAATTTTTCCAACTATAAACATCCTATATTTGTATGTGGCGATTTTAATATAAATTTTGCGTGTAATGTGGAATCCAGTGACACTTGCGGACTTTTCTCGTTGTTTGGTTTAATAGCACCCCATCCTGGGTTTCCTTTGTTAAGTAGTATCTCTGGAAGATGTGTTGATAATTTTTTTACAAATATTGACTGCCATAAGGCTAACTTTACAATTTTAAACCATTTTTGTCTGACCATAGTGCCCAGTTGTGGAACTTAAAGATAAATTTTAGCAAAATTAACAAGTTATTTGTTGACATGAGAATATTTAAAAACAAAAGCTATTTCAAACATCTGCTTCAATCTGAGTCTTGGTTCAATGTTTACAATGCACCAAATTTTTCTGAAAAAATTACTATTTTCTTAAATACTTTTTATTACCATTTTAATAATGCTTTTCCGATAGTACAGAAAAACGGTTAAACAAAACCACTAAATCGAAATGGACTACCCCAGAAATTACTCAAATGGCTGAGACCTTGAAATTCATTTATTCAATATATAAAAATACTAACAATCCTGTGATTTTGAATAAATATAAGGATTTGAAGCGTAAATACGATAATTTAATTATTCACTCCAAAAAGAACTACAACAAAAAATATTTAGAATCAGCTAATAATATTAACAAGGCTGCTTGGAATGTCATTAACAACGAAACATTAGCATTCACCACTCACTCACTTCCCAGGCCTATGTTTTTTAATAACAATGAAATTTTAGAATCTCATATTATTCCAAATTATTTCAATGATCATTTTATAACTTCAGTTCATAACTTAACATTGAATAGTGTGCCTAGTTACAACTCTATTATTGATAATAACAGTGCCACAATTTTCCTTGTCCCTGTTAATGAGACTGAAATTTTTAATCAACCCAAGAGATGGAAGTGAAATCTGTTATTTGCAACCCAAGAGATTGTCATTAAACTTAGGAATGACGTATTTTCCAACCTCCAAAAGGTTAGGAATCTGTATATTACTATGATTGTGATCAACGGACTATTATATGCGCCGCTCTGTTGAAATGAAGAAATGCTCTGAATAGTGAAATATAGTAAAATAATCTTGCTGTTCCTTTAACATAAATGCTATTTTTGTAAAAAATAATTTCTTATTTGAATGAAAACTGTAGTTCTAAAAATTATTTCAAACAAAAATAGCATTCATACTAGCGAAAACTCGGCTACGCCGAGTATTCCCTAGGGCTCCGCCGATAGTGTTTTCTAATAGTTCTACGTACGTCCAATTCGTCTAGAAACAATTTAAACGCAAAGTGCTAACGCTAAGAGTCTTTCAAAATATTTTTATATGATACCAAACATGATATGGTTCTGACAACTTTAAACAAAAAACAAAAGCCGATCGAGCTGTCAAATTTTTGACATTTCTGCATGGCAGCCCTTGGCGAACCCTTTCATTTGATACCGAACACGGCATGGTTCTGGCAACTTTAAGCAAAAAACAAAAGCCGATCGAGCTGTCAAATTTTTAACATATCTGGATGGCAGTTCTTGACGATACTTCTCATACGATACCAAACACGACATGGTTCTGACAACTTTAAGCAAAAAACAAAACCCGAGCGAGCTGTCAAAATTTTGACATTTCTGCATGGCAACCCTTGACGTTACCTTTCATTTGATACTAAACACGATGTTGTTCTGATAACTTTCAACAAAAAAATAAAGCCGACCGAGCTGTCAAAATTTTGACATTTCTACATGACAGCCCTTGTCGTTACCTTTCATTTGATACCAAACACGACGTGGTTCTGACAACTTTATGCAAAAAACAAAAGCCGATAGAGCTGTCAAATTTTTGACATTTCTGCATGGCAGCCCTTGATGAACCCTCTCATTTGATACCGAACACGACATGATTCTGACAACTTTAAGCAAAAAACAAAAGCCGATCGAGCTGTTCAATTTTTGACATTTCTGCCTGACAGCCCTTGTCGATACCTCTCATTTGATACCAAACACGACATCGTTCTAACAACTTTAAACAAATAACAAAAGCCGATCGAGCTGTCAAATTTTTGACATTTCTGCATGACAGCCCTTGACGTTACTTTTCATTTGATACCAAACACGACATGGTTCCGACAACTTTAACCAAAAAACAAAAGCCGATCGAGCTTTCAAAATTTTGACATTTCTGCGTGACCTCACTTGACGTTACCTTTCATTTGATACCAAACAAGATATGGTTCTGACAACTTTAAACAAAAAACAAAAGCCGTTCGAGCTGTCAAATTTTTGACATTTCTGCATGGCAGCCCTTGACGAACCCTCTCATTTGATACCGAACACGACATGATTCTGACAACTTTAAGCAAAAAACAAAAGCCGATCGAGCTGTTCAATTTTTGACATTTCTGCCTGACAGCCCTTGTCGATACCTCTCATTTGATACCAAACACGACATCGTTCTAACAACTTTAAACAAAAAACAAAAGCCGATCGAGCTGTCAAATTTTTGATATTTTTGCATGACAGCCCTTGACGTTACTTTTCATTTGATACCAAACACGACATGGTTCCGACAACTTTAACCAAAAAACAAAAGCCGATCGAGCTGTCAAATTTTTGACATTTCTGCATGACAGCCATTGACGTTACCTTTCATTTGATACCAAACACGACATGTTTCTGACAACTTTAAGCAAAAAACAAAAGCCGATCGAGCTTTCAAAATTTTGACATTTCTGCATGGCAGCCCTTGACGAACCCTCTCATTTGATACCAAACACGATTAGGTTCTAACAACTTTAAGCAAAAAACAAAAGCCGATCGAGCTGTCAAAATTTTTACATTTCTGCACGGCAGCCCTTGTCGATACCTCTCATTTGATACCAAACACGACATGTTTCTGACAACTTTATGCAAAAAACAAAAGCCGATCGAGCAGTCAAATTCTTGATATTGGAATATTTGTTTTTTACTTAATTACTTATGGGATGTGTGGCAACACTTTGAAAATGCACCTGAATCACGGACATGAACCTTCAAAAATTATAATTTTTAAATATAATGTTTTAGGCCTTGTAAACTACTATGGAATATCCGCCCATTGCCATAATGTATGTTTATGAATTTAACTTTTTTCAAAATGTCCTAATTTCATAAATAATTCAATTTAAATATTCTGATTGACATGTCAAAGAAACGTTCTTCGTCTTAAATTTTTCAATGAAAACTAAATTTTTGATTTCAAATTGTTTCAAAAAGCCAAAATACGACCTTTAAAAATTTTTAACACAAAAACTATGCATCATACAGAAAAATGACCTATTACCAGGAAATCAAGTTGAGTTATTCTCTACATCCCAGAAAAATTTTCATTAAAATCACTCGCACCGTTTAGTCTGTACAGGTGAGCAAAATTTCCCAGATCGTCATGATGATTAAAGAAAATATATATATATAGATAGTGAATGAAATTATTTAGTATAAAAGACTAGCGAAATCTCGGCTACGCCGAGCTCTCCCTAGGGGGATAGTGTTTTATGATAGTCTATACGTCTTTCCAATCCGTCTAGGCACATTTGAAACTCAAAGTGCTAACGCTAACTGTCTTTTCGGATACACAAACTACTTATCTTTATGCATAAAACAAAAACCGATCGAGCTGTCACAATTTTGACATTTCTGCATTGTAGCCCTTAACGATACCTCTCATTTGATACCAAACACGACATGGTTCTGACAAGTTCATGCAAAAAAACAAAAGCCGATCGACATGTCAAATGTTTGACACTTCTGCATGGCAGCCCTTAACGATACCTCTCGTTTGATACCAAACTCGACATGGTTCTGACAACTTTATGCAAAAAACAAAAGCCGACCGAGCTGTCAAAATTTTGTCACTTCTGCATGGTAGCCCTTGACTATCCCTCTCATTTGATACCAAACTCGACATGGTTCTGACAACTTTATGCAGAAAACAAAAGCCGATCGACCTGTCAAATTTTTGACACTTTTGCATGGCAGCCCTTAACGATACCTCTCATTTGATACCAAACTCGACATGGTTCTGACAACTTTATGCAGAAAACAAAAGCCGACCGAGCTGTCAAAATTTTGACATTTTTGCATGGTAGCCCTTGACGATCCCTCTCATTTGATACCAAACTCGGCATGGTTCTGACAACTTTATGCAGAAAACAAAAGTCGATCAACCTGTCAAATTTTTGACACTTCTGCATGGCAGCCCTTCACGATACCTCTCATTTGATACCAAACTCGACATGGTTCTGACAACTTTTTGCAAAAAACAATAGCCGATCGAGCTGTCAAAATTTTGACATTTCTGAATGTTAGCCTTTGACGATCCCTCTCATTTGATATCAAACACGACATGGTTCTTACAACTTTATGCAAAAAACAAAAGCCGATCGACCTGTCATATTTTTATCACTTCTGCATGGCAGCCCTTAACGATACCTCTCATTTGATACCAAACTCGACATGGTTCTGACAACTTTATGCAGAAAACAAAAGCCGACCGAGCTGTCAAAATTTTGACATTTTTGCATGGTAGCCCTTGACGATCCCTCTCATTTGATACCAAACTCGGCATGGTTCTGACAACTTTATGCAGAAAACAAAAGTCGATCGACCTGTCAAATTTTTGACACTTCTGCATGGCAGCCCTTCACGATACCTCTCATTTGATACCAAACTCGACATGGTTCTGACAACTTTTTGCAAAAAACAATAGCCGATCGAGCTGTCAAAATTTTGACATTTCTGAATGTTAGCCTTTGACGATCCCTCTCATTTGATATCAAACACGACATGGTTCTTACAACTTTATGCAAAAAACAAAAGCCGATCGACCTGTCATATTTTTGTCACTTCTGCATGGCAGCCCTTAACGATATCTCTCATTTGATACCAAACTCGACATGGTTCTGACAACTTTATGCAAAAAACAAAAGCCACTCGAGCTGTCAAAATTTTGACATTTTTGCATGGTAGCCCTTGACTATCCCTCTCGTTTGATACCAAACTCGACATGGTTCTGACAACTTTATGCAGAAAACAAAAGCCGACCGAGCTGTCAAAATTTTGACATTTTTGCATGGTAGCCCTTGACTATCCCTCTCATTTGATACCAAACTCGACATGGTTCTGACAACTTTATGCAGAAAACAAAAGTCGATCGACCTGTCAAATTTTTGACACTTCTGCATGGCAGCCCTTCACGATACCTCTCATTTGATACCAAACTCGGCATGGTTCTGACAACTTTATGCAAAAAACAAAAGCCGATCAACCTGTCAAATTTTTGACACTTCTGCATGGCAACCCTTAACGATACCTCTCATTTGATACCAAACACGACATGGTTTGGCAACACTTACTTGTCTAGTTATATTTAAAATTTACTATATTTTTATTGGTAGTATGGAAATTATTAATGAACTAACTTCACAGTAATACAGTTAGGAATATTTGTTTGTCACTTACTTACTTATGTCATGTTTGGTAACACTTGTGTACCGACTTCACATTGATCTTGTTAGGAATGTTACTTATGGCAAGTTTTGCAACACTTACTTGTCTAGTTATATTTAAAATTTACTATATTTTTAATGGTAGTATGGAAATTATTAATGAACTAACTTCACAGTAATACAGTTAGGAATATTTGTTTGTCACTTACTTACTTATGTCATGTTTGGTAACACTTGTGTACCGACTTCACATTGATCTTGTTAGGAATGTTACTTTTGGCAAGTTTGGCAACACTTACTTGTCTAGGTATATTTAAAATTTACTATATTTATATTGGTAGTATGGAAATTATTAATGAACTAACTTCACAGTAATACAGTTAGGAATATTTGTTTGTCACTTTCTTATGCATGTTTGGTAACACTTGTGTACCGACTTCACATTGATCTTGTTAGGAATGTTACTTATGGCAAGTTTGGCAACACTTACTCGTCTGGTTATATTTAAAATTTACTATATTTTTATTGGTAGTATGGAAATTATTAATGCACTAACGTCACAATAATACAGTTAGGAATATTTGTTTGTCACTTAATTTACTTATGTCATGTTTGGTAACACTTGTGTACCGACTTCACATTGATCTTGTTAGGAATGTTACTTATGCCATGTTTGGCAACACTTGACTCATGATGACATTTGATATTTACCTAACCAAAGAACATATTTTGAAATGTCAAAAAATTGCAATTTCTAAAACATTGGTTTAAAGCCATAACTCATAAATGATATATTTGTTTAACCTTACCTTTTACCAAACTGTATTTAATTTTTCGAAATCTATCTCCTGCTTTTGAAGATAATACCATTTGAAGTTCATCTTCAACTTGTCAAATTTGACACATGTCACCAATGACTTATCAAATGTGCCAGATGACATCGTTTTTCGTCTTAAAATTTTCAACGCGGACTTCTATGCATTGCGGGATGATTGTTTCAAAGTACCAAAATTCGACTAGTGTAGTTTGTACAGATATCTATCGTTATGGCCCTCTCAGCAGATCTACTGTTAACGATTCAAGCTTGATATATGGCATGGGGGGTAAAGGACAGGTACATATTAAATGGTTTCCTATTTTATTTTATTTGGAATTGTGAAACACATTTTTTTTAAAATAAAATAAACATTTCTATTCCTGTCGTTTCTTACGGCAAACATGTCCGTTGCCATAGGTAGTGCTATATTCAACTGGGCCCGGTGCCCGGTCTACCACAGGCTCAGCAAGGCAAAGCTATACGGTAGAAAATTCTGTACAAACTATAACAAAATTCAAACAGCAGTTCCAATGTACATGTTAACTTTTGATTGGAGTTAAAATTTTTGTAGGACATAGGACATGTTATATTTTTCTCGAAACCGATCATGCCATTCTATTTGGACTACAAGAATTAAGGCGAAAACATGTATAACTTATTTTTCACAAAAAATTGACATTTATATTATTGTCTTTTAAGATAGGCTGTGTATTTAATTTTGCTAATATTATCCCCAAGTTGTTACTAACAATAGGATAATAATTTGTTCAGGGCCGCTTCGTACGTGTGAGCTTGTTGTGCTCAGCACAAAAGCGCCGACCATAACTAACGCTATTTCAAGACAATTAAAAGTAAATTTAAACAAATCTCTTATTCGAAAAGGAAAAGTTAATATACACCTTACACAGTAAGGTAATAGTAATAGTAATGAACAATATATATATTTTTTTAATTTGTTTGCATTAGATGTCTTGTTGTAAGTTATAAGTAAAATAATTATGCCACCAAACGGTTATTTTTCTAGTATTATTTTATATTGAAATAATAACTGGAAAAGTGTTGATTACAACAAAGAATATTTATTATAGCTCAAGAATATTGATTACTAAAGAATCTTGCAATGAATTTTGCGAAGAATTAATTGCTTGATTAATAATTCTGAAATCTTAGTGAGAAAACTGTATTTTTCGTTTCTGCCGATATTGAATTTCCCTAATTTACTATTAAAATTTAGTAGAAGAAAGTAAAAGAAATATCCTCTCAAACGAATACTTTTCTGGCATTGTTCTTTTGCTTACAATAATTGCAAAATTGTTGATTACAACAAAGATACTATTGATTGTTGTAATCAATGGAAATTTAAATTCCACAGGATTCAAATGTAAAGCATATTAAACCCTTACTTTTGTTAAAATGTAGCAACTTCTTTAGGTGATATATTAAGCGATGTCTATAGAAATAATACTTATTAGCATTTTAATTAGCTTAAAATACAACTATTTTCTATTTAAACCATTTGAAACTCGCAGAACCATTTAAATGTTACCAAACTAACCTAACCTTACACAGAAAGATAAAATTTGGCGATCTTTGGGTTTTTAACACGTTGCGGCACAGTACGTCACGTCAAGTAATAAGGCTGTGTAAATTATCACATATGTTTGTAATGTTTTATTCTTTACGTTATGTTGCAGCACGGTAAATTACGTTACGGCTTATTACAAATAACCTGAAAAGTGTAAATGTAAAATTTCAAAAATACATTTTGACATTTTGCGGTAATATATTTTCAATAACTCTATAACGATTAGAAATATTTTCAATACATTCTCAAAATCGAATTTCTTGGCTATTAAAATATAAATACACTGATCTTCATCACTCAAAACTAATAATATAACAGGTTAACTCGATTTCCTGAACCTAAAAAAATATTTCATTCCATATAAATTGATTTTGAATACTTACAACGTAGCTAATTTATTTCTTCATGCCTGCAGTCCATTTAAATGTAATTTAATCCATTTCTTATATTTTTATTTCAAAATTATTTGCTTCCAAAGTTTAATATTTTGACACATGTCAAATATGACGTCTCACAGTGTTCAAACAACGGACATGAACCATCAAAAATTATAATTTTTAAATATAATGATTTAGGACTTTTTAGCTATTGTGGAATAATTGCCCATTGTTATAGTTTATATATATAAATTTATCTTATTACAGATTGACCTATTTTTATAAATATTTCAATTTAAAAGTTCTGTTTGACATGTCAAAAAAACGTTCTTCGTCTTAAAATTTTCAATGAAGACTAAGATTTTTGGTGTCAAATTGTTTCAAAGTACCAAATATCCACTTTTAATATTATTTTACTCGAAAACTATACATTCTACAGAAAAATTACACATGACAAGGGACCTGAAGAAAAGAATTTCCTACAATTTGAAGCAAGTTTCATCAAAATCAATCGCACCGTTTAAGCTGTAGAGGAGAGCAAAAATTGGGCGATCGTCTGATTAAAGAAAATATATATAGATAGTGAATGAAACCGTTTAGTATAAAAGATCCCCGCCGGTTTTTTAAGTCGTAAACTCGTATAAACACGTGAATTAAAAAATATTATATATGTTTCATGCCATAAATGAGTAAAAATTAGCTCGATTTGATGTATAAAACATTGTATTGGCTATTTTGTGGAATTTTTTTGACATGCTTACACTATATATTCTCTGATTTATGACAATATAATAAGAATGCATTGTATTTTGTTATGCCTGATGAGTTTCTGGTCGTGAAGTGCAAAATAATCGTTGATTATAACAATAAATAGGTATTGATTATTGTAATCGACGCTTCAATATCCGACAATTGTGAAATTTTGCTTTGCACTACTTACAATTCATTTACTGTATTTGCTTATAACCGCTATTCGTTTAAGTGATATTAAATCCATTTCATTTCTTCTTCTTTCAAAAATATTCCCATTTAAAGACTAACATTGACATGTCACATATGACATTTCTCAAGTTCATGATTGACGTAATATATTTATGACACATGATGACATCTTATTTTACCTAACCAAACTACACATTTTGAAATGTCAAAAAATTACAATTTCTAAAACATTGGTTTAAAGCTATTACTCATAAATTATATATTTATTTAATCTTAACTTTAACCTATCTGTATTTAATTTTTCGAAATAAATCTCCTGCTTTTGAAGATAATACCATTTGAAGTTCGTCTTCAACCTGCCAAATTTGACACATGTCACCAATGACTTGTCAAATGTGACAGATGACATCGTTTTTCATCTTAAAATTTTCAACGTGGACTTCGATGCATTGCGGGATGATTGTTTCAAAGTACCAAAATTCGACTTTTAATAATGATTTACTCGAAAACTATCAATCCTACAGAAAAAATGCTCATGACTAGGGCCTTGAAGAGAACAATTTCCTACAACTTGAAACAATTTTCACGAAAATCCGTCAAGCCGTATAAGCTGTAGAGGTGAGCAAAAATTGGGCGATCTTCGAGATGAAAGAAAATATAGATAGATCCTCAACCCTTTTAGTATTAGGATCCCCGCCGGTTTTTTAAGTCGTAAACTCGTATAAACACGTGAATTAAAAAATATTATATATGTTTCATGCCATAAATGAGTAAAAATTAGCTCGATTTGATGTATAAAACATTGTATTGGCTATTTTGTGGACTTATTTTTTTTTTTTTTTTTTTTTTTTTTTTTTTAATTAGGACATGCCTACACACTATATATTCTCTATGATTTATGACGTTATAATAAGAATGCATTGTATTTTGTTATGCCTGATGAGTTTTTGGTCGTGTAAAGTTCAAAATAATGGTTGATTACAACAATAAATAGGTATTGATTGTTGTAATCGACAGATATTTAAATTCCACAGAATTGAAATGTAAAGTATATTGATTTGATAAGAAAATGAAATCATAAATTATAGACTATTAAACACCTAACTTTGTTAAAATGTGGCACCAACTTTAGATATTTTATTACGAGATATCTATAATAATATAAGTACAAATTTTCATTTTCAATAGAACAATTTAATACAAAATACGTGAAATAAATCTTTAATTAGACTTAAATACAACAACTATTATATATTTAAACCATTTGAAACTTGTAAAACGATTTAAAATGACAGTTACTATAACATTTATAAATTTAATCATAAGTGACAGGTTTTTAAGTACAATATCCTTAAAGATTATTAAAAATATTTTCAATACATGCATAAAATTGTGGATTCTTTAAAGTTTAAAATATAAATATACTGCTGGTCTCCATCACTCAAAACTTAATACAACATGGTTAATTGGATTTTCTGAACCTAAAAAATGTTTCATTTCATAAAAATAGATTTTGAATACTTACACAACGTAACTAATTGTATGTTTTCATACCTTGGCAGTTCATTTATATGTTGAATAATCCATTTCATATCTATTTATTTCAAAATTATATACAGTCATAGGTTAATATTTTGACACATGTCAAATACGACGTTTCACAGTGTTGCAATCACGAAGCACGGAACTAAATTATGAAAAATTTATAAATTTTAAATATAATGATTTAGGCTCTTTTATCTATTGTAAAATAATTGTCCATTGTTATAGTTTATATTTATAAATTTTACTTGTTACAGATTGTCCTCTTTTCATAAATATTTCGATTTAAAGGTTCTGATTGACATTTCACAGAGATCTTCGTCTTACTTTTTTTCATGGAAGACTAAGATATATTTTTTTACTTTTTGTTTCAAAGACCCAAATTTTCACTTTTAATATTTTTTTACACAAAAACTGTGCATTGTACAGAAAAATGACCTATTACCAGGAAATCAAGTTGAGTTATTCTCTACAAACTACAACAATTTTCATTAAAATCGCTTACGCCGTTTAGGCTGTACAGGTGCGCAAAATTTTCACGATGCTCGTGATGAAAGTATAGAGAGATCCTCTAGCCTTTTAGTATAAGGATAGCGTAAACTCGGCTACGCCGAGTATACCCTAGGGCTCCGCCGATAGTGTTTTATAATAGTTTTACGTACGTCCAATCCGTCTAGGAACAATTTAAACGTAAAGTGCTAACGCTATGAGTCTTTCAAAATATTTTTTTCACGCCCACCCAAACAGCCCACGCAACCTGCCCACCCAAACTGCTCACGCAACCTGCCCACCCAAACGGCCCACGCAACCTGCCCATCCAAACTGCCCACGCAACCTGCCCACCCAAAATGCCCACGCAACCTGCCCACCCAAACTGCCCACGTAACCTGCCCACCCAAACTGCTCACGTAACCTGCCCACGCAATATGCCCAACCAAACACGACATGATTCTAACAACTTTATGCAAAAAACAAAAGCCGACCAAGTTGTCAAATTTTTGACATTTCTGCATGGCAGTTCTTGACGTTACCTATCATTTAATACCAAACACGACATGGTTCTGACAACTTTAAGCAAAAAACAAAAGCCGACCGAGCTGTCAAATTTTTGACATTTCTGCTTAGCAGCCCTTGACAATACCTTCCATTTCATACCAAACACGACATGGTTCTGACAACTTTAAGCAAAAAACAAAAGCCGACCGAGCTGTCATATTTTTGACATTTCTGCTTAGCAGCCCTTGACAATACCTTTCTTTTCATACCAAACACGACATGGTTCTGACAACTTTAAGCAAAAAACAAAAGCCGATCGAGCTGTCATATTTTTGTCATTTCTGCTTAGCAGCCCTTGACAATACCTTTCATTTCATACCAAACACGACATGATTCTGACAACTTTAAACAAAAAACAAAAGTCGATCGGGCTGTCAAATTTTTGACATTTCTGCATGGCAGCCCTTGACGTTTCCTTTCATTTGATACCAAACACGACATGGTTCTGACAACTTTAAGCAAAAAACAAAAGCCGATCAAGCTGTCAAATTTTTGACATTTCTTCTTAGCAGCCCTTGACAATACCTTTCTTTTCATACCAAACACGACATGGTTCCGACAACTTTAAGCAAAAAGCAAAATCCAATTAAGCTGTCAAATTTTTAACATTTCTGCATGGCAGCCCTTGACGAACCCTCTCATTTGATACCAAACACGACATGGTTCTGACAACTTTTAGCAAAAAACAAAAGCCGATCAAGCTGTCAAAGTTTTGACATTTCTGCATGGCAGCCCTTGACGAACCCTCTCATTTGATACCAAACACGACATGGTTCTGACAACTTTAAGCAAAAAACAAAAGCCGATCGAGCTGTCAAATTTTTAACATTTCTGCATGGCAGCCCTTGACAATACCTCTCATTTGATACCAAACACAACATGATTCTGACAACTTTAAGCAAAAAACAAAAGCCGATCGAGCTGTCAAATTTTTGACATTTCTGCATGACAGCCCTCGACGTTACCTTTCATTTGATACCAAACACGACATGGTTCTGACAACTTTAAGCAAAAAACAAAAGCCAATCGAGCTGTCAAATTCTTGACATTGGAATATTTGTATTTTACTTAGTTATTTATGGGATGTGTGGCAACACTTTGGAAATGCACTTGTATCACTGACATGAACCTTCAAAAATTATAATTTTTAAATATAATATTTTAGGCCTTTTAAACTAGTATGGAATAACCGCCCATTGCCATAATGTATGTTTATGAATTTAACTTTTTTCAAAATGTCCTTATTTTATAAATAATTCCATTTAAATGTTCTGATTGACATGTCAAAGAAACGTTCTTCGTCTTAAATTTTTCAAAGAAGACTAAATTTTTTATTTCAAATTGTTTCAAAAAGCCAAAATACGACCTTTATTTATATTTTACATAAAAACTATGCACCGTACAGAAAAATGACCTATTACCAGGAAATCAAGTTGAATTATTTTCTACATCCCAGAAAATTTTTAATTAAAATCACTCGCACCGTTCAGGCTGTAGAGGCGAACAAAATTTCCCCGATCGTCTTGATGAATTCAATATAGAAATATATATAGATAGTGAATCTAACCGTTTAGAATAAAAGATTAAAGGTATTCCTTTAACATAAGTGCTATTTGTACAATTAATATTAGTTGTAAATTGTGAAATAAATTGGAAATGTCTGAGTTCTCTGGGAGAAGGTTTATCATTTTTTTTTGGTTAAATGTATAAATAAGTGGTTTGCGGTTTGTAAATATTAAAAAAGCGCGACCCTCTAAAAAAATGTTTATATTGTATAATCGATAAATAAAAGTAATTACCTGTCATAAATGCTATATATTTTTCTGCATCATTTAATTCTTTTGAGAAAAATGATATCGGTTTCCAGGCGTCTTCTTCAAATTGTACTAAACCTATTGATGCGTCAGATGTGTGTGTAATTAAACCTAAAGGGTAATCAGAATTTGGAAAAGTTAATAACGTAGCTAAATCAGTTTTACATTCATTAAACATTTTTATAGCTCCATTGGTCCAATCAATTTTAGTTTTATCACGTTTCTTTGAATCTTTCAAATAAACGTGTTTGATCTGCGTTTTTCAAGTAACTTCGTTAAAAATTAATCAAACCTAGAAATGTACGCACGTCATGTACAGTTTCTGGAAGTTTGTAATCAAGGGTGATTTTAGCTTTTTCTGGGAGAGATTTGGCACCTTTCAGTATTGTGAGATCACCAGAAATTCTATGTGTTTTATGAAATGATGATGAAATATCAATCGTATGAAAAACAATACATCGTTTCTGTTTGCGTAGTAACCATAAGACCAGGGATAAAGATATCCGATGTATATACGTCTTATTTTCACAGGATAAGATGTACTGATGTTTATTGCTTAGTTTATTCTATCTGAGGCGTCAGAGGTTTGAAAATGAAATTTTCAATTTTACACCTGGTATAAAGTTTTACGAGATTTATCTAATGATTTTAAGTCTGCATCCCCATGGATCCGTATTTACGACCTGTTTCAATTACGCAACGTACGAAAGT
This sequence comes from Ophonus ardosiacus, assembly GCA_943142095.1. NCBI lineage: Eukaryota > Metazoa > Arthropoda > Insecta > Coleoptera > Carabidae > Ophonus > Ophonus ardosiacus. The sequence continues at coordinate 39,207,194 of OW964828.1, forward strand.
TGGTTTATTTTAACTTTGGACAGATACGGCTGATTTGACGTATTCATACACATAAAATTTGAACTTCTTATCATAAGTAATAGACAATGTTTGATTTGAGCTGATCCGTGGTTTTTCTTTTTTATGATACGATAGATATGTACAAGTTGTTCCTTGTTGTATGCCAACTGATTGTCATATTCAGCACGAACCACTGTTCTAATGGACACGCTCAACACTTTAAAGTACGTAAATCACGTATCACGAACACGTGAATACGGATCCATGGGGAAGCAGCGTAAAGGTGGCCCTTAGAAGGATTTAACAGTTATGAGGCATTTAAATGGAAAAATAACTCATACAAGAAAGCTGTATTCGAATTAACGTATAAGGTGAACTAGTAGGGATGTAAAAGTAAATGTATAAGCTGTTTATAATTATTAAAATATCTGTCAGAACTCATATTAATAATTGGAATAATACTACCTTTTTTTAGTTTAAGTTCTGTATTTATTATTTAAACCCTAAAATAAATAAATAAAAAATAATAAATACAGAACTTAAACTAAAAAAAATGTAGTATTATTCTCTTTAAAATTGATTATTGTAAATAGTAAATATAGATATATCTAATAATACGTATGGATTATTTTGTTTTGGAATAATAGAGAAAAAAGTTAAATCTGATTAAACATACATAAATGGATAATACAACTAAATCATCAGATATTAGGTACAATTATATTATTTCCAATGAATTTTTAATGTATAAATGTAAGTAAAAACATTCTTGTGGAATATTTACAAATAACATTTGCAATATGAAAACATTGTATTTATTTCTAATATTACTTATCAAAGTAATTAATTTTTGCATTTGTGGTTTTCTGGTAAGATATTATTTCTTCCTATATCTCTTAAAAATAAATAATAAATTATTTTGATTTAGTCTACAAAAACAAGTTATTTATTCATAGAACGGCATGAAGTGTGTGATTTACCAACAAATTCACCTTATTTGCCTCAATCGATTGGTATTCATTATTATGGTCACGTTTCTTATTTGTATGAAGAGTTTGAATATACAAGAGATATTGATGTGAAGCATTTTAAGGTAATATCTTGCAATTATGCGTTGGAATGTTATTAATAGTCACCGGGGCACGGTCAAATGGATGTTAATCAACTGGGTGATAGCCAAGAGGGAGCCGGATATCTGGGCGATAATATATGTGTAGAATTACAAAATTATGCTTTAGTTTAAGTTTGATAAGCTTGCAAAAATTTATAGGGCCCAGATGACCGTCGCACACTTAACCATCGTCGTCCTCATTATCGCCCAAATTGATCATCGCCCAGTTGTCGCATAACGATAGTCACTTGTGTGTCTAATAAAATCATATCACATCCAAGTTCAAAGTTGTCCGGCTGCTTTCACATTAATAACACTTACGCGAACATTTTGAAATTATTGTAACCATGATGCCCCTTCGACAATTACAACCAGACCGATGTTCTTTTTTCGAACAGAAACAAATACGCAGTCACCTTGCACACAAAGCGACAGCAACGATAGGAAAAATACAAATACAACTGTATTGTGCATATTAATTTACTTAAGGCTGGTTTATGTAAGTTGTAACCTAATGCTATTATAACTATTAAATAACACATGCCAACCTCATACCTCACTCCCTCAGAAACCAAGGTATTGTAATTTTGCTGAAAATGGGAGCCCGATAGATTCCAGGAACATTCAATAAAGGAAAAGAAAAGTTTTTTCCTTTTTTACAAAAAATCACTTCATGTAGGCGAATATAGTCTCCATAACAAAACTCAACTTTATATGCTACCACGAAATATATTACTTAAGCATTTACCTTAGCATTAGCATTACGGCTTGGCATTAATGGTTCAGTGATTTTATGGAGCACATTCCTCATATATATATAATGTAGAAGCGAGCTCCATAAAAGCGCTTTTATTATAAAAGTGCGCTAGTAATACGGGTCTATATGTTCGTGTGCGATTGCTTGATTCTGGCGATATTACTATCAATTTAAAGAGTGTCATTCAAAAAGATGTCAAACAAATAAAGTTAGATATACTCGTATTTATGATAAAGAAGACGTGTTACTTTTACAAAAAATGACATTACCGGCCTGCTTTTATTGGTTTGAAGTACATGAAAGGGACAGCTAATGTAAAGTTTAACGAACAGTTTAAAGCTAATGCTAAGGTAAAAGCGTTTACAGCTAATATAAACCAGCCTTTACTCATTCTTTATTAATGTTACATATTATATGTTAAAACAACTATAATAATTAAATACAAATATAATCGATTTAAGCTCCAAGTTCAATTAACGAGATGTAACAATAAGGAGGCACTAGACACATGCGAACAAATGAGTCCGATTAAAATTGAGGGAAATATATGCAGTTTCCTCGAGGCGAAGAATGGCGGCTGGGCCTCTTACGTGAACAGCTTCGAGCCGCCCTACAAATGTCCATTAAAAAAGGTGATATTAATTATGCTTATAGTACTGTAGATCCTGTTAATTTTAGGACACACGATTTATGTCCCTTATATTCTAAACAATGCATGCTTAGATACGCGTCCCTTTTAATCAATTCTAATTTTGTATAATTCTTTACAAATACAAAATTGGAGTAATCAAAAAACGAAACTAATGTAGATTTTGTAGTAGCTACATATCCTTTTTGATTCTCAAAAGAAAAATAAAACTGAGACTTGCAAATAAAGTAGAAATGCATAACAGATTACAAAATCGGTTTCGTATCGGTTTCGTGTCGGTTTCTGCAAATTACGTAAATTGAAACAGTGATTAAACAGTAACATGAGGAGAGCAGATAGCAAACGAGACAAAATACTTTTGGAAATATATTAAGGAAATGAAAAGTCCAAAATCTCAATTTATTAATATGAAAAATGGTCATAATTTCTACGACAACCTTATTAATATGTCGAATGCATTTGTTGAATTCTTTGTGTCAGTTTTCAATTCAGACATTTATGAGGCCCAGAATGAGTCAAACAATACAGATAATGATTCAAATGCAAAAGAATATAAAATATCTGAAATAATTGGCAATTTTCTCAACATAAAATAACACCTTTTCAACACGGTTTCATTCCGGGTAGATCAACAGTGTCGTACCTCTTAACATTTTTCCATTATGTTGGCGAAAACATAAAAAATGGACTACAAATGGACGTAATATATATGGATATGACAAAGTATTTGATAAAATCAGTCACAAAATATTGAGAGGAAAATTCATTAATTTCAATATCCACCAAGACATGATAACCTTAATAAATTCTTACTTATAAAATAGAGCTTATGCCGTATCATATATAGAAGTGAGTTCAGAAACATATATTGCAACATCCGGTATACCACAAGGCTCAATTCTTGGGCCTTTACTGTTTTTCCTCGCGATTAATGAATTACCGGACATACTTAAATGATATCAGTAGGGCTAGGACATCGAACTGGGTATTTAGTTATATGGGAAATACCCATCCACCCGGACCAAATGGAATACAGGTCGGAGCCGATTCTTCACCCATAAGAACCGCATACCAATATTATCCGTAAGAACCACAGACCCGTATTACCCGTAAGAACCGTATAACCCGTAAGAACCGTATTTCCCTTAAAATGACGTTATACATATAAGAAGCATACGACTACCTGTAAGGGGCATACTTCGACGCACCGAGAACATACATACATACATACATACATATCTCATTATTGCATTTAAATACGCATATGTATATTATTCATAATGGTGCCTGTTTTATAAATCCAGAAATTTATTACATGCCTTCTTATTGCACGAAATTACTAACTTATCTTTTAAAACTAATTGTATTATGTGAAGTATTTAATCAAATAAATTAACTAAATTAAATTTAAAAAAAATTCAACGGTATGATTATTTAAACATATAGCAAAGTAATAATACGTCTTACAGGTAATATTAACAAGTGCAAAATAATGACATTATACAGATTAAGTAATATTATCAATGGCAACTATAAAATTAAAGACAATACTTTAGAAAGAGTTTATCACGTAATGGATGTTGGTTGTATGTTTTACTAATAATTTCATGTTCTCTCATCATATTGGAAACAGGGTCAATCTAGATTATAAACAGTTAGACTTTGTAGGTACTTAAAAATGTAAAGAACTGCCACATCGTTAATACAATAATTAAAATTTATAACACATTTGTGAGAAGTCGTTTGGAATATGCATGTGTCGTATGGTGTTCATCTTCAGATTCACTGGTAAACACGATTGAGAAAATCCAAATACGTTTCTTAAGGCATTTGTTTTACAAAAAATATGTTTACCCAAACTTTATAAATAGAGTATTTTACGCAACACAAATGAATTTCACATGACCTCTTTGCATGAAAAAAGAGAAAAAAAATACTCATATTAATACTTAAAATTGTACAATGTATTCTAGACATACCGGAACTTGTGTCAAAAATACTTGTGTACTTGATGTTAGACTAAGATCTAGACATCTAGACATATGAAATTATCTTGTGCTTGTCCGTTGTCTCCTTTAAAAGCAGCGATTTTAGCCTTAAATAAATATGCAAAAAATGTGAAAATTTAGATATATTCAATACTTCAATCAAAGAACTGAATATTGTATTAAATGTATTCGTTAAGTAAGACTAAATTTTATTTAATTGTTTACATGTTTTAAAAAAATTGTCATTATTTATACTGAGATATATGTACTGTAATTGGATTTTTGTCTGTAATGTATCAGCCTAAACAACAAATAAAAAAATAAATATTTAAAACTAACTATATAAAACTCACCACTATTATTCTTTTAGTAAATCAGATTATTATAGAAATGCAAAATTAAATAGAGATTTTTTTTGCAGGGAAGATATATTCAACGAAATGGTACATTGGAAGCAGCATTGATAGTTAATATTTTTCCTCTTGGAAAATATTATTGGAAGATAAAACTTTTTTATTATGAAGGAAATAAATATTTTATGGTCAAATGTACAGAGTTCACAGTTAGAACTCATTAAATAGTGTTAACTACTGTCAAGGGGGTGATAGATGAAATTTTAAAAAATCACAATTATGGGTAATAAAATATATAAAAATAATCATTATATAGTTTACTGTCACAAAATTGTTATGGTTTATATTATTATGTTCTGTGCAATAAATATTGTTATATCCTGTTACACGTTTTACATTATTCGTTTACCCACTACTTATAGTGGTTAAAATGGCGAATATTGAACGCGAATATTGAACGCTGTAGCGCCAAGTCTGGCTGTATCTTTAATAAATCTAATTTAAAAGATCAAGATAATTTAAAAATTAAGTGTAGTGGATTGTGCGGTGAAATCTTCCACATTTGCTGCGCCAAAATTGGGAAGCGTGAGTACAACGCTATTACTAATTATAAATCAATAAAATTCGTGTGTGAGCTATGTGAACACGTTCTCTACGACACCAATGGCCAGCTATTATTCTCTGAGGATCTTAAATCAAATGCACCTATCTTTTCGAAGCTTTTTGCCCAGATAGAAGGGTTAACTACACTGGTGAAGGATCTCGTTCACGAATTTTCATCAGTTAAATCAGAACTTAAATCTGAACTAAAAACGCGCCACGCATCACTGTCAAATTTGCTGGCATCTTCAGCTGATTTGCAAACTCAAACTCTATCACCTGTTTCGGACATAGCGCCACGTCCATTGGTCTTACCATCCGCCAACAAAAACAGTGATCTACCTGTGACGACTGCTATTGACATTATTGACAAAGACACTCAAAATTTAGATGATAAATCTCCAGATGTCGGTACTGGTTCTAAAACATCTTCTAATACTCCGGTTGCTACTGGTAGCAAATCATATGCTGAGCAAGCGAGGAAGCCGAAGGTCATCATACGTACTCCTGACAAGCCAAACTCGCGCGACAAACCAGCCTATAAACCGAAATTTGTCCCTGTCCTTGGTACCAAGAAGTGTAACCGTGACTACAAAATTAGTGCAATTCCGCGCAAAGTTGCAGTTCATGTTTCAAGACTGGCATTGTCTGCGACTTCGGAGGATTTAAATTCTTATCTTACAAATAATCTTCCGAAAAATACTTTTAATATAGAAAAACTTAGTGTTAAATCAGGCGAGTATAATTCATTCAAAGTGACAACATCGCCTGCTATATCAGATAAACTTTTGAACGCTGAATTTTAGCCAGTTAATGTCTCAGTCAAAAAATTTATAAATTTTCGGAAACGTCCGAGCTGACCGAGTGTAAAAAATCGATAATCAATGAAGATAAATATTCCCTACGCATACTTCATTTTAATATTCGTAGTTTATATAGCGAATTTCATAAATTCAATATTTTCCTCCAGAATATAAATTTTCCTGAAATTTTATGTTTAACGGAACACCATTTATCTCCAGAGATTATTGAGCTCATTCAACTTGATAAATACAAACTTGCATCTAAATTTTGTCGTGTATCTCATGAATGTGGCGGTGTCGCTATTTATGTTTTAAATTATTTAAATTTTACTACTTTGACTTTTGATAATACTGTATCGTGCGAAAAAAATTTTGAATATGCCTGTAATGAAATATTATTTTCAAACAACAGCAAATGTTTAATTTTAACTATATATAGATCACCAAGTGGAGGTATAAATTTTTTTAGTCATGAATTAAGGAATTTACTTCATAATCTTTCGGATTACAGACATCCTATTTTTGTATGTGGCGTTTTTAACATTAATTTCAGGTGTCATATGGAATCCAGTGAGATTTGTAATATTTTTCTGTCGTACGGTTTAATTGCGCCTCATCCTGATTTTCCTTTATTACAGAGTACCTCGGGACGATGTATAGATAATCTTTTTACTAATATTAACTTAAATAATACAAGCTTCAAAATACTGAATCCTTGTTTGTCGGATCATTCTGCCCAACTATGGAGTTTAGAAATGAATTTTAATATCATTAACAACTTATCAATAGTTAAACGTATTTTCAGTAAAGAAAATAAAACTTATTTTAAACACTTACTACAGTCTGAGACGTGGCTTGAGGTTTATAATTCAAATAACTTCTATAAAAAATTTAATTTATTTTTAGAAACATTTTATCATTATTTCAATACAGCTTTTCCAAAAATGCATAAAAAAATTTATAATAAAACCTCTAAGTCAAATTGGATTACCCCAAAAATTCTCAGAATGGCTGAGACATTGAAATTGATTTATTCCATTTATGAAACAACACAAAATCCTCAAATACTAATAAAATACAAAAATTTTAAACGTGCATACGACAATCGTATAAAAAGCGTAAAACTTAATTATAATAATAATTATTTAAAGTCAGCTCAAAATATAAATAAAGCTGCCTGGAGTGTTATTAACAATTAAACTACAGCATCTACCTTTCATCCGCTTCCATGTCCTATGTATTGCAATAATGTTGAAATTAATAACCCAGAATTGATCCCTAACTTTTTTAACAATCATTTTATTGCATCTGTCCAGAATTTAAATTCAAATAGCACTCCAAGATTTAATAATTCCAATATCCAAAATAAAAGCTTAAACTCTACCATTTTTCTATCCCCAGTAAACGAAAATGAAATCTTCAATATTTTGTTTGAAATTTCAAAAAAAAAACTCCTCTGGTATTGACGATGTGCCATGTTCTTTACTTTTTTATATTGCAGATGAAATTATAATTCCTCTTACTTATTTAGTTAACGAGTCTCTGGCAACTGTAATTTTTCCCAAACAACTAAAAACTGCATTGTTTACTCCAGTACATAAAAAAGGAAATAAAAGCTATATGAAAAATTATAGGCCAATTCCCATTCTTCCAGCGTTTTCCAAAATTTTTGAAAAAGTAATGTACTCACGTTTGAGAGATTATATTAATTTAAATAACATTTTAACACCTAACCAATATGGTTTTTGTAAGAACAAATCGACGACACATGCCTCTTTTTTCAGTTTGAGTAGTATTTTAGACAGTCTCGATAAAAAACTCCAAACTGCAGGAATTTACTTTGATCTGGCCAAAGCCTTCGATACTATAGATCATTATTACTTGACAAACTGTTTGAGTATGGTATACGAGGTAATGCTTTGAACTGGATAAAATCTTACCTACAAGACAGATCTCAAGTAGTAAGTGTCAAATTTAATGCGTGCAAATATTTTTCCGATTTACAGTTTCCTTCAACAGGCGTTCCTCAAGGGAGTATTCTTGGGCCTTTGCTATTTATTTTGTACATAAACGACCTCCCTGATACGTTTACTTCTGCAGATGTGTGCTTGTTTGCTGACGACACATCTGTTATTATCTCAGCTTCAAGCACAGATGCACTTAATTGCAAAGTACAAGAGTGTATTGATGCAATGGATAACTGGTGTAAAGAAAATGCTGTGGTTCTTAACGCCGATAAAACACAATTAGTACAGTTCATGTTAAGGGGCAACAATTTCAATATTTCAGCCACTCTTCACAATACGACAATAAATCGCACTACAACAACTAAAAGTTTAGGATTACACTTAGATTACAACTTTGCTTGGGCCAATCATTCTCACCATCTTATAAAGAGACTAAATACATCTTGTTACGTTCTAAGACATTTACGTAAATGTGTAAATATGGATATGCTCAAAATGTATTACTTTGCTCACATTTACAGCATTTTGTCATATTGCATAATCTGTTGGGGTAACTCGAGCCATGCCATTAATGTATTTATAGCTCAGAAAAGTGTTATAAGGGCAATTATTGGATGTTCTCCTCATACATCGTGCAGAGGTCTCTTCGTTAGTCTTAATTTGCTTACTCTCCCTTGTATTTATATCTTTCATTGTGCGCTTTTTGTCAAGAAAAATCCTTCTTTGTTTTTAACAATCAAACAAGCTACTGGGTTTCATAACACTCGTACCATCAACAATTTATATATATTCCTAAATTCAGAACAAAAAATTTTCACGACAATGTTTCATACATGCCAATCAAAATTTTTAATCATTTGCCACAATATTTAAAAGCTATTAATACAATAAATTCTTTTAAAATCAAACTAAAACAATATCTCATACATAAATGTTTTTATTCCATTGACGAATTTTTTGAACTAATTGTTTGTACTTATGTTTCTGCTTTTTTTATTTATTGCATGTATTTATTTTTTTATTGTACATTTGTGTATGCAATATTCATATTTTTTTACTATGTATTTATATAATTTTTGTTCTTATTGTGTGACATGCCAATTGAATTTTTTGTAATTATTATGGCAAATAAATTATTATTATATTGTTATTCTTATATAAAAATTATAAAAGACAAATAAAAACTGTTGCTAATATTCATAGTTCAATGTACACAACAGCCTTTCCTCAATTTCTTTTCGTATTAACTAAATTTCTTTCACTTCATCTTTCTTCTTAAAAGGCCGACAAACCTTGTAACTATTCTTTGGTTTTGTAGTCGGCTTTGGTCGCGTTTCATTAATATATAATTATTATAAGGGCCAAATAAAAATACGAAACTGTTGCTAATGTTTACAGTTCAATGTATACAATTGCCTTTCCTCAATTCCTTTTCGTATTAACTAAATTTCTTTCACTTCATCTTTCTTCTTAAAATGCCGACCAACCATATAACCATTCTCTGGTTTTGTAGTCGGCTTTCAGTAATGAGCACATATTTTGAATAAACTGCACAGAAAGCGTGCACTCTGCATCACACAGAACACGTTCGGTAAATACTGTGCTGTGTAGATTGTGCATACACAGTTCGTCCGAACTATAAGCGAGAAGGATCATACGAAGGTCGAAAATATACACACAATGACAGAAAATAAAGTAATATTGAATTGAATCTGTGAATTATGCACATTTTCTCCTAATTATCAAGATTTGTAAATATACTCGTATAAGCTGTTGGTTTAATTAAACCGGAAGTTTTCCCGTGGCCACCGTCGTTTCTTCCTGGCTTTTTCCATTAAAATTGTTGTTTTGTGTTTTCAGTAGGTAAAGTAAAAATTGGTACTTATGAGTCGGACTATCAGATTTTACAAAATTTAACACTTGAGGCTTTACACCTTAAAAGATAAATTATAACCCTATGAACTGTCATACCAAATTTCATCCAAATCGTATAAAGCGTTCTGTTATTACAAGCAAATTTTTTTTTTCAAAGATCTTTGAAGCAGAATTCTTGCTAAATGGTACACTTTCCGGTAGAAGCAAGTTTAGTTAAATCGTCTTATTTTATCCTCAGGAATCTGTGGTTAAGCCACGTCCTCCTATTTAAGAGACACCCTATATATACGAGCCCTGTCCCATAAGTGTTGGCCCAGTTGCATAAAATCATTGAAATGACTTATTTAAGCAAAAAGTCAAAACATCTACTAATTTATTTCCATTGAATTATAACTTGCCTTAAATACTGGAAATAACTGATCTACACTAACTAATGCAATTGGATGCAGCTTCTCCAGTTGAGCACAAGTATCAGAAATGCATTTTTTTTTATGACTGGGCCAACACTTATGGGACAGGGCTCGTATATATAATATATATAATCAGCCAACATTAAATTTACAATGCATACCTAGATAGGGCATAGACTAGCGCGGTCCACTACCCCTGCCTGTTGTTCTCGTGGAGATATAGCAAAGTTATAGTTTACGTTATAAAAATGTTTGCTGGGCACTACCGGCTAGCTAGCCAAAATTTAACCTTAATGTTCTGCCATACAAGTCAAAAAGGCTGAGAATCGAAATAAGAATTGAAACGAATGAAGCCACCAAAAGCAATATCTTACGATACGTGAAGATATCCCTTATACTCGTATACGAGTAACAACCACAAATGTGAATGCACTCTACGGAATAGTTCCGTCAGAACAATTTTTCTAATGATTATTATATTTGCTTAATGCGAATTCAAAATATACAAATTATGAAGAATGAATGTCACATGGCGTTTCTTATGGAATCAGGTAATTCGTCAAGTTTTCAGTGTATATGTACAGGGTGTCTCTTAATTAGGGGGACATGGCTTAACCACAGATTCCTGAGGCTAAAATAAGACGATTTAACCAAACTTGCTTCTACCGGAAAGTGTACCATTTAGCCAGAAATCTGCTTCAAAGTTCTATGAAAAAAAATTAGTTTTGCTTATAATAACAGCACGCTTTATACGATTTGGATGAAATTTGGTATGACAGTTTATATGGTTATAGATCATCTTTTAAGGTGATACTTGTTATTATTAGTGAACCACTAGTGTATGAAACTTAGGTCTCCCAACATTAATTAGACCGTAACTTTTTAATGGCAATGCCGAAAACGTGAAATTATTTTTCTTCAGAAAGATACATTCAATAGTAAACTTTTCTCTCTCTGTGTAATTTGAGATATCTGTTACGGTTCACACAGAAAAAAATAAAATCTGAGTGTCTGCACTGCTAAATTTTTAAAATAAATTTAATCTAGCAGTCTATCCAAATGTCAAACAAGTAATTTTTAAAGACAGTAACAATTGTTTTACGACTTGTCAAAAATTTTCTTCGCAAAATTGGTAACATCCGTTTGTTCGGCCTAATAGTATTTTACTACTATTATTATAAATAAGACGATTACATATCTCAGCTTGTGAAGATTGACAACTCGTTACTGTCATTAAAAATTACTTGTTTGACATTTGGATAGACTGCTAGATTAAATTTATTTCAAAAATTTAGCAGTGCAGACACTCAGATTTTATTTTTTTCTGTGTGAACCGTAACAGATATCACAAATTACACAGAGAGAGAAAAGTTTGCTATTGAATGTATCTTTCTGAAGAAAAATAATTTCACGTTTTCAGCATTGCCATTAAAAAGTTACGGTCTAATTAATGTTGGGAAACCTAAGTTGCATACACTAGTGGTTCACTAATAATAACAACTATCACCTTACAAGATGACTTATAACCATATAAACTGTCATACCAAATTTCATCCAAATCGAATAAAGCGTCCGATTATTATAAGCAAAATTAATTTTTTTTCGAAGAACTTTGAAGCAGAATTCTGGCTAAATGGTACACTTTCCGGTAGAAGCAAATTTGGTTAAATCGTCTTATTTTAGCCTCAGGAATCTGTGGTTAAGCCATGTCCCCCTATTTAAGAGACACCTGTATATAGATATCAGCACCGGCAAGTATATGCATTTTACGAAACAGAACAATAGGTATGTTTATTATCACCGTTCAATTTCAATTTATAAAATTTTCGTACGTTCATTTTCACTTTCTTTAAAAATTGTTATTATACTCTCATTACTACGGAGTATTTATTAGTAGTTTAATAAGTTATGTCCCAAAGGTCTTTGAGGTATTTTGGCTCTAGATGTGCAAATAAATAATTAAATTTTGCTTCTGTAAATGTAATTTTATTTATTGAAAACTGTGCTTCTACTTGGAAACACCAAATTTCCGGTTTTTATGGCCAAAAGGGTGGATTTCTAATGCTGATCTTATTAATTTGAGATGCGTGTGCTTCATCTGAGTCGGTATCAACAATTCATTCCGAGTTCCTACCATAATAGAACTTTAAATTTTAACATAATTATTTATTGATTTTTAATTTTCACATTATAGTCCGTCATGGATACATATATGTAGAAATCAAATCCAGAAGCTAAAAATATGCTAGAAATAGAATAATTTATTAATGCCCAAGATAGTCAGCCAACAATATGAAAGAGGAGTTAGTGAATTGAAAATAAAATAACTAATTTAACATATAAAGTGCTACCTAATCGATCTATAAATTGTTTATACATATTATCGATTTAGAAAGAAAACGTATTACCACATCAAAATTACTTACGCAGTAAAATGACATGAACGAAACCGCAATGAAAAATCAAAAATAAAGTTTAATTCATGGTTATTTCTCATAAAAATACCAAGCCCAATCTAGGACAATATAAAACAGCAAGGTCAACAAAATATAATTCAAAACGAGTCTTAGTTTGACTAGAGCTAAAGTTATGCGCCGGACTATCTGATTCTGGGAAAAGTCACACAGATGTTATGTTTTTTAGGCCCACTTTTACAATTGATGGATAAACTATGGTACAGCCTCGGAGGTATAACTTCATCCTAGTTACTATACCTCCGAAAAACAAGACTGTCTTTTACAATGCATTTTTAACTATTAGATACTTACACCAGGAATATTGTTAAATTACTTTAGATTAGTAGAGGAACAATTAAAATATTTTCTCGTCAGACTATTTATGTTAATTATTGTAATTTTTTTTTCTTCTAATTTGAATTTTGTCTTTTATCATGATGTTAAATGATATAAATGAGATTTTTGAATGATGATGAAATAATCTGCCAAACGTATGAATAATAACACATCGTTTCTGTTTACGTAGAAACCATAAGACCAGGGATAAAGTTATCCGATGTTTATACTTCCGAATTTCCCAGGATAAGATATACAGGTGTTTATTGCTTAGTTTATTCTATCTAAGGTTTATCAGAGGTTTGCAAAATGCAATTTTCAATTTTATACCTGGTATCACTTTATACAAGATATATCTAATGATTGTAAGGCTGCATCCCCATGGATCAGTATGTACGTATACGTGATGAAATGTAATGAATGAAAATAGAGAAATGATACAACGGGCCGTTTCAATAAAGCAACGTACGAAAGTTGTTTTTTTTTTTTAACTTTTGACATATAAGGATGGTACAAATACAAAAATTGAACTTCTTATCATAAGTAAGTAATATAATTATAATGTTTGGCTTGAGGTGATCTATGCCTTTTTTATATATCACGTACTATTCTAATGGGGACGCGCTAAATTTTAACGTATTTAAATAACGTATCACAGACACGTGAATACGGATCTATGGGGATGCAGCCTAAAAATGGCCCTTAGAAGGATTTATCCATTATAAGAGACTTCAAAGAAAAAAGTAACTCATACAAGAAAACAAACGAATTAACGAATGAGATCAAAAGTCGATGTATAATTTTTTTATAATTGTGAATATAGATAAATCTAATAATACGCATAGAATTTTTTTGTTAGGAATAACAGCTGAAAAAGATATATCTGATTAAAAATAAATGGATAAAGCAACTAAATCATCAGTTATTAGGTACAATTATATAATTTCAAATGAATTTTTTAATGTAAGTTAAAACATTCTTGTGGAATATTTACAAATAACATTTGCAATATGAAAACATTGTATTTATTTTTAATATTACTTATCAAAGTAATTAATTTTTGCATTTGTTGATTTTTGGTAAGATATTATTTCTCCCTATATCTCATAAAAATAAATTATTTTGATTTAGTCTACAAAAACAAATTATTTATTCATAGAACGGCATGAAGTGTGTGATTTACAAACAAATTCACCTTATTTACCTCATTTGCTTGTTACTCATTATTATGGCCACGCTTCTTATATGTATGAAGAGTTTGAATATACAAGAGATATTGGTATGAAGCATTTTTATGCAATATTTTACAATTATTCTATAGAAAGTGATTAATAGTCACCCGAGCACAGTCAAATGGATGTTGATCAACTGAGTGATAGCCAAGAGAGAGCCGGATATCTGGGCGTTAACAAATGTGTAGAAATACAAAATTATGCGTTAAGTTATGTCTGATAACCGTGCAAAATTTCTAGGGCCCAGATGACCGTCGCACACTTAACCAACGCCCTCCTCATTATTACCCAATTGATCATCTCTCAGTTGTCGCATAACAATAATCACTTGTTTCTCCAACAAAATCGTATCACATACAAGCTCAAAATTGTCCGCCCGCTTTCACATTATTAACACTTCGACAATTACAACCAAAACCTAGAACGATGTTCTTTTCCGGAAGAAAAATACAAATACAACTGTATTGTGCATATTTATTGACTTAAGGCTAGTTTATGTAAGTTCTAACGTAAAGCTATTACAATTATTAAACAACACATGTCAACCTCATGCCTCACTCCCTCAGAAACCAAGGATGGAGGTGAAGAAACCTTCGCGCCATTCGGGGTTCATTAGATAATACAGTTTATAAAAATAAAAGTATTGAAACCACCAAAAATATAAATATTGCCCATAGACATTGTAATTTTGCTGAAAATGGGAGTCTGATAGATTTCCGAAACTTACAATTAAAATAAAAAAAAAACTGATGTGGCCAGCACATGACCTCCCGCAAATTCCATGTTTAAAATAGTAATGAGCTTTAAGTAAAGTATCTTTTTCCGTTCCTGTTGATCGTTTATAAACAAAATCTAATTTGTTGTTTTAATAAATAGAAGTCTGTAATACGAAATTAATTTCATGCCAAAAATAATCGATTATCATGGGCCTGTAGCGCTCACCATCAACTATAACAGTTCGACCTTCATCATTTTCGAAAAAGTAAGTTCCAATGACGCCACCTGACCATAGTGCGCACCAAACAGTCTCATTTGGACATGTAATGGTACCTCGTAAATCACATGAAGATTTTCCTCTGCCCATATCTAGCAATTTTGCTTATTAACATGCCCAAAGAGGAGAAAATGTGCCTCACCAAAGAAAAAGATAATCCTCGAAAAATCATCATCAACTTCCAAGTGCTCTAAAAACGCAATCTGATTAAATTCTTTGCTGTACATGATCCATGTTGTAAATGTGTAGTTGTAAACCAATATTTGACATTTTGAAAACACGTACTTATACTGACAGATTTATATTTACAAATCAAATATATTTCTACTAAATTCTTCTTAACACGATTTCATTATTAATGTATAAATGTGACAGTGACATTTGTTTAAATACGTCAAAATTTTATTAAAGTATTATGTTTTTGTTTGCGCATGGATCAGATGATGTACATAAATAAATTATTTTATAAATTTATATTTAAGATTATTTAAAGTTTTTAAAAGTTATATTATCGTAGAATTGAAGATTGTGCCATTATATCATATTTTTAATAGTAAAAGTTGTTGAAAAATTATATTCAATGCAATTTTTTCAAGAAAAACTGGTAAAAGCTTGTATAAGTGATACTTCCGGTTATCTGATATACACTAAAAACTAATCAACTCTTGCCACATTAGTATAGAATGGGTATACAAAATTTCAAAATTTTCTGATTGATAGTATTTGAGTAATCGTGTCCACAGGATCCACACACACATACACACATACATACATACACACACACATACATACCCACAGACATCATTGTAAAAATGTTAAAATCGGATTATGGGGACTTCAAAACGTGCTTATTCACTAAAATCTCTATATATGCGATTTTTAGCACGATCCCTATACCTCCCTTACCTAGGGTAGCGGGAGGTAATAAAGAAATGTTTTTTCTTCTTTCCACAAAAAAATTAATTTGGGTAGGCGAATGTAGTCTCCATAACAAAACTCAATTTTATAATGTACTTCGAAACGTATTATTTGGCATTAACAAGTCGAGTATAAATTTATTAATTTTTAATGCATAATGCTAATGTCTACCAATCAGAATAGTATGGGCGGTATAACGAGCTCACTTTTATGATGAAAGTGTGATGAGAAAAGTGCTCCATAAAAGCGCTTTTATATAAAAGTGCACTAGTAATAGGAGCCTCTATGTTTGTGTATGATAGCTTGTGGCGATGTTCACGACTATCAATTTGACGTTTGTTATTTTTGAAAAGTTCTGTCATTTTCTTGACTAAAAATGAGTGTTACTGAAAAAGAAGTCCAATGAATACAGTTAGATATATTTATGATAATGAGACGTGTCTCTTTCACAAAAATTACATTACCGACATGCTTTTATTGGTTTGCCCTAAAAAGTACATGAATCTGATAGCGTAATGAAAAGTTTAATGCTAACGCTAAAGTAAATGCATAAGTTTACAGCTTACATAAACCAGCCTTTACTCACTTTTATTAATGCTAAGTACTATATGTTTAAACGACTATGGTAATTAAATACAAATATAAACGATTTTAGGTTGAACTTCAAATAACGAGATGTAACAATAAGGAGGCACTAGATATATGCGAACAAATGAGTCCGATTAAAAGTGAGGGAAATATATGCAGTTTCCTCGAGGCGAAGAATGGCGGCTGGGCCTCTTACATGTTCAGCTTCGAGCCGCCCTTCAAATGTCCATTAAAAAGGTGATATTAATTATGTTCATAGTAGAGTAGATCCAGTTAATTTTAGGGCACACGATTTATGTTCCTTATATTCTAAACAATGCATGCTGAAATACGCGTTCCTTTTACTCGATTTCTAATTAAAACTAACTATAGAAAACTTAGTATTATTATTTATTTAATAAAGATCAATTTTTTTGCAGGGAAAATATATTCAAAAAAATGATACACTCGAAGCAGCATCGCTAGTTAATAGTTTTCCTGTAGGAAAATATTATTGTAAGATACAATTTTTTTATTATGAAGGAAATAAATATTTTCTGGTCAAATGTTTAGAGTTCACATTTCGAACTCATTAAACAGCGTTAACTACTGCCAAGGGGATGATGTTTTATTTTAAAAAATCACAGTTAAGCGTAAAAACAAACAGTAAAAATGATCATTATATATTTCACTCTCAAAAATTGTTGTGGTTTATAAGTTCTGTGCAATAAATATTGTTATATTTCTCTTGCATGTTTTACAGTACTCGTTTCCCCACTGGTTCATTAATATATAAAAATTATAAAGAACAAATAAAATACGAAACTGTTGCTAATATTCTTAGTTCAATGTATACACTTGCCTTTCCTCAATTTCCTTTCGTATTAACTAAATTTCTTTCACTTCTTCTTTTTATTATACGGTCGGTCAACCCTATAAGCATTCTCTAGTTTTGTAGCCGGCTTTGGTCGCGTTCAAGCGTTCTGTTCACTCATTTTGAATAAATTGCACAGTAAGCGTTCGGTAATTCATTTTGTGCACTCTACGTCACACAGAACACATTCGCGAAATACAATTACAGGCAAATATATAAAGAAGTCTGATACAGTAATCAGTAGTTAATAATAAGGTACATTGAAAAGAATTAATTACACATTCTCTAGGTATTATCACATCTTTGACAAATCTTCGTGAAATTGTTACACATTTCATGCACTAGTGCCCGCAAATATACCTATATACATACATATTTTATATATATATATATATATATATATATATATATATATATATATATATATAAGATTGGCAATAAAACATAGTAATATGACAAATATGTAAACAATTCTAGCAAGCAAATATGAGCAGTCAATAGTATCATTTAATACAGCTTGCAAGAATCTTACTGAAGCTATTATACGTCTAACATGTAATGCAAAAAAAATGAAATCTGGAAAGTAAAGCAGTGTGATCATATCCTTTTTAAGAATAAAAAAATTCAGACAAAAAGGAATTTAAGAAGATCTATCAAGTGAAAAATATAAGGTACAGGAACTGTGACAATTAGAAAGTTCTCAGCTGTTTCTATATACAAAACCATAAGTCCTAAGAAAGCTGGTAACTAATTCTGAAAATGAGGCTCAAAGGTAAGACGTCTATCAAAAAACACACCAAATAGTGATAGTATAAAGCAGAACGACATGTACAGTTTTCTACTGATAGACATTACATTATATTTAAATATATTTAATGGTAATTGATTTCATGTACACCAATCACAAATTGCAAGGATCGCGTGGTCGTGTGCGTTTAGTGTCTGGTTGCCAATCGGGTTCGATCCCGGCCGGTGCAGACTTTTAATCGCACAAAAGTAATCTCTGTGGTGCACTCTCCACACCAGCTATGATTGCCCGTGAGGTGACGCCTGGTAGGCGCCCACACGGTAAAATATATCGTCATTACCGATGTCTACATGTGTTGTAGATACTGGCACACCTAGTAGTGGGTAATATGCCGTGATGATATATTTATATTTATTTATTTCAGTCACAAATTGCAATTAAATTGTTTTGTAGCACAACACAATCTTGAGTGGAATTAATCTCATAATTTAATTTGATACATCAGCAAAAAGTAGACAATTACAAGTTATTGAAATTGTAATACCATTAATAAACAGTAAAAACAATAGGGGCTCTAAGTTAGATCCCCGTGGTACCCAAAAGTTGGTGTAAAAGATTTAAGATTAAGAATAAGAAGGTCACTGATTGCATTGGCCCTGTTCTTGAAAAATATAATATCAGAGTTATTTATCAGCCAACAATAAAAATAGAAGGCATACTTAGATCAGCCATAGACTAGCGTGGCCCACTATCCCTGCCAGGTGCCTATAGAATTCCATGCAACTGCCTTGCAATATGGTCATGATGTTAACCTCGAGGGCACAGAAATATTATCTACGATTGTTAATTTTCATACTGGCTTACAGCGAGAAGCGAATGAAAATTTTAAATACCTAAAAAAATTCAATAGGAAATAAGGACTAAGAATTAACAGTGATTGAATTCCTGCATTAAAGATATAGGACGAAATATTAATCATTCAAATTTCCAGTGCCACAACTGTCTGCGATCTAGTATTTAATATACTCATCAAATATTGACATTTTCTTCTGTCATCCTGTCAGAAAAGATATTTATTTCCATTGTTAATACTCTATACCTCTGAACACAATGTTAGGAGAAACGTTTAGTATTTCACCTATCAGACCTCGGCCCAGGAACCAGAAAAAGAATTAGCCTATCGTAGACGCCGGCCGTTAAAGCTTAAGTAATTATAATAATTATTTCAAAAATATAAACAATAAACTGTCAGTTCAAATTTAAAAAATAAATTAGAGTACCAATTCAACTAATACAAAACACGAAAACGTAAATTGTTTTAGTTTCAAATGACAGTTAAAAACAACGCAATTGTTTATTTTTTGTCATAATTCATAGCTGTTTTGACTAAAAGCTCATAAAAACAGTAACTTTATATAGTTATGGGCTATCCAGCGAATCAAGCGGTTTACGTCATCGTTTAGGGATTTTTGAAATTTTCTTTATTTTTTTAAATATATTTTATTAACGGTATTTTATTGGTTTTTTTTTCTTATTATTATTATTATTATTATTATTATTATTATTATGTATTTGACACCTTTAATAGAAATAATTATATTAATATATATTATTATTAAGTAAAGTTTTGTAAATTTTTGCAAAATGACGTTTGATTATAATTTTTTAATATTGGTAATTCTGAACATGTATATTACTAAATAATCGCCCCAATTCTGTAAGAAAGTTGTTAAGTCTTAACAAAGTTGCTGTAGCAAATAACCAATAATAATTTCAAACACTAAACAAAACATGAAAATGACAGGCTTTACATTTGTTTTTATTGGTTACAATTTTTAGCAACGTTGCTAAAACTTAACAACTTTCTTACAGAATTGGGATGATTATATGTCTATATTATACTTTTTAACCTGTATTGTGATTTCATTTTGTTTTTGGTTTCGTTGTTCATTGACAAAATGTCAAATGCTCTGTCATGTCAAAGTCAAGAGCTTGTAGTTAATTTATTGACTTATTTTGAAAATGAAAAATAGATTGGTAGGCTCTTACTTTCAGTGAATTGTAATATTGAGGTAATATTTCGTTCTATTTGTTAGTAATAATTTGAAAATTAAATATATATGTACAGCGCGTGGCAAACGCTATACGCAATGTACAGAAACAGTGAGAAATTGTATGGTATGCAGTATTCTGTATTTTTTTTAAGGATCTCACATAATACTAGATAGTTTGTTGCATTTACTACAAGAATGAAGTATTTATAACGGCATAAACAGTATCGTTCAGAATATTTTAAATAAAATTGGATTTCGCTGGAAAAAAATTATATCAGACGTGTTACGTTTTTAAGAAAGATTTAGATTTATGAAGACAACCCACAGATCATATTTTAATCCGTTTTACATGCTCATGTAAACTTTTTAACATATGACGTCATTGTTTCTAGTGATATTGTATTTATGACGTAAACCGCTTGATTCGCTGGATGGCCCATATTTACTAAGTAAATGCGGAAAGACTATGTTCCCACATGATGGCATTTTTGAAGCACGAGCGCCTGCAAGTAGCGAGTGCCTTTAATTGTGCGAATGCGTGGAAGACGTCTTCACGTAAATGTAGTTTGGTACGAGCACTGGTAAGAATACATCATTAATTCAAAATATATATTTTAAAGTAAACATAAAAGTAAGTAGACAATGACCATTTGTTTTACTAGAAATATTTTTATTTCATTTGACAATTTTATTTGTTGGAAGAATTTCATCAATTTACTTCTATTTGTTTAATTTTTAATAAAGGTAAATCCATGTAAGTTGTATTTTACAGACTAAATTTTATTGTTATCAAGATCGATTTATTTTAGAATACCCCAAAAGGCCAATGTATTTTACAAATTTTACATTCGAGTCGATCGGGAAGCAGTTGTTCCTGGTAGAGTGTTGCATGCGGAACGGGATATATCATTTTGAAGGTTACGAGTACAAAAATTAATTTTGTCGATTACATGGAGTACTTGAAAATTCGTTTCATACGATTTAGATGGAGAATTTAAATCTCTATAACTTTTATTTAAGTTTGCGCAAAGAAAAACTTATTTCCTACGTTAAACGCCTGTCCGCTTTTCGATTTACACCCTGAAATAGTGTGACAATACCCTTTTACAGTTTAATTTTTTAAAGAAGTCCGATCAAAGTCATCTGTCTCATGAACGAATTTATAAATTTTTATCTCTCACATTTGCAATGTCAAGAAACGATTGCGACAAGCAATATAAAAACCCTTGTCGTTAAAAGTTCATATTGTTTTGAAGTTAGGGCATTCCATTTTAAAACGGTGCTCGTTGTTGACAATGGGGTAATTTCACATTTTCTGATTTACTTTTTTCTTGAAAAAATAGGTCAAATTAAACATGTATGTGTATGCCTTACATCTTACAAGTCTTTAGAATCAGAGATATGATTCTTTAAAAGTTGCGTTTAATTTCAAATATTTCAACGGCTGACGACACATATTCATGGATACGACAGTCGAGCTCTACCGGTTTAATTTAGAACTATGAGTATTTGGTTTGGTATTTATTTAAATAAATGGTTTATTTACGTACCTTATACTGCACTAGTACTTTTAAAGAAATAGAAAGTAATAATAATCTTCTCTCATGTATATTTTGCTGTCAGCTGTCACACTTTTAGGTTAGGTTACTGTTTCATGTTGTGAAGTGTGTGTGTGTGAGAGAATTGTCTTTGTGTGAGTATGAATTTGTGTCGTCACAAATTGATTCATTGTCGACCATATAGCGTTATTTTCTGTCAGTGTCCCTGACCCTTTTTTAGTTTCTTATTTTTTCAGATATTTGGTTTTACATGTGCAAATAAACTTAATGGTTGATTTGTATTTGAATTATGAATGCTTTTACTGTAACATATATTATTATGACAAAATAACAGTAATATCTTACATACCCTCATAAAAACAAAGTATGCGACACTACTGAATTTGACAGAATGGGCGGAGCTAAAATCTTAATTCATTCAATTCGTAGATGACCTTGATTACACTTCTTTCAACAATTAGACTGTACGTTTATACCACACACTGGACAAATGATTTTTCCGTACTTAATTATTTTATTTTTACCTCCCGCTGCCCTTGGTAAGGGAGGTATAGGGATCGTGCTAAAAATCGGATTTCGAAATTTTAGTAAATGACCACGTTTTAAGGTCCCTAGACTCCAATTTTAACATTTTCACGATGATGCCTGTATGTATACTGTGTATGGATTTTGTCTCCCCTCTAACTCAAATACTATCATTCATAAAATTCTGAAACCTTGTACTTCAACCCTATACTAAATATGGAATAAACTATTAGATATCTGTGTAACTCGGATAATCGGAAATGGTATTTTACTTGAAACTCATGATTTTTCTTCAACAAATACCGTTAAATGTTATTTTTTCGCATTTTATGTCATTATAAAAATTAAAGATTTTACAGATAATTTTAAAAAATAATATTTTTTATAAATCTCAGAACTTGTGATTTTAATATTCCTTTGTTACACAGTTCATATTTTAAATGTATGTACTGACAGAGAAATGTCACTTCAAATTAAGAATGGTGACATTTGAGAAAGAATATAGTAAATAAAGCAATAATTATATGCATAGGAACTTAATATACATACTTCGCATCATTAGCAAATATGTAGGTACCTACATGTATTTAAATTAATATAAATTAAATAGCGGGAAGTTTTATGTTGGCCACATGAGATTTTTTAATTCGATACCCTACAAAATTAAGGGACAATTTGCCGCAACCTAAGCTTACCGCCCGGGGCAAGTGTACCCATTCCTCTACCCCCTAGATCCGGGCCTGAATCTAATAACATAATGCACGTTTCAAATCATATCTGATTTTAAAACAAATAAAAAATATATAAATTTTATATAATTATTTTTTTAAGTTTGAAATAGGATAAAGATAAAAACTCAGTCTAATTATAAATAAATGGATAATACAAATTTTACATCAGTTATTATGAAACATTGTATAATTTAAAAAGAATTTTGATTGCATAGGAGATAAA
The DNA here is from genome assembly GCA_943142095.1 of Ophonus ardosiacus. Taxonomy (NCBI): domain Eukaryota; kingdom Metazoa; phylum Arthropoda; class Insecta; order Coleoptera; family Carabidae; genus Ophonus; species Ophonus ardosiacus. The sequence continues at coordinate 39,230,924 of OW964828.1, forward strand.
AAGCTCAATCTGATTAGAAATAAAATGATCTGTTTTTATGTATAATTACAAAATTTCAAACAATTTTTGAACGAATAAATTTAAGTAAAAACTCGTGTGCAATGTTTACATATAAATATAACATACGCAATATGAAAACATTGAATGTATTTATAATGCCACTTATAAAAGTTATTAATGTTTGCATTTGTGGACTCTTCTGGTAAGATATTTCTCCGTATATTTAACTAAAGTAAATAATACAATGATAAATTATTTTGAATTAGCCTTCAAAGACAAGCTACCGCTATGTAGAACGATATGATTTGTCTGGTTTATAACAAATTCTCCTTACATAAATTATTCAATTGATAGTCATTATAATGATAATGTTTTTTATTTATATGAAGAATTTGAATATACAAGAGATATTGATACGAATCATTTTAGGGTAATATCTTGCAATTGTGCAATGGGAATTTAATAATAATTATATAATGCTGCCATGCACTTTATGTCAATATAAATAGAAGACACGTCATTATAGGAAATAATACTTTTTGATATCAACGCATTTGGCTTGTGGAGACACAAGCTTCCTTATGCCCATAGAAAAGTACATTTTCGCCTGAACAGCAATATAGACTATAGACCTTCCTTCACTTGTTGGAGCAACGCGAATCGACGGAACTTTAGTGCTACTATGTGGATAACAGTTAGAAAATTGGTAATTCATATTAAATTCAGACATTATAACCGGGTCCGTGAAGTTAGCGACCACTTTTAAATACAAACAATGAAATATATACTTACCAGAGGTTTGTGCTTCGTTTGTGATCTACAAAAAAAACACAGTGACCCCTAAGACTAAAAAGTTATAAACAGTTTAAAAGTGGTCGCTCACTTTACACTCAGCGACCATATGTGAGGCACAAACGTCGAATTATATGTTGTGCTTCAGAATATAAATCAAAATACAGCGACCCAATTATTAAAAACATATATGAAGAATTTGAAAGAGGGCACTCACTTCATGCCCAGCGAATACATGTGAAGCACAAACGTCGAATTGTATGTTAAACGATCCTTTTTGAAAATACATCGTTCTCAACAATTATTTTACATATTTTTACATATTTCATAACAATAATATTCAGAGGAATCTGTTCTAAAAAAAAATCTATTGTGGCCAGCACAAGACCTTCCGTCAATTCGATGTATTTTATACAAATCTCATACCAAAAATGCCTTGGAAAAGATACTATAAATTCAATAAAATTATAACATGAACATATGTACACTATGTAAATTGCACTTGACAATTCTTTCTTTCTTCTTCAGCTTTCTCCAATTTTATTAGGGGTCACTGTTTGTTACTCTTCTCTTCCACTGATTCCTGTCCAACGCATCTTCTTCACACAGTTCTTCCTCTCTCAAGTCTTCTGCGATACAGTCCTTCCATCTTCTCTTTGGTCTTCTTCTGCATGTCACTTGCGAGGAACACTATGACACTTTCTGACCCTATGCATTCTATCTTAGGTTTTGCACTTCACACTGACATCTGTCAATTAGAATTTTTTAATATATCAGCTGTTTCCCTGATAAATAGCACAGCTGACTGATTTTTGAAAGTTAAACTCTTTATAACTCTACATCTGTTGAATATAAAGGCAAATAATCAAATCGTATAGAGAAGAGCATTTTCTCTAATATTTATAACAACAAAATGACAAAAAAATATTTAACTGCGTTTTTTTAAAGAAAAACTGTTAAAATCTTCAAATAAGGGCATCGCATCTATTATAATCAAAAACCAATTAGCTCTTCATATGTACGTAAAGAAGAGGAATACGAAAGAACACACACACACACACACACATACATATATACATACATACATACATACATACATATATACATATATACATACAGACATAATCTTAAAAATAGTAAATTCGTTTAGTAGGGAACCTAAAACGTGCTTATTCATTAAAAACTGACCACCGAATTTTTTGACCAAAGACAATACCTTCCTTACCTAAAGGTGACGGAAGGTAAAAAATAAATAGTAAAAGAGCAAAATAAAATATAATTTTGAAGTGACAAGCGTCCTCAAATCAGCTTATTATAAGCATATCACAGCCACTCGAGTCATGTGCCTGCTCTCTCGCCCTATTACAGAAAACTCATGCTCATTTAATAAAAATCCGTTTAATAGGTTTGAATTTTTACTTTCATTATCTTTTAAATATTAGTTATTTGTCGGCTACGGGCTACGGTAGGTCAATGCTCTTAGACATGAACACGCTTGGATCCCGGGTTCGAATTCCGCTTAGGTATGCATAATAATATTATTATTATTATTATTATTAATAATAATAATAATAATAATAATGTATATTTTCTACTTTATAATGCTTAAATGGATCTTGTTCAGAATGCAAAAAAAAAACACATACGACTGACGTAAATAGTTATTGTGTATGAAGCAATACGATCGATATTTTTTTATTTCCATGTAATGAAATAGTTATTTAACATACCAAATGCGGGAACGTCTGGATCCCGGATGAGTGTTTGGAGGCGCGAGCTTGCGAGCGCTGCCATATAATTCCGGGAACCAAGTTCACGGAAGAGGTTTGTACAATATTTTTCGTACGAATTTATACAACTAATAATTAGTTATTTTTGTTCAAATAATATCATTTATTAAAACAAATTATACACATACTACAATGTGTCAAATATAATTTCAGTTGTTTTAAATACATTGACATTGCACAGCTGATGGTTGGGACGTTATCCTATAGTTTACCCCAATTTCAATTGTAGTATTATAACAAATTAAAATTTAATAAACTTGTTTAATTTCTTATCTACTTATGTTACAATTTATGTTACGTTTTTGGTTATATTTTTCACTGCTGCATTGCTGCCCGAAGCCGATTGCTGTCATCACAGAAACAAGTTATGACCAACATTGTGAACCAAATACACTAAATTTATTATATTATTTTCTCCTATTTTTATTAAGCCGAAGAGTGTTTGAGAAACTATAATTTTTTATTATAAATATAGTTTTTTAAGAAATGCTTTAAAAATAACTGAGTGTTTTTTTCCAAAATATTCCGGTCGCTTATTTAGTGGAGACCTGAGAAATTGACGTTTCGGACGTTACTTAGGCGACGCGAAACAACACATTTCAATGCATGAGTACGAAAACATATTTTTTTTATGTTTGGTATATACGTACTCAAATTTAACTAGGCTTTACTATACAGGCTGTTAAAAAATAAGTGTCACAAATTATGAGGGCATATAGTACCTACTGACCAAAATGAGTAAAAAAAAGTTTAATCAACATGGGTCCGATTTTCAACTGTTTTTGAGAAAGAGACCATTTTGTTTTAAAATCGAAGAAAAACTGACTACGATAGTGGTCGAACAAAATTATGTCTATGCCAGTAAATAGACTATAAAAAAACAATAACATTTGATATGAAGCATTTTTTTAACTTTCTAATACTTACGAAGTTATTTGAAAACTAAATATTGCTCAAGGTCGCCACAAATTTTGTCTTATTACAATTATTCGATTTTTTTGAAAAACAAAAACACATCTAAAATGATTTCTGAAAAGTAAACAAAATGTCTCATTTAATCAAAGTCATAACTCTTACAGTTTTCTAGATAGCAGAAGTAAACACCGAAAAAACTCATTTTTTATTGCCTTATATCTCGGGAACTATTGAAGATCGGACCCATGTTGATTAAGCTTTTTTTACTCATTTTGGTCAGTACTATATGCCCTCATAATTTGTGATACTTATTTTTTAACACCCTGTATAACTAGTTAGATATTGGTCCGTATGCTGAAATTACTTTCATACATTTGCTAATATTATTAACGTCCTACTGGTATGTTATATACCAAATAACACCCTAGGGTTGTTATAAAATTGTTGCTACGAAATCGGTATTGTAAACAAATAGAAATATCGCGTTTCCTAGTTACAGCGTTTAAGTAAGTAGATTAATATCTCTAACACAAATCACAATGACAAGACATAAATCGATAAAAATCTTTATTAAAATAATATATCGGTCGGACGTTAAACGTTGAACGCACCACGGGTGTTAAACGGACAATAACCCCTTCGGTCAACGTACCCACCTCGGGCCAGAAGCCCTCGGAGAGTACACTATTGACCTCAGGCGTTATTGTCCTTATAACACCCTTGATACGTTAATTACTATAATATTTCTTTCTTGCGAGACAGATATTCAGAGAAATGGTACACTCGATGCATTGCTGTTTACCTGTTTTCCCTTCGGGAAGTATTATTGGAAAGCAAGAATTCATTTTTATGAAAGAAACAGAATTTTCCTACTCAAATGTTTAGATTTTCAATAAGAACTTATTAGTTTCATTAATAAAAAATCTGATGTGGCCAACACAAAACCTCCCGCTATTTAATTTTTATTAATTTAAATACATACCTACTTACGTACTTACTAACGCTGCAAACTGTTCCATTGCAGAAAACTATTATTTACTATTTTCTTTTTAAAATGTTACTATTATTAATTTGAAGTGATAAGTTTTCTGACAGTGACATTTACTGTCAGTTACATTCATTTGAAAAATGAACTGTGTAACAAATGAATAGTTTTTATCTTAGGCTTTGTGACTAATAAAAAAAATTATTTTTAAATTTATCTGTAAAATATATAGAAAAAGTATTAATGTATTCCTGTAGAAAATTCAATAATCTTTAATTTTCATAGGACATAAAATTCGAAAAAATGGCATTTAATGGTATTTTTTGAAGAAAAACCATTATGAGCTTCAAGTAAAGTATCATTTCCGTTTATCCGATTTACACCAAAATCTAATGGCTTCTATTCCTATTAGAATAGGGTAAAAATACAAGGTTTCAGAATTTTTGAATGATAGTATTTGAGTTAGAGTGCAAACAAAATTCGTACACATACATCATCGTGAAAGTGTTAAAATGGATTCTAAGGACCTTAAAACGTGGTCATTTACTAAAATCTCGATATTAGATTTTTAGCACGATCCCTATACCTCCCTTACCAAGGGTAGCGGGAGGTAATAAAAAGTTTAATAAAAAAAATAAATAAAAATAAATTGCTGCTAATGTTATCACTGACACTGACTGTTATTATACGAGTACGATTCATTATGGCACTATGCTCTTACGCACCTCATAGTACAATTTATACACCTGCCCTTTCTCACAGCCTTTTCTTATACGAGCATTTCTTTCACTCCATCTTTCCTCATATTACAAGAACGACTATCTCTAAAACCATTCTGCGGTTTTGTGGTCGGCTTTGGTCGCGTTCAGCAAACAGTTATCCTCGAAGCCAAAGCTGACATTCCAGACACGCAGTAAAAGGCTACAATACGAACGGAGTTATTCCAGAACTCTATTACTCGAATATATTCGTATAGTCAGGAGTCAAGGAAAATTCAGCGAAGAGAATCATTTGCTTGTACCCAAAAATGTCAGCATTATGAAGGAGAAGATAGGAAAAATTCAAGCAACTTAGAAAAATAATTAGAAATATTTTTACTCTACTATTAAAAACTTAGAGATTAGATTCGATAGATTCGTAATAATTTAGAATATAAATGATTATAATTTTAATAATGTACATAATACAAACGTACAAAACTATACAGGGTAAACAATAAGAACGGAGAATAGGCGAATCCCGGGCAAGGTATTGTGTGTTTGTGTGTGTGTGTGTTTACGTGCGTGCGTGCGTGTGTGTATGTGTGAGTGAGTGTGTGTGAGTGTGTGTTGCGTCTTTTCATCATCAATCTCATCTTCATGAATGCAACGTATACAAAGGAAATGTTATAACAACATAAAGAAAAATTTCTCATTCAACTTTTACAGAAGGTGTTTCAACATTCAATATCTTAAACACTATTTACAATTAAATTCAAATATGTAGGTACTCTTTTATTATAAATTATAGTCATACATATATACAGAGTGTGTAACAATCGCTACTGGGGTGCAACAGAAGTAGTGACGTTAACGATTTAAGTAGGGTGTACTAACCCTGCTGTCTGTTGCGTCAGCGGGTTAGCTGATCACTGCACTGAATTGGTGGCACAATTATTAATAAGAAATAATTTAGAAATTATTTATTAATAATAAAACAAAGGACAGAATTGCGGTCATAGGTTATAAAATAGTTAAACACAAACGTAAACAAAAATAAATATGATTTGTATTAACAAAAACAAGTTAAATAATAAACAAAATAAATACAAATATATTTATATGATATTACAATCAACGAACGATATTTGGCAATGTATTTCTCATACCTAGGGGTAGACTACCCCTGAAGATCTAGGGTATCATCTTCAGCGGGGTTGATCCAATCGAAGACTATTGTTGACTCTCCGACTGCTGACTGTCAATCGTTGACTGTCGACCGTTAACTCTCCATCTTTTATATTTAACATTCTATTTATATAATATAAATAGAATGCAAGATTGCAATAATTTTGCTGAATGACAAGTGTAATACCCTCGCGTATAGCCAAAAAGGTTAATAACATTAAATTGACACAAATTGCAAATAATTTTGTTAAAACGAAATATTTCAACAAACCTGGTTTGTTACAAGTGATCAAAAATGGCTGAAGCGTGCCGCACTATACATATTTAACATTAGCCGCTCATTTAGTATAACAGCATTACTATTTCCATGGGCGTACCTTTTGATTTTTTTAGAAATAATACGTGGCGACATCTTTTGAAATAATTTGAAATCTTTTATTAAAACGAAATTTTTAAAATTTTAATTATTTTTACTTAAATCTATTAAATTTTAGACAATATTAATAATTAAAACACAATAATACTCTGAAACGAACTACTAATTTATTAAAATTTAAAAATAGAAAATAGTACCGATTACGGTACCTACTTGAAATTTATAATAATTATTCAAAATGCTCTCCATTAACTTCTAGGCATAAATTTACTCTTCGTTTCATATTTTCGAATACATTTTCTAACGCCTGAGGTGCTATATTTCGGATAGTTAACATTATAGCCCCTCTAAGTTCTTCTACTGTATGTAAACGTAATTTACTTGTTTCCGATTTAAGATAACCGAACAAATAATAATCCATCGGTGTCAAGTCGGGTGATTGTGGAGGCCAACGATCTCTACTTATTGTACGGTTATCAAAAAACTGTTCTAGAAACTGAAGTATAGTTCGAGCTGTATGAGCTGTAGCGCCGTCCTGTTGAAAATAATCAGTTTGGAGCTCATCACCATGCAGCTCGTCTATAAATGGTTGTAAAATTAATACCTGGTAATTTCGAGCGTTAATTGTATCCTCAAAAAAGATTGGTCAAAGTATTCTTCTTCGCGACATAGCACACCAGACACGAATTTTTTGTGGGTGCAAAGAAGTTTCAACAAAAGTGTGAGGGTTTTCTGTGGACCATGGACCACGAAAATTCTGTGAATTAATATATTCACTAAGGTGAAACCAAGCCTCATCCGAAAAGAAAGTTAAATCTAAAATATTATTGTTATTTAAATTTACACTAAACCATTGACAGTATTGCTGGCGTCGGTTAAAATATGCTGGTAATAATTAATGGACAACAGAAACTTTATAAGGATGCATATGTAATAATTTCTAGCACGCTGTACAACAGGACCCATATGAATATCCAATTTGAGCAGATAATTTACGCAAGGATTTGTTTGGACTGGCATCCATCCTCTCCTGAATATTTTGCAACGCATCTCCAGTTAGAAGGGTTGGTCTTCCTGTATCCTTTCCCTTACGTACTAGTACCATCTTCTGTATCGAAAAACAATTCGCCGTATGTGTTACACAAATGTTTCACGGGCTATTTCCACATCAGGATATCTAAGTCTAAACTGTTCCATGCAGCTGTCATACGAATATTCCCAGGAACCGTCTTCTTTACGTTCGCCAAAACGAAAATAAGCTTCAAGAACAAATTTGTCTCGCTCTTCATTAAAAGCTATAATGAAATGAAAGATTTTTCACAAAGATATGCGAAACAAATATAAAAAATCTGATGTGGCCAACACAAAACCTCTCGCTATTTAATTTTTTAGTTGCCAATCAAAGTAATTTATGAATATTGAATTCATATTCATGACGAGCCGCTATCTGAGGTATTTTAATTATATCATTTTATTTATTTAATAATATTTATTATTAACATACTTTCACTATTTATTTTACTAATTTCTCTTGATTCAATAGGGTCCTCCGCTCTAATTTTTTTTATTATTTTAAATGAAAGTTTGTTTAATTTTGAAGCAATTTGTAGTATTAAAAAGTCATAATTGTTTTTAGATCAACTGCATTTGATTTTTAAAGAAACCTATAGCTATCTTTCTCGCCGTTTCTGTAGTAGGCTGCGCGAGAAAGATAGCAATCGTTGTGACGTAGATGTATAGATGCTTAAAATCACTAATATTTCAAAAACGAACAATTTTTAAAAAACTTTTATCGTCTCAATCACGAGTTTATTTTAGCTACTTTCAATAGAACTAACTTTTTACTCAATTTTCTGTTATTGTGGAGGACCCTATTGAGCTGTAATCTCCCACTGAATGTCGTTTGCATGTTGATGATGTTGCAGTCTAAACTTGTTCCTATTGAACAATCCTCGTATTTTTCAGCAGCATTTTGCATCCATATTAATCACAACCGACCCTGCCAGAAAAACTGAATTAGGGTAAGGAAGACATTGTTGTTAGATATAATCTATTGTATTTAGCCAACTTAACTCCATTATTAATACTTCGTAATAACAATTTTCCATCAAATCGTGCAAATCTCATCTTAACATTTGTATTAGACCGAAAAGGATAATGGACGATAATCTTTAACCTGCGTAAGATAACATCGTTACATCCTAAACCTGTATAATCTTACTAAGTTCCCGGTTTTCCTAAATAACACTCACCGCACCTAACATTATAAACAGATTTGACAACAACTAGTAAATAATTCATGGCCGTATTCCTTCGCTCTTACTAAGGATTTAAAATAACATATTGTATTGTGTCAAATCTTAGTTGGAGAAACTTGGAATTCATATTTAAAGGCTTGAAAAAATTACACGGTTTTTCGTTTCACTGTTTATTTATTTTTGATAATTATAGAAAGTTAGATATTTTGTTCATCCAGTAGGAAAATAACTTTTTCAGCGGTAAATTTACGAGATAGTACTCTGTAAAAATTAAACTCAGCTTCACTACAGCCGGAACACGCCTTGAGGTGTTTAAATACGGCTGCACTAGGTATACAAGTATACGAGTATGTATGTGATATTAAGTAATATTACAAATATTACGAATGGCTGCACCGTGTGTGACATAAACGAAAAATTAAATAAATCTGCATGCATTGTTAGATCAAACAGTGTTACAATGAACCATTTTTCTACATCTGTTTTTGGGGATTTTTTTAAATTATGAAGTTGTTAAACTTAGCCTGTGTCAAATATATATCTGTCATTTTATTTGTCTTTACTCATGGATAATTAGTGCAATTAGATTTTTTATACTAAAATATTATTTACATCAAATGGTAGCTACTATTTTAAATTAGAATTGAAGGTATATATTTGTACGTTCGTAACAATAAATTTTAACTCCAACCTAACTTGTAAATAACTGTAGTCAAAATATCAAATGTCAAAATAAATTAAATTTTAAATGTTTATTGAAACTGTCAATATTACCAACTTTGATATTTTAATAGAAATACGAGTATAAGCGCACTGTTTGATACAATGTATTAACTTAAAAACATGTTCATAAAGCTTGAACGCACTCGTTCTTTATAAAACTCGCCGTGCGGTGCGTTTTCCTAATTTGAGCTCGTATATTAACAGATTGCCTTATGATACTTGTTTTTTAATATATTATAGAAACACCTGTCACACCAGTGGCATTAAAAGTTTTTATTTTAAATAAACAACTCTTAATTTCGCGAATTAAAACAAATCTTCTTTGTGTTTTTTTGTCTGTATACAGCATTTCCTTTAAAGATTGATTCATAAGTACCGAAACTCCATGTATAGTAATTTAGAGTACAGTTGCGCTCGGCGTATAATTTTCCACTCATACAAATGTTGACATACAAAATTCTTAGAATCTCTGTCTTTCTTGACAATATAACTGTTATTCAATATATTATTACTTCAGTCAACTTATTTTAATTATAGGTATATAAAATGTTTACGTATTTATTAGTTTGTGTAATTTCATTCCGAAAACAATCAGATTGCGGTCATTCATCCCACATTTGTTACATAAATAAAGTATTCTCTTTTGATACGTATATTTGCCAAACAAATTAATTATTATGTAATTATGCAGATTTTCCGCTAATTATTTAATTGTAATTATATTTAACAATTTATTTTATATTTAAAACAGTAAACTGTAAATCACGTTCAAATTACAAACGAACATGTCTGCATAATACATTTACCAACAAATTATAACCGCTAAAATAAAATAAAACAGCAATTAAATTCAGCATCAATAAGCATCATAATTAATTATCCTTTCAGTTGCGATTGAAAAATTCGTGCGTGTTAATATTAATAAAAGGCTAACAAACAATCGTCACTCTTTAAAATTAATTGGGAACCAATAGGTTTCACGGCTGATCGGCGCAAATTCGCCGTTCGCAATACGCTCTTTTTCTCTCGAAAACTCGGTTTATTGTCTCTGCAAATTAATCACACAGCGAGAATTTATCATCGCGTATTAATCACCGAACTTCACCGCTTGTTTTTTAATTAAAAAATGCAAACAAATGACGAGTAATTCAGGCTTTGCAAAAGGTGACTTGCCGTTGTTCTCTGTGATTACGCAAATGGTGTGGACTTGAATGGGAAAAAGAGTGATTTACTTTACTTGTTTGAAAAGAGTTTATAATTGCTGCATGTGCCTCCGTGTACTATTAAAAGTTTGTTCGTTTTGCTTCTTCGTAAAAATTGCACTATTACAGTACTTTTTACCTCCCGCTACCCTAAGTAAGGGAGGTATAGGGATCGTGCTAAAAATCGGATATAGAGATTTCAGTGAATAAGCACGTTTTGATGTCCCCAGAATCCGATTTTAATATTTTTACAATGATGTCTGTAGGTATGTATGCGTGTGTGTCTGTGTGTGTGTGTCTGTGTGTGTGTGTGTCTGTGTGTGTGTGTCTGTGTGTGTGGATCATGTGGACACGATTACTCAAATACTATCAATCAGAAAAATTTGAAATTTTGTATACCCATTCTATACTAATGTGGGAAGAGCTCATTAGTTTTTAGTGTATATCAGATAACCGGAAGTATCATTTATACAAGCTTTTAACAGTTTTTCTTGTAAAAAATTCATTGAATATAATTTTTTAGCAACTTTTACCAATACAAATTAAATATAATAGCACAATCTTCAATTCTACGATAAGCATTTAGTAAATAACTTGAAATAACTTTAAATATTGAATTATAAAATAATTTATTTTTGTACATCACTTTGCCTCTGCGTCAAACAAAAACAATACTTTAATAACAAATTTGACATATTTAAACAAATGTCACGGTCACGAAGAAGTAACATTAAAATTAGTAATGAAACCGTGTTAAGAAGAATTTAGTAGTTTAAATATGATTGTAATGAAATTAAGGTTTGTAAAAATAATATATTTTCCAACATACATAAATATTAGATATACAGGATAATTCGATTTTAGTTTGATGTTTGCAGCATTATATAAATATCAAACAGCTCTCAAATAAAAACGTGATTTCAAAGTGTCAAATAATAGTTTGCAAATACACATTTACGAAATGGATAATGTACGGCGAAGAAGTTACACAGATTGCGTTTTAGAGCATAAGGAAGTTGGTGCTGATTTTGACAATAATGTGTGTGTAACGATTTTTTCTTAAAATATATTAATGATCCAAAACTTCGCAAAGTTGGTATTTGCTCACAGATTTTTCAGGAAAAACATAACAAAATATAATCCAAAATTTCGTATTACAAACTTTTCTATTTATTGGAACAACAAAGTAGATTTTGTTTACAAAGATCAATGGAAGTGATACTTTACTTAAAGCTCATTGCTATTTTAAACATGGAATTGGCGGGAGGTCATGTGCTGGCCACAGCAGATTTGTTCTCTTATAATTTGACTATTGGTTGGTTTTATATTATGATAGAATCAAGATTAAAGAAATATATTTAAACACTGACAAGTAATCTATTTATTTTCTCACTGATTGGCACTTGTTGTCTATGGAAGGTTGATCCATATATAGAATACATATATAACATCCCCTTTCCTTACAATAAAATATATTAATACATATTATAATCTTTGAAATATGCGGGTGGTCGAATATTTCACTTTGGCCTATCATTGTTTTGTGATTCATTATTATTATTTGCTTCATTTATTGTGTTATTGTTAGTATTTTCATTACTGTTACTTCTTGTATTGTACTTCTTGTGTTATATTGTTTTCTAATATTACTGTAGCTATGTTAGTATTTGGTTTTTTCTTTTACGTGTACTCGGCTTCTTCGATAAATACGGCTTCCTTTTTACCTCCCGCTACCCTAGGTAAGGGAGGTATAGGGATCGTGCTAAAAATAGCATATAGAGATTTTATATAATAAGCACGTTTTGATGTCCCCAGAATCCGATTTTAACATTTTTACAATGATGTCTGTAGGTATGTATGTGTGTGTGTCTGTGTGTGTGTGTGTGTGTGTGTGTGTGTGTGTGTCTGTGTGTGTGTGTGTCTGTGTGTGTGTGTGTCTGTGTGTGTGGATCATGTGGACACGATTACTCAAATACTATCTATCAGAAAAAATTGAAATTTTGTTTACCCATTCTATACTAATATGGGAAGAGCTCATTAGTTTTTAGTGTATATCGGATAACCGGAAGTATCATTTATACAAGCTTTAACAGTTTTTCTTGTAAAAAATTCATTGAATATAATTTTTTAGCAACTTTTACTAATTAAAATAGAATATAATGGTTTAATCTTCAATTCTACGATAATAACATTTAGTAAATAACTCTAAATAACTTTAAATATGAATATATAATATAATTTATTTCCATGTATCACCTATCCTATGCGTCAAACAAAATCATAATTTTAATGATAGGTTTGACATATTTAAACAAATGTCACTGACAGGCAGCAATTATATTAAAATTTATAATGAAACTGTGTTAATGAGAATATAATAGTAAAATATTTTATTAAGGTATGTAAAAATAATATATTTTCCATCATACATAAATGTTGGATGAACAGGATGATCTGATTTAAATTTGCTAATTGCTATTTTTGCAGCACTATAAATTAATATTAATTTACAACTACATTTACGAAATGGATTATGTACGGCGAAGAATTTACAAAGGTTGCGTTTTAGAGCACCTAGAAGATGATGCTGATTTTTATAAGAATGTACGTGTGTGACTATTTTTCCTTAAAGCCTATTAAAATATGATAAAAAAACTTCTCAAATTTGGTATTTAAAACTCATATATAATTTGAAACAACATATTAGATTTTAACAATATATGATAAATCGGATGTAGTACTTAATTTGGAGCTCTAACAAATTTTTGAGGAAAAACAATAAAACAATCCAAAATTTCGTATTACAGACTTTTCTATTTATTGGACAACAAATTAGATTTTATTTACTAACGATTAACCGGTAATGATACTTTACTTAAAGCTCACTGCTATTTTAAACATGGAATTGGCGGGAGGTCATGTGTTGGCCACATCAGATTTTTTTTATAGAATATAAAAATATGTATTTATACCTCCATATATAACAGTTGGGTAACAAGATTATAGTTTTGGCAAAAAGATGAGCCGACGCCAAGTTTTGAACATATAGGCCCATATTAAAAACGCACTATTAAAATCATTATAATTGCACTGTTATGAATCGGCACTAGCGCTAGTTCCACTTTTAGTCCTAATTTTAAATCCATGAACTGTTAAATTAAATCCGGTTCTAATTCTCGAAAGAGGATTATATAAAAAATTTAGTTCCAAAACTAGTTCTACTAGGTTGGTAGAATTGAAAGTATTCTGAAGTGATAAATATGTAAAAAAGCAACAAACTGTAACTTTTTGTGAGAAATAAATTTATTCCATATTTACTAACCAGAGAAGTGCGTACGCGGCAAGATTAATAAGAAGAATCTTATAGGTCCGTAGCTATTATTGTTTATGTTTACAGCTGGTTGAAAGTGTTACGGGAATTTTAAAAGAAATTGGATCATATGTTCAAGATTTTTTTGGCAAATTGTTAACTTCATATTAATTATATTTAATTTGTTCATAATAATATACATATTATTTGTTAGTTGTTGATAAAGATATATTGTTACAAAGACAACCTTTACTTTAATGTCGTGCAGTAAATCATAATTTTTATTTATTTATTTTAGTTGAATATACTCACAGAATTTATCTGCTGGCAGATTTTTTCTCAAATATTGTTCTTTTTTGCGACGGGAATTCCGGGGCTTAATTTGCTGAATAGCATATCATTGTACTTTTTTACCTGTGAAATTAAAATTTCAGACTCGCGTCTGTAATTTTTTTTTCTTTGTCGTTTTTCGACTTCTATTTTTCTAAACACAACTTTATGTAATAATCAATAATTAGTGCGAACCACGCATAACACAAACACAACAAAAACGTGAGAACTTACACAGAACTAAGGGCGATTGTGGTGACAAAAACTAAGGTGGCAAAAATTTAAACTAATTAGACGTTTGAAGAATTAGCACTAACACCAAATTTAACTCCAACCTTATTCTCTTTCGTGAATAGCTCTAATGCCAAAAAATTTAGTTCGGAATACTAACGAATTTAATTCTTTTGATGAATCTGCATAGCAAAAAGAATTAGCGCTAGTTCCACTTTTACTTAATTTAGTTAGGAATAAAAATGGGATTAACTAACTCCGAATTTAATTCTTTTGATGAATCTGCTTGTAAAATATTTCAGCAATACAACAAATACACTGTCCAGGATAACTTGTCAAACATAGGGATCTTGAGAAATCTAAGTCCGTTAAATCAGACAAAAGTTCGTAGTTATTTTTTTAAGAGATGTACTGCAGGTGTTGAAAATGAAGAAAGACATTTCGAATATTTTCTTTATTTAATTTAGTTACCTGTCCGAAAAAAATATAAAACATAACCTACCCTCAGAAATGGTTGACTTTCGGACACATATTTATGAAAACTTTCCGACTAATTTTGATCTTTACTGAACATCATACTCTTGTTTTGTAACACCTAGTATAAATACACTTCGGTAATTACGAATTTAATTCATTTGTTAGAGCATTATTAGATTTAGTTGATAGAGTAAATGTGCACAAAGTGTAGTTACTGAAGTGTTTAGCGATTATTGCTCAAGTACTAGTATTCAGGAAATCAGTTACTTGGTATCAGAAGGTAAAAACATATTTGAAAAGTATGAAACCCAACGATACTTACATTATTAAGGAAACTTGTTTTCTTACATAGAGGAATCCCAATAATTTGTAATTACAAGGGACTGTACCGTGGGTTTATTACGAATTATCGGATTTTCGAAAAATCGGGTTCTCCACTCTTATTTTGACTTCCCGCTACCCTTAGTAAAAATCACATATTGAACACGTTTTGAGGTCCCTAGAATCTAATTCTTTTCACGGTGATGCCTCTATGTGTGTGTGTGTGTGTGTGTGTGTGTGTGTGTGTGTGTGTGTGTGCGCGCGTGTGTGTGTGTGTCTGTGTGTGTGTGTGTGTCTGTGTGTGTGTGTACGGATTTTTCTACGCTCTAACTCAAATACAATTATTTAGAAAATTCTGAAATCATTTATTTCTAATACGAAAAGAAACCATTAGATTTTGATGTAAATCGGATAACCGGAAATGGCACTTTACTATTTCTTGCACCAGTTTCTATAGCACGCTGCGTGAGAAAGACAGGAATACTGTGAAGTTAATTCATTAAAAAATGTTTTATATCTTAATCGTTATTTATTGAGTAGTATAAACTGTACATGTTATTATTTTTTGTTATGTTCGACGAACCCATTATTGGTGAACAAACCTATTAGGAACAATCAACTGATTGTAAACAAAAGAGAGCAATATGTAAATTTATCAGTACGTATTCAAGAAATTATGGTCATTTGATTATTAATTATAAGACGTCCAGGTCCAGAGTGACTTTGACTGAGAAATTTATAAAGAATTGTCGTGAGGCGGAGACTGACATGTATTGATCCTTTGCGAATTATCGCAAGAAACCGAGAGTTTACTACGATTTTCAAATTATCGCATGCGAATTATCGAGAATCCACTGTACTACCTAATTTCTTATCAATGTTTAGTCAATCGTAAATATCAGTGTCTCTTCAAACACCGTCATTTTCATTAAGGCGTCTTCTTCTATCAAAACATAACTCGTAAGATGACATATGCCAGAATGGCGCATTATACAAGTAATTATATTGTTATACGAGCATATCATCAATTCGGTAAATATTTATTCGTCTGTAAATTGCTTGAAATGACAAATTTCTATTCCAGGATATGCTGGATTATTGTGTTTATTCTACGTCTAATCGCATGTGCTTTTCTCATTTGTCAAATGTGGATAAAGTGGCAAGAAAATGTGGTTGTCTTGACATCCTACACAGAACGATTTTCAGTGTGTTTCAGAAATATAAGTACAAACTTCCACAAATTCAAAACAATCACTTTTTGTTTATAAACCCAAGTCCGCAAATGAGTCGTTTTATCAGCAAGAAAAAGAAATTTCTAAAGAAAAAATAACTTAGGATCAAGTTGCAACAGAAAAACAATGGGGCCATCCATCCCTGTAAGATTTTTAATATTTAGGCATAAATTACTTTTTATAATACTTAATTAGTTCTAAAAAAAAACATGAATAGTGTTATACGCATTTGAATAAGCTTATAATTAATTTGTAAATAATTCATTCATTTGCCGGCTTTTTGTTACTACGTCACGCTCCCTGCAATAGGAAAGCGAGACAAATATACTGCTAAAAAAAGAGAGAGATGTGGAATCATACCATCACGGCTGCATTCCAAACCGGCCCTTTAGTACGAAATTACTCAAAGTCATTTCTTACTTACTCTCAAAGTTTACTCTTAACCTGTTCGAAAACAGCCAGAGTTTACTCCAAAGTGATGTTCTACTTACCCTACTATCGAGGAGGTTATAGAAATTACTCCACAATATTTTCAAACGTAGATGCTCACGATTCTCAACATATTTAATTTGCCTTCTTGAGGAAGAAAACATGTTTTTGGTTGAAAATAAATTGAGGAGAGTGCTTCATAAAAGCATTGTTATTATAAAAGTGCGCTTGTAAAACGGGCTTGACATTAATGTTGTAATTATAAGTAGTTTTGTTTTGTTAATTTTTTAAAATTATTTTTAATTTTTTACTTCACAAAACTCTTGTTCCAAAACACACTACACATCATATTCTAACTTCTACGCCAAAACTTAGTATTCTTGGTTTTGGAACTCAGCCCATGTTAACTACTTTGGACATTTAGTTATTGGTTAGAAGTTATGTTTAGTGATTGTGATCTGCCAGATACTTGGTTGTATTTATTGTAAATTCGACTTTTATTATACAACTATCAGCATTTAATAAGTATGGCATGTTTGTATTGTAATGATATATTTTACAATATATTTTATTACTTACAGAATTATCAGGGTGCGGTATGTAAACAAACAAGCTTCTATCGCTGCTCGCTTGGAGGCACTAATGTCTATAACAGATTTCTCTCTTTCCGGTCTCAGGGAGAATGACGTTGAATGAAATTTGAATTTTTTATCACATTTTAATTATTATTTTCTCACATATTACAAATTATTTTTGAATGAAACTATGATTTATATACTAGAATTCTTCCATACTTCCATAATATATAGTAATATAAAAAAAATGGTGGAAACCATCACTGACAGGAAGTAATTTGATTGTTGCAAATTGTCAAACAGTTGCAACAAACATTGTTTACTTTGACAAGGCTTATTTTCCAATGTATTTTTTTAAACCCCTCAACATGATTAAATCCCTATTAGAGAGTGGGTTCACATCTTTGCCTTAGAGGGATTCGAACCCGGAACCCCGAGCGAACGCATGTCCAAGAGGCGTTGTTCTAACCATTCAGCCACTGATGCTGATAAACTTTTGATACGTTTTCGTCGGCAGCTGCATCATGGCCGATGGCTTGGTGACGTCACCATAGTATGCCCCCAGCGTTAGCTAAATGACGCCCCTGTACTGCTGCCTTTTTTGATGTATAAATTTTTTATCTATCTCATTTTTTTGTATAAATTTCAGTGAAAATTACATTCTACATTTTATTTGTTTTGTATTTCTTTCCTTGAGTACACCTTTGCATGGGTCATCCCTTTTCTCTAGGTGTTGGCGTCCGAATAATAATTTTGTGATAGTAAAGATTTTGCACAGGAATTGGCCTGAGTCAGTTTTACTTTAGTTGGGCTACATCCACCACAAGCTTATTTATCGAAACCCGACATTTACTTCCGGTTGAACCCGTGTGCTTTGTGTACGACACAGATAGGTAACCCGTAATTTGTGTCACAACAATTACCAGAAAAATTTATAACCGACTATTCAGCGACTAGTGTCACTTTAGCTTTTTATGTGGAAAAAAGTAATTTTGTTTGTATTCTCTGAAAGGTAGGTAATATTTGAATTTGCATAACGATCAAGTAATATTATTTTATCGAACTATTAATATTACTCAATTAGCAACAGTAACGAAGGTCCATTAATTGATAAAATTCGGTTGAATTATGGTTATAGTATTTGACAATTGTGGATAAAATATCTTTACTCTCGAGTGGCTAACAATTT
Organism: Ophonus ardosiacus; assembly: GCA_943142095.1. NCBI lineage: Eukaryota > Metazoa > Arthropoda > Insecta > Coleoptera > Carabidae > Ophonus > Ophonus ardosiacus. Next base: position 39,249,945 of record OW964828.1, read on the forward strand.
TTTTTTTTTCACCAACTATCTATAAGAATTTTTCTCTCTGAAATTATACTTGCAGTAGATACTTGAGAATGACATATAACAATTGATGGATGGTGATTTATTGCTACCCCTCCTAATTAATTTCTATAGGTCTGTATTTACTTAGTTTATATTAAAGTATTTTTATAAAGTTATTATAACATTCAGAACCGAGAACGAATCAATTAATTAAATAAAAAGAAAAATTTGGTGAAAAATTCTTGGACCTCTGGGATGTGAACCCAGAACCTTCCTATTGCTAGTAGGATGATCTACTATCTGAACTATGATATCCCTTTAAAGACAATGTATATAATGCTAGTCTTAGACAAGTATATAAGTTCTAATGCTCGTTTTTAATTTAATTTAATTTGTCGAGTTAGTTTGCGCGATGGGTACTTTGAATGAGTTTGCTGATTCGATTTACGGGCACTGGAGGTGTTTGTTGAAATCGGAACATATGTGAGAGGGGGGATTTGCTGGGACGGAAGCCATGGTTTATTGCGGGCTGCGTATTATCTTAATATTTGCACTACCTTTTTTTACGAAGTAGTGCCTAGTTGTTCCTTTTGAAATATCTAAATCACTTTTATTTCCAATAAATTTCAGTCTCTTTTCTCTTAAGTCATTTTTAGCAGGAAACCAAAAACTTACCCTTTATTTAATATATTATTTGTAAAACAAATCCCAATTACTTACACATAAAACGAAATATTTTTCATTACAATTTGATATACTGCGAAATATATTCACAAACTACAAGAAAAAAATTAAAATTAGGTTACAGTAAAATGACAAGTAGTGACACATAACACAACAAAACACTGCCTGCAATACACCATGACTTTCAGCCCCGCAAATCCCCCCTATTGTATATCTTCCAATCACAACATGCTATGCATTGGTATAGGGAATTACTTCTCTAGTCAGTTTATGCTCGAAGTACACATTCTTCCCATTCCTGCATAGTTCAGTACATGTCATCCGTCCAATATTTTGATCCCCAAAAATTTAAGCAATTCCACGATTTGGGTATTTCAAATTTTATAGTATCTTTGAAAACATTTTCTGACAATTTTAACATAGCATATTATGTATTTATTATGCCAAGTGACAACTAGATCAGACCGTATTTAATAATAAAATTTGGAACTTATTTTTTTTCACAACTTTTATTACATACGTTTTTGTAAAATAAATAATAATTACCAACCTAATACGATTTATTTTATTTCTAATATCTATAAAATATAATATAAAGCGTGGCCGTGCCGGAGAATGAACGGAACGGACCGGTACCGGTACGACAATTTTACACAAATATTTACACCTTCTATCAAATATCCGAAAGTTGAGAAGTCAATATGAATTTAACATTCAAAGAAAGAAAACTTACAGGATAGATTTGTACCTTTTTTACTGAAGGAAGTATGACGGCAAGGCTTGTAAATTTAACTTTTACAGACATATAATTAAATTTATATCTCGTTTTGAATTACATTCCATTTGGTACTTTGTTCTTCATTGCTAATTGGAATTCGTTTTCACTTAAATACCCTTGCATTTGTGTCATTTTTCTACTTTGTTTTCTTCAGATATGTATGAACTATCTTCAAAATTAGGTTTTTGATTGTCGAAGCATTTTCGTTAAAAAATTAATTATTAAAACCATATCCTTCAGGAAGATGATTTCAAAGGAATTTTTAAGTACCGTCTCTACTAGAGCGAAGAGTGTTAGGAAACGCATATGTCAAAAATTCCAGCATTATAATAGAAGATAAAAATTAAAACCAGATAATGCTTATATATTTTAACTACGTGTATTTTGCACAATTATTTCCGTAACCTTAATAATAATTTAGAAGGCCGTGCGCAAAACCATAGCAAAACTATCAATGATCAATATTTACTATGACAAGGAAGAAGTGCAAAAAAGCATTTACTGTTAGAGATGCAATTAAAGATTTATCTTGATTCATTTACTTCGTGTTTGTGCCGTTAACGGTCCGGACTGTCAAAACATTATTTTCGTCGTCGTCTAGTGTGAACAGTCCCATAGGGTATGTGACCATATTCGAATTCCATTATATGTCATAAAATATAAAAGCTAACAACGATAGCTTCTCAATATAATAATAAAAACTCATTGTAAGTTTGTAATAATATTGTTATAAACAATTTAATATTTTGGAGAAGGGGCTTGAAGGGCTATAACCCGAGGTGGCAAATCCAGGGGTGGCAATTTATTAGAAAAATACCAAAGGCACAAGTTACAACAATAAACATAAAAAAATTATAAAAATGTTAAAAATTGTAGTCAACTCTATAGTATTTTCTCAATATGTTAGACTATTTACCTGTCACTAAGAGCTGTATTGGATTCTTGCTAAAAATCGAATATCCAGTTTTTAGTAAATAAGCACGTTTTAAGGTCACTAGAATCCAATTTTAACATTTTTACAATGTCTATCTCTCTCTTTCTCTCTCTCTCTCTCTCTCTCTCTCTCTCTCTCTCTGTGTGTGTGTGTGTGTGTGTGTGTGTGTGTGTGTGTGTGTGTGTGTGTGTGTATGGATGTTGGAGGAACGGTTTCTCAAATTCTGTAAGACTAAGGATTTAGATATAAAGAATTATAAATATATCAAATAATCCGTCGTAATGAATCTAACAGCTCAAATAACTACATGGAGACCAGTTGAAAAATGTTTGTAATTGACAGTTTTCTGTCAGTGTCAGTGCCAAAAATCCATATAAGTACATTTTATATTTCTTATTTTATTATTAATAAAATATTTAGTATTATAGATACATATATTACACATACGTATCAGAAATACCGCCAATCTCGTCAATGTATTTGAAGAATCTCGAACATTTAGAAGAGTAGGAGGAAACATTTATAGAACGATGTAATTAGAATTTTTATGTATGTACCAGAAATGTTAAATGCAATATGAACCTAGATAACCTATTATGAAAATTGCGAGAGTTCTTGTGCTGCCCACAACATATATATATATATATATATATATATATATATATATATATATATATATATTTTTGTTTAACATTACAGATTTTGCAGTATCCGAATAACCAGTAATCCGAATATTTCGGGTGGCACTAATTTTTATAAGCTACAAATTAGCATTAAAAATAGTCTCTTCAAACATGACCGCACTTTGTTAATTAGAACTTTAATTAATTTGGGTAATGTATGATCATTATCTTATTCGTATAATTTTGCACAACGCCCATCATAGTTTTTATTCCATTAGTTGACACACTGCGCTGACCTAAACCACACAATGGAAGTAAATGATATTTCAGAGAGCAAAAATCAAAAGAAAAAGAAAGAAAAAAGTGTAATATCTGAAGTGTTTAGCGATTATTGCTCTAGTACCAGTATTCATGGAATCGGTTATTTGGGAGCTGAAGATAAAAACATATTTGAAAAGTAAGTACTTATGAAATATAATCGGTGTGTACTTGAAATCTGTTATACATACAGAAAATACAATTTTTTTTTTATTTTGTTGCTATTACTTACCTATTACTATTAGATGAGAATCTTTCAAATAAAAGCATGGTGTAGATATTTAAATTCTACGCCTAAATCACTAATCAGATTTTATTTTGCACGATTTGTAACGTGAAAATTTGAAGTTTAATAAATATTTCACATTATTATGTACTCGTACAATTACTAATGCATAGGTAATTTATAAAAACCCATAGACGTGGACGCCCCGAGATTTTCGAAAAATTAAGATTTCGAATTAGTGGTAAACAAACATGATTGGAAATAAATAACTGATTATTATGAATATAAATTAAACATAATATCCTAATAATATTGTTATTTGCATCTAATGTCTAACGTTATAGAATGCACTGGTCAAAAAGTCAAAAGTCCCTGTGACTAATTTGGAAACAAGACGTATGCCTGTTTACATTTACAGTAAAGTAGAGCAATCCTCAAAAACAAAAATTAACACGGTTATAATAAAATGTGAATAACTAAAACAAATTAATTTTCCGCATCAGTATTCTACGTGTACCTCACTTGGTATTTAATGTAAGAAGAATAGGTCGGTATTTTGAGGGTTAAATAATTGTACTATTATTCGTGTAAATATCATCCATTCTGTAGATATTTACTCGTTTGTAGATTGCTTGAAATTACAAATTACTGTTGTAGGGTATGGTGGATTATTGTGTTTATTCTAAGTTTAACCGTTTGTGCTTTACTCATTCGTCAAACGTGGATAAAGTGGCAAGAAAGTCCGGTTGTCTTGACATTCTTCACAGAACAACTTTCAGTGTGGGATGTGCCGTTTCCAGCTGTTACTATTTGTCCTTTGAATAAAGTTGAGCATTCGAAATATAATTACACAAAATATTATATACAACATATGTATTCTACAGATAAACTGAAAGAAGAAGAGTATGTATTGCCAAAAAGGTATGAACATACCATTTATGTTAGTATTTTACAGGTTTAAAAAATTCGAAGATATTTCCATAATTTGTGACTTGAAGATTCTTGGGATGCTTGGAGCACATTTTTATACTGACGAAGATGTATTTAAAAATATTAAAGAAGTATGTTTCGCCCTCATTAAGTAATAAGTTTAACCCGTAACTGCTACAGACGAAAAAAAAATTCGCGCAACTGTTTCCAGTAGGTCATTGTGACTCTTTAAAAATGTTGATATAAACGGGGAAATATTTATACTTTTTATTTACTACTGTATAATATTTATTACTATATTATAGAATATATCTATCGCAATATAAAACATCTGTTGTCTTTCAATTTATTGACGAGAATGGCGGTATTTCTGAAACGTATATGATGAAATATATGTATAGCAAGCGCGTCATTAGTTGACCTGTTTCTGTACATACTTTGGCTTACAAATGAATCCCGTTTCTGTTTATACCAATTGTAGATGTTGATGGAGTCTTTTCCTTGTTATAAAAATAGCATATTAAAATTACTATTACATCTCGACTTGTGCGAATTTTAGGTTTTCCGCATTCAAGAACAGTGTCAATTTAACGTGCCGTAGCAAGATCTATAATTTTAAATATTTAATTAATGATAAAATAAGAAAGATTAAATGTACTTCCCAGAAAAAGTCTTCAGTAATATCTCTGGATTTTTGACACTGACATTTATGTCATTTACAAACATTTTAATTTTTCGACCGGTTTCCATGGGCTATTTGATGGATTCAATGAATTAATTTATATAATTATAACTCTATCTATAAAAGATATAATAACAATGTTTAATATACTAGAAAGAGAATTTTATATTCCTCAATATTTGTTGTAATATAAATTTCCAAAAAATAATATTTAGAAGATTTTTTTAAGAAATTACTACTTCAGGTTGTCCAATTGTTACCAAAACCTTTTCAGCTCTTCCCATGAATGTCAGAATGACGAATTCATAGTTAAACTGGTCTTATGTCTTATAATTTTTGAGTAATCGTTCCTCCAACATCTACATACACACACACACACACACACACACACACACACACACACACACACACAGAGAGAGAGAGAGAGAGAGAGAGAGATAATCGTAAAAATGTTAAAATCTGCTTATAGGGACCTTAAATCGTGCTTATTCGCTAAAATCTGGATATGTGATTTTTAGCATGAATCCAATACCTCTCTTAGCGACACGGACACGTAAAAAACTATTTACAATTCAGGCTTACTTTTATTATAGGACATTACAAACAAATAGGCAGATTTCACAGTGTACATATTTTAGTTGTTTTGTGATCGTTTATTATGGGACATAATGCACATATCTTCATTTTATTCACATCGGAAAGCATGACTGATTTAGCCGTGTCTTTCATAGTAATTCCAAGAATATCTTCTGCCATTGTATTTAATTTTCCAGGAACCATGCCCAGTTCTTTTAAAAACTTAATAATAAAAATAATATATCATCACGGCATATTACCTATTTCTAGGTGTGCCAATCTGTTTTGTCGCAGATATCGGTAATGATAATGACATATTTGTACCGTGCAGGCGTTTACCAGGCGTCACCTTACGGGCACTCATTGCTGGCGTGGAGAGTGCACCACAGGGTCACTTTTGTGCCATTTAAAATTCGAAATATTTGGCGCCGATCGGGATCGAACCCGGTTTCCCCAGGTTCGCGACCAGACACTCAGGCACGCGGACACTTAGAGCAAGATAATTCTGTTCTTCTAGAAAAATAGTAAACAACATGAATTTTTACTCCAGGTATGTTGAGAATATAATGAAATAAAAAATAAATAACGTTATCGGTGAGATATTTACTTGAAGAGCTATGTTATCTAAAATTTATTTTGTCATACGAATTTTCTAGAAATTAATTTGTTGCACCACTGGCAAATTACACAATGTAGTCTTATTTATATAATATGATTTCTAAAAACGAAACAAAATACTTGTACGGAATGAGGCTTGGAAAAAAGTTAACATTTTTGTTCTAACATTCAAATACCTTAATACCTATAGTAGTATAAAATTTATTTTTTTCTGTATATATTAAACACAGCAATTTAAAACTATATTATATGCATATGACGGCCAAGGGGAAGAAGAAAGATAGAAACTTTTCTTAAATATTTCTTATTCTTATGTAATCATAAAAATAAAACATTGATTTTGTAAGTAGTTTTATGTTTACTTAAAACAACCATTTCATTTTTCTATCTTCGTTTTGAGGCCTTACTAAAACTACTTTTTACTATTATTACTTCTATTTGGGTAAACTAGCACAAAACTGTTTTCTACAATCATGTTTGATTCTTTACAAACTACAATAATCAGTAGACAGTACATAGTTGACATGTCGGTGGCATATGTAAGCCACTCCCTCATTGGTGTGAAATGTGCAGACGTCATCAGGCGGAAAGAAAGGCTGAAATTTAAACAATTATATTTTCAAATACAATTTTCTCATGCATAAAGATAAATATGAAAGAAAATAAAGAATACATGTAAATTTTTTTCTTATTCTTTCGATTAGAGCGAAGAAAAAAATCGCACAACTCATTGCAACAGATGGGTCAGGCTGACTCGTATTGTCTTGAAATCAGTAATAAATAAGTTCTTTAGTTGCTCCACCTCACAAAAAGTGAATAACCCGTTAGAACATTTCAAAGATTATAGCTTCTTTACAACCCCATTACTCTTGGTATAAAAAAAGTATCTATAGCCCTGGGCCACAGAGACCCCGTCGGTAGCAGTTACGGGTTTTAATTAATATATTAGATCATGAAAAGTATTTCCGCAATTTTTGTGTACCAAATCCTCAAATCGCAAATATATTTATAATAAATTTGTGTACGCTAGTGCCATCCCAGACTATACAATTTTTTTGCTGTGTTAATATTGTACAAACCTAAATACTATATTATTCAATAAGTGTGTAACGATGGCTGTTACTGAGGAGGGCAAAGTTTGCATCACGAACTGGATCTGTGATATTGCTGTTCGGCAATCCTATACATATAAACTATTTCCCATCCGTTGAAGTTTTATTTGGCATTTCCCACCCATGAGATTTTATGACAATTAGTTGTATAAATCAAGTCAAATGCTTTCTTCCACCCAGATGATGGTGAAAATAATGTCATGCACGTACGTATTTGAAATGAATATTTTAAATGTTTTTATGGTTTACATTGGTTCCAAAATTTTTGAAACTTTATTTATAAATTTTATCTCTAAATGATACATTAAATATAAACAATTTTTTCTCATCGACCCCCTAACAATGTCATATCGAGCTCTGTGGATCGATATCGACCACTTTGGAGAGTTCTGATTTAAAACATGTAAAACTGGTCGACTCTCAAGCACTATCTGCTTCATTCTTAACTAAAACAATGTACAATAATATAAAATATTTTCTTTTTTTATTTGCTTACCATTCAAACATTTTAGATGATCAATGAATGTGCTTACCTGGAACAAAGAAAATTAATATTAGAAATTATTCAAGAAGTGTAAGAACATTAGAAATAATTTTTCAAAAAACTGTTTAGGGCATCAATTAAAGTGTCAATTAATGTTGATCATTTTTTACTAAAAAAAATATATAGATGTATAAAGAAGGAAAACATTTTCTTTTTAGAATTGTTTTAGAGTTATCGGAGAAGAAAAACGTACTTATTAACCCAAGGCATTCCTTACCTATAGGTAACGGATAGTAAAATTAAACCAAATTCGCTTATTTATTATTATCTATTGATCCATGCATTTTTATATGGTAACTTGGCCCATTATGTCGAAGTCGTAATTCTTACAGTTTCCAAGAAGATACCTACATGTAAGATGTCTGTATTAAATTTAGATTATACACCCATTGTTAAAGTATGACTTAATGCACTGGTTTCCAAGCCGCTAAACTAAATCGTAATCTTAATCACAACTAGACAAAATGTAGCTTCGATCGTACTGGACACAACGTGAAACTTGTTTCCACTAACAAATAATTAATTAAGAACAAGCCGAAGGTAGCTGCTGGAGATGACAGCTGTCTTTCAGTAAGAATAACTAATATGAAGTGTAGGTATTTCTTAATTTTCGCCGTTTTAATTTGAAATCGGACAAAATGTTCAATATATACCTAGCTCATTTTATATATTCTAAAGTTATGTTTATAAAACTTGTTACATAATATGTTAATTTTATTTAGGTAGCACCGTCATTAAAGAATGCTATATACGAGCTTACTTTCAAAAGTAATTACAAGTCCTACATTTATTTTTCACCTCAGATAACTTCAGAAGGACTATGTTACACATTTAATGCACTAGGAAATTACGACATGTATACTGACCAAGTGTAAGTGTTACATTTATCTAAAACCAAAAATCTTCAAAACCCTGTTTCAGAAAATCAAGTTTCGAAATTATTGGTCACAATAAGTCAAGCACTGGTTGGAGTATTGAGGACGGCTACGCGAATGATGACGAAAACGCGTACCCGGAAAGAACAGCAGATGATGGTATTGGAGCTGGACTTAATATTATCTTTTATGCAAAGAAGTCTTCTAAAGATTATACTTGTGGTGAACCAGTAACCGGATTTAAGGTAAGTTTATTTGCAAAATAAAATTTGTAAATGAAACACTTGGTGTTACCCAGAGGCATATCTAAGATATGACAGCCCATGGCGCGTACTCTGGACTTTCCTTGAACGCCACTGGAATTAATTAATTAATTTTTAATATAATTTTTTTTTTTGAATTTTATATAGGTATTTCCTGGAAATCATAAATAGTTGTTATGAATATAAAAATGATTTAAGTACTAAACCAAATGATGAACTATATTAGAGAGTTTTAGCAAAAGGAATTGGGTCTAGTGTAGCCCAGCCACAAGACGAGACGAGACTTGAGGTCGGTTTTATCTTGGTCTGGACTACACTGTTCTTGTTGAGTCGACCGCTTGAACTCGGTCTTGTCTTGTCTCAAGTCTCGACAAGACTCTCGACTATGCGGCCATCAACAAATTGTTCACAATTGGATAATAAAATGTAAGAAAAGCAATATAATTGCGATTCAAAAATTACATAAAAATCTGAGATAATAATTTTCAATGGCTGCAATACCTCTTCACTGGAAAGGTGATAGAAAAGAAGATATGTCAAAACAAGTTTATTTTCGGCCGGTTTCGACACCTCATGTGCCATCCTCAGGAGCTACAACGGTCATTACATTTTTTTGAATAAATGAAGAAGAAACATGTGTAAAACTTAGTTAAATAATATGGACGAGTGGCAATAAACAAATACATATATACATACAAATATTAAGAAAAGGAATAAATAAATACATGAAAATACTCGTATAGTCGTTAGATGAATTAGATAAATTTTTAATGACTGTATAATAGCGATGGCACCCCTTACTAAATTAAGTTGTAACTTGTTCCGCAGGTCGTTTATCAATTTGCCGCTAGTTTAGTATTGATTTTTATATATTTTACAATGTAATAAATAATTATATAATATTTGATTTGAAAATGAGAAACTAACAAAGTTGTTTCCCTTACATTTTGCTTTATTGATGTACTTTCATTATACATACTGTATAAGTTGAATTATTTTATGAATTTTTGTATTACATTTTACGACATTAGCATTTAATGATAACTTTAGAAAATGTGTTTATATTTTCAGATATTAATCCACAACCCTGCAGAAGCACCAAAAGTCAGCCAACAATATATTCTGGCACCTGCTGGTAAACAAGCAATTATAGCCGTGAATCCTAAAGTTATTACAACATCTAAAGGATTAGCAAACATACCCTCAAATATTAGGAAATGTTATTTTGTAAATGAGAAGAAATTAAGATTTTTTAAGGTTTACACACAAAATAATTGTAAGGCAGAATGCTTCGCTAATATTACAAAAGTAATGTGCGAATGTTTGCCATTGTATTCGCCCCGTAAGTAAACTATGAAATGCAGAAAATTTCTACTAGAAATACCAAATTTATTAGAAATTATATTTTTTTCAGGAGATGAAGATTCTAAAATATGTGGGTTTTCTACAAAAATATGCCGTAAGAACGCAAGAAGTAAGTATCTACATATTTATAAAATCCAGACAAAAATTAGATTCTCGAGTACAAGTTTCGTTTCACATGGGAAAACAGTTTTTCCCTGTTGAAGTTACTTAAATTGGACAATAAAGTACATCACAACCCACAAGCTCAAATTCTCAAGTAGTAACATTTTGATTCATAATATTGTAGGACGAATACTGAAATATGAAATACTGGAAAAGAAGGGTAATGTCAGTGACGAAGTGAAAAAAGAAACGTCATTTCAAATATTTTTGAAATGTAATTGTTTGCCGTCTTGCGCTTCTCTGAACTACGAATTCAAAGTCTCTTTAGCTAATTATGATCTTTATGCACAGAAAAGATCTAGAAATTTTCATCGGAAAGGCGATAACAAGTAAGAATTAAAGTTTTATAAATATTTTAATTTTATTGTTTTTTATATCCATATACGTAAAGACATAAAAACAGAATAATTAAAAATGGCGTGCCGCTCCATGCGCATCTTTCGAATTTTGCTGGCTGTCATAAAAATAATCTCAAGAATCGTCTTCTATTAAAATCCATAACCTACGACTACGATATTAATCAAATGTCATGCACCTATCACATGTGGAATATAATTTTGATGAATTATGGAAAAATTGAAATATAATTTTGCCATTATTTTGAAACAAAAGTTGTCACGTGACCTTGAGACATTTTTGATAACTCTGTACATATAACTATGCAATGTGCACAAATTAGTCAGCTCTGTTGCTCCGACACACACACGTATACAGCCGTCATCGTAAAAATAGTAAAATCGTATTCTAGTAACCTCAAAACGTGCTTATTCATTAAAAACTAACCATCGAATTTGTTGGCCAAAGACAATATCTTACTTTCCTAAAGATGACGAAAGGTTAAAATGGCGGCTTGTCAAAATAGGTGTCTATTTTACGACTCCCTGCATTATAAGAAAAAAAACCCGCCCATTCCATGTTTAAAATAGCAATGAGCTTTAAGTAAAGTTTCACTTTCGATTGATCGTTTGTAAACAAAATCTACTTTGTTGTTCCAATAAATAGAAAAGTTTGTAATACGAAATTTTGGATTATATTTTATTATGTTTTTCCTGAAAAATCTGTTAGAGCTTCAAATTAAGTACTACATCCGGTTTATAATATATAGTCAAAATATAATATGTTGTTTCAAATTATATAAGAGTATTATATACCTACCAACTTTGCGAAGTTTTGGATCATTAATATATTTTAAGGAAAAATCGTCACACACACATTATTGTCAAAATCATCACCAACTTCCTTATGCTCTAAAACGCAATCTGTGTAAATTCTTCGCCGTACATTATCCATTTCGTAAATGTGTAGTTGCAAACTATTATTTGACACTTTGAAATCACGTTCTTATTGAGAGGAAATGAATATGATGGAAAATATATTATTTTTACAAACATTAATTTCATTAGAATCATATTTAAACTACTAAATTCTTCTTAACACGGTTTCATTATTAATTTTAATGAAAATTGCTTCGTGACAGTGACATCTGTTTAAATATGTCAAATTTGTTATTAAAGTATTGTTTTTGTTTGACGCAGAGGCAAAGTGATGTACAAAAATAAATTATTTTATAATATAATATTAAGTTATTTCAAGTTATTTACTAAATGCTATTATCGTAGAATTGAAGATTGTGCCATTATATTCAATTTGTATTGGTAGCTAAAAAATTATATTCAATGAATTTTTTACAAGAAAAACAGTTAAAAGCTTGTACAAATGATACTTCCGATTATCCCATGTGCACTAAAACCTAATGAGCTCTTCCCCCATTAGTATAGAATAGGTATACAAAATTTCAAAATTTTCTGATTAATAGTATTTGAATAATCGTATCCACAAGATCCACACTCACACACAGACATATATACATACCTACAGACATCATTGTAAAAATGTTAAAATCGGATTCTAGGGACATCAAAACATGCTTATTCACTGAAATCTCTATAAACGATTTTTAGCACAATCTCTATACCTTACCTAGGGTAGCGGGAGGTAAAAAATTAGAATTGCTCCAAAACTCATTACCGCGTTACGGGTGCGACGCGTGCATTTATACGCAGCGAAAGTGTTAATAATATTTTGATTCTAGAAGTGACTACGAAGCAACCAATTTGAAAATTTTCTTCCAAGATTCTCATTTTATGGCGCTGCACAGAAGCGAGCTTTACGGACAGACGGAGTTTCTAGCTGATATCGGAGGACTTCTTGGTCTCTTTATGGGATTTTCTGTTTTGTCTCTGCTAGAAATAGTCTATTTCCTTACTGTGAGACTTTGTTGTAAATTATATAGTAAAAGGAAGCTTACTTATACAATAAAGAACTAAACATTTCTTGAATTATTGTAATTATATTTGCAGTTTTACTATTTAATATTTATAGTACTTTTAATATTACTACTTACGATTGTTCTTATTATATAAAACTATAGAGGCTTTTATAGGAAAACAGTTTTTTTCAAACATTATTTTTCCCGCAACATTTTATGGAATGTATTAGTGTATTATAAACTTAATTTTAAAGCATAGAATTCTGATTTTTTCATGCTAAAAGTTACACCTTTGATGACTAAGTAATCTTAGCTATGTCAAAAGTAAATCTAAACTGTATTCCAGATAAGAATGGAATTATGAGTAAGGTAGATCTTACGATTTCTGCTTTCTGATTGGTCCAAACGCGAACCAAGTTTACAATGGCGAAAAATTTGCAACAAAACGTTTCAGTCAGTTGTCAGCTATCAACTGGAGTTGTAGTTAGTGCGAACGTCGTAGCACAACTAGCAACAAAACGAAATTCATAAGTTTTACGTGTAAAACTGGCCGACTTCGCAGCGCCACCAATTCTATTCTTATCTGAAATCCAGTATAGTACCTATCTATAATTTTAAAAAATGAGCTTCGAATTATCCGTCAAATTTACAACTATTTTTTGTTTCGTTATCTACTTGGTTTGACATTTAATCCGAAGTTCATTTTTTGAAATATAAATCTGTACTACATTTTATACCGTGAGTATTTTTTAACGTGAAACATTGGGTTTGTCATATCCATGGTTACGATTCGACATTTGATTGACAGCAATGTATTTGCGTGTCCCATTTAAAATGAAACATAGGGAACGAATTTGACATTTGATAAGACGTCGGTAGAGGTTAATTTTGTTTAAATAATTATACCTGCTTTCTAGTGTACCTTGTGCTCGAGTGATTTTCCAACTTGGCCAAATTTCTTACAATATTTAAATATAATACTCTGTCAAATTCAATCCCTATGTTTTTAATGAGACAGGCAAATATATTACTGTCAATCAAATGTCAAGTCGTAACGTCGTAACTTATAGGAAAATTTAGCGGCTATCTGTCATATTGACAAGACGTCATTAGAGGTTAATTTTGTTTAAATAATTATACCTGTTTTCTAAAAATTAAATTTAGTTGCAAAAAAAATTTTGTGGGCCCGAAATATGTTTAGTGCTCTCGAGTGGTTTTCTGACTTAGCTAAATTTCTTACATAATATAATACATCTGTCAAATTCGTTCCCTATGTTTCATTTCAAATGGGACATGCAAATACATTGCTGTCAATCAAATGTCAAATCGTAACCATGGACATGACAAACCCAATGTTTCACGTTAAAAAATACTCGCGGTATATAAAGCACTCCACAAAGTTTTAATATGTGTTTGCGAAAACATTTTTTCCCTAAAAGCCTGAGTCACGTATTTTCGTGTTCATCTTGTATAATAAAATACTAGTGTTCAATCAAATTTTAATATAATAATTACACATATTAATTGTATTTATTTTAATTACGAATTTTTGGATACTATTACCTAATTTTGAATATCAGTACTTCCATTATTCAAGTAGTAATTTTAGTACTTCATACAAATACTTTTAAAGTATTATGTAAATCATAAAATCATGTATATTTGAATTATTGCTGAACGAGAGGTCCAGGTTCGATTCATGCAGTCGTCAACTATTAACCAAAATATATTGGTATTTCTGTCTTCATTTGGTTCGAAACTCACACAAGGGACATAAAAGAATAAAATAGATGAAGCTTTTTTTATTTTCTAATGTGTATAAATGATCTGTAAAATAGCGATCGTCTATTAATAAAAAAGTAAAGCTATTGTACAAAATGCATAGTTTTACGACTATAATTTTTCCAGTCTATAGAAATTGAGGGGCGCAGTGGAAAATTGTGTGCGATAAAATTCAAAATGTGTAAAATCAGTGCATAAAGATAAATAATGAATGAAGGTTCCCGAATGAAAAATAATCGGACAAGCAGTCTGCAATAAAAGTATTTATTTCAAGCCGACGTTTCGACTAATACATTAGTCTTCTTCAGGGCAAGAAATGGTCTAATAAAATAAGTTTTTTAGCAAGCATCCATGTGGAACAATGTATTAGTCACGTCGGCTTGAAATAAATACTGTTACTGCAGACAATAATGTTTACCAACCAATTATGATTCATTTTATTCTTAAAATCCAGAAAATATGATATACAAAATTGTCCAAGTTTATGTGCTCATTATTAGAAGCGCTGGTATGGTAAAAGACATGAAGTCAGTTAAATTAGACGAAGTACAAAACATTGTTCTCCTTTATTTATTTCACATAACATTACCGACTATTTTATTTATACATAACCGTCACAGTCAAACAAAAATTTCTTTGAACAATTATTTTAATACAATTTCATATTAGGCAATATAAGTATTATATTTAATATTTCTTGTACACACAAAAAAATCTAATTACATCTATTCTTTATGTTTCAATTTATTCTATGAACAAAATGTTCGATATTCTTCCAATTCATTGACGAGATTGACGGTATTTCTAAAGGGTATATAATGAAATATGTGTATAACGTGTTTAGTTGACACTGATACTGCACAAACTTTGGCTTATGAATAAATCCCATTTTTTTATACCAATAGTATATTATAATTACTATTACATCTCGACTTACCCATGTACAAATATTAGGTTTTCCGAATTCAAAGACAGTCCCAATTTAAGGTGCGGCAGCTATATCTACAATTCTAAATATTTAATTAATGATAAAATTCTTTATTCAATGATTATTTTATATATTTATAACTCCTTATCTTCTATATTATTAATAAAAATATTCAATGCATTGAATAGAGAATTTTATTAGGGCTGTCAAAATCTGCTGAAAGTGCTAACCGGTTGACCGTCGGTTTACAAACCGAATAACCATTCAGAAAACCGATCATTAACCGGTGAGGTAATCGGTTTTTAACCGGCCAGAAAAACCGGCTTTTAACCGGTCAGAAACCGGTTTTTACTGGTCAGAAAACCAGTTTAACCGGCCAGAAAACCGGTTTTCAACCGGTCAGTGAACCGGGTTTAACGTGTGAGGGAACTGGTTTTAACGTATCAGAGAATCGGTTTTGAGATTAGCTTAATTTAGGTGCATGTTAAAAAGTGTCCTCAAAACGTATCGAGTTTAACGTTAAATTTCTGGAAACTTCTCGTACTTCTTCTATGGGAAACAAATTTGCGCAAACTTTGCTAAGTTTCCCTGTAGGTATGCACTAAAATTTTGACAATTTATTGTTTAGCAATGGTATATGATATACGTATATGGTATACGAGCAATATCTTCGATTATTTTATCATATATCACGAGCTTATATTTAATGAGAGAATATAATGAATTTTTATTAAAATTAACTGTGAAGATTTTTTAATAGTCTTTAACAGCCAAGGACGCCGACGCGTTCCCCCGACAACCAATTTTGTAAGGGATAGTGCCAATGTCCCTCACAACAAAATTACATTAATAAATTATTTTAGAAAGAATCAAGGACCATGTATTGATTTATTGTAGGGTGTCAAGAAAAGGCTTATAGCAAGTCCATCTTCAAATAATTTTTACAATAAACCGTTTACAGGAAAAATGTAAATTATTGAAATTCTTACCTAAGTAGTGAATAAATAAAACTATTGATTAAGTTATACAAAAAAATCTTTAATAATTCTAATAACCGGTCATTCTTGACTACGTTAACTACATTTCAAGATAAAGCGTTTCTACTACCCCGAATCAAATTGGTTGATGAAATACTAGAAAGCAAACCAAGTAGCACAGCATAATCACAAATAATAAATTCATACAGGTGGGAGTTTGTGACTTTTTAATTTGCCAATAAAACTTTTGATATAGGAAATTAACACAGTGGTTTTCGTAGTTACTATTGTCAATAATTTTAACATCATCGAATTTAAATTTATGTCCGGTGTTAAATGTGTAGTTAGTAAGTGTACAGTAATTCGAATCTAACAAGTTGCCGATGTTGATATATTTTTTTAAGGGGTTGAGAGGTTTCCCCAATGAACGTTTTACTATATTTCCCACATTCGACCTGGTAAATAACATCTGTGGTCTGAAGGAGCTATTAGATCTTTTAATTTGGTGATAAGTGGGCCTGTTGTTTTTGGATTAGAATTTGGAATTCTTGTTACTATTTTCTAGAATTTTTAATAGGTAATATTGTTAATATTATAATTGTAAGGAATGAAATAATAAGTGGGATTATTATCATGGTTATTGTCATATTCCTGGTCCGAAATATTGTGAAATTTAAGGCCGCAAACAGATTCATTTTACGTTTGTAGCAAATAAAAATCTCATTTATGCCATGTATATACGACAAAGATGCTAGATAAAAAAAAAGTTAGTAATTTTTGCAGCAGAAATTGATGACGTATCATATAAGTACAAGTAACAGGTTCACTTGTTAATCGGCTAAGTACATAGGCTAACAAATGAATATCTTCACCAAACCAATCGATAAACCCTTTATTCGATTTTATATATCTGGTTAACTGTATTAGTAATAATCGGTTAACCAGTTAATTGAATATCCAGTAATTCGAGTATTTTTCTAATAAACTACAAATTGATATGATAACATTGTAAAATATTGTCTTCAATTTGTAATAACATTAAATCGCACTTTGTTAATTAGAACTATAATTCATTTGTGTATTGCATGATAATTATCTTATTAGTATAAATTCGCTCAACGCCCATCATCATTTCTATTAAATTAGTTGACACACTGCGTTGAATATATCCGCACAATGGAGGTGAATGAAATATCAAAGAGCAAAAATCAAAGGAAAAAGAAAGAAAAAAGTGTAATTTCTGAAGTGTTTAGCGATTATTGCTCTAGTACAAGTATTCATGGAATCGGCTATTTGGGAGCTGAAGATAAAAATATATTTGAAAAGTAAGTATGAAATATAACGGGTGTCTCCTTGAAATCTGTGATATAAAAAATATTATTTAAATTTTTTTCTTTTGCTGTTGTTTCTGACCTATTAGTTTTAAACAAAGATGTTTTAATTAAAAGCACTAACTAATCATATTTTATTTTATAACGTGAGTATTTGAAGATTAATAAATGTTGTGCATTTGTGACGAAATTCTTCCGACCGACGTAACTTCAGCATTTAAATTCAGCGATGGCATCTTATTAGAGAGATGATTAACAGAAAGTTTTGCGCGGAAAAATAACACTTGCTTAAACTTATTCTTATCCATTTTGTTTAAATACATGCTAAAATACTGACGCACCTTCGATCAATATAATATTTTGTCTTGTTTACCAACATAAATCTTTGTGCACAGCAAAGTTCCATCTTTGGCTATACATTTCAATCTTTTTCTGGAATTTTATCAGTTGTATCATTTCTAAAAGTCCTGGTTCATATTAATATTTTTTAGCACTTATAGATTCTTCTCGACTTAAATGCTTCAATTTTGTTCTGCATAGAAAAGTAGGCTCCAAGCTCTTTGTTTATTATACATCTTGTTTTCCTTAAACTTGCATCTTCTCAAAAACTATTTCTATAATACTGCCCTTTACTTATAAAACGTTTTCACGTAATAATTATAAATAATATATTTTGATACTTAGATCGTTTTGAATTTCGTAAAACATTCCATTTCTAAAACTATCAAAACGTAACTCGTAGAAAGACATAATATGTCCAAATACCGACTAGGGTACATTAGTACCCGAAAGTTCTTCTTCTGTTAAATAAATACACATTTATTCATTTTGAATGCTTTGATGTATGGAAGTGAATGTTGGACATGGACGAGAAAGCATAAAAGGAGAGTGACTGCCGTGGAAATGAGGTATTTGCGTAGTGTTTGTGGGTATACAAGACGGGATCGCGTGAGGAATAATTTGGTGTATGAAGAATGTATGGTTAGGAAGAATGTTGTTAAGAGAGTTGGAGTGAGTCAGATGAGATGGTTTGGTCATGTGGAGAGAATGATGAGTGAACGACTTGTAAAACGCGTATATGTTGGTAAAGTTGAGGGTGTTCGATTGCGTGGCCGTCCAGTGTGTAAATGGATGGATGTGATTGGTAGTGTTTTGAAGGAGCGTAAGTTTCCGAGTGGAAAGAGAAGAAATATGTATGAATACGATTATGAATGTGGCTGAGGCGAAAGAAGTGTGCCTGGATAGGAATGTGTGGCGAAGGATGATTGTTTCGTAACTATTGTGGTGTGATGATGTATGGTTAGTAAGAATGTTTTATGAGAATGGAGAGACAGCTGAACTTTTATGTGGACGAGGTGAACGAAGTATGTTTGTACAGAAATGTGTGGCGAAGGAGGATTTTTGTGTAACTATTATTGTGGTTCGGATGAGGTTATTCGCTACCGAAAATCGGTCACTTTAAAATATTCTTATATTCTTATGTATGAATGCTTTGATGATTGTGGACAAGGCGAAAGAAGAATGTTATTAAAGAGTAAAGTGGGTCAGCTGAGCTCTTACTCTTATCCCTTTTCTTATTGTTACTATTGTTTTCGGGTTTTTGCTAACCCACTAAGTGGAGACACGCGTGATTTTATGTATGTATGTATTCATTTTCAGTAGCTGTAGTGTTTGTGTCAGTGGTAGTTTATACATAAAATCAGATTTATAACACTTTTAGTTTAAGCAAAATTCAAGACAAAAATTGCCTGGGGTACATTTATATCCCCCACAAGGCATTTGAGGTTCGAAATTTTAAATGATTTTCAGATGATTCTCCTTCCTACGTATTTAATAGATTTCTAATTGATTGTACGTATTTGTATTATGATGTAAGTTGCAATGACCTCGTGGTACGAAATCCTGCGTTACCTATTGTAGTGTCGATAAAAATTAGTGAATAGCTCGAAACGAACCAAAGTTATAGGCGAAGACTTGTTATATTTTATATAAAATGAAAACTGATATGGCCTTACGGCCTTGGCAACTAAATTCCATATTCGTGATAAAAAGTAGAACTTCAGTATCTTGATACATAAATAACTATTATTTGAAATCGTGACTAAAATGCACAAAATCGTCAATTAAAGTTCAGAAATCAGCACTATAGTAATCCATTATACGATGATTTCATGCAAATGCAGTGTTGCCAGCCTTATGATAATTATTGTATATATAAGATAATTTGGACAGCGGTACAATGTACAATAGTAAGTTCGTACGTAAAATGACAAAAAATATGTACAAGAAGAAAGAACTAAATAATTCCGTTGAAAAAAATGGAGGTTAAAATACATAATTTTCAGTGTTCTTTACAATAACTTCAATGTCCGAGATTATCAACATTGAGTGTCAGTCTGACAGATAGTAAACATAACCTATAAAAATAAATATTCCTTTCATTTTCACAAATTTTCGATTTCAAATAAAATTTAATATGCACGTCGCCACTGAAGTTACTTTTGTCACTCGTGTGGTTTAACCTACATTCTGGATAAAAAAAAATCGTCAGTACCTTGATACATAAATAACTATTAAATGAAAGTTTATGCAATATTTTTCATAGTATCCCTAAATAATTAAATAAAAAGACTGGCGCATGAGAAACTAACCCCCAACTCCTTTGACGCCAAATTACATAGATCACGTCATTAATAGCCAACAGGACAACGTTGTTTACATAAATAAAAGTAAAAGATTAAGTACTTAGAAAGCATATAAAACTTCTGGCAACAGTCCTGTTTTGAAAGAAGAAGTACATCAGTTTACAACCTACAGTAGAGCAACCCATAACAAGTACAAAGAAGCTTTTTAGGTTTTTTACTTCAAATATTTAAATTTAATAAATATATAAAACTAAAAAAAAATATCTTACGAACTATCTAAATCAGGAAAAAAAATTAACACGGTTAAAATAAATATGTGAATAACTAAATCAAATGGAGTAAATCTGCGTAATACACTTTACTTGGTATTTAATGTTCTGTTATACGAGTATATAGTATAAATCCATTCTGTACGTATTTATTCGTCACTTGGAAGCAGAAAAATTACTAACAAACGAACAGTGCGGATTCAGACAAGGCCGATCAACAATAGACCACTAGTCAAAATGACAGCGGAAGCTCAAAGCACATTTCGCCATAGACAAAGAATGATAGCTGTCTTTTTCGACATAGAAAAAGCGTACGATATGATGTGGAGGTGCAACACATTAAAAACACTAAACGAATATAAGATTTAGGGAAACAAGCTATACTTTATTAAAAACTTCCTAGAAAATCGAAGATTTAAAGTTAAATTCTCAAACAAAATCTCAGATTCAAAAGAAACGGAACACGGAATGCCACAATGATAGGTAATAAGTGTTACCCTTTTTCTAATAGCTATAAATAAAGTAACCTCTCATATCAAACCACCAACGCGATCACTACTATTTGCAGACGACCTAGCAATACGAGTATATTGCAAAGGAAAAAACATATACAAGACATAATAAATAGTTTACAAAAATGGCAACAAGAAACAGGATTTAAATTTTCAGCAAACAAAACCAAAGCTTATACTCTTCACAAAAACCCGAAATATGATCCCTCCGACACTACGAATAAACGGATCAGATATAATTTTCAGCACAACAGTAAAATTATTAGGAATGATACTGGATAACAAATTAAGCTGGAAACAACGTATAAACGAACTGAAAAAAATAAAAAAAAATGTTTTAAGCAACCATGACTGGGGCGCAGAGAAAGAAATACTAATGAAAATATATAAAACACTAATTAGAGCAAAACTGGACTACGGAAGCATAGTATACAAACAAGCTAAACCATCTATACTGAAATCCCTAAATGTGATACAAAACTCAGCCCTTAGAATAGCTTCTGGCGCCTATAGAACAAGCCCCATAAAAAGCCTTCCAAATAGAAACTGCAGAATATCCACTAAACATACGTAGAAACAACCTAACAATATCATACATACTAAACATCATTCATATAAACCAAGGAAAAATCTAGATTAAACAAAATGCACCACTCCACAAATCCGTATCCCAAATATTATCAAACTTAGAACTAACCATTCCACAAATCCAAAATTATTACGACTTCATGAACTTACTTTGGACCATACCTGAAATAGAGTGCAACCTTGAATTGGCAAAATACCAAAAAGAAGATACTCCTCCAGACTTCTACAAAACAGCATTCAACTGCATAATAAACCAATTCAAAGACCACACACCCATATACGCGGACGCCTCAAAAACTGAAACCAACACAGGGGCCGCAATTATACAAGGGGAGCAAGTCATTAAATTCAAACTCCAAAATATACACAGTATATACACTGCTGAAGCACTTGCCATACTACACAACTTAAAACAAATACAAACTACCCACTCCAAGATAGTTATCTGCACAGACTCCTACAGCGTATTACAAAGTATAAATACATTATACCCTAAACATCCAATAATAAAAGATATCCACAGGAAAATATACCGACTCCAAACATATTTAAACACCAAAGTAGTATTCATATGGACCCCAAGACATTGTGGAATACGAGAAAATGAAAGAGCTGATAAATAAGCAAAAGACACCTTGAATGCCATGGAAATGAAATACAAAATCCAAACATATGATTACAAAACAGAAGTGAAAACTAAAACTAAGGAAAAATGGGACGAAACATGAAACCAAGAAACGCGAAATCATTTGAGAAATATAAAACATACCACACAACCATGGAAAACGACAGGAACACGCAAGGAACAAGCTGTAATTACCAGCACCTGATGAACAGAACTGAGCCAAAGATTTGCAACAACTTTAACCTCCCATTAACAGTAAACACGTCATAACCGAATGCAATCTCCACACCAACATAAGACAAAAACACCATAATACCAAATAACCTGAAAGAAGCACCCTCAAACAACACTTCCAGAATAAACAACATTATTAAATACCTGAAAGAAATAAACATGTATTATAAAATATAAAAATACTATGTACCACTACTAAGATACTAATGACCTTGTATGTCGATGTATCAAATTATCTAAATAATAATAATAATAATAATAATAATAATAATAATAATAATAATAAAAAAAAAAATATTCGTCACTAGATTGCTTAAACTGATAAATTTCTGTTTCAGGATATGGTGGATCATTGTGTTTATTCTAAGTTTAACTGCTTGTGCTTTTCTCATTCGTCAAACATGGATAAAATGGCAAGAAAGTCCGGTTGTCGTGACATTCCACACAGAACAACTTTCAGTGTGGGAGGTGCCGTTTCCAGCTGTTACTATTTGTCCTTTGAATAAAGTTGAGCATTTGAAGTATAATTACACAAAAAATTATATATATTATATAGTTTCTCGTAATATTACAGATAAAATATCAAAAAAAGAGTATGTATTGCCAAAAATGTATGAATATATTATTTAAGTGAATATTTTACAGGTTTAAAAAATTCGAAGATATTTCCTTAATTTGCGATCTCTCAAACGTCATGTATATGGGGGGCCAACACTATTATACTGACGAAGATGTATTTAAAAATATTAAAGATGTATGTTTCGTTATTATTCAGTAATAAATTTAACCAGCAACTGCTACCGACATTTTTTTTGCGATATTATTACTGATGGGTCTCTGTGACCCTTTTTAGAAAATGTTGATATAAACTAAGAAATATTTATATTTTTTTATTCACAATCATTATAGTAATATACCGATTCCTACTCTTTTAGAGGTTCTGAAATACGTCATTCCTAACTGTAATGACAATCTCTTAGGTTGGAAATAACCTTTGAGCATATACTGACTAGAGGTCACCTTACGGTGTTTGTTGAGTTCGGAAATATATGCGGCAGGGGTGATTTGCGGGGATGAAAGCAGTAGTGTATTGCGGGCTGCGTATTATCTTAATATTTGTACTACCTTTTTTTTGCATAATAATGACCAGTTGCTGCTTTTGAAATATGTAAATCACCTTTTTCAGTCTCTTTTCTCTTACGTCATTATTAGCAGGAAACCTAAATGTTACACTTTGTTTAATATATTAATTGTAAAAAATATCCCAGGTACTTACACATGAAACGAAATATCTGTTTTTTCTTTGTCCTTTTCTTTACAATTTGATATACTCAGAGATATACCACAAACTACACGCAAAAATTAAGGTAAGATTACACTAAAATGACAAGTAGTAACATATAACACAACAAAACACTGCCCGCAATACACTATGACATCCGGGCCCGCAATTCCCCCCTGCTGAATATCTTCCGATCACAACATGCTAGGGATTGGTATAGGGAATTACTTCTCTAGTCATTCTATGCTCGAAGGAAATAACAGATTTTACTTCCATCTCTTGGGTTGGTAATGTTTATGTAGGGGTTGCTTAACAACATTGCCATAGATCTCTATAATTAAGTAGGCTAAACAAATTTTAAGAGAGCTTTCAAAAATATTTATAAAATTAAAGGTTATAACTCAATGATTTATTTTAAAAATTATTGATCTAAAATGAGGATGAATAGTATACATAACCTCAGTGGGAGTTTTATCACAACCTCGGACTTTATCTCACCTCGGATGTAATATACTATTACACAATAGTAGTAGCTATAATGAAACATCTCTCACCTCGGATGTAATACATATTGTTTATTGCCATATCACAGAAAATATTTATTGCAATAAAAAAGACTATAATTCCTACATACTTTTAGACATTACAAACAAATAGGCAGATTTCACACTGAACATATTGTATTTGTTTTAAGATCATTTATTAAGGGACATATTGCACAAGTCTTCACATCGTGAAGCGTGAATCATTTAACAGTGTCTTTTATGGCAATTCTAAGAATATCTGCTGCCGTAGTTACTAAAAGGCATCAGTTCTTTTAAGAAAACTGAGCAGATAATTCTGCTCGCGTAGAAAAAAAGTAAATAACAGGATAGCTTACTCCAGAAATGTTAAGAACATAATGAAATAATAAATAATTAATCGGTAAGATTGAAGAGCCATTTTATGTAAAAATTTAAAATATAATCTTTGTGCAATCGGGCGCGAACTAAACATTTCGTCGACGCAACGCAGGTCACGAAATCTAATTTCACGGCGATATTGGATGTAACTTAAAATCACTTCGACACTTGAGGACTGACATGACGGATAATATGACAATGACAGAGAAGTTTCTAAAATATGACAAGTTTTTTAGTTTTCCTTTTAAAACAAGTACAATAAATATTGTACAATAGTTATTTTAGAAATAACATTTTCTTCTTTTTAACGATTTTTTACAAAAGTAACTTTTTTGTTTATCAAATGTCAGTCCCATCAAAGCCACCTATAGCCCTATAGACCTGGACCACAGGGACCCGGTCCTATCGACATAGTCAAGAAAAGTATATCCGCAATTTTTGTACCAAACCCACAAAGTCATCGATAATGGCAAATATTTTTATAATAAATTTGTGTACCCCAGTGCTAAAACCACATGTATGTATCTGACAAAAATTTTACTGTGTTAAAAATGTGGTACAAACCAGAGCTGTAATACTATATTCAATATGTGTGTACGATGGCTGTAACTGAGGACGGCAAAGTTTGCATTACGATCCGTATCTATAACATTGTTACTAAGCAGCCCTACATATCATAAACTATTTCCAACCCGTGGGGTGTCATTTCTCATCCATGAAATTTTCATAACAGTTAGGAATGACATATTTCCTAATCTCAAAAAGGTTAAGAATCAACATACGAGTATTACTATAATGATTGTGAGTAAAAGTTACACTCCTACTTATTGTAAAAAGTCAAGTAAATTGCTTTCTTCCACTCAGGTGATAGTGAAAATTATGTAACGCACAACTTTATATTTTAAATGAATATTTAAACTTTTTTACGGTGTGAATTGGTTGCCAAATTTCTAAAACTTAGTTTATTTATATTTCTTATCTCTAAATAATATATTAAATATAAAGAATTTTTTCCATCGACCCTTAATAATGTCATATCGACCTCTAAAACATATAAAACAGGTCGTCTCTCATGTCAAGCACAATTTGCTTCATTCTTAACCAAAACTATACACAATTATTTTCTTTGATTTGCTTACCGTTCAAATATTTTAGACGATCAATGACTTTGCTTACCTGAAACAAAGATAATTAATATTAGAAAGAATTTATCAATAAACAGTTTAGGGCATCAATTAAAGTGTCAATTTATGTTGATCAATTTTTACTTAAATTTTGTATAGATGATAAACAAGGATATTTTTTTGCATTGTAGAATTGGAATTATCGGAGAAGAAAAACGTACTTATTTATTAAACACTCAACTGTGTTAATCTAAGGCAATAACTACAGGTAACGCATGGTAAAATTCAGATTTTCGTTATTATCTAGTGACCAATGCATTTTTATATGGTAACTTTTGGTCCATTATTCCGAAGTCGTAACTCTTACAGCGGTAATAAAGTAAACCCCTAATTCCAGATTAGGTATATTCCGAGAATATAGTTTAAACCTTGTGTTAACATAACATTTATGCAGTTTATTCTTGAATTAAGTGTTCTTCCATATACAATTCCTGTGTTATAAGGAGGAAGGAGGCTACTCTAAATTTAACCCTTATTATTACCGCTGTTACAGTTTCTGAAATAAGTACGAATGAAACACCTGTATCTAATTTTTATTATACTACCGTTGTTAGAGTACTGAAACCACAAAACTAAATTGTAATCTTAATCACAATTTAACAAACTGTAACGTCGATCGTATTGAACATGACGTGAAACTTGTTTCCACTATTAATACGAGCCGCTAGAGCTGACAGCTGTTCAGGATCTAGCTCATTTTATAAACCTTAAAGTGACGTTTATAAAACTTATTACATAATATATTAATATTATTTAGGTAGCCCCGTCGTTCGAGAATAATGTACATGAGCGGTCTTTTAAAAATAACTACAGGCCCTCATTTTCACCTCAGATAACTTCAGAAGGACTATGTTATACATTTAATGCACTAGGAAAGGACGACATGTATACTGATCAAGTGTAAGTGTTACACTTATCAATAATAAAAACAAAAATCTTGAAAAAGTTGTTTTAGAAAATCAAGTTTCGAATTTATTGGTCACAATAAGACAAGCACTGGATGGAACATTGAAGACGGATACGCGAATGATGACAAAAACGCGTACCCAGAAAGAACATCAGATGAGGGTGTTGGAGCAGGACTTAAAATTACCCTTTATTTACAGAAGTCTTTTAATGATTATGCATGTGGTGAACCAGTTTCTGGATTTAAGGTATGTATGTAAACCCATATCAATTTCCTTCTACACTGGACACCACTGGAACACGGGCGCCACTAAACAGTTTTACCCAGTTGTATTTTTTTAAAATACCTTTGTAATATATAAAACATGTACTTTACACGCTTCACAAGATTTCAGTCTCTGAATCAAACTCTCGGTCACTTATCAGAGATTGGCCCACTCAACCAGAACCACAGACGCATTTCTTTCTTATTAGAACTTATCATTGTGGTGCTTTGAATCCTTTAGGGACACTGACTAGAATGAGTAGACCACTGAACTCATGATGATAAATCAACCAAA
This sequence comes from Ophonus ardosiacus, assembly GCA_943142095.1. Taxonomy (NCBI): domain Eukaryota; kingdom Metazoa; phylum Arthropoda; class Insecta; order Coleoptera; family Carabidae; genus Ophonus; species Ophonus ardosiacus. Next base: position 39,277,626 of record OW964828.1, read on the forward strand.
GATAATATGGTGACTGCATCTAACCACTTGCATAGCCATCTATTGAAAACGCCGGGAGCTAGAGCATTAATAAACATTAATAAATGTACGACTGTTCTAATATTTAAAAAAATATGATGTGGCCAGCATATGACCTTCCACCAATTCCATGTTTAAAATAGCAGTGAGCTTTAAGTAAAGTATATCACTTCCGCTTGATCGTTTGCAAATAAAATCTAACTTGTTGTCCAATAAATAGAAAAATCTGTAATACGAAATTCTGGATTATGTTTTATTGTTTTTCCTCAAATATCTGTTAGAGCTCCAAATTAAGTACTACATGCGATTTAACATATATGGTTAAAGTCTAATATGTTGTTTCAAATTATATATGATTTTTAAATACCAAATTTGAGAAGTTTTGGATCATATTTTAATATACTTTAAGGTAAAATCGTCACACACACATTCTTATAAAAATCAACATCAATTTCCAGGTGCTCTAAAACGCAATCTTTGAAATTTTTTCGCCGTACATGATCCATTTCGTAAATGTGTAGTTGTAAATTATTATTAATTTATAGTGCTGCAAAAATAGCAAATTTAAATCAGATCATCCTGTACATATAATATTTATGTATCATGGAAAATATATTATTTTTACAAACCTTAATTTCATTGGAATTAAATATTTTACTATTATATTTTCCTTAACCATTATTAATTTTAATGTAATTGCTTCCTAACAGTGATATATGTTTAAATATGTCATAATTGTTATTAAAATTTATGTTTTTGTTTGACGTATAGGCAAGATGATATATGAAAATAAATTATAACATAAATTCATATTTAAAGTGATTTAGAGTTATTTACTAAATGTTATTTTCGTAGAATTGAAGATTGTACCATTATGTTCAATTTTAATTAATAAAAGTTGCTAAAAATATTAGATTCAATGAATTTTTTACAAGAAAATCTGTTAAAAGCTTGTATAAATGATACTTCCGGTTATCCGATATACACTAAAAACTAATGAGCTCTTTCCACATTAGTATAGAACTAGCGAAAACTCGGCTACGCCGAGTATTCCCTAGGGCTCCGCCGATAGTGTTTTTTGATAGTATTACGTACGTCCAATCCGTCTAGAAACAATTTAAATGTAAAGTGCTAACGCTATGAGTCTTTCAAAATATTTTTTCACGCCCACCCAAACAGCCCACGCAACCTGCCTACCCAAACTGCTCACGCAACCTGCCCACCCAAACGGCCCACCCAAAATGCCCACGCAACCTGCCCACCCAAAATGCCCACGTAACCTGCCCTCGTAACTTGCCCACCCAAAATGCCCACGGAACCAGCCCACCCAAACTGCCCACGCAACCTGCCCACCCAAAATGCCCACTAAAACTACCCACGCAACCTGTTTTGACATTTCTGCATGACAGCACTTGATGTTACCTTTCATTTGATACCAAACACGTCATGGTTCTGACAACTTTAAGCAAAAAACAAAAGCCGATCGAGCTGTCAAATTTTTGACATTTTGCATGACAGCCCTTGACGTTACCTTTCATTTATTACCAAACACGATATGATTCTGACAACTTTATGCAAAAAACAAAAGCCGATCAAGCTCTTAAATTTTTGGCATTTCTGCATGACAGCCCTTGACTTTACCTTTCATTTGTTACTAAACACGGCATGGTTCTGACAACTTTAAGCAAAAAACAAAAGCCGATCAAGCTCTCAAATTTTTGACATTTCTGCATGATAGCCCTTAATGTTACCTTTCATTTGCTACCAAACACGACATGGTTCTGACATTTTTTAGCAAAAAACAAAAGCCGATCGAGCTTTCAAATTTTTGACATTTCTGCATGACAGCCCTTGACGTTACCTTTCATTTGATACCAAACACGACATGGTTTTGACAACTTTAAGCAAAAAACAAAAGCCGATCGAGCTGCCAAATTTTTGACATTTCTGCAAGACAGCCCTTGACGTTACCTTTCATTTGATACCAAACACGACATGATTCTAACAACTTTAAGCAAAAAACAAAAGCCGACCGAGCTATCAAATATTTGACATTTCTGCATGACAGCCCTTGACGATACCTCTCATTTGATACCAAACTCGACATGATTCTAACAACTTTAAAGCAAAAAACAAAAGCCGATGGAGCTGTCAAATTTTTGACATTTCTGCATAGCAGCCCTTGACGAACCCTCTCATTTGATACCAAACACGACATGGTTCTATTAACTTTAAACAAAAAACAAAAACCGATCGAGCTGTCAAATTTTTGACATTTCTGCATAACAGCCCTTGACGTTACCTTTCATTTGGTACCAAACACGACATGGTTCTGACAACTTTATACACAAAACAAAAGCCGATCGAGCTGCCAAATTTTTGACATTTCTGCAAGACAGCCCTTGACGATACCTTTCATTTGATACCAAACACGACATGATTCTAACAACTTTAAGCAAAATACAAAAGCCGACCGAGCTATCAAATATTTGACATTTCTGCATGACAGCCCTTGACGATACCTCTCATTTGATACCAAACTCGACATGATTCTAACAACTTTAAAGCAAAAAACAAAAGCCGATGGAGCTGTCAAATTTTTGACATTTCTGCATAGCAGCCCTTGACGAACCCTCTCATTTGATACCAAACACGACATGGTTCTATTAACTTTAAACAAAAAACAAAAACCGATCGAGCTGTCAAATTTTTGACATTTCTGCATAACAGCCCTTGACGTTACCTTTCATTTGGTACCAAACACGACATGGTTCTGACAACTTTATACACAAAACAAAAGCCGATCGAGCTTTCAAATTTTTGACATTTCTGCATGACAGCCCTTGACGTTACCTTTCATTTGATACCAAACACGACATGGTTTTGACAACTTTAAGCAAAAAACAAAAGCCGATAGAGCTGTCAAATTTTTGACATTGGAATATTTGTTTTTTACTTAGTTATTTATGGGATGTTTGGCAACACTTTGGAAATGTACATGAATCACGGACATGAACCTTCAAAAAGTTTAATTTTTAAATATAATGTTTTAGGTCTTTTAAACTACTATGGAATAACCGCCCATTGCCATAATGTATGTTTATGAATTTAACTTTTTTCAAAATGTCCTTATTTTATAAATAATTCCATTTAAATGTTCTGATTGACATGTCAAAGAAACGTTTTTCGTCTTAAATTTTTCAAAGAAGACTAAATTTTTGATTTCAAAATTGTTTCAAAAAGCCAAAATACGACCTTTAAAAATGTTTTACACAAAAACTATGCACCGTACAGAAAAATGACCTATTACCAGGAAATCAAGTTGAGTTATTCTCTACATCCCAGAAAAATTTTCATTAAAATCAATCGCACCGTTTAAGCTGTAGAGACGAATAAAATTTCCCCGATCGTCGTGATGAATTCAATATAGATAGTGAATCTACCTGTTTAGAATAAAAGACTAGCGAAAACTCGGCTACGCCGAGTATTCCCTAGGGCTCCGCCGATAGTGTTTTTTGATAGTATTACGTACGTCCAATCCGTCTAGAAACAATTTAAATGTAAAGTGCTAACGCTATGAGTCTTTCAAAATATTTTTTCACGCCCACCCAAACAGCCCACGCAACCTGCCTACCCAAACTGCTCACGCAACCTGCCCACCCAAACGGCCCACCCAAAATGCCCACGCAACCTGCCCACCCAAAATGCCCACGTAACCTGCCCTCGTAACTTGCCCACCCAAAATGCCCACGGAACCAGCCCACCCAAACTGCCCACGCAACCTGCCCACCCAAAATGCCCACTAAAACTACCCACGCAACCTGTTTTGACATTTCTGCATGACAGCACTTGATGTTACCTTTCATTTGATACCAAACACGTCATGGTTCTGACAACTTTAAGCAAAAAACAAAAGCCGATCGAGCTGTCAAATTTTTGACATTTTGCATGACAGCCCTTGACGTTACCTTTCATTTATTACCAAACACGATATGATTCTGACAACTTTATGCAAAAAACAAAAGCCGATCAAGCTCTTAAATTTTTGGCATTTCTGCATGACAGCCCTTGACTTTACCTTTCATTTGTTACTAAACACGGCATGGTTCTGACAACTTTAAGCAAAAAACAAAAGCCGATCAAGCTCTCAAATTTTTGACATTTCTGCATGATAGCCCTTAATGTTACCTTTCATTTGCTACCAAACACGACATGGTTCTGACATTTTTTAGCAAAAAACAAAAGCCGATCGAGCTTTCAAATTTTTGACATTTCTGCATGACAGCCCTTGACGTTACCTTTCATTTGATACCAAACACGACATGGTTTTGACAACTTTAAGCAAAAAACAAAAGCCGATCGAGCTGCCAAATTTTTGACATTTCTGCAAGACAGCCCTTGACGTTACCTTTCATTTGATACCAAACACGACATGATTCTAACAACTTTAAGCAAAAAACAAAAGCCGACCGAGCTATCAAATATTTGACATTTCTGCATGACAGCCCTTGACGATACCTCTCATTTGATACCAAACTCGACATGATTCTAACAACTTTAAAGCAAAAAACAAAAGCCGATGGAGCTGTCAAATTTTTGACATTTCTGCATAGCAGCCCTTGACGAACCCTCTCATTTGATACCAAACACGACATGGTTCTATTAACTTTAAACAAAAAACAAAAACCGATCGAGCTGTCAAATTTTTGACATTTCTGCATAACAGCCCTTGACGTTACCTTTCATTTGGTACCAAACACGACATGGTTCTGACAACTTTATACACAAAACAAAAGCCGATCGAGCTGCCAAATTTTTGACATTTCTGCAAGACAGCCCTTGACGATACCTTTCATTTGATACCAAACACGACATGATTCTAACAACTTTAAGCAAAATACAAAAGCCGACCGAGCTATCAAATATTTGACATTTCTGCATGACAGCCCTTGACGATACCTCTCATTTGATACCAAACTCGACATGATTCTAACAACTTTAAAGCAAAAAACAAAAGCCGATGGAGCTGTCAAATTTTTGACATTTCTGCATAGCAGCCCTTGACGAACCCTCTCATTTGATACCAAACACGACATGGTTCTATTAACTTTAAACAAAAAACAAAAACCGATCGAGCTGTCAAATTTTTGACATTTCTGCATAACAGCCCTTGACGTTACCTTTCATTTGGTACCAAACACGACATGGTTCTGACAACTTTATACACAAAACAAAAGCCGATCGAGCTTTCAAATTTTTGACATTTCTGCATGACAGCCCTTGACGTTACCTTTCATTTGATACCAAACACGACATGGTTTTGACAACTTTAAGCAAAAAACAAAAGCCGATAGAGCTGTCAAATTTTTGACATTGGAATATTTGTTTTTTACTTAGTTATTTATGGGATGTTTGGCAACACTTTGGAAATGTACATGAATCACGGACATGAACCTTCAAAAAGTTTAATTTTTAAATATAATGTTTTAGGTCTTTTAAACTACTATGGAATAACCGCCCATTGCCATAATGTATGTTTATGAATTTAACTTTTTTCAAAATGTCCTTATTTTATAAATAATTCCATTTAAATGTTCTGATTGACATGTCAAAGAAACGTTTTTCGTCTTAAATTTTTCAAAGAAGACTAAATTTTTGATTTCAAAATTGTTTCAAAAAGCCAAAATACGACCTTTAAAAATGTTTTACACAAAAACTATGCACCGTACAGAAAAATGACCTATTACCAGGAAATCAAGTTGAGTTATTCTCTACATCCCAGAAAAATTTTCATTAAAATCAATCGCACCGTTTAAGCTGTAGAGACGAATAAAATTTCCCCGATCGTCGTGATGAATTCAATATAGATAGTGAATCTACCCGTTTAGAATAAAAGACTAGCGAAATCTCGGCTTCGCCGAGCTCCCCCTAGGGGGATAGTGTCTTATGAAAATCTATACGTTTGTCCAATCCGTCTAGGCACACTTGAAACACAAGGTGCTAACGCTATATGTTTCAATAGTATTTACTCTGCTATTTTTTAAAGATAGTACTGACCGAAATGAATTAAGAAAATCTGCTGTGTCTAACACAAAACCTTTCGTCAATTCGATGTATTTTGTACATATCCCATACCAAAAGGTTTTTGGAAAAGATTCTATATATCCAATAAAATTATAACACGAACAGATACTATTTTTTACAAATTTCATACCAAAAGTTTCTGGAAAAGATTCTATAAATTCAATAAAATTTTAACATGTAAATAGCACATGACACTTCTTTCTTCTTTATTTTTTCCTTATTTTATTAAGGGTCGCTGTTTCTTACTCTTCTCTTCCACTTATTTCTGTCGAACGCATTTTCTTTACACAGTTCTTTCTCTATCAAGTCTTCTGCAATACAGTCCTTCCATTTTCTCTTTGGCATTCCTCTGCATATGACTTGCGAGGAACACTATGACCTATACTGCTGTCTGACCGTATACTTTCCATCTTTGGTTTTGCACTTGACACTGACATCTGTCAATTAGAATTTTTTAAATATATAGCAAAGCTGACTGATTTTTGATAAATAGTCTCTTTATAAATCTTAAATCCTATATTTGTTAAATATGAAGGCAGATGTATATTCAAACTGTATAGAGAAGAACATTTTCTTTAATATTTATAATAACATAAAATATCAAAAAATAATATTATCTAACAGTGTGTTTTTAAGAAAAACTGTTGAAAACTTCAATTAAGGGTACTTCTGGTGAATCAATTATAACCAAAATCTAATCAGCTCTTCATATGGATGTAAAGAAGAGGAATACAAAAGAATTATAAATTTTAGAATTTTAGGTATTGGAGTTATTGTCGGAGAAAAATTTGTCACACACAGACACACACGCACACACACACACACACACACACACACACACACGAACACACACACAGATGCATACAGACATCAACTTAAAAATAGTAAATTCGTATAGTAGAGACCCTAAAACGTGCTTATTCATTAAGAACTGATCACCGAATTTTTTAACCAGACAATATCTTCCTTACCTAAAGATGACGGTAGCTAAAACTTGATTACAATAAAGAAAATTTGATTACAATAATCAAAATGACTAATAACATAGATAAAAATATATTTACGTTCGCGATTTTTATGCCCTTCTTGATTTGCCGCCCCTAGGAAATGTCTGAGTTATCTAATGCCTTGGTGGTCATTCAATTTCAAAACATGAAAAGAAAATGGCGAGATGTATCGTGCTAGACACAAATTGTTAAACAGTTATTTTATTATTATTATTATTATTATTATTATTATTATCATATAACATAATAGACTCAGAGGTAGTTCAGTTAATAAACGAAAGAATATTTGTGAACATTTATATCACTGCTGACAGACGACAACGCTATCTGAGAATAGTTTAAAATATATGGAGAAATTAATAACTATTACACATTAGAGAAACACTAAATAATCATATTCTTAGCATATTATATTTACGAATCTTGTATTGTATCAGATTATCCGTTTATTTCTGAAATTTGGGACGTTAAATAGTTCCGAGAACAAACAAAGGTGGCGCCAAGATGATCATATCAATCTTGCTACACGAACTGTACATTCTAGTTAAACGTGTTCTTGACCAGTAATATTTGGGGTTTATACGTTATAGTGAAATTTAAATAAATTGAAATAAATTGCAAAAACACTTATTTTAGTTCTATTGTTATGTATTTTAATTAGTGAAATACAAATAGAATTTTAAATTAATATTTTTAAGATCTGGTGACATTTCCGGAATTTGTTATTTTTTGACGGAAGGCGTTTTAAGAGGAAATTTGTATATGTAAAGTTATAATACAAATTTGTACATTATGTATGTATAAATCATAATTTATTACTTTGTTTTAAGAAAGTTTGAAAGTTGGATTTCATGAAATGAGCATAGTTAGTGTGACACTTTGTTCTATTGAATTACCTATGTCAGAGATGATATTACGTATGTTTTGCAGTTATGGATTGCTTATAACATTATGAATAGTTTGAAGTGTATTAAGAGTTTTCTAGCGCTGATTGGAAAATTTAGTTTACATTTCCGAAGTGCAGTTGGAAGTGACGTGAGTTGCAGTTATTTCTTTTGGACTCTTTTTTTTTTTTTTTTTTTTTTTTTTTAATTTGACCCAAAATTGTCTGATTTTGTAGACTTGAATAGAATAGAAAGCAATCCATGTTTTTGTTTTCCTCAAAGAATTTTGAACATTAAAAATTTTTTTACAGAAAAACTAAGGCCTGTAGTGAAATTTATGTTATTTTCAGGTAATTAAATACGTCTATTTTCTACAATTTAAAGTAGTTTTTATTAAAAATTTTCAAAGCGTATAGTCTGTAGAGGTGTTCAAAAATTGCCCGATTGTCGTGATTAATTTTGGGGGTCCTAGCTGGTTAGTATAAAAGATGTTAGGCGTTTTTTAACTCGTAAATGCTTGATTTATAAATTATTAGAATGGTTTTATGTCATAGATGAGTAAAAAATAGCCCGGATTGATGTATAAAACTTAATATAAATTATATTTACGAATATGTATATAACGGTTTACATTTTATTCTTAGAAAAATGTGTAATGTTGTTTAAAACGATGTAATATGATGGAGTTTGTTAAAAAATAATTAGAAAATGATTTTATGAAGAAAATTTTGATAATTTTGTTATAAAAAACGTAGTTTATATGAAATTAATGAAGACAGGTGTAGGTACTTATTTTATTAAAATAATAACAATAAAACACATATAAAAACGTATGAAATACTAATAATGTGTAACAATATTTGATTAAAATAATGAAAACATTGATAATAACAATGGATTGTACTTTCTTATGCCTGAGTATCTTCTGACCGACGTCAAATATTTTGAATTTTAAATGACATAAAAGTGATCCCTCCTCTGGTGCACTCTCCACACCAGCAATAAGTGCCCGTGAGGTGACGCCTGATAAGCGCCCGCACGGTACAAATATTATAACATTATAATGAAATTACCGATATCTGTTTCAAAATGTAGGTACACCTAATTTTTTTTTATTGAAATAGTAATAAAAAACATACAAAAATCGTATGATTTATTAATAATATGTAACAAAATATGTAAATAAGTAATTTTTATTTATATTAATTAAATACAAGTATATTTATCCATTAGACATGACTTCAAATATGACATATGTCAAATATAGATTTTCTTCTTTAAAAAAATCCGGCCTACTCAATGTCAATTTTGACCCAAAATTGTCTGATTTTGTAGACTTGAATAGAATAGAAAGCAATCCATGTTTTTGTTTTCCTCAAAGAATTTTGAACATTAAAAATTTTTTTACAGAAAAACTAAGGCCTGTAGTGAAATTTATGTTATTTTCAGGTAATTAAATACGTCTATTTTCTACAATTTAAAGTAGTTTTTATTAAAAATTTTCAAAGCGTATAGTCTGTAGAGGTGTTCAAAAATTGCCCGATTGTCGTGATTAATTTTGGGGGTCCTAGCTGGTTAGTATAAAAGACTAGCGTAAACTCGGCTACGCCGAGTATACCCTAGGGCTCCGCCGATAGTGTTTTATAATAGTTTTACGTACGTCCAATCCGTCTAGGAACAATTTAAACGCAAAGTGCTAACGCTAAGAGTCTTTCAAAATATTTTTTTCTCGCCCACCCAAACAGCCCACGCAAACTGCCCACCCAAACTGCTCACGCAACCTGCCCACGCAACCTGCCCACCCAAAATGCCAACCCAAAATGCCAACCCAAACTGCCGCACGCAACCTGCCCATCCAATCTGCCCAAGCAATTTGCCCAAGCAATTTGCCCACGCAACCTGCCCACTTAATCTGCCCACTCAACTTGCCCACCCAACATGCCTCCCTAAACTGATTTTGACATTTCTGCATGGAAGCCCTCGGCGATACCTCCCATTTGATAAAAAACACGACATGGTTCTGACAACTTTAAGCAAAAAACAAAAGCCGGTCGAGCTGTCAAATTTTTTACATTTCTGCAAAGACAGCCCTCAACGATACCTCTCGTTTCATTCCAAACACGACATGATTCTGACAAGTTTATGCAAAAAACAAAATCTGATCGAGCTGTCAAATTTTTGACATTTCTGTAAGGCAGCCCTTGACGATATCTCTCATTTGATATCAAACACGACATGATTCTGACAACTTTCTGTAAAAAGTAAAAGCCTACCGAGCTGTCAAATTTTTGACATTACTGCATGGCAGCCCTTGACGTTACCTATCATTTGATACCAAACACGACATGGTTCTGACAACTTTAAACAAAAAAAAAGCCGATCAAGCTGTTAAATTTTTGACATTTCTGCATGGCAGCCCTCGACGATGCCTCTCATTTGATACCAAACACGACATGGTTCTGACAACTTTAAGCAAAAAACAAAAGCCAATCGAACTGTCAAATTTTTGACATTTCTGCAAGACAGCCCTTGACGTTACCTTTCATTTGATACCAAACACAACATGATTCTAACAACTTTAAGCAAAAAACAAAAGCCGATCGAGCTATCAAATATTTGACATTTCTGCATGACAGCCCTTGACGATACCTCTCATTTGATACCAAAATCGACATGATTCTAACAACTTTAAAGCAAAAAAACAAAAGCCGATGGAGCTGTCAAATTTTTGACATTTCTGCATAGCAGCCCTTGACGAACCCTCTCATTTGATACCAAACACGACATAGTTCTAACAACTTTATGCAAAAAACAAAAGCCAAGCGAGCTGTCAAATTTTTGACATTTCTGCATGACAGCCCTTGACGTTACCTTTCATTTGATACCAAACACATAATTCTGACAACTTTATGCAAAAAACAAAAGCCGATCGAGCTTTCAAAATTTTGACATTTCTGCATGGCAGCCCTTGACGAACCCTCTCATTTGATACCAAACACGACATGGTTCTGACAACTTTAAGCAAAAAACAAAAGCCGATCGAGCTGTCAATTTTTTAACATTTCTGCATGACAGCCCTTGACGGTACCTTTCATTTGATACCAAACACGACATGTTTCTGACAACTTTAAGCAAAAAACAAAAGCCGATCGAGCTGTCAAATTTTTGACATTTCTGCATTTCACCCCTTGACGAACCCTCTCATTTGATACCAAACACGACATGGTTCTGACAACTTTAAGCAAAAAACAAAAGCCGATCGAGCTGTCAAATTTTTGACATTTCTGCATTTCACCCCTTGACAAACCCTCTCATTTGATACCAAACACGACATGGTTCTGACAACTTTAAGCAAAAAACAAAAGCCGATCGAGCTGTCAAATTCTTGACATTGGAATATTTGTTTTTTACTTAGTTATTTATGGGATGTTTAGCAACACTTTGGAAATGTACATGAATCACGGACATGAACCTCCAAAAATTTTAATTTTTAAATATAATGTTTTAGGCCTTTTAAACTACTATGGAATAACCGCCCATTGCCATAATGTATGTTTATTAATTTAACTTCTTTCAAAATGGCCTTATTTTATAAATAATTCCATTTAAATGTTCTGATTGACATGTCAAAGAAACGTTCTTCGTCTTAAATTTTTCAAAGAAGACTAAATTTTTGATTTCAAATTGTTTCAAAAAGCCAAAATACGACCTTTAAAAATTTTTTACACAAAAACTATGCACCGTATAGAAAATTGACCTATTACCAGGAAATCAAGTTGAGTTATTCTCTACACCTTGGAAAAATTTTCATTAAAATCGCTCTTACCGTTTAGTCTGTACAGGCGAATAAAATTTCCCCGATCGTCTTGATGAATTCAATATAGAAATATATATAGATAGTGAATCTACCCGTTTAGAATTGAACTAGCGAAAACTCGGCTACGCCGAGTATTCCCTAGGGCTCCGCCGATAGTGTTTTATAATAGTTGTACGTATGTCCAATCCGTCTAGGAACAATTTAAATGCAAAGTGCTACCGCTAAGAGTTTTTCAAAATATTTTTTTCCCGCCCACCCAAACAGCCCACGCAACCTGTCCACCCAAACTGCCCACGCAATCTGCCCACCCAAAGTGCCCACGCAACCTGCCCACCCAACCTGCCCACTCAAACTGCCCACGCAACCTGCCCACCCAAAATGCCCACTCAACCTGCTTACCTTTCATTTGATACTAAACACGACATAATTCTGACAACTTTAAACAAAAAACAAAAGCCGATCGAGCTGTCAAAATTTTGACATTTCTGCATGACAGCCCTTATTGTTACCTTTCATTTGATACCAAACACGACATGTTTCTGACAACTTAAAGTAAAAAACAAAAGCCAATCGAGCTGTCAAATTTTTGACATTTCTGCATGGCAGCTCTTGACGTTACCTTTCATTTGATACCAAACACGACATAATTCTGACAACTTTAAGGAAAAAACAAAAGCCAATCGAGCTGTCAAATTTTTGACATTTCTGCATGGCAGCCCTTGACGAACACTCTCATTTGATACCAAACACGACATGGTTCTGACAACTTTAAGCAAAAAACAAAAGCCGATCGAGCTGTCAATTTATTTACATTTCTGCATGGCAGCCCTTGTCGATACCTCTCATTTGATACCAAACACGACATAGTTCTGACAACTTTAAGCAAAAAACAAAATCTAATCGAGCTGTCAAATTTTTGACATTTCTGCATGGCAGCCCTTGACGAACACTCTCATTTGATACCAAACACGACATGGTTCTGACAACTTTAAGCAAAAAACAAAAGCCGATCGAGCTGTCAAATTTTTGACATTTTTGCATGACAGCCCGTGACGTTACCTTTCATTTGATACCAAACACGATATGGTTCTGACAACTTTATAGCAAAAAACAAAAGCCGATGGAGCTGTCAAATTTTTGACATTTCTGCATAGCAGCCCTTGACGAACCCTCTCATTTGATATCAAACACGACATGGTTCTAACAACTTTAAGCAAAAAACAAATGCCGATCGAGCTGTCAAATTTTTGACATTTCTGCATGACAGCCCTTGACGTTACCTTTGATTTGATACCAAACACGACATGGTTCTGACAACTTTAAGCAAAAAACAAAAGCCGATCGAGCTGTCAAATTTTTGATATTTCTGCATGACAGCCCTTGATGTTACCTTTCATTTGATACCAAACACGACTTGGTTCTGACAACTTTAAACAAAAAAACAAAAGACGATGGGGCTTTGAAATTCCTGACATTGGAATATTTGTTTTTTACTTAGTTATTTATGGGATGTTTGGCAACACTTTGGAAATGTACATGAATCACGGAAATGAACCTTCAAAAAATTTAATTTTTAAATATAATGTTTTAGGTCTTTTAAACTACTATGGAATAACCGCCCATTGCCATAATGTGTATTTATGAATTTAAATTTTTTCAAAATGTCCTTATTTTATGAATAATGCCATTTAAATGTTTTGATTGACATGTCAAAGAAACGTTCTTCGTCTTAAATTTTTCAAAGAAGACTAAATTTTTGATTTCAAATTGTTTCAAAAAGCTAAAATACGACCTTTAAAAATTTTTTACACAAAAACTATGCACCGTACAGAAAAATGACCTATTACCAGGAAATCAAGTTGAATTATTCTCTACATCTTGGAAAAATTTTCATTAAAATCGCTCTTACCGTTTAGTCTGTACAGGCGAATAAAATTTCCCCGATCGTCTTGATGAATTCAATATAGAAATATATATAGATAGTGAATCTACCCGTTTAGAATTGAATAGAATAGAAAGCAATCCATCCATGTTTTTGTTTTCCTCAAAGAATTTTGAACATTAAAAATTTTTTTACAGAAAAACTAAGGCCTGTAGTGAAATTTATGTTATTTTCAGGTAATTAAATACGTCTATTTTCTACAATTTAAAGTAGTTTTTATTAAAAATTTTCAAAGCGTATAGTCTGTAGAGGTGTTCAAAAATTGCCCGATTGTCGTGATTAATTTTGGGGGTCCTAGCTGGTTAGTATAAAAGATGTTAGGCGTTTTTTAACTCGTAAATGCTTGATTTATAAATTATTAGAATGGTTTTATGTCATAGATGAGTAAAAAATAGCCCGGATTGATGTATAAAACTTAATATAAATTATATTTACGAATATGTATATAACGGTTTACATTTTATTCTTAGAAAAATGTGTAATGTTGTTTAAAACGATGTAATATGATGGAGTTTGTTAAAAAATAATTAGAAAATGATTTTATGAAGAAAATTTTGATAATTTTGTTATAAAAAACGTAGTTTATATGAAATTAATGAAGACAGGTGTAGGTACTTATTTTATTAAAATAATAACAATAAAACACATATAAAAACGTATGAAATACTAATAATGTGTAACAATATTTGATTAAAATAATGAAAACATTGATAATAACAATGGATTGTACTTTCTTATGCCTGAGTATCTTCTGACCGACGTCAAATATTTTGAATTTTAAATGACATAAAAGTGATCCCTCCTCTGGTGCACTCTCCACACCAGCAATAAGTGCCCGTGAGGTGACGCCTGATAAGCGCCCGCACGGTACAAATATTATAACATTATAATGAAATTACCGATATCTGTTTCAAAATGTAGGTACACCTAATTTTTTTTTATTGAAATAGTAATAAAAAACATACAAAAATCGTATGATTTATTAATAATATGTAACAAAATATGTAAATAAGTAATTTTTATTTATATTAATTAAATACAAGTATATTTATCCATTAGACATGACTTCAAATATGACATATGTCAAATATAGATTTTCTTCTTTAAAAAAATCCGGCCTACTCAATGTCAATTTTGACCCAAAATTGTCTGATTTTGTAGACTTGAATAGAATAGAAAGCAATCCATGTTTTTGTTTTCCTCAAAGAATTTTGAACATTAAAAATTTTTTTACAGAAAAACTAAGGCCTGTAGTGAAATTTATGTTATTTTCAGGTAATTAAATACGTCTATTTTCTACAATTTAAAGTAGTTTTTATTAAAAATTTTCAAAGCGTATAGTCTGTAGAGGTGTTCAAAAATTGCCCGATTGTCGTGATTAATTTTGGGGGTCCTAGCTGGTTAGTATAAAAGACTAGCGTAAACTCGGCTACGCCGAGTATACCCTAGGGCTCCGCCGATAGTGTTTTATAATAGTTTTACGTACGTCCAATCCGTCTAGGAACAATTTAAACGCAAAGTGCTAACGCTAAGAGTCTTTCAAAATATTTTTTTCTCGCCCACCCAAACAGCCCACGCAAACTGCCCACCCAAACTGCTCACGCAACCTGCCCACGCAACCTGCCCACCCAAAATGCCAACCCAAAATGCCAACCCAAACTGCCGCACGCAACCTGCCCATCCAATCTGCCCAAGCAATTTGCCCAAGCAATTTGCCCACGCAACCTGCCCACTTAATCTGCCCACTCAACTTGCCCACCCAACATGCCTCCCTAAACTGATTTTGACATTTCTGCATGGAAGCCCTCGGCGATACCTCCCATTTGATAAAAAACACGACATGGTTCTGACAACTTTAAGCAAAAAACAAAAGCCGGTCGAGCTGTCAAATTTTTTACATTTCTGCAAAGACAGCCCTCAACGATACCTCTCGTTTCATTCCAAACACGACATGATTCTGACAAGTTTATGCAAAAAACAAAATCTGATCGAGCTGTCAAATTTTTGACATTTCTGTAAGGCAGCCCTTGACGATATCTCTCATTTGATATCAAACACGACATGATTCTGACAACTTTCTGTAAAAAGTAAAAGCCTACCGAGCTGTCAAATTTTTGACATTACTGCATGGCAGCCCTTGACGTTACCTATCATTTGATACCAAACACGACATGGTTCTGACAACTTTAAACAAAAAAAAAGCCGATCAAGCTGTTAAATTTTTGACATTTCTGCATGGCAGCCCTCGACGATGCCTCTCATTTGATACCAAACACGACATGGTTCTGACAACTTTAAGCAAAAAACAAAAGCCAATCGAACTGTCAAATTTTTGACATTTCTGCAAGACAGCCCTTGACGTTACCTTTCATTTGATACCAAACACAACATGATTCTAACAACTTTAAGCAAAAAACAAAAGCCGATCGAGCTATCAAATATTTGACATTTCTGCATGACAGCCCTTGACGATACCTCTCATTTGATACCAAAATCGACATGATTCTAACAACTTTAAAGCAAAAAAACAAAAGCCGATGGAGCTGTCAAATTTTTGACATTTCTGCATAGCAGCCCTTGACGAACCCTCTCATTTGATACCAAACACGACATAGTTCTAACAACTTTATGCAAAAAACAAAAGCCAAGCGAGCTGTCAAATTTTTGACATTTCTGCATGACAGCCCTTGACGTTACCTTTCATTTGATACCAAACACATAATTCTGACAACTTTATGCAAAAAACAAAAGCCGATCGAGCTTTCAAAATTTTGACATTTCTGCATGGCAGCCCTTGACGAACCCTCTCATTTGATACCAAACACGACATGGTTCTGACAACTTTAAGCAAAAAACAAAAGCCGATCGAGCTGTCAATTTTTTAACATTTCTGCATGACAGCCCTTGACGGTACCTTTCATTTGATACCAAACACGACATGTTTCTGACAACTTTAAGCAAAAAACAAAAGCCGATCGAGCTGTCAAATTTTTGACATTTCTGCATTTCACCCCTTGACGAACCCTCTCATTTGATACCAAACACGACATGGTTCTGACAACTTTAAGCAAAAAACAAAAGCCGATCGAGCTGTCAAATTTTTGACATTTCTGCATTTCACCCCTTGACAAACCCTCTCATTTGATACCAAACACGACATGGTTCTGACAACTTTAAGCAAAAAACAAAAGCCGATCGAGCTGTCAAATTCTTGACATTGGAATATTTGTTTTTTACTTAGTTATTTATGGGATGTTTAGCAACACTTTGGAAATGTACATGAATCACGGACATGAACCTCCAAAAATTTTAATTTTTAAATATAATGTTTTAGGCCTTTTAAACTACTATGGAATAACCGCCCATTGCCATAATGTATGTTTATTAATTTAACTTCTTTCAAAATGGCCTTATTTTATAAATAATTCCATTTAAATGTTCTGATTGACATGTCAAAGAAACGTTCTTCGTCTTAAATTTTTCAAAGAAGACTAAATTTTTGATTTCAAATTGTTTCAAAAAGCCAAAATACGACCTTTAAAAATTTTTTACACAAAAACTATGCACCGTATAGAAAATTGACCTATTACCAGGAAATCAAGTTGAGTTATTCTCTACACCTTGGAAAAATTTTCATTAAAATCGCTCTTACCGTTTAGTCTGTACAGGCGAATAAAATTTCCCCGATCGTCTTGATGAATTCAATATAGAAATATATATAGATAGTGAATCTACCCGTTTAGAATTGAACTAGCGAAAACTCGGCTACGCCGAGTATTCCCTAGGGCTCCGCCGATAGTGTTTTATAATAGTTGTACGTATGTCCAATCCGTCTAGGAACAATTTAAATGCAAAGTGCTACCGCTAAGAGTTTTTCAAAATATTTTTTTCCCGCCCACCCAAACAGCCCACGCAACCTGTCCACCCAAACTGCCCACGCAATCTGCCCACCCAAAGTGCCCACGCAACCTGCCCACCCAACCTGCCCACTCAAACTGCCCACGCAACCTGCCCACCCAAAATGCCCACTCAACCTGCTTACCTTTCATTTGATACTAAACACGACATAATTCTGACAACTTTAAACAAAAAACAAAAGCCGATCGAGCTGTCAAAATTTTGACATTTCTGCATGACAGCCCTTATTGTTACCTTTCATTTGATACCAAACACGACATGTTTCTGACAACTTAAAGTAAAAAACAAAAGCCAATCGAGCTGTCAAATTTTTGACATTTCTGCATGGCAGCTCTTGACGTTACCTTTCATTTGATACCAAACACGACATAATTCTGACAACTTTAAGGAAAAAACAAAAGCCAATCGAGCTGTCAAATTTTTGACATTTCTGCATGGCAGCCCTTGACGAACACTCTCATTTGATACCAAACACGACATGGTTCTGACAACTTTAAGCAAAAAACAAAAGCCGATCGAGCTGTCAATTTATTTACATTTCTGCATGGCAGCCCTTGTCGATACCTCTCATTTGATACCAAACACGACATAGTTCTGACAACTTTAAGCAAAAAACAAAATCTAATCGAGCTGTCAAATTTTTGACATTTCTGCATGGCAGCCCTTGACGAACACTCTCATTTGATACCAAACACGACATGGTTCTGACAACTTTAAGCAAAAAACAAAAGCCGATCGAGCTGTCAAATTTTTGACATTTTTGCATGACAGCCCGTGACGTTACCTTTCATTTGATACCAAACACGATATGGTTCTGACAACTTTATAGCAAAAAACAAAAGCCGATGGAGCTGTCAAATTTTTGACATTTCTGCATAGCAGCCCTTGACGAACCCTCTCATTTGATATCAAACACGACATGGTTCTAACAACTTTAAGCAAAAAACAAATGCCGATCGAGCTGTCAAATTTTTGACATTTCTGCATGACAGCCCTTGACGTTACCTTTGATTTGATACCAAACACGACATGGTTCTGACAACTTTAAGCAAAAAACAAAAGCCGATCGAGCTGTCAAATTTTTGATATTTCTGCATGACAGCCCTTGATGTTACCTTTCATTTGATACCAAACACGACTTGGTTCTGACAACTTTAAACAAAAAAACAAAAGACGATGGGGCTTTGAAATTCCTGACATTGGAATATTTGTTTTTTACTTAGTTATTTATGGGATGTTTGGCAACACTTTGGAAATGTACATGAATCACGGAAATGAACCTTCAAAAAATTTAATTTTTAAATATAATGTTTTAGGTCTTTTAAACTACTATGGAATAACCGCCCATTGCCATAATGTGTATTTATGAATTTAAATTTTTTCAAAATGTCCTTATTTTATGAATAATGCCATTTAAATGTTTTGATTGACATGTCAAAGAAACGTTCTTCGTCTTAAATTTTTCAAAGAAGACTAAATTTTTGATTTCAAATTGTTTCAAAAAGCTAAAATACGACCTTTAAAAATTTTTTACACAAAAACTATGCACCGTACAGAAAAATGACCTATTACCAGGAAATCAAGTTGAATTATTCTCTACATCTTGGAAAAATTTTCATTAAAATCGCTCTTACCGTTTAGTCTGTACAGGCGAATAAAATTTCCCCGATCGTCTTGATGAATTCAATATAGAAATATATATAGATAGTGAATCTACCCGTTTAGAATTGAATAGAATAGAAAGCAATCCATCCATGTTTTTGTTTTCCTCAAAGAATTTTGAACATTAAAAATTTTTTTACAGAAAAACTAAGGCCTGTAGTGAAATTTATGTTATTTTCAGGTAATTAAATACGTCTATTTTCTACAATTTAAAGTAGTTTTTATTAAAAATTTTCAAAGCGTATAGTCTGTAGAGGTGTTCAAAAATTGCCCGATTGTCGTGATTAATTTTGGGGGTCCTAGCTGGTTAGTATAAAAGATGTTAGGCGTTTTTTAACTCGTAAATGCTTGATTTATAAATTATTAGAATGGTTTTATGTCATAGATGAGTAAAAAATAGCCCGGATTGATGTATAAAACTTAATATAAATTATATTTACGAATATGTATATAACGGTTTACATTTTATTCTTAGAAAAATGTGTAATGTTGTTTAAAACGATGTAATATGATGGAGTTTGTTAAAAAATAATTAGAAAATGATTTTATGAAGAAAATTTTGATAATTTTGTTATAAAAAACGTAGTTTATATGAAATTAATGAAAACAGGTGTAGGTACTTATTTTATTAAAATAATAACAATAAAACACATATAAAAACGTATGAAATACTAATAATGTGTAACAATATTTGATTAAAATAATGAAAACATTGATAATAACAATGGATTGTACTTTCTTATGCCTGAGTATCTTCTGACCGACGTCAAATATTTTGAATTTTAAATGACATAAAAGTGATCCCTCCTCTGGTGCACTCTCCACACCAGCAATAAGTGCCCGTGAGGTGACGCCTGATAAGCGCCCGCACGGTACAAATATTATAACATTATAATGAAATTACCGATATCTGTTTCAAAATGTAGGTACACCTAATTTTTTTTTATTGAAATAGTAATAAAAAACATACAAAAATCGTATGATTTATTAATAATATGTAACAAAATATGTAAATAAGTAATTTTTATTTATATTAATTAAATACAAGTATATTTATCCATTAGACATGACTTCAAATATGACATATGTCAAATATAGATTTTCTTCTTTAAAAAAATCCGGCCTACTCAATGTCAATTTTGACCCAAAATTGTCTGATTTTGTAGACTTGAATAGAATAGAAAGCAATCCATGTTTTTGTTTTCCTCAAAGAATTTTGAACATTAAAAATTTTTTTACAGAAAAACTAAGGCCTGTAGTGAAATTTATGTTATTTTCAGGTAATTAAATACGTCTATTTTCTACAATTTAAAGTAGTTTTTATTAAAAATTTTCAAAGCGTATAGTCTGTAGAGGTGTTCAAAAATTGCCCGATTGTCGTGATTAATTTTGGGGGTCCTAGCTGGTTAGTATAAAAGATGTTAGGCGTTTTTTAACTCGTAAATGCTTGATTTATAAATTATTAGAATGGTTTTATGTCATAGATGAGTAAAAAATAGCCCGGATTGATGTATAAAACTTAATATAAATTATATTTACGAATATGTATATAACGGTTTACATTTTATTCTTAGAAAAATGTGTAATGTTGTTTAAAACGATGTAATATGATGGAGTTTGTTAAAAAATAATTAGAAAATGATTTTATGAAGAAAATTTTGATAATTTTGTTATAAAAAACGTAGTTTATATGAAATTAATGAAGACAGGTGTAGGTACTTATTTTATTAAAATAATAACAATAAAACACATATAAAAACGTATGAAATACTAATAATGTGTAACAATATTTGATTAAAATAATGAAAACATTGATAATAACAATGGATTGTACTTTCTTATGCCTGAGTATCTTCTGACCGACGTCAAATATTTTGAATTTTAAATGACATAAAAGTGATCCCTCCTCTGGTGCACTCTCCACACCAGCAATAAGTGCCCGTGAGGTGACGCCTGATAAGCGCCCGCACGGTACAAATATTATAACATTATAATGAAATTACCGATATCTGTTTCAAAATGTAGGTACACCTAATTTTTTTTTATTGAAATAGTAATAAAAAACATACAAAAATCGTATGATTTATTAATAATATGTAACAAAATATGTAAATAAGTAATTTTTATTTATATTAATTAAATACAAGTATATTTATCCATTAGACATGACTTCAAATATGACATATGTCAAATATAGATTTTCTTCTTTAAAAAAATCCGGCCTACTCAATGTCAATTTTGACCCAAAATTGTCTGATTTTGTAGACTTGAATAGAATAGAAAGCAATCCATGTTTTTGTTTTCCTCAAAGAATTTTGAACATTAAAAATTTTTTTACAGAAAAACTAAGGCCTGTAGTGAAATTTATGTTATTTTCAGGTAATTAAATACGTCTATTTTCTACAATTTAAAGTAGTTTTTATTAAAAATTTTCAAAGCGTATAGTCTGTAGAGGTGTTCAAAAATTGCCCGATTGTCGTGATTAATTTTGGGGGTCCTAGCTGGTTAGTATAAAAGACTAGCGTAAACTCGGCTACGCCGAGTATACCCTAGGGCTCCGCCGATAGTGTTTTATAATAGTTTTACGTACGTCCAATCCGTCTAGGAACAATTTAAACGCAAAGTGCTAACGCTAAGAGTCTTTCAAAATATTTTTTTCTCGCCCACCCAAACAGCCCACGCAAACTGCCCACCCAAACTGCTCACGCAACCTGCCCACGCAACCTGCCCACCCAAAATGCCAACCCAAAATGCCAACCCAAACTGCCGCACGCAACCTGCCCATCCAATCTGCCCAAGCAATTTGCCCAAGCAATTTGCCCACGCAACCTGCCCACTTAATCTGCCCACTCAACTTGCCCACCCAACATGCCTCCCTAAACTGATTTTGACATTTCTGCATGGAAGCCCTCGGCGATACCTCCCATTTGATAAAAAACACGACATGGTTCTGACAACTTTAAGCAAAAAACAAAAGCCGGTCGAGCTGTCAAATTTTTTACATTTCTGCAAAGACAGCCCTCAACGATACCTCTCGTTTCATTCCAAACACGACATGATTCTGACAAGTTTATGCAAAAAACAAAATCTGATCGAGCTGTCAAATTTTTGACATTTCTGTAAGGCAGCCCTTGACGATATCTCTCATTTGATATCAAACACGACATGATTCTGACAACTTTCTGTAAAAAGTAAAAGCCTACCGAGCTGTCAAATTTTTGACATTACTGCATGGCAGCCCTTGACGTTACCTATCATTTGATACCAAACACGACATGGTTCTGACAACTTTAAACAAAAAAAAAGCCGATCAAGCTGTTAAATTTTTGACATTTCTGCATGGCAGCCCTCGACGATGCCTCTCATTTGATACCAAACACGACATGGTTCTGACAACTTTAAGCAAAAAACAAAAGCCAATCGAACTGTCAAATTTTTGACATTTCTGCAAGACAGCCCTTGACGTTACCTTTCATTTGATACCAAACACAACATGATTCTAACAACTTTAAGCAAAAAACAAAAGCCGATCGAGCTATCAAATATTTGACATTTCTGCATGACAGCCCTTGACGATACCTCTCATTTGATACCAAAATCGACATGATTCTAACAACTTTAAAGCAAAAAAACAAAAGCCGATGGAGCTGTCAAATTTTTGACATTTCTGCATAGCAGCCCTTGACGAACCCTCTCATTTGATACCAAACACGACATAGTTCTAACAACTTTATGCAAAAAACAAAAGCCAAGCGAGCTGTCAAATTTTTGACATTTCTGCATGACAGCCCTTGACGTTACCTTTCATTTGATACCAAACACATAATTCTGACAACTTTATGCAAAAAACAAAAGCCGATCGAGCTTTCAAAATTTTGACATTTCTGCATGGCAGCCCTTGACGAACCCTCTCATTTGATACCAAACACGACATGGTTCTGACAACTTTAAGCAAAAAACAAAAGCCGATCGAGCTGTCAATTTTTTAACATTTCTGCATGACAGCCCTTGACGGTACCTTTCATTTGATACCAAACACGACATGTTTCTGACAACTTTAAGCAAAAAACAAAAGCCGATCGAGCTGTCAAATTTTTGACATTTCTGCATTTCACCCCTTGACGAACCCTCTCATTTGATACCAAACACGACATGGTTCTGACAACTTTAAGCAAAAAACAAAAGCCGATCGAGCTGTCAAATTTTTGACATTTCTGCATTTCACCCCTTGACAAACCCTCTCATTTGATACCAAACACGACATGGTTCTGACAACTTTAAGCAAAAAACAAAAGCCGATCGAGCTGTCAAATTCTTGACATTGGAATATTTGTTTTTTACTTAGTTATTTATGGGATGTTTAGCAACACTTTGGAAATGTACATGAATCACGGACATGAACCTCCAAAAATTTTAATTTTTAAATATAATGTTTTAGGCCTTTTAAACTACTATGGAATAACCGCCCATTGCCATAATGTATGTTTATTAATTTAACTTCTTTCAAAATGGCCTTATTTTATAAATAATTCCATTTAAATGTTCTGATTGACATGTCAAAGAAACGTTCTTCGTCTTAAATTTTTCAAAGAAGACTAAATTTTTGATTTCAAATTGTTTCAAAAAGCCAAAATACGACCTTTAAAAATTTTTTACACAAAAACTATGCACCGTATAGAAAATTGACCTATTACCAGGAAATCAAGTTGAGTTATTCTCTACACCTTGGAAAAATTTTCATTAAAATCGCTCTTACCGTTTAGTCTGTACAGGCGAATAAAATTTCCCCGATCGTCTTGATGAATTCAATATAGAAATATATATAGATAGTGAATCTACCCGTTTAGAATTGAACTAGCGAAAACTCGGCTACGCCGAGTATTCCCTAGGGCTCCGCCGATAGTGTTTTATAATAGTTGTACGTATGTCCAATCCGTCTAGGAACAATTTAAATGCAAAGTGCTACCGCTAAGAGTTTTTCAAAATATTTTTTTCCCGCCCACCCAAACAGCCCACGCAACCTGTCCACCCAAACTGCCCACGCAATCTGCCCACCCAAAGTGCCCACGCAACCTGCCCACCCAACCTGCCCACTCAAACTGCCCACGCAACCTGCCCACCCAAAATGCCCACTCAACCTGCTTACCTTTCATTTGATACTAAACACGACATAATTCTGACAACTTTAAACAAAAAACAAAAGCCGATCGAGCTGTCAAAATTTTGACATTTCTGCATGACAGCCCTTATTGTTACCTTTCATTTGATACCAAACACGACATGTTTCTGACAACTTAAAGTAAAAAACAAAAGCCAATCGAGCTGTCAAATTTTTGACATTTCTGCATGGCAGCTCTTGACGTTACCTTTCATTTGATACCAAACACGACATAATTCTGACAACTTTAAGGAAAAAACAAAAGCCAATCGAGCTGTCAAATTTTTGACATTTCTGCATGGCAGCCCTTGACGAACACTCTCATTTGATACCAAACACGACATGGTTCTGACAACTTTAAGCAAAAAACAAAAGCCGATCGAGCTGTCAATTTATTTACATTTCTGCATGGCAGCCCTTGTCGATACCTCTCATTTGATACCAAACACGACATAGTTCTGACAACTTTAAGCAAAAAACAAAATCTAATCGAGCTGTCAAATTTTTGACATTTCTGCATGGCAGCCCTTGACGAACACTCTCATTTGATACCAAACACGACATGGTTCTGACAACTTTAAGCAAAAAACAAAAGCCGATCGAGCTGTCAAATTTTTGACATTTTTGCATGACAGCCCGTGACGTTACCTTTCATTTGATACCAAACACGATATGGTTCTGACAACTTTATAGCAAAAAACAAAAGCCGATGGAGCTGTCAAATTTTTGACATTTCTGCATAGCAGCCCTTGACGAACCCTCTCATTTGATATCAAACACGACATGGTTCTAACAACTTTAAGCAAAAAACAAATGCCGATCGAGCTGTCAAATTTTTGACATTTCTGCATGACAGCCCTTGACGTTACCTTTGATTTGATACCAAACACGACATGGTTCTGACAACTTTAAGCAAAAAACAAAAGCCGATCGAGCTGTCAAATTTTTGATATTTCTGCATGACAGCCCTTGATGTTACCTTTCATTTGATACCAAACACGACTTGGTTCTGACAACTTTAAACAAAAAAACAAAAGACGATGGGGCTTTGAAATTCCTGACATTGGAATATTTGTTTTTTACTTAGTTATTTATGGGATGTTTGGCAACACTTTGGAAATGTACATGAATCACGGAAATGAACCTTCAAAAAATTTAATTTTTAAATATAATGTTTTAGGTCTTTTAAACTACTATGGAATAACCGCCCATTGCCATAATGTGTATTTATGAATTTAAATTTTTTCAAAATGTCCTTATTTTATGAATAATGCCATTTAAATGTTTTGATTGACATGTCAAAGAAACGTTCTTCGTCTTAAATTTTTCAAAGAAGACTAAATTTTTGATTTCAAATTGTTTCAAAAAGCTAAAATACGACCTTTAAAAATTTTTTACACAAAAACTATGCACCGTACAGAAAAATGACCTATTACCAGGAAATCAAGTTGAATTATTCTCTACATCTTGGAAAAATTTTCATTAAAATCGCTCTTACCGTTTAGTCTGTACAGGCGAATAAAATTTCCCCGATCGTCTTGATGAATTCAATATAGAAATATATATAGATAGTGAATCTACCCGTTTAGAATTGAATAGAATAGAAAGCAATCCATCCATGTTTTTGTTTTCCTCAAAGAATTTTGAACATTAAAAATTTTTTTACAGAAAAACTAAGGCCTGTAGTGAAATTTATGTTATTTTCAGGTAATTAAATACGTCTATTTTCTACAATTTAAAGTAGTTTTTATTAAAAATTTTCAAAGCGTATAGTCTGTAGAGGTGTTCAAAAATTGCCCGATTGTCGTGATTAATTTTGGGGGTCCTAGCTGGTTAGTATAAAAGATGTTAGGCGTTTTTTAACTCGTAAATGCTTGATTTATAAATTATTAGAATGGTTTTATGTCATAGATGAGTAAAAAATAGCCCGGATTGATGTATAAAACTTAATATAAATTATATTTACGAATATGTATATAACGGTTTACATTTTATTCTTAGAAAAATGTGTAATGTTGTTTAAAACGATGTAATATGATGGAGTTTGTTAAAAAATAATTAGAAAATGATTTTATGAAGAAAATTTTGATAATTTTGTTATAAAAAACGTAGTTTATATGAAATTAATGAAGACAGGTGTAGGTACTTATTTTATTAAAATAATAACAATAAAACACATATAAAAACGTATGAAATACTAATAATGTGTAACAATATTTGATTAAAATAATGAAAACATTGATAATAACAATGGATTGTACTTTCTTATGCCTGAGTATCTTCTGACCGACGTCAAATATTTTGAATTTTAAATGACATAAAAGTGATCCCTCCTCTGGTGCACTCTCCACACCAGCAATAAGTGCCCGTGAGGTGACGCCTGATAAGCGCCCGCACGGTACAAATATTATAACATTATAATGAAATTACCGATATCTGTTTCAAAATGTAGGTACACCTAATTTTTTTTTATTGAAATAGTAATAAAAAACATACAAAAATCGTATGATTTATTAATAATATGTAACAAAATATGTAAATAAGTAATTTTTATTTATATTAATTAAATACAAGTATATTTATCCATTAGACATGACTTCAAATATGACATATGTCAAATATAGATTTTCTTCTTTAAAAAAATCCGGCCTACTCAATGTCAATTTTGACCCAAAATTGTCTGATTTTGTAGACTTGAATAGAATAGAAAGCAATCCATGTTTTTGTTTTCCTCAAAGAATTTTGAACATTAAAAATTTTTTTACAGAAAAACTAAGGCCTGTAGTGAAATTTATGTTATTTTCAGGTAATTAAATACGTCTATTTTCTACAATTTAAAGTAGTTTTTATTAAAAATTTTCAAAGCGTATAGTCTGTAGAGGTGTTCAAAAATTGCCCGATTGTCGTGATTAATTTTGGGGGTCCTAGCTGGTTAGTATAAAAGATGTTAGGCGTTTTTTAACTCGTAAATGCTTGATTTATAAATTATTAGAATGGTTTTATGTCATAGATGAGTAAAAAATAGCCCGGATTGATGTATAAAACTTAATATAAATTATATTTACGAATATGTATATAACGGTTTACATTTTATTCTTAGAAAAATGTGTAATGTTGTTTAAAACGATGTAATATGATGGAGTTTGTTAAAAAATAATTAGAAAATGATTTTATGAAGAAAATTTTGATAATTTTGTTATAAAAAACGTAGTTTATATGAAATTAATGAAGACAGGTGTAGGTACTTATTTTATTAAAATAATAACAATAAAACACATATAAAAACGTATGAAATACTAATAATGTGTAACAATATTTGATTAAAATAATGAAAACATTGATAATAACAATGGATTGTACTTTCTTATGCCTGAGTATCTTCTGACCGACGTCAAATATTTTGAATTTTAAATGACATAAAAGTGATCCCTCCTCTGGTGCACTCTCCACACCAGCAATAAGTGCCCGTGAGGTGACGCCTGATAAGCGCCCGCACGGTACAAATATTATAACATTATAATGAAATTACCGATATCTGTTTCAAAATGTAGGTACACCTAATTTTTTTTTATTGAAATAGTAATAAAAAACATACAAAAATCGTATGATTTATTAATAATATGTAACAAAATATGTAAATAAGTAATTTTTATTTATATTAATTAAATACAAGTATATTTATCCATTAGACATGACTTCAAATATGACATATGTCAAATATAGATTTTCTTCTTTAAAAAAATCCGGCCTACTCAATGTCAATTTTGACCCAAAATTGTCTGATTTTGTAGACTTGAATAGAATAGAAAGCAATCCATGTTTTTGTTTTCCTCAAAGAATTTTGAACATTAAAAATTTTTTTACAGAAAAACTAAGGCCTGTAGTGAAATTTATGTTATTTTCAGGTAATTAAATACGTCTATTTTCTACAATTTAAAGTAGTTTTTATTAAAAATTTTCAAAGCGTATAGTCTGTAGAGGTGTTCAAAAATTGCCCGATTGTCGTGATTAATTTTGGGGGTCCTAGCTGGTTAGTATAAAAGACTAGCGAAATCTCGGCTACGCCGAGCTCCCCCTAGGGGGATAGTGTTTTATGATAGTCTAAACGTCTTTCCAATCCGTCTAGTCACACTTGAAACGCAAAGTGCTAACGCTGTATGTTTCAATAGTATACTCATCACCGAATTTTTTGACCAAAGACAATACCTTCCTTACCTAAAGGTGACGGAAGGTAAAAACTATTATATTAAAGAAAATTTGATTACAATAATCAAATTGACAATAACTATGTTTCTTAATTTTTCGACCTTAGGAAATGTCCAAGCTATATTGCTAAGCTATGCCCTGGCGGTCATTCAATTTCAAAATCTTGTGTTAAAATGAAAATGGCGGGAGGTACTGTGCTAACCACAATAGATATTTTATCTTCCGTCACCTTTAGGTAAGGAAAATATTTTAATAATAAGGAAAATATTGTTTTTAGTTAAAAAAGTCGATGGTGAGTTTTTAATGAATAAACATGTTTTAAGATTCCTAGAATACGACTTTACGATTCATCATATACCCTTCAGAAATACCACCAATCTTGTCAAGAAATTAGAAGAATCTATAACATTTACAAGAGTAGGAGGAAACTTGTTCATAGAATAAATTGAAAAATGAAGAATAAATGTAATTAGATTTTTTTGTGTATATCAGAAATGTTAAATACAATACTTATATAGCCTAATATGAAAATGGCAAGAGG
This sequence comes from Ophonus ardosiacus, assembly GCA_943142095.1. Classification (NCBI taxonomy): domain Eukaryota; kingdom Metazoa; phylum Arthropoda; class Insecta; order Coleoptera; family Carabidae; genus Ophonus; species Ophonus ardosiacus. Next base: position 39,306,863 of record OW964828.1, read on the forward strand.
TATTGTGCTAGTTGTGCACCACCCTTTTTGACCATTACATAACTTTCGGAAGTGGTACTTTACCTCAAGCCTATAATAGATTGTAATGAAAAACTATTTTCAAATATTATCCAAAACTTTTCAAATTTTGTATATAATACTTTCATATCAATGGGAATAACATAATAGATTTTGGTTAAAATTGTCTAACCGGAAGTGATACTTTACTTGAAGCTGTTATCAGTTTTTCTTGAAAAAAAAAGTGTTGTTTTGATTTTAATAATAAATTCTGCAAATGAAAGTTTTAGATAATTGAATTCTACGTCGAAAACATCAAGTATGATTAAATTAGGTCTTTGTATAAGCGAGATATGTAAATTTAAAAATTATGTACTTTTTGGTTTCTGTAATTAAATTTGCTATTAATTAGGGCAAAAAATAACAAAAAATGAACAGGCGTACAAGGAAGTCATGTGGTGCCCACATCAGACATTTTTTATATGAGATACAAAAAGCTGCCAATTTAATGAAACAGGTGCTTATGTTCTGAGTAACTATATAGAAAAATAAGTAACTATATAGAAAAATAAAAAAATAACCTGTATAAAGCGTTTTTAAAACGCCTGTTCATATTTGATTGACCCTAATACAGTTTTGTTATTTACAAAAATCCCAAGGTAAAATCATACACATGGCCCTACAAATTATCAAGCCGGCCCTGATTTCAATAAGCAATCCAAATGAATTAACATTCCTACATTCAATACATTTACAAACTTACAGACCGACCAGATCATATGAAATACTCTTTCGTGCTACACTGTTAGATGAATCTAATTAGAATTGTTCTGGTTTCATGCAATTCCAAATGAAAATATCCAAAATTATTGGTAATAACATTTATGTGCTAATGTTTATATTAATGTTTTATAAGTTTAATATTAAATAAATGTTTAATACCTATCATCTAACAATAAATTTCATTTGACATTAAAATATTTCCACTACTAGGTACTGACGGATGGTTAGTTAGCATTAAGTCAGACATTTTACGTAAAAATGAATCTGAACAAATTGTTAAACACTTATTTTATTATTATTAACATATAATATAATAGACTCAGAGGTAGTACAGTTAATAAACAATTTATTTCAATGAACAAAAGAATATTTGTAGACAATTATATCACTGCCGGCAGACGACAACGCCATCTGAGAATAATATAAAATTTATGGAGAAATGAATAACTATTATACATTAGAGAAATACTAAATACATAATATAATCATATTCTCAGCGTATTGTATTTTATATAATTCTTGTGTTGTATCAGATTATCCGCTTATTTCTGAAATTTAGGACGGTAAAATAGTTCCGAGAACAAACAAAAGTGGCGCCAAGATGATCATATGAATCTTAGTACACGATCTGTACATTCTACGTGTTCTTGACAACTAATATCTGGGGCAATCTGGGGTTATACGTTATTGTGAAAGAAATGAAAATAAATTTAAATAAATTGAAATAAATTGTGAAAACACTTATTTTAGTTCTATTATTATGTATTATAATTATTAAAATACAAACAGAATTTTAAATTAATATATTTAAGAACTGGTGACATTTCCGGAATTTGCTATGTTTTGACAGAAGGCGTTTTAAGAGGAAATTTGTATATGTAAAGTCATAATCCAAATTTGTACATTATGTATATATAAATCATAATTTATTACTTCGTTACAAGAAAGTTTGAAAGTTGGATTTCATGAAGTGAGCATAGTTAGTGTGACACTTTATTCTATTGAATTACCTATGTCAGAGATGATATAACGTTTATTTCACAATTTATATTGATTGCATATAACATTACGTGTAGTTTGAAGTGAATTAAGAGTTTTCTAGCGCTGATTGAAAAAATTAACTTACATTTCTGAAGTGCAGCTTGAAGTGACGTGAGTTACAGTTATTTCTTCTCGACTCTTTTTTTTTTTTTTTTTTTTTTTTTTTTAATTTGACCCAAAATTGTCTGTTTTTGTAGACTTGAATAGAATAGAAAGCAATCCATGGTTTTGTTTTCCTCAAGGAATTTTGAACATTAAATATTTTTTTATTCAAAATCTATACATTCTACAGAAAAATGACCTATTACCAGGAAATCAAGTTGAGTTATTCCCTACAAATTGCAACAATTTTCATTAAAATCGCTCACGCCGTTTAGGTTGTACAGGTGCGCAAAATTTTCACGATGCTCGTGATGAAAGTATAGAGAGATCCTCTAGCCTTTTAGTATAAGGATGTTCGGCGTTTTTTAACTCGTAAATGATTGATTTATATAAATTATTAGAATGGTTTTATGTCATAGATGAGTAAAAAATAGCCCGGATTGATGTATAAAACTTTGTATAAATTATATTTACGAATATGTATATAACGGTTTATATTTTATTCGTAGAAAAATGTGTACTGTTGTTTAAAACGATGTATTATGATGGACTACGTTAAAAAATAATAAGAAAATGATTTTGTGAAGAAAATATTGATAATTTTGTTATAAAAAAACGTAATTATATGAAATTAATGGTGTCAGGTGTAGGTTTTTTTTTTATTAAAATAATAACAATAAAACACATACAAAAACGTATGAAATACTAATAATGTGTAACAATATTTGATTACAATAATGAAAAAACATTGATAATAACAATGCATTGTACTTTCTTATGCCTGAGTGTCTTTTGACCGACGGACGCCAAATATTTTGAATTTTAAATGGCACAAAAGTGATACCTCTGGTGCACTCTCGACATCAGCAATAAGTACCCGTGAGGTGACGCCTGATAAGCACCCACACGGTACAAATATAACATCATCATTACCGATATCTGTTTCAAAATTTAGGTACCTAATTTTTTTTATTGAAATTGTAACAAAAAACATACAAAAATCGTATGATATATTAATAATATATAACAAAATATATAAATAAGTAATTTTTATTTATATTAATTAAATACAAGTATATTTTTCCATTAGACATGAGTTCAAATATGGCATATGTCAAATATAGATTTTCTTCTTTAAAAAAATCCAGCCTACTCAATGTCAATTTTGAACCAAAATTGTCTGATTTTGTAGACTTGAATAGAATAGAAAGCAATCCATGGTTTTGTTTTCCTCAAGGAATTTTGAACATTAAATATTTTTTTATTCAAAATCTATACATTCTACAGAAAAATGACCTATTACCAGGAAATCAAGTTGAGTTATTCCCTACAAATTGCAACAATTTTCATTAAAATCGCTCACGCCGTTTAGGTTGTACAGGTGCGCAAAATTTTCACGATGCTCGTGATGAAAGTATAGAGAGATCCTCTAGCCTTTTAGTATAAGGATGTTCGGCGTTTTTTAACTCGTAAATGATTGATTTATATAAATTATTAGAATGGTTTTATGTCATAGATGAGTAAAAAATAGCCCGGATTGATGTATAAAACTTTGTATAAATTATATTTACGAATATGTATATAACGGTTTATATTTTATTCGTAGAAAAATGTGTACTGTTGTTTAAAACGATGTAATATGATGGACTACGTTAAAAAATAATAAGAAAATGATTTTGTGAAGAAAATATTGATAATTTTGTTATAAAAAAACGTAATTATATGAAATTAATGGTGTCAGGTGTAGGTTTTTTTTTTATTAAAATAATAACAATAAAACACATACAAAAACGTATGAAATACTAATAATGTGTAACAATATTTGATTACAATAATGAAAAAACATTGATAATAACAATGCATTGTACTTTCTTATGCCTGAGTGTCTTTTGACCGACGGACGCCAAATATTTTGAATTTTAAATGGCACAAAAGTGATACCTCTGGTGCACTCTCGACATCAGCAATAAGTACCCGTGAGGTGACGCCTGATAAGCACCCACACGGTACAAATATAACATCATCATTACCGATATCTGTTTCAAAATTTAGGTACCTAATTTTTTTTATTGAAATTGTAACAAAAAACATACAAAAATCGTATGATATATTAATAATATATAACAAAATATATAAATAAGTAATTTTTATTTATATTAATTAAATACAAGTATATTTTTCCATTAGACATGAGTTCAAATATGGCATATGTCAAATATAGATTTTCTTCTTTAAAAAAATCCAGCCTACTCAATGTCAATTTTGAACCAAAATTGTCTGTTTTTGTAGACTTGAATAGAATAGAAAGCAATCCATGGTTTTGTTTTCCTCAAGGAATTTTGAACATTAAATATTTTTTTATTCAAAATCTATACATTCTACAGAAAAATGACCTATTACCAGGAAATCAAGTTGAGTTATTCCCTACAAATTGCAACAATTTTCATTAAAATCGCTCACGCCGTTTAGGTTGTACAGGTGCGCAAAATTTTCACGATGCTCGTGATGAAAGTATAGAGAGATCCTCTAGCCTTTTAGTATAAGGACTAGCGAAATCTCGGCTACGCCGAGGTTCCCCTAGGGGGATAGTGTTTTATGATAGTCTATACGTCTTTCCAATCCGTCTAGGCACACTTGAAACTCAAAGTGCTAACGCTAACTGTCTTTTCGGATACACAAACTACTTATCTTTATGCATAAAACAAAAACCGATCGAGCTGTCACAATTTTGACATTTCTGCATGGTAGCCCTTGACGATACCTCTCATTTGATACCAAACACGACACGGTTCTGGCAAGTTCATGCAAAAAACAAAAGCCGATCGAGCTGTCAAAATTTTCACATTTTTGCATGGTAGCCCTTGACGAACCCTCTCATTTGATACCAAACTCGACTTTGTTCTGACAACTTTATGCGAAAAACAAAAGTCGATCGACTTGTCAAATTTTTAACACTTCTGCGTGGCAGCCCTTAACGATACATCTCATTTGATACCAAACTCGACATGGTTTTGACAACTTTATGCGAAAAACATAAGCCCATCGAGCTATCAAAATTTTAACATTTCTGCATGTTAGTCCTTGACGATCCCTCTCATTTGATACCAAACACGACATGGTTTTGACAACTTTATGCAAAAAAACAAAAGCCGATCGACCTGTCAAATTTTTTACCCTTTTGCATGGCAGCCCATAACGATACCTCCTATTTGGTACCAAACTCGACATAGTTCTGACAACTTTATGCGAAAAACAAAAGCCCTTCGAGCTGTCAAAATTTTAACATTTCTGCATGTTAGCCCTTGACGATCCCTCTCATTTGATACCAAACACGACTTGGTTCTGACAACTTTATGCAAAAAACAAAAGCCGACCGACCTGTCAAATTTTTGTCGTTTCTGCATGACAGCCCTCAACGATATCTCTCATTTGATACCAAACTCGACATGGTTCTGACAACTTTAAGTAAAAAACGAAAGCCAATCGAGCTGTCAAAATTTTGACATCTCTGCGTGGTAGCCCTTGACTGTACCTCTCATTTGATACCAAACACGACATGGTTCTGACAACTTTATGCAAAAAACAAAATCCGATATTGTCATTTTTTTGTATGGAAATTATTAATGGACTAACTTCACAGTAATACAGTTAGGAATATTTGTTCTTCACTTACTTATGGCATGTTTGGTAACACTTGTATACCGACTTCACATTGAACTTGTTAGGAATGTTACTTATGGCAAGTTTGGCAACACTTACTCGTCTAGTTATATTTAAAATTTACTATATTTTTATTGGTAGTATGAAAATTATTAATGCACTAACTTCACAGTAATACAGTTAGGAATATTTGTTTGTACATGTTTGGTAACACTTGTGTACCGACTTCACATTGATCTTGTTAGGAATGTTACTTATGGCAAGTTTGGCAACACTTACTCGTCTAGTTATATTTAAAATTTACTATATTTTTATTGGTAGTATGAAAATTATTAATGCACTAACTTCACAGTAATACAGTTAGGAATATTTGTTTGTACATGTTTGGTAACACTTGTGTACCGACTTCACATTGATCTTGTTAGGAATGTTACTTATGGCAAGTTTGGCAACACTTACTCGTCTAGTTATATTTAAAATTTACTATATTTTTATTGGTAGTATGAAAATTATTAATGCACTAACTTCACAGTAATACAGTTAGGAATATTTGTTTGTACATGTTTGGTAACACTTGTGTACCGACTTCACATTGATCTTGTTAGGAATGTTACTTATGGCAAGTTTGGCAACACTTACTCGTCTAGTTATATTTAAAATTTACTATATTTTTATTGGTAGTATGAAAATTATTAATGCACTAACTTCACAGTAATACAGTTAGGAATATTTGTTTGTACATGTTTGGTAACACTTGTGTACCGACTTCACATTGATCTTGTTAGGAATGTTACTTATGGCAAGTTTGGCAACACTTACTCGTCTAGTTTTATTTAAAATTTACTATATTTTTATTGGTAGTATGAAAATTATTAATGCACGAACTTCACAGTAATACAGTTAGGAATATTTGTTTGTCACTTAATTATTTATGTTATGTCATGTTTACCTAACCAAACTACACATTTTGAAATGTCAAAAAATTACAATTTCAAATAATTGGTTTAAAGCCATTACTCATAAATGATATATTTGTTTCTTCGTACCTTTAACTAATCTGTATTTAATTTTTCGGAATGTATCTCCTGCTTTTAAAGATAAAACCATTTGAAGTTCATCTTCAACTTGTAAAATGTGACACATGTCACCAATGACTTATCAAGTGTGACAGATGAGATCGGTTTTCGTCTTAAAATTTTTGACGAGGACTTCGATGCATTGCGGGATGATTGTTTCCACTTTTAATAATTTATGACATCGAAAACTACCATTGGAGAACTTCTTTCTGTTGCCATTTGATCAAAATATATAGGTTGAACAGATATCTATCGTTATTGCCCTCTCAGCAGATCTACTGTTAGCGATTCAAGCTTGATTTATGGGGGGTAAAGGACAGGTACATATTAAATGGTTTCCTATTTCACTTTACTTTATTTTCTAATAATGAAACACATTTTTAAAAAATAAAATAAACATATCTATTCCTGTTGCTTCTTGCGGCAAACATATCCGTTGCCATAGGTAGTGCTATATCCAACTGGGCCCGGTCTACCACAGGCTTAGTAAGGCAAAGCTATAACGGTAGAGAATTCTGTTCAAACTATAACAAAATTCAAGAAGCAGTTCCAGTGCACATGTTAACTTTTGTGATTGAAGTTAAAATTTTGTAGGACATAAGACATGTTATATTTTTCTCGAAACCGATCATGCCATTCTATTTGGACTACAAGAATTAAGGCGGAAACATGTATAACGTATTTTTCACAAAAAAATGGACATTTTTATTATTGTCTTTTAAGATAGGCTGTGTTTTTATTTTTGCTAATATTTTCCCAATGTTGTTACTAACAATAGAATAATAATTTATTCAGGGCCGCTACTTACGGTTGGGCTGGTTATGCCCAGCACAAAAGCGCCGACCATAATGAACGCTATTTCAAGACACCAGTAAATTTAAACAAATCTCTTAATTGAAAAGAAAAAGTTAATATTCACCTTACATAGTAAGGTAATAGTAATGAACAATATTTTTTTTTAAATTTGTTTGCATTAGATTGACTGCTCGTTTTTAAGTCGAAAACTCGCAAACGCTTGATTTAAGAATTGTTATTTTTGTTTCACGTTGTAGACCAGTAAAAATTAGCCCGCTTGGGTGTATAATACGTAATATATATCTGACGGTTTAAATTTTATCCATAGAAAAATATATAATATTGCTTAAAACGATGTAATATGATAGAGAAAGATAAGATTTAATAAAAAAGAGAGGTATTGAATTTATGCTAAAAATAGCATTATCATATTTTAGTGAATAAGCACTTTTAAGGTCCCTAGAATCCGATTATAACATTTTTACAATGATGTATGGATGATAAGATGTACGTCTTTTAATTTTTATTGATTACTTATGACATTATGTGTACTATGAGGTGAATTAAGAATTTTCCAGTGCTGATTGGAACATATATAAATATAGACATGTCATCACGGCATATTAATAATTTTCTGAGTGTGCCACAATCTGCTTTATCGCAGATTTTGTTAATGGTGATGACATATTTGTACCGTGCGAACGCGTACCAGGCGTCACCTCACGGGTACTCATTGCTGGCGTGCAGAGTGCACCACAGGGGTCACTTTTGTGCCATTTAAAATTGGAAATATATAAAAAGTCGAAATATTTGGCGTCGGTCGGGATTGGAACATTTAGTTTACATTTCTAAAGTTTCTTTTTTTTAATTGGACATGCCTACACACTATATATTCTCTGATTTATGACAATATAATAAGAATGCATTGTATTTTGTTATGTCTGATGAGTTTCTGGTCGTAAAATGCAAAATAATGGTTGATTACAACAATATAGTTTTAATAAATAGGTATTGATTGTTGTAATCGACAGATATTTAAATTCCACAGAATTCAAATGTAAAGTTTATTGATTTTATACGCAAATTAAATCATTAGTTCATTTCAATTAAAGACTATTAAACACCTACGTCACTACCTTTGTTAAAATGTGGCACCAACTTTAGATGCTTTATTACGAGATATCTATAATAATATAAGTACAAATTACCATTTTCAATGGAACAATTAAATACAAAATACGTGAAATAAATCTTTAATTAGACAAAAATACAACAACTATTATATATTTAAACCATTTGAAACTTGTAAAACGATTTAAAATGACAGTTACTATAACATTTATAAATTTATTCATAAGTGACAGGTTTTTAAGTACAATATCCTTAACGATTATTAAAAATATTTTCAATACCTGCACACAATCGGATTCTTTAAATTTTAAAACATAAATATACTGATCTCCATCACTCAAAACTTAATACAACATGGTTAATTGGATTTTCTGAACCTAAAAAATGTTTCATTTCATAAAAAATTGATTTTGAATACTTACACAACATAACTAATTGTATTTTTTCATGCCTTGGCAGTTCATTTATATGTTGAATAATCCATTTCATATCTATTTCAAAATTATATACATTCATAGGTTAATATTTTGACACATGTCAAATATGACGTTTCACAGTGTTGCAATCACGAAGCACGGAAATGAATCATCAAAAATTTATAATTTTTAATTTTAAAGATTTGGGCATTTGTAACTATTGTAAAAAAATTGTCCATTATTATAGTTAATATTTTAAAATTTAACTTATTACAGATTGGTCTATTTTTATAAATATTCCCATTTAAAAATTCAGTTTGACATGTCAAAGAGATCTTTGTCTCAATTTTTTTCATGGAAGACTAAGATATTTTATTTCTCTTTTTGTTTTAAAAGGCTAAAATTCCACCTTTAATAATGTTTTACTCAAAAACTATGCATCCTACGGAAAAATCACCCATTTCTAGGGCACTCCTCTGAACAATTTCCTACAATATGGAACAAGTTTCATTAAAATCTGTCAACTCGTTTAAGCTGTAGATGTGTCTATATGTTTGTCGATGCTCGTGATGAAAGAATAGATAGTGAATGAAACCGTTTAGTATAAGGATGTTCGGCGTTTTTTAACTCGTAAATGATTGATTTATATAAATTATTAGAATGGTTTTATGTCATAGATGAGTAAAAAATAGCCCGGATTGATGTATAAAACTTTGTATAAATTATATTTACGAATATGTATATAACGGTTTATATTTTATTCGTAGAAAAATGTGTACTGTTGTTTAAAACGATGTAATATGATGGACTACGTTAAAAAATAATAAGAAAATGATTTTGTGAAGAAAATATTGATAATTTTGTTATAAAAAACGTAGTTTATATGAAATTAATGGTGTCAGGTGTAGGTTTTTTTTTTTATTAAAATAATAACAATAAAACACGTACAAAAACGTATGAAATACTAATAATGTGTAACAATATTTGATTACAATAATGAAAAAACATTGATAATAACAATGCATTGTACTTTCTTATGCCTGAGTGTCTTTTGACCGACGGACGCCAAATATTTTGAATTTTAAATGGCACAAAAGTGATACCTCTGGTGCACTCTCGACATCAGCAATAAGTACCCGTGAGGTGACGCCTGATAAGCACCCACACGGTACAAATATAACATCATCATTACCGATATCTGTTTCAAAATTTAGGTACCTAATTTTTTTTATTGAAATTGTAACAAAAAACATACAAAAATCGTATGATATATTAATAATATATAACAAAATATATAAATAAGTAATTTTTATTTATATTAATTAAATACAAGTATATTTTTCCATTAGACATGAGTTCAAATATGGCATATGTCAAATATAGATTTTCTTCTTTAAAAAAATCCAGCCTACTCAATGTCAATTTTGACCCAAAATTGTCTGATTTTGTAGACTTGAATAGAATAGAAAGCAATCCATGGTTTTGTTTTCCTCAAGGAATTTTGAACATTAAATATTTTTTTATTTAAAATCTATACATTCTACAGAAAAATGACCTATTACCAGGAAATCAAGTTGAGTTATTCCCTACAAATTGCAACAATTTTCATTAAAATCGCTCACGCCGTTTAGGTTGTACAGGTGCGCAAAATTTTCACGATGCTCGTGATGAAAGTATAGAGAGATCCTCTAGCCTTTTAGTATAAGGATGTTCGGCGTTTTTTAACTCGTAAATGATTGATTTATATAAATTATTAGAATGGTTTTATGTCATAGATGAGTAAAAAATAGCCCGGATTGATGTATAAAACTTTGTATAAATTATATTTACGAATATGTATATAACGGTTTATATTTTATTCGTAGAAAAATGTGTACTGTTGTTTAAAACGATGTAATATGATGGACTACGTTAAAAAATAATAAGAAAATGATTTTGTGAAGAAAATATTGATAATTTTGTTATAAAAAAACGTAATTATATGAAATTAATGGTGTCAGGTGTAGGTTTTTTTTTTATTAAAATAATAACAATAAAACACATACAAAAACGTATGAAATACTAATAATGTGTAACAATATTTGATTACAATAATGAAAAAACATTGATAATAACAATGCATTGTACTTTCTTATGCCTGAGTGTCTTTTGACCGACGGACGCCAAATATTTTGAATTTTAAATGGCACAAAAGTGATACCTCTGGTGCACTCTCGACATCAGCAATAAGTACCCGTGAGGTGACGCCTGATAAGCACCCACACGGTACAAATATAACATCATCATTACCGATATCTGTTTCAAAATTTAGGTACCTAATTTTTTTTATTGAAATTGTAACAAAAAACATACAAAAATCGTATGATATATTAATAATATATAACAAAATATATAAATAAGTAATTTTTATTTATATTAATTAAATACAAGTATATTTTTCCATTAGACATGAGTTCAAATATGGCATATGTCAAATATAGATTTTCTTCTTTAAAAAAATCCAGCCTACTCAATGTCAATTTTGAACCAAAATTGTCTGATTTTGTAGACTTGAATAGAATAGAAAGCAATCCATGGTTTTGTTTTCCTCAAGGAATTTTGAACATTAAATATTTTTTTATTCAAAATCTATACATTCTACAGAAAAATGACCTATTACCAGGAAATCAAGTTGAGTTATTCCCTACAAATTGCAACAATTTTCATTAAAATCGCTCACGCCGTTTAGGTTGTACAGGTGCGCAAAATTTTCACGATGCTCGTGATGAAAGTATAGAGAGATCCTCTAGCCTTTTAGTATAAGGATGTTCGGCGTTTTTTAACTCGTAAATGATTGATTTATATAAATTATTAGAATGGTTTTATGTCATAGATGAGTAAAAAATAGCCCGGATTGATGTATAAAACTTTGTATAAATTATATTTACGAATATGTATATAACGGTTTATATTTTATTCGTAGAAAAATGTGTACTGTTGTTTAAAACGATGTAATATGATGGACTACGTTAAAAAATAATAAGAAAATGATTTTGTGAAGAAAATATTGATAATTTTGTTATAAAAAAACGTAATTATATGAAATTAATGGTGTCAGGTGTAGGTTTTTTTTTTATTAAAATAATAACAATAAAACACATACAAAAACGTATGAAATACTAATAATGTGTAACAATATTTGATTACAATAATGAAAAAACATTGATAATAACAATGCATTGTACTTTCTTATGCCTGAGTGTCTTTTGACCGACGGACGCCAAATATTTTGAATTTTAAATGGCACAAAAGTGATACCTCTGGTGCACTCTCGACATCAGCAATAAGTACCCGTGAGGTGACGCCTGATAAGCACCCACACGGTACAAATATAACATCATCATTACCGATATCTGTTTCAAAATTTAGGTACCTAATTTTTTTTATTGAAATTGTAACAAAAAACATACAAAAATCGTATGATATATTAATAATATATAACAAAATATATAAATAAGTAATTTTTATTTATATTAATTAAATACAAGTATATTTTTCCATTAGACATGAGTTCAAATATGGCATATGTCAAATATAGATTTTCTTCTTTAAAAAAATCCAGCCTACTCAATGTCAATTTTGAACCAAAATTGTCTGTTTTTGTAGACTTGAATAGAATAGAAAGCAATCCATGGTTTTGTTTTCCTCAAGGAATTTTGAACATTAAATATTTTTTTATTCAAAATCTATACATTCTACAGAAAAATGACCTATTACCAGGAAATCAAGTTGAGTTATTCCCTACAAATTGCAACAATTTTCATTAAAATCGCTCACGCCGTTTAGGTTGTACAGGTGCGCAAAATTTTCACGATGCTCGTGATGAAAGTATAGAGAGATCCTCTAGCCTTTTAGTATAAGGACTAGCGTAAACTCGGCTACGCCGAGTATACCCTAGGGCTCCGCCGATAGTGTTTTATAATAGTTTTACGTACGTCCAATCCGTCTAGGAACAATTTAAACGCAAAGTGCTAACGCTAAGAGTCTTTCAAAATATTTTTTTCTCGCCCACCCAAACAGCCCACGCAAACTGCCCACCCAAACTGCTCACGCAACCTGCCCACGCAACCTGCCCACCCAAAATGCCAACCCAAAATGCCAACCCAAACTGCCGCACGCAACCTGCCCATCCAATCTGCCCAAGCAATTTGCCCAAGCAATTTGCCCACGCAACCTGCCCACTTAATCTGCCCACTCAACTTGCCCACCCAACATGCCTCCCTAAACTGATTTTGACATTTCTGCATGGAAGCCCTCGGCGATACCTCCCATTTGATAAAAAACACGACATGGTTCTGACAACTTTAAGCAAAAAACAAAAGCCGGTCGAGCTGTCAAATTTTTTACATTTCTGCAAAGACAGCCCTCAAACCTCTCGTTTCATTCCAAACACGACATGATTCTGACAAGTTTATGCAAAAAACAAAATCTGATCGAGCTGTCAAATTTTGACATTTCTGTAAGGCAGCCCTTGACGATATCTCTCATTTGATATCAAACACGACATGATTCTGACAACTTTCTGTTAAAAAGTAAAAGCCTACCGAGCTGTCAAATTTTTGACATTACTGCATGGCAGCCCTTGACGTTACCTATCATTTGATACCAAAACACGACATGGTTCTGACAACTTTAAACAAAAAAAAATGCCGATCAAGCTGTTAAATTTTTGACATTTCTGCATGGCAGCCCTCGACGATGCCTCTCATTTGATACCAAACACGACATGGTTCTGACAACTTTAAGCAAAAAACAAAAGCCAATCGAACTGTCAAATTTTTGACATTTCTGCAAGACAGCCCTTGACGTTACCTTTCATTTGATACCAAACACAACATGATTCTAACAACTTTAAGCAAAAAACAAAAGCCGATCGAGCTATCAAATATTTGACATTTCTGCATGACAGCCCTTGACGATACCTCTCATTTGATACCAAAATCGACATGATTCTAACAACTTTAAAGCAAAAAAACAAAAGCCGATGGAGCTGTCAAATTTTTGACATTTCTGCATAGCAGCCCTTGACGAACCCTCTCATTTGATACCAAACACGACATAGTTCTAACAACTTTATGCAAAAAACAAAAGCCAAGCGAGCTGTCAAATTTTTGACATTTCTGCATGACAGCCCTTGACGTTACCTTTCATTTGATACCAAACACATAATTCTGACAACTTTATGCAAAAAACAAAAGCCGATCGAGCTTTCAAAATTTTGACATTTCTGCATGGCAGCCCTTGACGAACCCTCTCATTTGATACCAAACACGACATGGTTCTGACAACTTTAAGCAAAAAACAAAAGCCGATCGAGCTGTCAATTTTTTAACATTTCTGCATGGACAGCCCTTGACGGTACCTTTCATTTGATACCAAACACGACATGTTTCTGACAACTTTAAGCAAAAAACAAAAGCCGATCGAGCTGTCAAATTTTTGACATTTCTGCATTTCACCCCTTGACGAACCCTCTCATTTGATACCAAACACGACATGGTTCTGACAACTTTAAGCAAAAAACAAAAGCCGATCGAGCTGTCAAATTTTTGACATTTCTGCATTTCACCCCTTGACAAACCCTCTCATTTGATACCAAACACGACATGGTTCTGACAACTTTAAGCAAAAAACAAAAGCCGATCGAGCTGTCAAATTCTTGACATTGGAATATTTGTTTTTTACTTAGTTATTTATGGGATGTTTAGCAACACTTTGGAAATGTACATGAATCACGGACATGAACCTCCAAAAATTTTAATTTTTAAATATAATGTTTTAGGCCTTTTAAACTACTATGGAATAACCGCCCATTGCCATAATGTATGTTTATTAATTTAACTTCTTTCAAAATGGCCTTATTTTATAAATAATTCCATTTAAATGTTCTGATTGACATGTCAAAGAAACGTTCTTCGTCTTAAATTTTTCAAAGAAGACTAAATTTTTGATTTCAAATTGTTTCAAAAAGCCAAAATACGACCTTTAAAAATTTTTTACACAAAAACTATGCACCGTATAGAAAATTGACCTATTACCAGGAAATCAAGTTGAGTTATTCTCTACACCTTGGAAAAATTTTCATTAAAATCGCTCTTACCGTTTAGTCTGTACAGGCGAATAAAATTTCCCCGATCGTCTTGATGAATTCAATATAGAAATATATATAGATAGTGAATCTACCCGTTTTAGAATTGAACTAGCGAAAACTCGGCTACGCCGAGTATTCCCTAGGGCTCCGCCGATAGTGTTTTATAATAGTTGTACGTATGTCCAATCCGTCTAGGAACAATTTAAATGCAAAGTGCTACCGCTAAGAGTTTTTCAAAATATTTTTTTCCCGCCCACCCAAACAGCCCACGCAACCTGTCCACCCAAACTGCCCACGCAATCTGCCCACCCAAAGTGCCCACGCAACCTGCCCACCCAACCTGCCCACTCAAACTGCCCACGCAACCTGCCCACCCAAAATGCCCACTCAACCTGCTTACCTTTCATTTGATACTAAACACGACATAATTCTGACAACTTTAAACAAAAAACAAAAGCCGATCGAGCTGTCAAAATTTTGACATTTCTGCATGACAGCCCTTATTGTTACCTTTCATTTGATACCAAACACGACATGTTTCTGACAACTTAAAGTAAAAAACAAAAGCCAATCGAGCTGTCAAATTTTTGACATTTCTGCATGGCAGCTCTTGACGTTACCTTTCATTTGATACCAAACACGACATAATTCTGACAACTTTAAGGAAAAAACAAAAGCCAATCGAGCTGTCAAATTTTTGACATTTCTGCATGGCAGCCCTTGACGAACACTCTCATTTGATACCAAACACGACATGGTTCTGACAACTTTAAGCAAAAAACAAAAGCCGATCGAGCTGTCAATTTATTTACATTTCTGCATGGCAGCCCTTGTCGATACCTCTCATTTGATACCAAACACGACATAGTTCTGACAACTTTAAGCAAAAAACAAAATCTAATCGAGCTGTCAAATTTTTGACATTTCTGCATGGCAGCCCTTGACGAACACTCTCATTTGATACCAAACACGACATGGTTCTGACAACTTTAAGCAAAAAACAAAAGCCGATCGAGCTGTCAAATTTTTGACATTTTTGCATGACAGCCCGTGACGTTACCTTTCATTTGATACCAAACACGATATGGTTCTGACAACTTTATAGCAAAAAACAAAAGCCGATGGAGCTGTCAAATTTTTGACATTTCTGCATAGCAGCCCTTGACGAACCCTCTCATTTGATATCAAACACGACATGGTTCTAACAACTTTAAGCAAAAAACAAATGCCGATCGAGCTGTCAAATTTTTGACATTTCTGCATGACAGCCCTTGACGTTACCTTTGATTTGATACCAAACACGACATGGTTCTGACAACTTTAAGCAAAAAACAAAAGCCGATCGAGCTGTCAAATTTTTGATATTTCTGCATGACAGCCCTTGATGTTACCTTTCATTTGATACCAAACACGACTTGGTTCTGACAACTTTAAACAAAAAAACAAAAGACGATGGGGCTTTGAAATTCCTGACATTGGAATATTTGTTTTTTACTTAGTTATTTATGGGATGTTTGGCAACACTTTGGAAATGTACATGAATCACGGAAATGAACCTTCAAAAAATTTAATTTTTAAATATAATGTTTTAGGTCTTTTAAACTACTATGGAATAACCGCCCATTGCCATAATGTGTATTTATGAATTTAAATTTTTTCAAAATGTCCTTATTTTATGAATAATGCCATTTAAATGTTTTGATTGACATGTCAAAGAAACGTTCTTCGTCTTAAATTTTTCAAAGAAGACTAAATTTTTGATTTCAAATTGTTTCAAAAAGCTAAAATACGACCTTTAAAAATTTTTTACACAAAAACTATGCACCGTACAGAAAAATGACCTATTACCAGGAAATCAAGTTGAATTATTCTCTACATCTTGGAAAAATTTTCATTAAAATCGCTCTTACCGTTTAGTCTGTACAGGCGAATAAAATTTCCCCGATCGTCTTGATGAATTCAATATAGAAATATATATAGATAGTGAATCTACCCGTTTAGAATTGAATAGAATAGAAAGCAATCCATCCATGTTTTTGTTTTCCTCAAAGAATTTTGAACATTAAAAATTTTTTTACAGAAAAACTAAGGCCTGTAGTGAAATTTATGTTATTTTCAGGTAATTAAATACGTCTATTTTCTACAATTTAAAGTAGTTTTTATTAAAAATTTTCAAAGCGTATAGTCTGTAGAGGTGTTCAAAAATTGCCCGATTGTCGTGATTAATTTTGGGGGTCCTAGCTGGTTAGTATAAAAGATGTTAGGCGTTTTTTTAACTCGTAAATGCTTGATTTATAAATTATTAGAATGGTTTTATGTCATAGATGAGTAAAAAATAGCCCGGATTGATGTATAAAACTTAATATAAATTATATTTACGAATATGTATATAACGGTTTACATTTTATTCTTAGAAAAATGTGTAATGTTGTTTAAAACGATGTAATATGATGGAGTTTGTTAAAAAATAATTAGAAAATGATTTTATGAAGAAAATTTTGATAATTTTGTTATAAAAAACGTAGTTTATATGAAATTAATGAAGACAGGTGTAGGTACTTATTTTATTAAAATAATAACAATAAAACACATATAAAAACGTATGAAATACTAATAATGTGTAACAATATTTGATTAAAATAATGAAAACATTGATAATAACAATGGATTGTACTTTCTTATGCCTGAGTATCTTCTGACCGACGTCAAATATTTTGAATTTTAAATGACATAAAAGTGATCCCTCCTCTGGTGCACTCTCCACACCAGCAATAAGTGCCCGTGAGGTGACGCCTGATAAGCGCCCGCACGGTACAAATATTATAACATTATAATTAAATTACCGATATCTGTTTCAAAATGTAGGTACACCTAATTTTTTTTTATTGAAATAGTAATAAAAAACATACAAAAATCGTATGATTTATTAATAATATGTAACAAAATATGTAAATAAGTAATTTTTATTTATATTAATTAAATACAAGTATATTTATCCATTAGACATGACTTCAAATATGACATATGTCAAATATAGATTTTCTTCTTTAAAAAAATCCGGCCTACTCAATGTCAATTTTGACCCAAAATTGTCTGATTTTGTAGACTTGAATAGAATAGAAAGCAATCCATGTTTTTGTTTTCCTCAAAGAATTTTGAACATTAAAAATTTTTTTACAGAAAAACTAAGGCCTGTAGTGAAATTTATGTTATTTTCAGGTAATTAAATACGTCTATTTTCTACAATTTAAAGTAGTTTTTATTAAAAATTTTCAAAGCGTATAGTCTGTAGAGGTGTTCAAAAATTGCCCGATTGTCGTGATTAATTTTGGGGGTCCTAGCTGGTTAGTATAAAAGATGTTAGGCGTTTTTTAACTCGTAAATGCTTGATTTATAAATTATTAGAATGGTTTTATGTCATAGATGAGTAAAAAATAGCCCGGATTGATGTATAAAACTTAATATAAATTATATTTACGAATATGTATATAACGGTTTACATTTTATTCTTAGAAAAATGTGTAATGTTGTTTAAAACGATGTAATATGATGGAGTTTGTTAAAAAATAATTAGAAAATGATTTTATGAAGAAAATTTTGATAATTTTGTTATAAAAAACGTAGTTTATATGAAATTAATGAAGACAGGTGTAGGTACTTATTTTATTAAAATAATAACAATAAAACACATATAAAAACGTATGAAATACTAATAATGTGTAACAATATTTGATTAAAATAATGAAAACATTGATAATAACAATGGATTGTACTTTCTTATGCCTGAGTATCTTCTGACCGACGTCAAATATTTTGAATTTTAAATGACATAAAAGTGATCCCTCCTCTGGTGCACTCTCCACACCAGCAATAAGTGCCCGTGAGGTGACGCCTGATAAGCGCCCGCACGGTACAAATATTATAACATTATAATTAAATTACCGATATCTGTTTCAAAATGTAGGTACACCTAATTTTTTTTTATTGAAATAGTAATAAAAAACATACAAAAATCGTATGATTTATTAATAATATGTAACAAAATATGTAAATAAGTAATTTTTATTTATATTAATTAAATACAAGTATATTTATCCATTAGACATGACTTCAAATATGACATATGTCAAATATAGATTTTCTTCTTTAAAAAAATCCGGCCTACTCAATGTCAATTTTGACCCAAAATTGTCTGATTTTGTAGACTTGAATAGAATAGAAAGCAATCCATGTTTTTGTTTTCCTCAAAGAATTTTGAACATTAAAAATTTTTTTACAGAAAAACTAAGGCCTGTAGTGAAATTTATGTTATTTTCAGGTAATTAAATACGTCTATTTTCTACAATTTAAAGTAGTTTTTATTAAAAATTTTCAAAGCGTATAGTCTGTAGAGGTGTTCAAAAATTGCCCGATTGTCGTGATTAATTTTGGGGGTCCTAGCTGGTTAGTATAAAAGATGTTAGGCGTTTTTTAACTCGTAAATGCTTGATTTATAAATTATTAGAATGGTTTTATGTCATAGATGAGTAAAAAATAGCCCGGATTGATGTATAAAACTTAATATAAATTATATTTACGAATATGTATATAACGGTTTACATTTTATTCTTAGAAAAATGTGTAATGTTGTTTAAAACGATGTAATATGATGGAGTTTGTTAAAAAATAATTAGAAAATGATTTTATGAAGAAAATTTTGATAATTTTGTTATAAAAAACGTAGTTTATATGAAATTAATGAAGACAGGTGTAGGTACTTATTTTATTAAAATAATAACAATAAAACACATATAAAAACGTATGAAATACTAATAATGTGTAACAATATTTGATTAAAATAATGAAAACATTGATAATAACAATGGATTGTACTTTCTTATGCCTGAGTATCTTCTGACCGACGTCAAATATTTTGAATTTTAAATGACATAAAAGTGATCCCTCCTCTGGTGCACTCTCCACACCAGCAATAAGTGCCCGTGAGGTGACGCCTGATAAGCGCCCGCACGGTACAAATATTATAACATTATAATGAAATTACCGATATCTGTTTCAAAATGTAGGTACACCTAATTTTTTTTTATTGAAATAGTAATAAAAAACATACAAAAATCGTATGATTTATTAATAATATGTAACAAAATATGTAAATAAGTAATTTTTATTTATATTAATTAAATACAAGTATATTTATCCATTAGACATGACTTCAAATATGACATATGTCAAATATAGATTTTCTTCTTTAAAAAAATCCGGCCTACTCAATGTCAATTTTGACCCAAAATTGTCTGATTTTGTAGACTTGAATAGAATAGAAAGCAATCCATGTTTTTGTTTTCCTCAAAGAATTTTGAACATTAAAAATTTTTTTACAGAAAAACTAAGGCCTGTAGTGAAATTTATGTTATTTTCAGGTAATTAAATACGTCTATTTTCTACAATTTAAAGTAGTTTTTATTAAAAATTTTCAAAGCGTATAGTCTGTAGAGGTGTTCAAAAATTGCCCGATTGTCGTGATTAATTTTGGGGGTCCTAGCTGGTTAGTATAAAAGATGTTAGGCGTTTTTTAACTCGTAAATGCTTGATTTATAAATTATTAGAATGGTTTTATGTCATAGATGAGTAAAAAATAGCCCGGATTGATGTATAAAACTTAATATAAATTATATTTACGAATATGTATATAACGGTTTACATTTTATTCTTAGAAAAATGTGTAATGTTGTTTAAAACGATGTAATATGATGGAGTTTGTTAAAAAATAATTAGAAAATGATTTTATGAAGAAAATTTTGATAATTTTGTTATAAAAAACGTAGTTTATATGAAATTAATGAAGACAGGTGTAGGTACTTATTTTATTAAAATAATAACAATAAAACACATATAAAAACGTATGAAATACTAATAATGTGTAACAATATTTGATTAAAATAATGAAAACATTGATAATAACAATGGATTGTACTTTCTTATGCCTGAGTATCTTCTGACCGACGTCAAATATTTTGAATTTTAAATGACATAAAAGTGATCCCTCCTCTGGTGCACTCTCCACACCAGCAATAAGTGCCCGTGAGGTGACGCCTGATAAGCGCCCGCACGGTACAAATATTATAACATTATAATGAAATTACCGATATCTGTTTCAAAATGTAGGTACACCTAATTTTTTTTTATTGAAATAGTAATAAAAAACATACAAAAATCGTATGATTTATTAATAATATGTAACAAAATATGTAAATAAGTAATTTTTATTTATATTAATTAAATACAAGTATATTTATCCATTAGACATGACTTCAAATATGACATATGTCAAATATAGATTTTCTTCTTTAAAAAAATCCGGCCTACTCAATGTCAATTTTGACCCAAAATTGTCTGATTTTGTAGACTTGAATAGAATAGAAAGCAATCCATGTTTTTGTTTTCCTCAAAGAATTTTGAACATTAAAAATTTTTTTACAGAAAAACTAAGGCCTGTAGTGAAATTTATGTTATTTTCAGGTAATTAAATACGTCTATTTTCTACAATTTAAAGTAGTTTTTATTAAAAATTTTCAAAGCGTATAGTCTGTAGAGGTGTTCAAAAATTGCCCGATTGTCGTGATTAATTTTGGGGGTCCTAGCTGGTTAGTATAAAAGACTAGCGTAAACTCGGCTACGCCGAGTATACCCTAGGGCTCCGCCGATAGTGTTTTATAATAGTTTTACGTACGTCCAATCCGTCTAGGAACAATTTAAACGCAAAGTGCTAACGCTAAGAGTCTTTCAAAATATTTTTTTCTCGCCCACCCAAACAGCCCACGCAAACTGCCCACCCAAACTGCTCACGCAACCTGCCCACGCAACCTGCCCACCCAAAATGCCAACCCAAAATGCCAACCCAAACTGCCGCACGCAACCTGCCCATCCAATCTGCCCAAGCAATTTGCCCAAGCAATTTGCCCACGCAACCTGCCCACTTAATCTGCCCACTCAACTTGCCCACCCAACATGCCTCCCTAAACTGATTTTGACATTTCTGCATGGAAGCCCTCGGCGATACCTCCCATTTGATAAAAAACACGACATGGTTCTGACAACTTTAAGCAAAAAACAAAAGCCGGTCGAGCTGTCAAATTTTTTACATTTCTGCAAAGACAGCCCTCAACGATACCTCTCGTTTCATTCCAAACACGACATGATTCTGACAAGTTTATGCAAAAAACAAAATCTGATCGAGCTGTCAAATTTTTGACATTTCTGTAAGGCAGCCCTTGACGATATCTCTCATTTGATATCAAACACGACATGATTCTGACAACTTTCTGTAAAAAGTAAAAGCCTACCGAGCTGTCAAATTTTTGACATTACTGCATGGCAGCCCTTGACGTTACCTATCATTTGATACCAAACACGACATGGTTCTGACAACTTTAAACAAAAAAAAAGCCGATCAAGCTGTTAAATTTTTGACATTTCTGCATGGCAGCCCTCGACGATGCCTCTCATTTGATACCAAACACGACATGGTTCTGACAACTTTAAGCAAAAAACAAAAGCCAATCGAACTGTCAAATTTTTGACATTTCTGCAAGACAGCCCTTGACGTTACCTTTCATTTGATACCAAACACAACATGATTCTAACAACTTTAAGCAAAAAACAAAAGCCGATCGAGCTATCAAATATTTGACATTTCTGCATGACAGCCCTTGACGATACCTCTCATTTGATACCAAAATCGACATGATTCTAACAACTTTAAAGCAAAAAAACAAAAGCCGATGGAGCTGTCAAATTTTTGACATTTCTGCATAGCAGCCCTTGACGAACCCTCTCATTTGATACCAAACACGACATAGTTCTAACAACTTTATGCAAAAAACAAAAGCCAAGCGAGCTGTCAAATTTTTGACATTTCTGCATGACAGCCCTTGACGTTACCTTTCATTTGATACCAAACACATAATTCTGACAACTTTATGCAAAAAACAAAAGCCGATCGAGCTTTCAAAATTTTGACATTTCTGCATGGCAGCCCTTGACGAACCCTCTCATTTGATACCAAACACGACATGGTTCTGACAACTTTAAGCAAAAAACAAAAGCCGATCGAGCTGTCAATTTTTTAACATTTCTGCATGACAGCCCTTGACGGTACCTTTCATTTGATACCAAACACGACATGTTTCTGACAACTTTAAGCAAAAAACAAAAGCCGATCGAGCTGTCAAATTTTTGACATTTCTGCATTTCACCCCTTGACGAACCCTCTCATTTGATACCAAACACGACATGGTTCTGACAACTTTAAGCAAAAAACAAAAGCCGATCGAGCTGTCAAATTTTTGACATTTCTGCATTTCACCCCTTGACAAACCCTCTCATTTGATACCAAACACGACATGGTTCTGACAACTTTAAGCAAAAAACAAAAGCCGATCGAGCTGTCAAATTCTTGACATTGGAATATTTGTTTTTTACTTAGTTATTTATGGGATGTTTAGCAACACTTTGGAAATGTACATGAATCACGGACATGAACCTCCAAAAATTTTAATTTTTAAATATAATGTTTTAGGCCTTTTAAACTACTATGGAATAACCGCCCATTGCCATAATGTATGTTTATTAATTTAACTTCTTTCAAAATGGCCTTATTTTATAAATAATTCCATTTAAATGTTCTGATTGACATGTCAAAGAAACGTTCTTCGTCTTAAATTTTTCAAAGAAGACTAAATTTTTGATTTCAAATTGTTTCAAAAAGCCAAAATACGACCTTTAAAAATTTTTTACACAAAAACTATGCACCGTATAGAAAATTGACCTATTACCAGGAAATCAAGTTGAGTTATTCTCTACACCTTGGAAAAATTTTCATTAAAATCGCTCTTACCGTTTAGTCTGTACAGGCGAATAAAATTTCCCCGATCGTCTTGATGAATTCAATATAGAAATATATATAGATAGTGAATCTACCCGTTTAGAATTGAACTAGCGAAAACTCGGCTACGCCGAGTATTCCCTAGGGCTCCGCCGATAGTGTTTTATAATAGTTGTACGTATGTCCAATCCGTCTAGGAACAATTTAAATGCAAAGTGCTACCGCTAAGAGTTTTTCAAAATATTTTTTTCCCGCCCACCCAAACAGCCCACGCAACCTGTCCACCCAAACTGCCCACGCAATCTGCCCACCCAAAGTGCCCACGCAACCTGCCCACCCAACCTGCCCACTCAAACTGCCCACGCAACCTGCCCACCCAAAATGCCCACTCAACCTGCTTACCTTTCATTTGATACTAAACACGACATAATTCTGACAACTTTAAACAAAAAACAAAAGCCGATCGAGCTGTCAAAATTTTGACATTTCTGCATGACAGCCCTTATTGTTACCTTTCATTTGATACCAAACACGACATGTTTCTGACAACTTAAAGTAAAAAACAAAAGCCAATCGAGCTGTCAAATTTTTGACATTTCTGCATGGCAGCTCTTGACGTTACCTTTCATTTGATACCAAACACGACATAATTCTGACAACTTTAAGGAAAAAACAAAAGCCAATCGAGCTGTCAAATTTTTGACATTTCTGCATGGCAGCCCTTGACGAACACTCTCATTTGATACCAAACACGACATGGTTCTGACAACTTTAAGCAAAAAACAAAAGCCGATCGAGCTGTCAATTTATTTACATTTCTGCATGGCAGCCCTTGTCGATACCTCTCATTTGATACCAAACACGACATAGTTCTGACAACTTTAAGCAAAAAACAAAATCTAATCGAGCTGTCAAATTTTTGACATTTCTGCATGGCAGCCCTTGACGAACACTCTCATTTGATACCAAACACGACATGGTTCTGACAACTTTAAGCAAAAAACAAAAGCCGATCGAGCTGTCAAATTTTTGACATTTTTGCATGACAGCCCGTGACGTTACCTTTCATTTGATACCAAACACGATATGGTTCTGACAACTTTATAGCAAAAAACAAAAGCCGATGGAGCTGTCAAATTTTTGACATTTCTGCATAGCAGCCCTTGACGAACCCTCTCATTTGATATCAAACACGACATGGTTCTAACAACTTTAAGCAAAAAACAAATGCCGATCGAGCTGTCAAATTTTTGACATTTCTGCATGACAGCCCTTGACGTTACCTTTGATTTGATACCAAACACGACATGGTTCTGACAACTTTAAGCAAAAAACAAAAGCCGATCGAGCTGTCAAATTTTTGATATTTCTGCATGACAGCCCTTGATGTTACCTTTCATTTGATACCAAACACGACTTGGTTCTGACAACTTTAAACAAAAAAACAAAAGACGATGGGGCTTTGAAATTCCTGACATTGGAATATTTGTTTTTTACTTAGTTATTTATGGGATGTTTGGCAACACTTTGGAAATGTACATGAATCACGGAAATGAACCTTCAAAAAATTTAATTTTTAAATATAATGTTTTAGGTCTTTTAAACTACTATGGAATAACCGCCCATTGCCATAATGTGTATTTATGAATTTAAATTTTTTCAAAATGTCCTTATTTTATGAATAATGCCATTTAAATGTTTTGATTGACATGTCAAAGAAACGTTCTTCGTCTTAAATTTTTCAAAGAAGACTAAATTTTTGATTTCAAATTGTTTCAAAAAGCTAAAATACGACCTTTAAAAATTTTTTACACAAAAACTATGCACCGTACAGAAAAATGACCTATTACCAGGAAATCAAGTTGAATTATTCTCTACATCTTGGAAAAATTTTCATTAAAATCGCTCTTACCGTTTAGTCTGTACAGGCGAATAAAATTTCCCCGATCGTCTTGATGAATTCAATATAGAAATATATATAGATAGTGAATCTACCCGTTTAGAATTGAATAGAATAGAAAGCAATCCATCCATGTTTTTGTTTTCCTCAAAGAATTTTGAACATTAAAAATTTTTTTACAGAAAAACTAAGGCCTGTAGTGAAATTTATGTTATTTTCAGGTAATTAAATACGTCTATTTTCTACAATTTAAAGTAGTTTTTATTAAAAATTTTCAAAGCGTATAGTCTGTAGAGGTGTTCAAAAATTGCCCGATTGTCGTGATTAATTTTGGGGGTCCTAGCTGGTTAGTATAAAAGATGTTAGGCGTTTTTTAACTCGTAAATGCTTGATTTATAAATTATTAGAATGGTTTTATGTCATAGATGAGTAAAAAATAGCCCGGATTGATGTATAAAACTTAATATAAATTATATTTACGAATATGTATATAACGGTTTACATTTTATTCTTAGAAAAATGTGTAATGTTGTTTAAAACGATGTAATATGATGGAGTTTGTTAAAAAATAATTAGAAAATGATTTTATGAAGAAAATTTTGATAATTTTGTTATAAAAAACGTAGTTTATATGAAATTAATGAAGACAGGTGTAGGTACTTATTTTATTAAAATAATAACAATAAAACACATATAAAAACGTATGAAATACTAATAATGTGTAACAATATTTGATTAAAATAATGAAAACATTGATAATAACAATGGATTGTACTTTCTTATGCCTGAGTATCTTCTGACCGACGTCAAATATTTTGAATTTTAAATGACATAAAAGTGATCCCTCCTCTGGTGCACTCTCCACACCAGCAATAAGTGCCCGTGAGGTGACGCCTGATAAGCGCCCGCACGGTACAAATATTATAACATTATAATGAAATTACCGATATCTGTTTCAAAATGTAGGTACACCTAATTTTTTTTTATTGAAATAGTAATAAAAAACATACAAAAATCGTATGATTTATTAATAATATGTAACAAAATATGTAAATAAGTAATTTTTATTTATATTAATTAAATACAAGTATATTTATCCATTAGACATGACTTCAAATATGACATATGTCAAATATAGATTTTCTTCTTTAAAAAAATCCGGCCTACTCAATGTCAATTTTGACCCAAAATTGTCTGATTTTGTAGACTTGAATAGAATAGAAAGCAATCCATGTTTTTGTTTTCCTCAAAGAATTTTGAACATTAAAAATTTTTTTACAGAAAAACTAAGGCCTGTAGTGAAATTTATGTTATTTTCAGGTAATTAAATACGTCTATTTTCTACAATTTAAAGTAGTTTTTATTAAAAATTTTCAAAGCGTATAGTCTGTAGAGGTGTTCAAAAATTGCCCGATTGTCGTGATTAATTTTGGGGGTCCTAGCTGGTTAGTATAAAAGATGTTAGGCGTTTTTTAACTCGTAAATGCTTGATTTATAAATTATTAGAATGGTTTTATGTCATAGATGAGTAAAAAATAGCCCGGATTGATGTATAAAACTTAATATAAATTATATTTACGAATATGTATATAACGGTTTACATTTTATTCTTAGAAAAATGTGTAATGTTGTTTAAAACGATGTAATATGATGGAGTTTGTTAAAAAATAATTAGAAAATGATTTTATGAAGAAAATTTTGATAATTTTGTTATAAAAAACGTAGTTTATATGAAATTAATGAAGACAGGTGTAGGTACTTATTTTATTAAAATAATAACAATAAAACACATATAAAAACGTATGAAATACTAATAATGTGTAACAATATTTGATTAAAATAATGAAAACATTGATAATAACAATGGATTGTACTTTCTTATGCCTGAGTATCTTCTGACCGACGTCAAATATTTTGAATTTTAAATGACATAAAAGTGATCCCTCCTCTGGTGCACTCTCCACACCAGCAATAAGTGCCCGTGAGGTGACGCCTGATAAGCGCCCGCACGGTACAAATATTATAACATTATAATTAAATTACCGATATCTGTTTCAAAATGTAGGTACACCTAATTTTTTTTTATTGAAATAGTAATAAAAAACATACAAAAATCGTATGATTTATTAATAATATGTAACAAAATATGTAAATAAGTAATTTTTATTTATATTAATTAAATACAAGTATATTTATCCATTAGACATGACTTCAAATATGACATATGTCAAATATAGATTTTCTTCTTTAAAAAAATCCGGCCTACTCAATGTCAATTTTGACCCAAAATTGTCTGATTTTGTAGACTTGAATAGAATAGAAAGCAATCCATGTTTTTGTTTTCCTCAAAGAATTTTGAACATTAAAAATTTTTTTACAGAAAAACTAAGGCCTGTAGTGAAATTTATGTTATTTTCAGGTAATTAAATACGTCTATTTTCTACAATTTAAAGTAGTTTTTATTAAAAATTTTCAAAGCGTATAGTCTGTAGAGGTGTTCAAAAATTGCCCGATTGTCGTGATTAATTTTGGGGGTCCTAGCTGGTTAGTATAAAAGATGTTAGGCGTTTTTTAACTCGTAAATGCTTGATTTATAAATTATTAGAATGGTTTTATGTCATAGATGAGTAAAAAATAGCCCGGATTGATGTATAAAACTTAATATAAATTATATTTACGAATATGTATATAACGGTTTACATTTTATTCTTAGAAAAATGTGTAATGTTGTTTAAAACGATGTAATATGATGGAGTTTGTTAAAAAATAATTAGAAAATGATTTTATGAAGAAAATTTTGATAATTTTGTTATAAAAAACGTAGTTTATATGAAATTAATGAAGACAGGTGTAGGTACTTATTTTATTAAAATAATAACAATAAAACACATATAAAAACGTATGAAATACTAATAATGTGTAACAATATTTGATTAAAATAATGAAAACATTGATAATAACAATGGATTGTACTTTCTTATGCCTGAGTATCTTCTGACCGACGTCAAATATTTTGAATTTTAAATGACATAAAAGTGATCCCTCCTCTGGTGCACTCTCCACACCAGCAATAAGTGCCCGTGAGGTGACGCCTGATAAGCGCCCGCACGGTACAAATATTATAACATTATAATTAAATTACCGATATCTGTTTCAAAATGTAGGTACACCTAATTTTTTTTTATTGAAATAGTAATAAAAAACATACAAAAATCGTATGATTTATTAATAATATGTAACAAAATATGTAAATAAGTAATTTTTATTTATATTAATTAAATACAAGTATATTTATCCATTAGACATGACTTCAAATATGACATATGTCAAATATAGATTTTCTTCTTTAAAAAAATCCGGCCTACTCAATGTCAATTTTGACCCAAAATTGTCTGATTTTGTAGACTTGAATAGAATAGAAAGCAATCCATGTTTTTGTTTTCCTCAAAGAATTTTGAACATTAAAAATTTTTTTACAGAAAAACTAAGGCCTGTAGTGAAATTTATGTTATTTTCAGGTAATTAAATACGTCTATTTTCTACAATTTAAAGTAGTTTTTATTAAAAATTTTCAAAGCGTATAGTCTGTAGAGGTGTTCAAAAATTGCCCGATTGTCGTGATTAATTTTGGGGGTCCTAGCTGGTTAGTATAAAAGATGTTAGGCGTTTTTTAACTCGTAAATGCTTGATTTATAAATTATTAGAATGGTTTTATGTCATAGATGAGTAAAAAATAGCCCGGATTGATGTATAAAACTTAATATAAATTATATTTACGAATATGTATATAACGGTTTACATTTTATTCTTAGAAAAATGTGTAATGTTGTTTAAAACGATGTAATATGATGGAGTTTGTTAAAAAATAATTAGAAAATGATTTTATGAAGAAAATTTTGATAATTTTGTTATAAAAAACGTAGTTTATATGAAATTAATGAAGACAGGTGTAGGTACTTATTTTATTAAAATAATAACAATAAAACACATATAAAAACGTATGAAATACTAATAATGTGTAACAATATTTGATTAAAATAATGAAAACATTGATAATAACAATGGATTGTACTTTCTTATGCCTGAGTATCTTCTGACCGACGTCAAATATTTTGAATTTTAAATGACATAAAAGTGATCCCTCCTCTGGTGCACTCTCCACACCAGCAATAAGTGCCCGTGAGGTGACGCCTGATAAGCGCCCGCACGGTACAAATATTATAACATTATAATTAAATTACCGATATCTGTTTCAAAATGTAGGTACACCTAATTTTTTTTTATTGAAATAGTAATAAAAAACATACAAAAATCGTATGATTTATTAATAATATGTAACAAAATATGTAAATAAGTAATTTTTATTTATATTAATTAAATACAAGTATATTTATCCATTAGACATGACTTCAAATATGACATATGTCAAATATAGATTTTCTTCTTTAAAAAAATCCGGCCTACTCAATGTCAATTTTGACCCAAAATTGTCTGATTTTGTAGACTTGAATAGAATAGAAAGCAATCCATGTTTTTGTTTTCCTCAAAGAATTTTGAACATTAAAAATTTTTTTACAGAAAAACTAAGGCCTGTAGTGAAATTTATGTTATTTTCAGGTAATTAAATACGTCTATTTTCTACAATTTAAAGTAGTTTTTATTAAAAATTTTCAAAGCGTATAGTCTGTAGAGGTGTTCAAAAATTGCCCGATTGTCGTGATTAATTTTGGGGGTCCTAGCTGGTTAGTATAAAAGATGTTAGGCGTTTTTTAACTCGTAAATGCTTGATTTATAAATTATTAGAATGGTTTTATGTCATAGATGAGTAAAAAATAGCCCGGATTGATGTATAAAACTTAATATAAATTATATTTACGAATATGTATATAACGGTTTACATTTTATTCTTAGAAAAATGTGTAATGTTGTTTAAAACGATGTAATATGATGGAGTTTGTTAAAAAATAATTAGAAAATGATTTTATGAAGAAAATTTTGATAATTTTGTTATAAAAAACGTAGTTTATATGAAATTAATGAAGACAGGTGTAGGTACTTATTTTATTAAAATAATAACAATAAAACACATATAAAAACGTATGAAATACTAATAATGTGTAACAATATTTGATTAAAATAATGAAAACATTGATAATAACAATGGATTGTACTTTCTTATGCCTGAGTATCTTCTGACCGACGTCAAATATTTTGAATTTTAAATGACATAAAAGTGATCCCTCCTCTGGTGCACTCTCCACACCAGCAATAAGTGCCCGTGAGGTGACGCCTGATAAGCGCCCGCACGGTACAAATATTATAACATTATAATGAAATTACCGATATCTGTTTCAAAATGTAGGTACACCTAATTTTTTTTTATTGAAATAGTAATAAAAAACATACAAAAATCGTATGATTTATTAATAATATGTAACAAAATATGTAAATAAGTAATTTTTATTTATATTAATTAAATACAAGTATATTTATCCATTAGACATGACTTCAAATATGACATATGTCAAATATAGATTTTCTTCTTTAAAAAAATCCGGCCTACTCAATGTCAATTTTGACCCAAAATTGTCTGATTTTGTAGACTTGAATAGAATAGAAAGCAATCCATGTTTTTGTTTTCCTCAAAGAATTTTGAACATTAAAAATTTTTTTACAGAAAAACTAAGGCCTGTAGTGAAATTTATGTTATTTTCAGGTAATTAAATACGTCTATTTTCTACAATTTAAAGTAGTTTTTATTAAAAATTTTCAAAGCGTATAGTCTGTAGAGGTGTTCAAAAATTGCCCGATTGTCGTGATTAATTTTGGGGGTCCTAGCTGGTTAGTATAAAAGACTAGCGTAAACTCGGCTACGCCGAGTATACCCTAGGGCTCCGCCGATAGTGTTTTATAATAGTTTTACGTACGTCCAATCCGTCTAGGAACAATTTAAACGCAAAGTGCTAACGCTAAGAGTCTTTCAAAATATTTTTTTCTCGCCCACCCAAACAGCCCACGCAAACTGCCCACCCAAACTGCTCACGCAACCTGCCCACGCAACCTGCCCACCCAAAATGCCAACCCAAAATGCCAACCCAAACTGCCGCACGCAACCTGCCCATCCAATCTGCCCAAGCAATTTGCCCAAGCAATTTGCCCACGCAACCTGCCCACTTAATCTGCCCACTCAACTTGCCCACCCAACATGCCTCCCTAAACTGATTTTGACATTTCTGCATGGAAGCCCTCGGCGATACCTCCCATTTGATAAAAAACACGACATGGTTCTGACAACTTTAAGCAAAAAACAAAAGCCGGTCGAGCTGTCAAATTTTTTACATTTCTGCAAAGACAGCCCTCAACGATACCTCTCGTTTCATTCCAAACACGACATGATTCTGACAAGTTTATGCAAAAAACAAAATCTGATCGAGCTGTCAAATTTTTGACATTTCTGTAAGGCAGCCCTTGACGATATCTCTCATTTGATATCAAACACGACATGATTCTGACAACTTTCTGTAAAAAGTAAAAGCCTACCGAGCTGTCAAATTTTTGACATTACTGCATGGCAGCCCTTGACGTTACCTATCATTTGATACCAAACACGACATGGTTCTGACAACTTTAAACAAAAAAAAAAGCCGATCAAGCTGTTAAATTTTTGACATTTCTGCATGGCAGCCCTCGACGATGAATCTCATTTGATACCAAACACGACATGGTTCTGACAACTTTAAGCAAAAAACAAAAGCCAATCGAACTGTCAAATTTTTGACATTTCTGCAAGACAGCCCTTGACGTTACCTTTCATTTGATACCAAACACAACATGATTCTAACAACTTTAAGCAAAAAACAAAAGCCGATCGAGCTATCAAATATTTGACATTTCTGCATGACAGCCCTTGACGATACCTCTCATTTGATACCAAAATCGACATGATTCTAACAACTTTAAAGCAAAAAAACAAAAGCCGATGGAGCTGTCAAATTTTTGACATTTCTGCATAGCAGCCCTTGACGAACCCTCTCATTTGATACCAAACACGACATAGTTCTAACAACTTTATGCAAAAAACAAAAGCCAAGCGAGCTGTCAAATTTTTGACATTTCTGCATGACAGCCCTTGACGTTACCTTTCATTTGATACCAAACACATAATTCTGACAACTTTATGCAAAAAACAAAAGCCGATCGAGCTTTCAAAATTTTGACATTTCTGCATGGCAGCCCTTGACGAACCCTCTCATTTGATACCAAACACGACATGGTTCTGACAACTTTAAGCAAAAAACAAAAGCCGATCGAGCTGTCAATTTTTTAACATTTCTGCATGACAGCCCTTGACGGTACCTTTCATTTGATACCAAACACGACATGTTTCTGACAACTTTAAGCAAAAAACAAAAGCCGATCGAGCTGTCAAATTTTTGACATTTCTGCATTTCACCCCTTGACGAACCCTCTCATTTGATACCAAACACGACATGGTTCTGACAACTTTAAGCAAAAAACAAAAGCCGATCGAGCTGTCAAATTTTTGACATTTCTGCATTTCACCCCTTGACAAACCCTCTCATTTGATACCAAACACGACATGGTTCTGACAACTTTAAGCAAAAAACAAAAGCCGATCGAGCTGTCAAATTCTTGACATTGGAATATTTGTTTTTTACTTAGTTATTTATGGGATGTTTAGCAACACTTTGGAAATGTACATGAATCACGGACATGAACCTCCAAAAATTTTAATTTTTAAATATAATGTTTTAGGCCTTTTAAACTACTATGGAATAACCGCCCATTGCCATAATGTATGTTTATTAATTTAACTTCTTTCAAAATGGCCTTATTTTATAAATAATTCCATTTAAATGTTCTGATTGACATGTCAAAGAAACGTTCTTCGTCTTAAATTTTTCAAAGAAGACTAAATTTTTGATTTCAAATTGTTTCAAAAAGCCAAAATACGACCTTTAAAAATTTTTTACACAAAAACTATGCACCGTATAGAAAATTGACCTATTACCAGGAAATCAAGTTGAGTTATTCTCTACACCTTGGAAAAATTTTCATTAAAATCGCTCTTACCGTTTAGTCTGTACAGGCGAATAAAATTTCCCCGATCGTCT
Organism: Ophonus ardosiacus; assembly: GCA_943142095.1. Taxonomy (NCBI): domain Eukaryota; kingdom Metazoa; phylum Arthropoda; class Insecta; order Coleoptera; family Carabidae; genus Ophonus; species Ophonus ardosiacus. Next base: position 39,340,910 of record OW964828.1, read on the forward strand.
TGATGAATTCAATATAGAAATATATATAGATAGTGAATCTACCCGTTTAGAATTGAACTAGCGAAAACTCGGCTACGCCGAGTATTCCCTAGGGCTCCGCCGATAGTGTTTTATAATAGTTGTACGTATGTCCAATCCGTCTAGGAACAATTTAAATGCAAAGTGCTACCGCTAAGAGTTTTTCAAAATATTTTTTTCCCGCCCACCCAAACAGCCCACGCAACCTGTCCACCCAAACTGCCCACGCAATCTGCCCACCCAAAGTGCCCACGCAACCTGCCCACCCAACCTGCCCACTCAAACTGCCCACGCAACCTGCCCACCCAAAATGCCCACTCAACCTGCTTACCTTTCATTTGATACTAAACACGACATAATTCTGACAACTTTAAACAAAAAACAAAAGCCGATCGAGCTGTCAAAATTTTGACATTTCTGCATGACAGCCCTTATTGTTACCTTTCATTTGATACCAAACACGACATGTTTCTGACAACTTAAAGTAAAAAACAAAAGCCAATCGAGCTGTCAAATTTTTGACATTTCTGCATGGCAGCTCTTGACGTTACCTTTCATTTGATACCAAACACGACATAATTCTGACAACTTTAAGGAAAAAACAAAAGCCAATCGAGCTGTCAAATTTTTGACATTTCTGCATGGCAGCCCTTGACGAACACTCTCATTTGATACCAAACACGACATGGTTCTGACAACTTTAAGCAAAAAACAAAAGCCGATCGAGCTGTCAATTTATTTACATTTCTGCATGGCAGCCCTTGTCGATACCTCTCATTTGATACCAAACACGACATAGTTCTGACAACTTTAAGCAAAAAACAAAATCTAATCGAGCTGTCAAATTTTTGACATTTCTGCATGGCAGCCCTTGACGAACACTCTCATTTGATACCAAACACGACATGGTTCTGACAACTTTAAGCAAAAAACAAAAGCCGATCGAGCTGTCAAATTTTTGACATTTTTGCATGACAGCCCGTGACGTTACCTTTCATTTGATACCAAACACGATATGGTTCTGACAACTTTATAGCAAAAAACAAAAGCCGATGGAGCTGTCAAATTTTTGACATTTCTGCATAGCAGCCCTTGACGAACCCTCTCATTTGATATCAAACACGACATGGTTCTAACAACTTTAAGCAAAAAACAAATGCCGATCGAGCTGTCAAATTTTTGACATTTCTGCATGACAGCCCTTGACGTTACCTTTGATTTGATACCAAACACGACATGGTTCTGACAACTTTAAGCAAAAAACAAAAGCCGATCGAGCTGTCAAATTTTTGATATTTCTGCATGACAGCCCTTGATGTTACCTTTCATTTGATACCAAACACGACTTGGTTCTGACAACTTTAAACAAAAAAACAAAAGACGATGGGGCTTTGAAATTCCTGACATTGGAATATTTGTTTTTTACTTAGTTATTTATGGGATGTTTGGCAACACTTTGGAAATGTACATGAATCACGGAAATGAACCTTCAAAAAATTTAATTTTTAAATATAATGTTTTAGGTCTTTTAAACTACTATGGAATAACCGCCCATTGCCATAATGTGTATTTATGAATTTAAATTTTTTCAAAATGTCCTTATTTTATGAATAATGCCATTTAAATGTTTTGATTGACATGTCAAAGAAACGTTCTTCGTCTTAAATTTTTCAAAGAAGACTAAATTTTTGATTTCAAATTGTTTCAAAAAGCTAAAATACGACCTTTAAAAATTTTTTACACAAAAACTATGCACCGTACAGAAAAATGACCTATTACCAGGAAATCAAGTTGAATTATTCTCTACATCTTGGAAAAATTTTCATTAAAATCGCTCTTACCGTTTAGTCTGTACAGGCGAATAAAATTTCCCCGATCGTCTTGATGAATTCAATATAGAAATATATATAGATAGTGAATCTACCCGTTTAGAATTGAATAGAATAGAAAGCAATCCATCCATGTTTTTGTTTTCCTCAAAGAATTTTGAACATTAAAAATTTTTTTACAGAAAAACTAAGGCCTGTAGTGAAATTTATGTTATTTTCAGGTAATTAAATACGTCTATTTTCTACAATTTAAAGTAGTTTTTATTAAAAATTTTCAAAGCGTATAGTCTGTAGAGGTGTTCAAAAATTGCCCGATTGTCGTGATTAATTTTGGGGGTCCTAGCTGGTTAGTATAAAAGATGTTAGGCGTTTTTTAACTCGTAAATGCTTGATTTATAAATTATTAGAATGGTTTTATGTCATAGATGAGTAAAAAATAGCCCGGATTGATGTATAAAACTTAATATAAATTATATTTACGAATATGTATATAACGGTTTACATTTTATTCTTAGAAAAATGTGTAATGTTGTTTAAAACGATGTAATATGATGGAGTTTGTTAAAAAATAATTAGAAAATGATTTTATGAAGAAAATTTTGATAATTTTGTTATAAAAAACGTAGTTTATATGAAATTAATGAAGACAGGTGTAGGTACTTATTTTATTAAAATAATAACAATAAAACACATATAAAAACGTATGAAATACTAATAATGTGTAACAATATTTGATTAAAATAATGAAAACATTGATAATAACAATGGATTGTACTTTCTTATGCCTGAGTATCTTCTGACCGACGTCAAATATTTTGAATTTTAAATGACATAAAAGTGATCCCTCCTCTGGTGCACTCTCCACACCAGCAATAAGTGCCCGTGAGGTGACGCCTGATAAGCGCCCGCACGGTACAAATATTATAACATTATAATGAAATTACCGATATCTGTTTCAAAATGTAGGTACACCTAATTTTTTTTTATTGAAATAGTAATAAAAAACATACAAAAATCGTATGATTTATTAATAATATGTAACAAAATATGTAAATAAGTAATTTTTATTTATATTAATTAAATACAAGTATATTTATCCATTAGACATGACTTCAAATATGACATATGTCAAATATAGATTTTCTTCTTTAAAAAAATCCGGCCTACTCAATGTCAATTTTGACCCAAAATTGTCTGATTTTGTAGACTTGAATAGAATAGAAAGCAATCCATGTTTTTGTTTTCCTCAAAGAATTTTGAACATTAAAAATTTTTTTACAGAAAAACTAAGGCCTGTAGTGAAATTTATGTTATTTTCAGGTAATTAAATACGTCTATTTTCTACAATTTAAAGTAGTTTTTATTAAAAATTTTCAAAGCGTATAGTCTGTAGAGGTGTTCAAAAATTGCCCGATTGTCGTGATTAATTTTGGGGGTCCTAGCTGGTTAGTATAAAAGATGTTAGGCGTTTTTTAACTCGTAAATGCTTGATTTATAAATTATTAGAATGGTTTTATGTCATAGATGAGTAAAAAATAGCCCGGATTGATGTATAAAACTTAATATAAATTATATTTACGAATATGTATATAACGGTTTACATTTTATTCTTAGAAAAATGTGTAATGTTGTTTAAAACGATGTAATATGATGGAGTTTGTTAAAAAATAATTAGAAAATGATTTTATGAAGAAAATTTTGATAATTTTGTTATAAAAAACGTAGTTTATATGAAATTAATGAAGACAGGTGTAGGTACTTATTTTATTAAAATAATAACAATAAAACACATATAAAAACGTATGAAATACTAATAATGTGTAACAATATTTGATTAAAATAATGAAAACATTGATAATAACAATGGATTGTACTTTCTTATGCCTGAGTATCTTCTGACCGACGTCAAATATTTTGAATTTTAAATGACATAAAAGTGATCCCTCCTCTGGTGCACTCTCCACACCAGCAATAAGTGCCCGTGAGGTGACGCCTGATAAGCGCCCGCACGGTACAAATATTATAACATTATAATTAAATTACCGATATCTGTTTCAAAATGTAGGTACACCTAATTTTTTTTTATTGAAATAGTAATAAAAAACATACAAAAATCGTATGATTTATTAATAATATGTAACAAAATATGTAAATAAGTAATTTTTATTTATATTAATTAAATACAAGTATATTTATCCATTAGACATGACTTCAAATATGACATATGTCAAATATAGATTTTCTTCTTTAAAAAAATCCGGCCTACTCAATGTCAATTTTGACCCAAAATTGTCTGATTTTGTAGACTTGAATAGAATAGAAAGCAATCCATGTTTTTGTTTTCCTCAAAGAATTTTGAACATTAAAAATTTTTTTACAGAAAAACTAAGGCCTGTAGTGAAATTTATGTTATTTTCAGGTAATTAAATACGTCTATTTTCTACAATTTAAAGTAGTTTTTATTAAAAATTTTCAAAGCGTATAGTCTGTAGAGGTGTTCAAAAATTGCCCGATTGTCGTGATTAATTTTGGGGGTCCTAGCTGGTTAGTATAAAAGATGTTAGGCGTTTTTTAACTCGTAAATGCTTGATTTATAAATTATTAGAATGGTTTTATGTCATAGATGAGTAAAAAATAGCCCGGATTGATGTATAAAACTTAATATAAATTATATTTACGAATATGTATATAACGGTTTACATTTTATTCTTAGAAAAATGTGTAATGTTGTTTAAAACGATGTAATATGATGGAGTTTGTTAAAAAATAATTAGAAAATGATTTTATGAAGAAAATTTTGATAATTTTGTTATAAAAAACGTAGTTTATATGAAATTAATGAAGACAGGTGTAGGTACTTATTTTATTAAAATAATAACAATAAAACACATATAAAAACGTATGAAATACTAATAATGTGTAACAATATTTGATTAAAATAATGAAAACATTGATAATAACAATGGATTGTACTTTCTTATGCCTGAGTATCTTCTGACCGACGTCAAATATTTTGAATTTTAAATGACATAAAAGTGATCCCTCCTCTGGTGCACTCTCCACACCAGCAATAAGTGCCCGTGAGGTGACGCCTGATAAGCGCCCGCACGGTACAAATATTATAACATTATAATTAAATTACCGATATCTGTTTCAAAATGTAGGTACACCTAATTTTTTTTTATTGAAATAGTAATAAAAAACATACAAAAATCGTATGATTTATTAATAATATGTAACAAAATATGTAAATAAGTAATTTTTATTTATATTAATTAAATACAAGTATATTTATCCATTAGACATGACTTCAAATATGACATATGTCAAATATAGATTTTCTTCTTTAAAAAAATCCGGCCTACTCAATGTCAATTTTGACCCAAAATTGTCTGATTTTGTAGACTTGAATAGAATAGAAAGCAATCCATGTTTTTGTTTTCCTCAAAGAATTTTGAACATTAAAAATTTTTTTACAGAAAAACTAAGGCCTGTAGTGAAATTTATGTTATTTTCAGGTAATTAAATACGTCTATTTTCTACAATTTAAAGTAGTTTTTATTAAAAATTTTCAAAGCGTATAGTCTGTAGAGGTGTTCAAAAATTGCCCGATTGTCGTGATTAATTTTGGGGGTCCTAGCTGGTTAGTATAAAAGATGTTAGGCGTTTTTTAACTCGTAAATGCTTGATTTATAAATTATTAGAATGGTTTTATGTCATAGATGAGTAAAAAATAGCCCGGATTGATGTATAAAACTTAATATAAATTATATTTACGAATATGTATATAACGGTTTACATTTTATTCTTAGAAAAATGTGTAATGTTGTTTAAAACGATGTAATATGATGGAGTTTGTTAAAAAATAATTAGAAAATGATTTTATGAAGAAAATTTTGATAATTTTGTTATAAAAAACGTAGTTTATATGAAATTAATGAAGACAGGTGTAGGTACTTATTTTATTAAAATAATAACAATAAAACACATATAAAAACGTATGAAATACTAATAATGTGTAACAATATTTGATTAAAATAATGAAAACATTGATAATAACAATGGATTGTACTTTCTTATGCCTGAGTATCTTCTGACCGACGTCAAATATTTTGAATTTTAAATGACATAAAAGTGATCCCTCCTCTGGTGCACTCTCCACACCAGCAATAAGTGCCCGTGAGGTGACGCCTGATAAGCGCCCGCACGGTACAAATATTATAACATTATAATGAAATTACCGATATCTGTTTCAAAATGTAGGTACACCTAATTTTTTTTTATTGAAATAGTAATAAAAAACATACAAAAATCGTATGATTTATTAATAATATGTAACAAAATATGTAAATAAGTAATTTTTATTTATATTAATTAAATACAAGTATATTTATCCATTAGACATGACTTCAAATATGACATATGTCAAATATAGATTTTCTTCTTTAAAAAAATCCGGCCTACTCAATGTCAATTTTGACCCAAAATTGTCTGATTTTGTAGACTTGAATAGAATAGAAAGCAATCCATGTTTTTGTTTTCCTCAAAGAATTTTGAACATTAAAAATTTTTTTACAGAAAAACTAAGGCCTGTAGTGAAATTTATGTTATTTTCAGGTAATTAAATACGTCTATTTTCTACAATTTAAAGTAGTTTTTATTAAAAATTTTCAAAGCGTATAGTCTGTAGAGGTGTTCAAAAATTGCCCGATTGTCGTGATTAATTTTGGGGGTCCTAGCTGGTTAGTATAAAAGACTAGCGTAAACTCGGCTACGCCGAGTATACCCTAGGGCTCCGCCGATAGTGTTTTATAATAGTTTTACGTACGTCCAATCCGTCTAGGAACAATTTAAACGCAAAGTGCTAACGCTAAGAGTCTTTCAAAATATTTTTTTCTCGCCCACCCAAACAGCCCACGCAAACTGCCCACCCAAACTGCTCACGCAACCTGCCCACGCAACCTGCCCACCCAAAATGCCAACCCAAAATGCCAACCCAAACTGCCGCACGCAACCTGCCCATCCAATCTGCCCAAGCAATTTGCCCAAGCAATTTGCCCACGCAACCTGCCCACTTAATCTGCCCACTCAACTTGCCCACCCAACATGCCTCCCTAAACTGATTTTGACATTTCTGCATGGAAGCCCTCGGCGATACCTCCCATTTGATAAAAAACACGACATGGTTCTGACAACTTTAAGCAAAAAACAAAAGCCGGTCGAGCTGTCAAATTTTTTACATTTCTGCAAAGACAGCCCTCAACGATACCTCTCGTTTCATTCCAAACACGACATGATTCTGACAAGTTTATGCAAAAAACAAAATCTGATCGAGCTGTCAAATTTTTGACATTTCTGTAAGGCAGCCCTTGACGATATCTCTCATTTGATATCAAACACGACATGATTCTGACAACTTTCTGTAAAAAGTAAAAGCCTACCGAGCTGTCAAATTTTTGACATTACTGCATGGCAGCCCTTGACGTTACCTATCATTTGATACCAAACACGACATGGTTCTGACAACTTTAAACAAAAAAAAAGCCGATCAAGCTGTTAAATTTTTGACATTTCTGCATGGCAGCCCTCGACGATGCCTCTCATTTGATACCAAACACGACATGGTTCTGACAACTTTAAGCAAAAAACAAAAGCCAATCGAACTGTCAAATTTTTGACATTTCTGCAAGACAGCCCTTGACGTTACCTTTCATTTGATACCAAACACAACATGATTCTAACAACTTTAAGCAAAAAACAAAAGCCGATCGAGCTATCAAATATTTGACATTTCTGCATGACAGCCCTTGACGATACCTCTCATTTGATACCAAAATCGACATGATTCTAACAACTTTAAAGCAAAAAAACAAAAGCCGATGGAGCTGTCAAATTTTTGACATTTCTGCATAGCAGCCCTTGACGAACCCTCTCATTTGATACCAAACACGACATAGTTCTAACAACTTTATGCAAAAAACAAAAGCCAAGCGAGCTGTCAAATTTTTGACATTTCTGCATGACAGCCCTTGACGTTACCTTTCATTTGATACCAAACACATAATTCTGACAACTTTATGCAAAAAACAAAAGCCGATCGAGCTTTCAAAATTTTGACATTTCTGCATGGCAGCCCTTGACGAACCCTCTCATTTGATACCAAACACGACATGGTTCTGACAACTTTAAGCAAAAAACAAAAGCCGATCGAGCTGTCAATTTTTTAACATTTCTGCATGACAGCCCTTGACGGTACCTTTCATTTGATACCAAACACGACATGTTTCTGACAACTTTAAGCAAAAAACAAAAGCCGATCGAGCTGTCAAATTTTTGACATTTCTGCATTTCACCCCTTGACGAACCCTCTCATTTGATACCAAACACGACATGGTTCTGACAACTTTAAGCAAAAAACAAAAGCCGATCGAGCTGTCAAATTTTTGACATTTCTGCATTTCACCCCTTGACAAACCCTCTCATTTGATACCAAACACGACATGGTTCTGACAACTTTAAGCAAAAAACAAAAGCCGATCGAGCTGTCAAATTCTTGACATTGGAATATTTGTTTTTTACTTAGTTATTTATGGGATGTTTAGCAACACTTTGGAAATGTACATGAATCACGGACATGAACCTCCAAAAATTTTAATTTTTAAATATAATGTTTTAGGCCTTTTAAACTACTATGGAATAACCGCCCATTGCCATAATGTATGTTTATTAATTTAACTTCTTTCAAAATGGCCTTATTTTATAAATAATTCCATTTAAATGTTCTGATTGACATGTCAAAGAAACGTTCTTCGTCTTAAATTTTTCAAAGAAGACTAAATTTTTGATTTCAAATTGTTTCAAAAAGCCAAAATACGACCTTTAAAAATTTTTTACACAAAAACTATGCACCGTATAGAAAATTGACCTATTACCAGGAAATCAAGTTGAGTTATTCTCTACACCTTGGAAAAATTTTCATTAAAATCGCTCTTACCGTTTAGTCTGTACAGGCGAATAAAATTTCCCCGATCGTCTTGATGAATTCAATATAGAAATATATATAGATAGTGAATCTACCCGTTTAGAATTGAACTAGCGAAAACTCGGCTACGCCGAGTATTCCCTAGGGCTCCGCCGATAGTGTTTTATAATAGTTGTACGTATGTCCAATCCGTCTAGGAACAATTTAAATGCAAAGTGCTACCGCTAAGAGTTTTTCAAAATATTTTTTTCCCGCCCACCCAAACAGCCCACGCAACCTGTCCACCCAAACTGCCCACGCAATCTGCCCACCCAAAGTGCCCACGCAACCTGCCCACCCAACCTGCCCACTCAAACTGCCCACGCAACCTGCCCACCCAAAATGCCCACTCAACCTGCTTACCTTTCATTTGATACTAAACACGACATAATTCTGACAACTTTAAACAAAAAACAAAAGCCGATCGAGCTGTCAAAATTTTGACATTTCTGCATGACAGCCCTTATTGTTACCTTTCATTTGATACCAAACACGACATGTTTCTGACAACTTAAAGTAAAAAACAAAAGCCAATCGAGCTGTCAAATTTTTGACATTTCTGCATGGCAGCTCTTGACGTTACCTTTCATTTGATACCAAACACGACATAATTCTGACAACTTTAAGGAAAAAACAAAAGCCAATCGAGCTGTCAAATTTTTGACATTTCTGCATGGCAGCCCTTGACGAACACTCTCATTTGATACCAAACACGACATGGTTCTGACAACTTTAAGCAAAAAACAAAAGCCGATCGAGCTGTCAATTTATTTACATTTCTGCATGGCAGCCCTTGTCGATACCTCTCATTTGATACCAAACACGACATAGTTCTGACAACTTTAAGCAAAAAACAAAATCTAATCGAGCTGTCAAATTTTTGACATTTCTGCATGGCAGCCCTTGACGAACACTCTCATTTGATACCAAACACGACATGGTTCTGACAACTTTAAGCAAAAAACAAAAGCCGATCGAGCTGTCAAATTTTTGACATTTTTGCATGACAGCCCGTGACGTTACCTTTCATTTGATACCAAACACGATATGGTTCTGACAACTTTATAGCAAAAAACAAAAGCCGATGGAGCTGTCAAATTTTTGACATTTCTGCATAGCAGCCCTTGACGAACCCTCTCATTTGATATCAAACACGACATGGTTCTAACAACTTTAAGCAAAAAACAAATGCCGATCGAGCTGTCAAATTTTTGACATTTCTGCATGACAGCCCTTGACGTTACCTTTGATTTGATACCAAACACGACATGGTTCTGACAACTTTAAGCAAAAAACAAAAGCCGATCGAGCTGTCAAATTTTTGATATTTCTGCATGACAGCCCTTGATGTTACCTTTCATTTGATACCAAACACGACTTGGTTCTGACAACTTTAAACAAAAAAACAAAAGACGATGGGGCTTTGAAATTCCTGACATTGGAATATTTGTTTTTTACTTAGTTATTTATGGGATGTTTGGCAACACTTTGGAAATGTACATGAATCACGGAAATGAACCTTCAAAAAATTTAATTTTTAAATATAATGTTTTAGGTCTTTTAAACTACTATGGAATAACCGCCCATTGCCATAATGTGTATTTATGAATTTAAATTTTTTCAAAATGTCCTTATTTTATGAATAATGCCATTTAAATGTTTTGATTGACATGTCAAAGAAACGTTCTTCGTCTTAAATTTTTCAAAGAAGACTAAATTTTTGATTTCAAATTGTTTCAAAAAGCTAAAATACGACCTTTAAAAATTTTTTACACAAAAACTATGCACCGTACAGAAAAATGACCTATTACCAGGAAATCAAGTTGAATTATTCTCTACATCTTGGAAAAATTTTCATTAAAATCGCTCTTACCGTTTAGTCTGTACAGGCGAATAAAATTTCCCCGATCGTCTTGATGAATTCAATATAGAAATATATATAGATAGTGAATCTACCCGTTTAGAATTGAATAGAATAGAAAGCAATCCATCCATGTTTTTGTTTTCCTCAAAGAATTTTGAACATTAAAAATTTTTTTACAGAAAAACTAAGGCCTGTAGTGAAATTTATGTTATTTTCAGGTAATTAAATACGTCTATTTTCTACAATTTAAAGTAGTTTTTATTAAAAATTTTCAAAGCGTATAGTCTGTAGAGGTGTTCAAAAATTGCCCGATTGTCGTGATTAATTTTGGGGGTCCTAGCTGGTTAGTATAAAAGATGTTAGGCGTTTTTTAACTCGTAAATGCTTGATTTATAAATTATTAGAATGGTTTTATGTCATAGATGAGTAAAAAATAGCCCGGATTGATGTATAAAACTTAATATAAATTATATTTACGAATATGTATATAACGGTTTACATTTTATTCTTAGAAAAATGTGTAATGTTGTTTAAAACGATGTAATATGATGGAGTTTGTTAAAAAATAATTAGAAAATGATTTTATGAAGAAAATTTTGATAATTTTGTTATAAAAAACGTAGTTTATATGAAATTAATGAAGACAGGTGTAGGTACTTATTTTATTAAAATAATAACAATAAAACACATATAAAAACGTATGAAATACTAATAATGTGTAACAATATTTGATTAAAATAATGAAAACATTGATAATAACAATGGATTGTACTTTCTTATGCCTGAGTATCTTCTGACCGACGTCAAATATTTTGAATTTTAAATGACATAAAAGTGATCCCTCCTCTGGTGCACTCTCCACACCAGCAATAAGTGCCCGTGAGGTGACGCCTGATAAGCGCCCGCACGGTACAAATATTATAACATTATAATGAAATTACCGATATCTGTTTCAAAATGTAGGTACACCTAATTTTTTTTTATTGAAATAGTAATAAAAAACATACAAAAATCGTATTATTTATTAATAATATGTAACAAAATATGTAAATAAGTAATTTTTATTTATATTAATTAAATACAAGTATATTTATCCATTAGACATGACTTCAAATATGACATATGTCAAATATAGATTTTCTTCTTTAAAAAAATCCGGCCTACTCAATGTCAATTTTGACCCAAAATTGTCTGATTTTGTAGACTTGAATAGAATAGAAAGCAATCCATGTTTTTGTTTTCCTCAAAGAATTTTGAACATTAAAAATTTTTTTACAGAAAAACTAAGGCCTGTAGTGAAATTTATGTTATTTTCAGGTAATTAAATACGTCTATTTTCTACAATTTAAAGTAGTTTTTATTAAAAATTTTCAAAGCGTATAGTCTGTAGAGGTGTTCAAAAATTGCCCGATTGTCGTGATTAATTTTGGGGGTCCTAGCTGGTTAGTATAAAAGATGTTAGGCGTTTTTTAACTCGTAAATGCTTGATTTATAAATTATTAGAATGGTTTTATGTCATAGATGAGTAAAAAATAGCCCGGATTGATGTATAAAACTTAATATAAATTATATTTACGAATATGTATATAACGGTTTACATTTTATTCTTAGAAAAATGTGTAATGTTGTTTAAAACGATGTAATATGATGGAGTTTGTTAAAAAATAATTAGAAAATGATTTTATGAAGAAAATTTTGATAATTTTGTTATAAAAAACGTAGTTTATATGAAATTAATGAAGACAGGTGTAGGTACTTATTTTATTAAAATAATAACAATAAAACACATATAAAAACGTATGAAATACTAATAATGTGTAACAATATTTGATTAAAATAATGAAAACATTGATAATAACAATGGATTGTACTTTCTTATGCCTGAGTATCTTCTGACCGACGTCAAATATTTTGAATTTTAAATGACATAAAAGTGATCCCTCCTCTGGTGCACTCTCCACACCAGCAATAAGTGCCCGTGAGGTGACGCCTGATAAGCGCCCGCACGGTACAAATATTATAACATTATAATGAAATTACCGATATCTGTTTCAAAATGTAGGTACACCTAATTTTTTTTTATTGAAATAGTAATAAAAAACATACAAAAATCGTATGATTTATTAATAATATGTAACAAAATATGTAAATAAGTAATTTTTATTTATATTAATTAAATACAAGTATATTTATCCATTAGACATGACTTCAAATATGACATATGTCAAATATAGATTTTCTTCTTTAAAAAAATCCGGCCTACTCAATGTCAATTTTGACCCAAAATTGTCTGATTTTGTAGACTTGAATAGAATAGAAAGCAATCCATGTTTTTGTTTTCCTCAAAGAATTTTGAACATTAAAAATTTTTTTACAGAAAAACTAAGGCCTGTAGTGAAATTTATGTTATTTTCAGGTAATTAAATACGTCTATTTTCTACAATTTAAAGTAGTTTTTATTAAAAATTTTCAAAGCGTATAGTCTGTAGAGGTGTTCAAAAATTGCCCGATTGTCGTGATTAATTTTGGGGGTCCTAGCTGGTTAGTATAAAAGATGTTAGGCGTTTTTTAACTCGTAAATGCTTGATTTATAAATTATTAGAATGGTTTTATGTCATAGATGAGTAAAAAATAGCCCGGATTGATGTATAAAACTTAATATAAATTATATTTACGAATATGTATATAACGGTTTACATTTTATTCTTAGAAAAATGTGTAATGTTGTTTAAAACGATGTAATATGATGGAGTTTGTTAAAAAATAATTAGAAAATGATTTTATGAAGAAAATTTTGATAATTTTGTTATAAAAAACGTAGTTTATATGAAATTAATGAAGACAGGTGTAGGTACTTATTTTATTAAAATAATAACAATAAAACACATATAAAAACGTATGAAATACTAATAATGTGTAACAATATTTGATTAAAATAATGAAAACATTGATAATAACAATGGATTGTACTTTCTTATGCCTGAGTATCTTCTGACCGACGTCAAATATTTTGAATTTTAAATGACATAAAAGTGATCCCTCCTCTGGTGCACTCTCCACACCAGCAATAAGTGCCCGTGAGGTGACGCCTGATAAGCGCCCGCACGGTACAAATATTATAACATTATAATGAAATTACCGATATCTGTTTCAAAATGTAGGTACACCTAATTTTTTTTTATTGAAATAGTAATAAAAAACATACAAAAATCGTATGATTTATTAATAATATGTAACAAAATATGTAAATAAGTAATTTTTATTTATATTAATTAAATACAAGTATATTTATCCATTAGACATGACTTCAAATATGACATATGTCAAATATAGATTTTCTTCTTTAAAAAAATCCGGCCTACTCAATGTCAATTTTGACCCAAAATTGTCTGATTTTGTAGACTTGAATAGAATAGAAAGCAATCCATGTTTTTGTTTTCCTCAAAGAATTTTGAACATTAAAAATTTTTTTACAGAAAAACTAAGGCCTGTAGTGAAATTTATGTTATTTTCAGGTAATTAAATACGTCTATTTTCTACAATTTAAAGTAGTTTTTATTAAAAATTTTCAAAGCGTATAGTCTGTAGAGGTGTTCAAAAATTGCCCGATTGTCGTGATTAATTTTGGGGGTCCTAGCTGGTTAGTATAAAAGATGTTAGGCGTTTTTTAACTCGTAAATGCTTGATTTATAAATTATTAGAATGGTTTTATGTCATAGATGAGTAAAAAATAGCCCGGATTGATGTATAAAACTTAATATAAATTATATTTACGAATATGTATATAACGGTTTACATTTTATTCTTAGAAAAATGTGTAATGTTGTTTAAAACGATGTAATATGATGGAGTTTGTTAAAAAATAATTAGAAAATGATTTTATGAAGAAAATTTTGATAATTTTGTTATAAAAAACGTAGTTTATATGAAATTAATGAAGACAGGTGTAGGTACTTATTTTATTAAAATAATAACAATAAAACACATATAAAAACGTATGAAATACTAATAATGTGTAACAATATTTGATTAAAATAATGAAAACATTGATAATAACAATGGATTGTACTTTCTTATGCCTGAGTATCTTCTGACCGACGTCAAATATTTTGAATTTTAAATGACATAAAAGTGATCCCTCCTCTGGTGCACTCTCCACACCAGCAATAAGTGCCCGTGAGGTGACGCCTGATAAGCGCCCGCACGGTACAAATATTATAACATTATAATGAAATTACCGATATCTGTTTCAAAATGTAGGTACACCTAATTTTTTTTTATTGAAATAGTAATAAAAAACATACAAAAATCGTATGATTTATTAATAATATGTAACAAAATATGTAAATAAGTAATTTTTATTTATATTAATTAAATACAAGTATATTTATCCATTAGACATGACTTCAAATATGACATATGTCAAATATAGATTTTCTTCTTTAAAAAAATCCGGCCTACTCAATGTCAATTTTGACCCAAAATTGTCTGATTTTGTAGACTTGAATAGAATAGAAAGCAATCCATGTTTTTGTTTTCCTCAAAGAATTTTGAACATTAAAAATTTTTTTACAGAAAAACTAAGGCCTGTAGTGAAATTTATGTTATTTTCAGGTAATTAAATACGTCTATTTTCTACAATTTAAAGTAGTTTTTATTAAAAATTTTCAAAGCGTATAGTCTGTAGAGGTGTTCAAAAATTGCCCGATTGTCGTGATTAATTTTGGGGGTCCTAGCTGGTTAGTATAAAAGATGTTAGGCGTTTTTTAACTCGTAAATGCTTGATTTATAAATTATTAGAATGGTTTTATGTCATAGATGAGTAAAAAATAGCCCGGATTGATGTATAAAACTTAATATAAATTATATTTACGAATATGTATATAACGGTTTACA